>CM052709.1:63899714-63949770 GCA_028551405.1 Uromys caudimaculatus | reverse complement strand
TAGGATTGGTTAAGATCTTTTCCCAATCTGTTGGTTGTCGTTTTGTCCTATTGACAGTGTCCTTTGCCTTACAGAAGCTTTGCAGTTTCATGAGGTCCCATTTGTTTATTCTTGATCTTAGAGCATAAGCCCCTGGTGTTCTGTTGGCTTCTGTTTTAAAGGTTCTAATCTTTTTAACAACCAGACTCTCATTGTATGCAGCTCTAAGTGTGCTTATTTATATTGAAACTCTAAGTCACTCCATCAGAGAGCAGTTTAAGTATCTATGTGTTCACGTGGTTGGTTATTTGTTTGTTGCAATACTGAGGAGAGAGCCAAGGCTTGGGCATGCTAGGCAAGTGCTCTACCACTGAACTACATCCTCGGCCCCAAACAGCAATTTACATATAGAACTGGAACCGAAGTATGTGTCTCAGGCACAGGGTCCTTGTACCTGAGTCTTCTTTCTGCTATTCTCAAAAATCCTTTCTTGATGATTTCTTGACAACTTGTATGTTCTCCAAAAGCAGTTGTTTTTTGTTTTGTTTTGTTTTTTCTCTTGTTACACTGTGGTGGAATTTTTCCCTTTCTCTCTCTTCTTTAAAACCTAACCTAATTTTCTCTAACTGCAGTTTGAGCTCATTCCCCATTTTAATCTTTTCTTTCTTCAAACTGTGCATGAAGTAGTTAGTTATACCTGGCTCCTAAAATAGCCATGTCAGGTATACAAGGTTAGCATTTGGGTTGACATTTATAAATAGGGAACTGAAGCATAAAGTCAAGTAAGGTATAGTCAAACACATAACTAGATCTAGGCACAGCCCAGACCGAAACCTAGCATGGCTTGAGTCTCAATCCAGAGTTCTTCCCCATGGCCCAGGAAAGCTCTTTAGGCCCAGATACTACCATTTTCAGCAGCTGAAGATTTCCTGAGCTCTATTTTGTTAACATTTAATTATTCTGTGAGGGTGTCAGCATTTCAGGGTGAGGAAGGTGGGTATGAGTGAGTGTATGCACGCCTGCATGCATAAAAGTCACAGCATGCATGTTGGAAGCCAGAGGACAACCTGACTGTGGGAATCAATTCTTTCCTTCTATTATGTACGTTCTAGAGATCAAACTCAAGCCTTCACGGTTGACTGCAAGCACCCTTCCTTACTGGGCCACCTTACTTGTCACTCTAAAGTACTTTAGAAGGAAGACAACACCACTGGAGTTAGCATAACCCTGGCTCCTCTCACTGCTTTCAGGGGCAAAAACTGCCTCTTCCTGACAAAAGCCATTTCCTCTTTCTTCTGACCATACAGTTAAACTGTGTTTCTTTCCCCAGCCTCCTTTGTAGTTAGGTATCTGTGTGGGACTAATTTGTAATTCACAGAATTTGAGACAAATTATTGCACAGCTTTCTCAGTCGGACCATAAAAATCTCCCAGGCTCAACCATCCCTGTTTCTCCTCTGTCCACTGTCTAGAGATCAGTGAGCATGTCCATCTTCTATCAAAATGTATCAAAGTATCAAAAACGAAAGAACTTGAAGGTTAAAAGATTCCGGATCCCTGTGTCACCATTTGGAAGAAAATGGTCTGCCAACTGAGAAGTATGTTTTGTACATTCTGTGGAAAGGAAATAAACTTTGGGGTAGGAAGTTTGGCTCCGCAGTTAAGAGCACTTCCTGCTTTTCCAGGGTACCTAAGTTTGGTTCCCAGCATCCATGTTGGTGGCTCACAATCAGCTATAACTCCAGCCTCAGGAGATACAACAGCCTCTTCTGACCTCTATAGGCCCCTGCACACATGTGGCACAAGTGCGCACACACACAGAAACACAAATAAAAATAATTTTTAAAAAAAGAGACTTCTGCCATGCATAAGACATTATAAACTTTGAACTACTGCAGTAGCTAATATATTCATCTGGGTTAGAGGCAACTATCTTAGGACCAAGAAAACACTGAAGAGCATCCGCTCTGTAACACCAACACTTAGTAAAAACTAATGATAGAAGTAGACATCGCTCAGAGACCATAGGCCACACCCTTCCTCGTCACAGAAAGGGGCTAGGTCAGATCCTGAACTGCCTGAGGTTACAGAGGCTAAAGGATGTTGGCAGGCTGGACCACACATCTCCTGGCTATCCATGCAGTGCAGTTTTCAGAAAACCACATTATCCCTCTGCAGCCGAGAGTAGAAAACATCTGACCAGGCCTCAGGATAGGACTCTCATGAAAACTGCAGTTAGAAGTACATTCTGTGAGACTATATGCTGATCCAACTCCTGGACTGCCCTCAAGATTCCCATTAGCAACACATAGGCTCAGCAGCCTTGAGCCAGAGATCACACCACTCACAACTACATGCCAGGGTCATTAGCCATAAAAATCAGTTACCCTTGTAACAGCCCCACAGCCTTAGCCATGGTGGTTCAAAGTGGATCCACCCTGAACTGGGCCCAACACCCTATAGAAGAAGGGTTTGTATGTTTCACTCATGGAACAAAGCTCCCATGCTGTGGACACTGTTTCCCAAGCTCACAGTCCTTGAAGGCCTCTGAGCATGGAGCTAAAGACTAATATCAGTCTTGTCTCCAGCAGATGTACAATTGCACACTTTTGAGAACTATCCCAGTAGTCTTCAGCTTTTTTCTAATTTATACCCCTCAGTAAAAAGATATCTATCACCTACCCCAATGAATATGAGTAATGTCTCTTTAATTATCTAGAATGTAAGGAAAAAGCTCTATGAATGTCATGTGTATAATATAGCATGCACAAAAATAAAATTTAAAAAAACATTCCACTGATGAGATTTTTTTTAAGCAAATATGCATTGATGTGCTGACTCTCTCCACCGGTCCTAGTACATGGTTCTTCACAGAACGCTTGCACAATCGAAGCCTTTGGACAGAAGTCACAAAGGCCCAGTCTGCAAGCCAAATGTAGCCCACAGATGTGTTTTGTTTGGCCTGAACAATGTTTCCAAATTTTATATTAGTTCTCAACACTTAAGAGTTGGATAAGTTCACATCAAATATAGAGATATTTCACCATCTTATTCACTGTTTCATCCCCCGTGTCTGTTACACACTAGGCACTTAATAAATGACTGTTTAATTATATTCCCAATTATATCCCAAAAAGATCAGTTTAGCATTTCATCAAGCTGCAGGGATTCCCATAACCAAGGCATTGGCTCACCAGTCCTATGCCACAGTCTCCTCCACTCCTTGTTGTCCTCTACCTAGCCAGCCTCATTTGTGCCTATCCACCTACCTGGCCCCACCCACACCTGAACAACTGCTTCTGCATTAGAGTTTTCTGGTTGTATGAGGGCCTCCCTCTAGTCCCGTGAAGTCAAAGACAGGATTTGAACCTGATTCCTCAGTCCATTATCATTGACAATTCCTTGGGGGAGCTTGTACTCTGAGCCAGCTCTCCTAATCTTGAAAACAGAAATATTAATTCCTCCTTTGTGAGTTGTTTGACAACTAAAAATAAATTGGTTAATATCTGTAGGCTGCTTTGTATATGGTAAGCTATTATAGAAAGGGGGAACCACAGCCACGCTTCTCTTTCAGAAGGACTGGGTGAAGGGATGAGGTGTGACTTAGCCTCACGCTCCCCTACATGAACCACGATTCTCTACACACCCACCCCCACATCAGCCCTAATGTACTGGTCATCACTTTGTAATTCCGGGTTTAATGGGAGAAGGCACTCAAAGGAACAAGCTGAAGAGTGACAAAGAATCGCACAACTCCAAAATCTGGGGTCCATTTTGTCTAGCAGTTTATACTCCTTATTTCACGTCTGTTTGTTCCTAAGTCATTAAACCAGGGTGGGAATGTAGCTCATTGACAGAGCAGGTGCAGGCCCTTGGGCACCCCGGGTACTAAGTCATTACATCCTGTGACTTGATGAGCTAGCAGATGCAGGTCCATCACCGCAGGTCCAAAGACCAGTTCTGCACCTCGCCTCATATTTTTCCGCTCTGGCTCCCAGGAGCTAGTCCCTAAATCTCCAACATTTTGTTCTATTGGTACAGCTCTTTCATGGAACTATAACCTCATTACTCACAAAATACTTGAAAGAAACAAATCAGAAGAAAAAAATGGTTGGGTTGGTTCATGTTTTCAGAGTGTTGGTCCATGGTTACTTGCTTTGTTCCTTTGGCCTGTGATATGTCCAAAGTGACATGGAAACAGTAAGATACCATGGGGGCGAATACTCCCCTAGCAGAAAGGAAGCAGAGCAGGGGGAAGGATCTGGGAACAAGATATGGGAACAAGGAATGGCCCAATGGACCACATTCCTCAACTTGGCTCTACTTCCTAGTGGTCCATTCAGCTATGAGTTCATCGGTAGATGAGTCCATCTACAAGGCAGGCACCCTCATAATTCAGTCACCTCTCGATGGAAGCAAGGCGGGGAACCAAGCCTTCAACACATGTGCCTGTGGGGGCCATTTCATATCCATGTCATGCACACCAAGAACTTTCTTCTTTCACCTTCCTGTCATCAAGGAGAGCATTTCTGTCCCGTTTAAGCCAGCAATACCTCTCTCACACTTGTCCTTCTCCTCAATTGCTTTCTCACTTCTTCCCTGCCTTATTTCTGGGTCTCTCCTAAATGTTTTGCCAACTAAGAGTTGGATTGCATGAAATCACCAGCACTTGACCATCAGTGACCTAAGAGAGAGCAATTTCCTGTGGATCAGCTTCCCTCTCTCAATCCCCAGGCTTTGCGTTTTTCTGCGATCTCCGCACCTCCCTGTTTTAAGTCAAAGCCAGTTGTTTGTGTTATTTTTCATGCTGATAGTACTTTGACCATGAGAAAAACACCTCACCATTTGAATATGCTGAGGAGGTGGCTGTCCCTTTCTCACAACCCTGAGTTAGAGTCATGGTTGACAGACAAGCTCTTGAACTAGAAACCCTACAAAAAGGATCCATTCTCGATGAAATGTTCATGTCTTTTCAATATCTCTCCTGCTCCTAAACAAGGAAGAAAAGACTACAAGAGTCCTTTTTAAGGAAGGAGGGGATCTCTCTAGGGCCCCCCTGCTCCTACCATCTCCTAAGTCCCCAAGGCTCTTTCCGCCATGTTCTGCCTTTGGATTTTGTTATCGTGGTTCCAAATCCCTCACCTCTCACTTTCTTTAGCCCTGTCCATCATTTCAAGTGAGGAGCTGCCAACCAAGCCCTCATCAACAGCCCTCCTTCAATTTCATCTGCTATTAAGACTAGGGAAGTCAAGGAAAAATTCTGAAAATCAGGGAGAACTATCCCCTCTCCCCACCACTATCTACCAATTTCAAGAATTCTATGTTTGTATGTCTTAGTCTGTTGGAGTTGCATAACAAAAAATGTCCTGCATACAATAGAATTGTGTTTCTTTTCATTCATGAGGTGGAGAAGATCCAGACAGAGGAACCAGCAAGCATGGTGTCTGGTGAGGGTGGCTTCATAGTTGTACATGGCTCATAGTCTTGGGTATCTTCACACGATGGCAGAGCCAGGCTAGCTAGCTATCTCAGTGTTTTTCATAAAGACACTAATCTCATTCCTGGGGGTTCTGTGCTCACCTGTAATCATCTCCTGAGGTTTCATTCTTCATTATTCATAGCATAGCTGTGACCGTTAGAATTTCGACAGTGAATGGAGTGAAAGCAGAGGTTCAGACCATCATATAGCAGAAACTCTGCAATACTAAAGAATGCTGTCTTTTGTGGTGGTCCCCTGCTAGAAGGTAAACTCCTTGGATATTAAGGATTTCTGGAACAATACCTAGGGATACTAGTGTCTGGCAGTACCTCCTTGGGTTTTCATTAAAAAATTAATTCTTTGTTCAACTGAGTTAGGGAACTTTGGTGGTCTATAATTCCTAAAGAGGATTTCAAAACACATTGTACAGTATTAAAGGCTCCAAGACCTTATAGGAAGCAATTCTAACTTTGTTCAATCTAATGCTTCCTAAATGAATACAGGAAATGGACCTCCCTTTTCTTGTATTAAAAAAAGGGATTTTTGTTTTGTTTGGTTTGGTTTGGGTTTTTGTTTTGTTTTGTTTTTGGTTGTTGTTAGTTTGGGGGTTTGTTTGTTTGTTTGTTTGTTTTTGTTTTCCTTTGTTTTGTTTTTAACTTCCTAGGTTTGGAAACTCCACAAGGCATTTTCACATACCTTGGTCTAATCCTTAAGGGAGAAGGACAATTTTAAAACTTCCTCTACCTTTTGGGTTGTTAAAGACCAAGACTTCTGAAACCATTTTACCAATGACCACCACTACTGACACTCCTGCCCTGGAGTGGTGGTTTGAATGTGCTTGGCCCATAGGGATTGGTACTACTAGGAGGTGTGGCCTTGTTGGGGGAAGTATGTCATTGTGGGGGTGGGCTTTGAAGATCCACCCAGTGTAGAAGAGTCAGTTTTCCCCTGACTGCAGTCAGATCAAGATGCAGAACTCTCAGCTCCTCCTGAACCATGCCTGCCTGGAAGCTGCCATGCTCCTGCCTTGATGATAATGGACTGAACCTCTGGACCTGTAAACCAGCCCCAATTAAATGCTGTCCTTTATAAGAGTTACCTTAGTAATGGTGTCTCTTCACAGCAATGGAAACCCTAACTAAGAATCAAGAAGACTCAAAAGTCTTTTATTCAAAGGGGAGGAAGCTAAGAGGCCAAGTATGTCTTCTCCCCAGTCTTGCTACCCAGTTTTGGACAGGAACCCCTATTCTCTCATCCAGTTGGGGGCCCCTGAAGCACCCTACAGAAACCATCCCTTGGATATGGTAGCCCTTGCCTTGAATTTCTTGCAATTCATTCTGGATCCCACATTTTCCTATTCCAATATTTCTCTACATCTTATTGTTCTATATCATCTACAGAATATATATCCACACTTAGAATATAAAGCCAGGATGTCAGAGTACATGTCTTAAGCTTCCTCTGTTTTCTCTGCAGCTTTTGCTTCTCTGAGAAAGGCACAAAGGAAGTACTTAATAAACAATACAACCTTGTACCTAATGAAATATGCTCTGCTCTCATCCACCCCAGGAAATGAGGCAAGGGAAAACAGGAAAGCTCTTTTAGTCTACCTCCTTCCTCTACTTCACTCACAGAATCAACCACAATGTTCCATTTTTGCCAAGAAACTTATCAGAGAAGCCTGAGGCATATCTTTGCTCCTGACACTGGGCCCCACTCTCATACCCTATGCACAGTTGTTCTGAGTTGTTTGCTCATCAACAGTTCCTTGAGCTGCAAATTGTCTCCACATATTACTAGTTGGATATGTTACTAACATTACATGGCTTATGTTAAATCACTGGGAACTTCCAGTTCTAGACTCTCTGACCTATTCACTACTCTGTGCTCTAGGAGGCTGCTAGACAACCATCAGGTTCCCTTGCCCTCTGACTATGGTTGGATTCAGCCATGGATTCAGATATGGAAGGTATCAGCAAGAGATGGGAAGTGAGAGGCTAGAACATCGGTGAGTTAGCTATTGTGACTCCTTACTTGGTGGTCATGACTAACATCCCGTTTGAAATTTTAGCATGCATGAGGCAGCTGGCCTTCATACCTCTCAATGTTTGGTCTATTGCTGTAACAAAATACCATGACCAATGCAACTTGTTTTTAAAAAATCGAATTTGGTGGTCATGGTTGCAGCACATTAGAGTTCAAGTCCACTGTGATAGGGGGCATGGCAGCAGGCAGACAAGCATGGCTCTAGAGCAGGCACTGAGAGCTTCCATCCTTATCCACAAGTAGGTGGCAGAGCTAGTCAGGAATAGCATGGACTCTTTGAAACCTCAAAGGCAACCCCCCAGTGACACATCCCCTCCAACAAAGCCACACCTCTTAATTCTTTTCAGTTACACTAACTGGAGACCAAATATCCAAATATGTGAACCTATGGGGACGTCATTCTCATTCAAACAACCTCAGGATGATAGCAACTAGTCACCATCACTGCCAGCTTCCAATTACTGTGTTTGCCAATACCCCTTCCTAGATTCCCTGACCATGCTTCACAATGCTTTGCTAAGTCTTTGCAACAGGCACTTGGTTGGTCTCTGTTACTTTCTTAGTAGGACATCATCAGGACCCACAGAAAGCTCTGCAGTTGCCTTGCCCTCATCAGACCATGTCCAGGGAAACACTTCTTCACCAATGTCACTGGAGAAAGTATACATGAAGAGTACACACTCAATAAGTTCCACATATGGTCTTCTCTGCCCGTCAGTATGGAGAAAACACCACAGTTCGTCCTATCAACCAGGGCCAATTACACCCACTGGAAAAGTAACTCCTTTCTTGCTGGAGAGTCCTCTCGCATGAGGAGTACCAAGTGACAGAGTAGTGACGGTGATGATGGTGGCTCCAAACTATGTCATACACCTAGGAGAAGCGTTTTAGTGTCTTATGAGGTTAAAATTTCATTAGTGTAATGCATACCTCAAGTAACCAACTTAAGAAAAGGAATGCTCAAATTTGGCTTACCATTTTGGAGTTTCCAGACCATAGTCTGGGACAACCATGATGAGACAGTGAATTGTTAGGAGCGTGTGATGGAGGAAGTTGCTCCCTTCATGATGGTCAGAAAGTAAAGAAAGAGAGAGACAGAGAGACAGAGAGACAGAGACAGAGAGAGAAAGAGAAACAAGAAGAGACTGAGGTTTTGACATCCTCAAGGCCGCAATTTGGTGACATAACTTCCTCCCACTGGGCTTCACATGCCCTGGAACATCCACTAAGCCAACATTGGCCATTTTTCCCATTAACTTATTTATTTATTCACTTTGAATCATGATCACAGCCCCCACTCTTCTCCTCTGAAAAGGGGAGGACCCCACACTGGCACATCAAGTCACTGCAGGACTAGACACATCTTCTCCCACTGAGACTGGATAAGGCAGCCCAGTTAGGCGAACAGGATCCACAGGCAAGCAATAGAGTCAGAGAGTCAGAGATGGTCCCTACTCCAGCTGTTGGGGGACAAAATGAAGACCAAGCTGCACATCTGCTGCATATGCGCAGGGAGCCTGGGTCCAGTGGTTCCACACTAGCCATTTTCAACTCTTCAAAATTAGCAAGTTTGTAGCGCAAAAATGTCTGTGAAACCAAACTCAGTTCTTTAAGTTGGACTGACCCAATGAGGTACTATGCAATTCCCAGGAAGGATTGATGCCTTTCTATACTCCCTGGGTGTAGTAGTGGTGGTGGTGGTGGTGGTGGTGGTGGTGGTGGTGGTGGTGGTGGTGGTGGTGGTGGTGGTAGATTTCTATTACTTTTCTTTAAGTTTTACTGGATCTCTCTTGCCTAAAGTTTGCCTTTCTTGTATGTCTTTAACTCCCTAGAGTAGCAATTCTCACCCCATGGGCACAATTCCTTTTGGAAGGTGGCATATCAGATATCCTGAATATCACATGTTTAAATTACAATTCACAACAGTAGCAAACAGACTATAAAGGTATGAAGTAGCAATAGAAATCATTTTATGGTTGGGATGACCACAACATGAGGAACTGTATTAAAGAGTCACGGCATTAGGAAGGTTGGGGTCCGCTACTCCAGCAGTTCCTTCGTCACTGTATGCAAATCACAGCCCGGAAAAGCGGCAGCAGGTGGAAGGAGAGCCACCACTCTGCAGACATAAATTCGTCACGGACATATGGAAACGTTTTGTGCAACACCACAGCTGTCCTTCATCCACTCCTCTCCCGGTGTGATTTTATCTTTACATTTACCAAGCGCCCACTGCGTTAAGTGCCCTGTTTTTATAGAGATTAGCTTGCTTCGTGAAGAACACACATTCCAGATTTTCTCTGGAGGGAGGGTTTGGGGTAAGTGTCTGGCCCAGGTTCAGATCTGTTCAATGTGTCGATGTGCCATACAGTCCCTAAGTATTCTTCCAGATCAAGTTTACTAAAATTCTGTGTAGCCCTGAGATCCAATTTCTTCTTCCAAGCTTCTCCTGACCTGATCTTGCCCCCAGACAGTCAAACCTGTGCCAAGGACTAGAATGCAGGTGGTTTAGTTTTGGAAGTGACCCCAGGAAACAGCAGGAAAATCAGATGAAGAGGGAGAAGCTTACACAAGGCTACTTCATGAACTGCCACCACCACCCTAGGAAACTGAAGCCCAGGTTTGCTGATGTTCTTTGAAACACCACATAGAATGTGCCTCCTAACAGTCTCCTGGGGGGATAGAAAGAGGACTATTTATCCACAGACCCCTGCATGGGTATGTTCTCTAATAAGAACTGAGGCAGGCTAACATCATTTATTTATTTACACTGCTGCAGACTGGATTCAGGGCCTTGTATATACGAGGCAGCACCCTGCCCGGTCCCTTTTGCAATATTTTGACTTGAAATAAAGTTTCACCTCTTGGATCAGGTTGGTCTCATTCCTCCTTTTCTATCTCAGGCAGACTTTGGACTTGTGATCCTTCTACCTTAAGCTCCCAAACAGCTGAGAAGATTGGCCTGTGTTACTAAGCCAAACTCAGGCTAACCAGAGGAAAAAGAAGTTTATTTGGTTCAAAGCTCTACATGTAGGCTGGTGGCATGGCTCCAGTGGTGGCCCCCTCTGTGAAGCCACCATAGTGGAATGGCACCACAATTGATAGGACATCACATTGAAAAGCAGGAGGATATCGGTAATTCCAACACTGAACCTCAAGAGAAAAAAACTCGGCCTTATGAAAACTAACTCAGTCTTCTCCATGGGCAACACTCTCAGTGACCTAAGGACTTCCCGTCTCTTAAAGAGCCCACCATCTTGCAACACAGCAGGGTAGCCACGTCTGTAACCTGTAAGCTGTGGCAAGCAGACCACATCCAACGACAGCAGCCCTCATGCTACATTGGTCACAGGCTGTCCTGTGGAGTTAATTCCTCCTTCCTTCCCGGTTTGTGCGCACACCCATGCCTAGAATCTCCATGCAGTATCGTTCAACCTTGTGCTTCTGTGATTCTGACTTTTCCTAAATTCCACATATGAGTGAGTCTTATTTCACTAGGCGTGATGTCTTCTGGGTTACCCATTTGTTACAGATGGCAGGCATTCCTTTTCCATTAAAGGCTAAATAGTACTTCATGTGTGTATATATTACCCCACACACACACCTTTATTTTTATATTCTGGGGATGGATCCAATGCATGGGCAAGAGGAAGCCACTGGCTACCATCCTCTCCAATTCCACTCAGGTTTAGGGGATGGATTACACCTCTAACTGGCTTTCCTTCTCCTCACAGTGGGCTTTAGCTCTGGTACAGGCTCGGACCTTCAATCCTATGAGAAGAATCACCACAGCCTCCCTGCTTCCTTCCAGAATAGTGAAGAATTAGAGCCCAGAGCTGAAACAGGAGCTCTGGACTTAGTGTTTGGAGGAATGGTTGGCTGAAGCAGGCAGACACTGAACCGTTCTCTATAGGGGGAGAGAGGGAGCTTCTAGGAGGAAGGCAGCAAGGGCCCTCTCCAAACACACTGGCCATTCTTCTTCAGTGGAATATTCTGTCTGACCTTTCTGGCGTCCAGAACTGGCGGCTCTCCCCGCCTCCCACATAAGCATTCTCCTCAGGGCACTGCCTCATGTGCCTGCCCCCGAGTACCCCACAGTTCAGCAGAGCCTCCAGTGGCTGGGTACCCCTATTCTTGCTCCTTGTGCTTCCTCCAAAAGGAGTATAGGCTGCCGTTCCTCATGGCAGTCACCTCCAAATATCCTCTTCTCGTGTTCCCTCACAAGCCCGCTGTCCTTCCAACACCTTTGCTCCAAGTGTACCTGTCACACTTGGTACCTCTTGCTTCTCTCTTGTGGGCACTTCCTATAGTCAGAGCACCTACTTGCCGCACTCCGGAAGTGATGCGCATCCCACCTGCCAGCATGTCTCCTGACAACTGGTTCTCCCTGCATCTCCTCTTCCATTTCTTCCAGATAAACCACATCAGACCATCTTTCCTCAGGGCTGTCACCTTTCCCACCCATCCTGTCAGAACATCTTCCTCAGATACAACTCTGTTCTTCCTTCTGCCCAAGAAAGCGTATAAAAAGGCAACTTCCACTAAATGAATTGAAAGAGAAGAAAAGGGGAGCTGGCAAGGTGCTTTAGCAGTTAACGGTGCTTTCTGCTCTTGCAATGGACCTGGGTTCTGTTCCGAGAACACACATGGCAGCTCACAGCCACTTACAACTCTAGTTCCAGGGCATCTGGCACACTCTTGTGGCATTGTTCTTGCCGTGTTCCAAGTGGGAGTCACCAAACACGCCTTGTCCCTTCCACCACACCCAGCCTTTGTGGGCTTCAGCTTTGGAACAAGCTTGGTTTCATGCATGGGCTCTCAGTCAAATGACACCACATCAAGTCTGATTTTACCTGGCACTTCCCCAAGAGATGCGCAGAGTGAACGAGCAGGGACAATCACTGAATTCTTCCCACCCATCTCTTCTCAGTCCCTGTCACCCTCTGCTACCCCCAACAAAGCCCTCTTTTCTTTGACTGTGGTGTAGGTGTGAGTGAGAGAGTGTGTGTGAGGCCCAAGGATATGAGTGTCTCTCTGAGAGTGTATGAGAGTATGTGACTGTGTTTACATGTGCATGTGTGGGTATAAGATCTTCAGGAATGGGCCTGTGAGAAAATGGTGTGTGTGTGTGTGTGTGTGTGTGTGTCTCTGTGTGTGTGTGTGTCTGTGTCTGTGTCTGTGTGTGTTATGTATATTGAGGGTGTTATGTGTATTGAGGATATGGAAATGCCTAAGTGTGTATAAGTGTGGATTTATATACATAAGTGTATAAGACTGTAAATATGTGTGTGTGTATGTGTGTGCGTGCATGAGTATATGAAAATGAGTATATATGTTTCTATGGAATTCCTGGTTCTTGTAGCTTCTCTTGGACTCTTTTCTTTCTGTTGGTTTGTCTTGCCCAGCTTTGATGTGATAGTTTTTGTTTTATCTTATTATGTTTTATTTTGTTATATTTTTGAATGAATGAATGAATGAATGAATGAATGAATGAATGAATGAAAGAAAACCTAGTCACTAGAGTAAAGGTTAAGAGCTGGACTGTCACTTATACCTACTGGGAGAAAGAAAATCAGTTCTCCCCAGTAGAGTGACACTGGGTATAACAACCACTCCAGGGTAAGCTTCTCAGGTTCAGCAGTTAGTTAACCAACACAGTAATGGACTCCACAGTTTTTGGTGAACTTTTACTTGGCTACAGTTTTATGGGTTCTCTTTTGTTTTGTGTTTTTCTTGCTTGGTTTTATTTTGTTTTCTTGGTTTGGGGGGATTTGTTGTTGTCTTGGGTTTTTGTTTTGTTTTGTTTAGTTTAGTTTTTGAGAAAGAACTAAAAGTTGGGTGGATGGAGAAGGGGAGAGGGTCTGGAAGGACTTGGGGGAAAGGAAAAATATGATCAAATTACATTTAAATTTAAAATTTGTTTTAAATAATAAAAACCAAAAAAGAAAATAAACATATATGTTTGCATGGGCATGTAGTATGTGTGTATATGTAGGGATGAGTGGACCAGAAGGTCTAAGTATGTGTGTTTAAGAACACGTCTTACGATGTGTTTATGTGCAGATGTCATAGCAGTGTATGAAATGAAATGATGAACTCTTGTGGTATGAGTGTGCTCCTGAGCATAGGAGAAGGTGCAAGTGCATAGGTCTGTGTTAGGCAAGGCTTTCCTGTACAAATCCTTTAAGCATTCCTGTCCCGTTGGCTCCACTTGAATCAAAGATGGGGAAGGAGGAGTTCCAAACACAACCATGTAGGACTGCAAGACATTTGTTCAGCTTGGCCCCCTTGCAGAGACCACACAGAGCTCTCAATGTAAACTCAAGCAAGATCACAAGGACCCATGAGTGAGGGGCTACTTTCTTGCAGAGAAGCACAAATAACATTCATTCATCTCTAAGTCACTTGTCAGCTGCGCTGAGAGGTGGCATTTTTCCTATAAACTAGGATTAAGTAGTCAGAGCACTCTAGGTACAGGGCATGTTCCTTAGGAACAGTAAGGACAGCTTTCCCAATGCTTCACCGCTGGTTAGTAATGGATCCTAGGTTCGTCCCAGGAAGTGTAAGAACACTGCTTGTATATAACGTGCGACAATATAACTTATGTATGTCACTACTAGATATATTCTCAGAAATGGTTGTTTCGGGATCCTGTCCAACCTTCTGGGTCTAAGATATGAGATTAAGAAGGGTGTGTAAGAGGCAGGGCAGGCAGAGGCAGAAACAAGAAAAGGGAAACTATTTGAGTAGGGTCTGGTGAGAAGACAGAATCCATAAGATACCTTGTGATTCTCAACTGCTCACTCAGCATGCAAGTCTGAATGGAACCCCACTGGGGCTGTAGCCTGGTGGAACTGACCTGGCCTGAAAGGTCAACCCAATACCAGGAGAGTGCCAGCTGGACCATGAGCAGCAGCACTTTGTTCTTGGTTGAAGCCAAACAACTTGAAGTTGTTGGGTCAGCAGTTGTTACGGCTGGCCTGGGATTATGGAGTTCATGCTACAATCCACCCATGACTGGAGTCGCTCACTCCTCCTTTCCCAGCAGTTCCAGTGGTTGTTCCCAAAAGGATGCCCTGGGACCATAGACAGCAGGTCCTCTAGTGTGCTTGTTAAAGTGGAGATTCTTTATCCCATGCTGGGTGAGACTCCTGTAACTTTGAAATCTAGGACTGTGGACTCAGGATTCCTGCCCTAGCAGCTATGAAGCCGGAAGGAAGCCAAACAAAGCTGTGAGCTCAGGCAGGGACAAGTACAGCCGCAAGTGGCTTCCTGGGATCATTCTTTTGAGGGTCAAGACCTTCCATCACACTTACGACCACCAATTCTCTGATCTACATAGGTGCTTTTGCAGGAAAAATTGATGACTCCTTATGAATGAAGAACAATAGACGCCAATTCTTTTTGTAAAACTAGAGACAGCCCCAATATGTAGACTAGCTGAGAATTATGAAGGGGGTGCAAACTAAGTATGAACCTGAGGATGCAGAGGCCTGCTGAGGATGCAGAGGCCTGCTGTGGAGGCCATGGGATACGACTCCTAAGCAGCCCCAAGTCTCACCATTGGGCAAGAGCATTTCTTGTTGCCTAATATGGAGGATAAGAGTGACAGGTTCCTGACTTTGTGTAGTTTCTGCCTGGAATGAATCTTCTCCGGAAGACCAGAGCACCTGCTAGGACAGACAGCAAACATTATTTAAGCTAACTCTGTGTGTGTGTGTGTGTGTGTGTGTGTGTGTGTGTGTGTGTGTGTGTGTGCGCGCGCACGCGCGCGTGTGCGCACACGCCCCACCTTACAAGCCTACGCACACCCACCACAGTCACCATCCAGCCAATAGCAGGAGGATGCACCTGATAGAAACCAGGGGTGAACAACAAATCCGTGAACGGAGGAGGACAAGAATGACTCAGCAAAAGAACGTGCAATGGCCAGAACAGATGGTGGTAGCCCCTCAGAAGGCAAAGGCCTGGCCATGGAGACAGAACCCTTAGAAAACCCAGCTCTCCTCTGACCTGGGGGAGGCACTGAAGAAAGTACAACCTACAGCAGAAACAGTCAGGCTGTCTGCAACTTTACTAAGGGTACGTTGGTTCAACACCAGGACCAGGATGGGAAAGAAAACACAAGCATAAGAAAAAGAAGCTCTGCCTTGTACTGTGAACAGTGTACTACACCAGTGAAAACTCTAAATTAGCAGCTATGTTTAATTACCGGTGGCCCTTCAGTTAGTATATAAACGCATGGGGGTGAGGAGTGTTTTGTATTTCAAGTCTGGCTACAGTGATCGCTCCCTTGGTAAAGTACTTGCCTTGCAAGCACAAGGACATGAGTTCAAACCCCAGGAGTACATATTTTAAAAAGCCAGTTATGATGGCATGCACTTGTAATCCCAGCAGAGATTACAGTCATATCCCTAGGACTTACTGGTCACTCAGCTTATCCTACTTGGTAAGCTCAAGGCTAGTGAGAAATCCTTTCTCAAAACCATTTCTTAAGGTAGACAGTGCCTGAGAAAGGACACCCAAGGCTGTCCTCTGACCTTCATAGACACACACAAGCGTGCACGTGTGCACACACACCCCCGAGCATAAACAAATGCATGTACACACCCAAAAGTCAAATGGAAGGCAAACACCCAACAGAGCGCCTAGTTGTGGCCCCAACAGGAAAGTTACCCATCGGGTGTGTGCTAGCAGGACTATGTGCAGTTTAGAGCTCTGTATAGCTTCTCCCACACTTAATAAAGATCTGAACAGGTAGGGCAGGGGACGGCAGGCTTGACTTTGGTGGTAGTGAGGAAATGGGAGCTTGGAAGATTAGGGATGCTCTCCCTAAAGTCAGACTTGGCTTGACAGTCCTGCTGTCCCTTGTATACAGTACACCTTCCCTTACCACATTCCAACAAGCCAGCGGTATTCCTTACAGAGGAGGATGGGACCCCAGGAGGGTTCAGTGACCTTTTCAGGGCCCTCTGGGAAAGTGACAATCCTAGAAGTGACTTTTAATGCACAGTGTTCCAGGGACAGGAGAAACCTGATGAAGGCCTTCCATGTGATAGGTACCGAGGCAGATTAGAAAACTGGGGCTAGGGTAAGAAGTCAGTTGAGATTAGAGCAGAGCAGGAGAAGACCGAGGGAGGACTCACATGGAGCACAAGCCAACATCTCTTTGAAAACAGATCTGTGCCGGGCACTAGAACAGGTGCTCCCTAAGACTCTGATCAAGGAGGAGAAAAAGAAAGCGAATCCTCATCATCAGAGAACTGGCAAAATGGAGATACAAATGTAGAGTCAGAATCCAAACTCCAGAGCCCCC
This sequence comes from Uromys caudimaculatus, assembly GCA_028551405.1. NCBI lineage: Eukaryota > Metazoa > Chordata > Mammalia > Rodentia > Muridae > Uromys > Uromys caudimaculatus. Next base: position 63,932,951 of record CM052709.1, on the reverse strand, counting down.
CTGTCTCATTACCTTCCATTTTCAGAACTTGCCAAAGTGGAGGAAAGGGAAGTTCTCTGAGGTCTCCCTTTCTCCTTTCCTCTCTTTGCTAACACCTACCATGAATCATCTACAAGACAATGTGCCATACATCTTCCTCCCTGTCATGATGCTAATATCCGCCTCAAGACACATCCACGACTCTTTGATCATTCCTACTTTAAGTGATGAGGAGGCAGCCTGGGGTCTCACACTCAGTATCCACGAATGGTCTTGAACTCAGATCTCTAGTTGTCAGTGCCTCCGGTTTTGTTCCCATGCTCTGAGGTCTGTCTGGGGCAGCTGCTGAGCAAACTCAGTCAAGATCCATGATCTATCTCTGTTCCTGTCAAGGCTGCCACACTATTAGAAAGGGGACAGGCAGGGACAGTCTTAGTTGTTTGGCATGCAGCCTAAGTATACCAGGAAGGGCACCAGCATGAGCTAAGTCTCCCCTCTTCTTTGCCAAGGAGGCAGGGAACAGGAGACCAAGAAGGAATCGTCTAACCTCGTGCAAATCTCATGTGAGGTGTGAACACTGCAAACCAGGACACGATGTATCTCCACACCCAAGACCAGGGGCCAGAGCACAGGCAGAGGCAACCACCGGATGCAAAATAATCGGAGAGAAGAAACAAGAGTAGTCGGGCCTGGTGGTGCAAACCTGTTCTCCACTCAGTGGCTAATGCAGGAGAATAGCAAGTCCAAGGCCACCTGGACAATAGAGGGAGTTGGGAGTCAGTCTGGGAACTTCCCGATCCTACTTGGTGGCTTGGCAAGATTGTAAGGATATCTCATCTCAATGTATTCTTTACTAAAGAAAAAGATGGCTGGAAATTCAGCTCAGTGGTACACAATTAAGTGTTTTCTTAACATCTTTGGGGCCCTGGGGTTCAATCCCCAGTACCAAAAGGAAGGAAGGGTAAGGAGGAGGAAGAAGAGAAAGATAAGGAGGAGGAGGAGGAGGAGGAGGAGGAGGAGGAGGAGGAGGAGGAGGAGGAGGAGGGGAGGAGAGAGGAGAGAGACAGAGAGAGAGAGACTTGAAAGAAGGACCAGAATATGAGATTCAGAGTGGGGTCTCACACACAGTTTGTTTTAGCTTGTGTGAGAACCTGAGGGTTGAGCCTGTCTGGAAGAACCATCAGCCAGGCAATGAGAATTGTGTTCTGTCCTCTTGGGATGTACAGGGGGTGATAAACAAACAAACAAACAAACCATCCTGTCTCCTCAGGCTGAGGAAACTCAGATGGGAAGAGAGACAAGGCTACACGTGGAGAGGAGACCTGGGGCAAGAGTAAGGGGAGATGACGACGCCCTGGGAGCCAAAAGGTGGGTTGATCACAGGATCTAGACCCCTGCCTGACCCAGAGCCTCGACGTTGCATTTGTTGTTGTTTTGTTTTGTTTTGTTTTTCTGGTTTCTGTGATGACAGAGGTAAATGGGGAGGAGAAATCATCTGAGGAAACTCACAAAACCTCTCTTCCCTTTGTAAAGGATCCCACTCAGAAAATCAGTGGGAACACATGCAGGTTTAACAGAGAGCTCCCCAGAGCTGCTGCCATGTGCAATGGCTGGCACCTGGCCTCATTCCCACTCCCATGCACTGGCTTGAGAAATTTACGGGCTCAGTTGCCCCACCCCCACCCCAGATGGGAGCCAACGAAGGTCATCCAATCTTTAGAGGCTAAAGCCCTGCCCCTTATCTCCACAGCTGTCAGGAAGCTTCTGCAAGCACCAGCTCTGGTTACAGGGCATAGGCAGTGCAGAGGCAGCTGTCCCAGGCTGTCTGGGGCTATCCCATGCTGTTCTGACTCAGGGAAGATGGGGGGGGGGGGGCGGTCAAAGAGATGGAAATATCTCTTCCTCCCTCCCTCCCCCTCTCTCCCTCCCTCCCCCCCCTCTCTCTCTTGTTCCCCCAATAATTTAAATTTTCTTTATGCCAGACTTTCCTTTCCCAGGCTTGTCATGTGCACCGTGACCTCGGCCTAGGCTGGGATACACGTGAGCAGGCCATCTTACAAGTCTGTCAGGTCACAATTATGTCTCATTGGCCAGAGGCCATCAGTCTTCCATGTGCATGCACACAGTCCTTTTTGTTTGAGCAACAGAATACTCGTGTGTACTTGTCTTCCTTCCAGCTCAAGACAGCGGGATGGAAGCTTTGTGTCTTCAGGGCTGTGGGAGACCTCTGGGCAGTGTCCTGTATCCTTAATGTTCAGCAATAACTCTGTGTGTGTGTGTGTGTGTGTGTGTGTGTGTGTGTGTGTGTGTGTGTGTGTGTGTGTGTGTGTGTGTGTTATGTGTGTGATGGAATAAGCGTGCACAGCATGGGGTACCCGAGATTAACTTTGCAGTCTGACAAAAGGGGCCTCTCTCAACCTGGAAGGGAAAACAGAACCCCAAGATTGGACTTCTACCAAACAACCTTCCCGAATCTTTGGAAGCAAGGGAGGGGTTGGTGGATCTGGGATTCTTCTGCCTGGTAGCTGCAAACATCCAGATCAGATGATATTAAGCCAAGCCAGCTGGGTCTGTGGATTCCAGTGCAGTATGTAGATTTCAAAAAAGAAGAAACTGCTGGAAACTGAGCCAAATAGTACTGCCCTAAGTGTAGCAGTCAGCAACGGATATGCAGAAAGATCAGCTTGTCCCCAGCCTCCGCACCACCCCCATGGCTCTGGTCCGGACTGACAGCCTTGTGGGGTTTTGTCTGCACCTCTTGTGTAGCAGTTCTATCAGCTAGAGATGAGGAACGGCAACACGGCTACTTCATACTTCTGCAAACTTGCAAATCTTTTCATCTCTACTGGTCAGTTTCCTCCCAAAGCATGCAGGGGTCTCTGCATCTAACTGTCCTACAGATACCACAGATCCACACCTGTGAAGAGATTACAGTCTGTCTTATTTCAGTCACTCAAAAACTGATGTGGTTGGTTAAGAGTGTTTCAGAACATGAGGTGAAAGATACCTCAGTCTCCTGGGATTATAAGGATCAGAAGAAAGCAGCAGCAGAGAATTAGAAACTTCCCAAGCCTGGATGAGGGTATAAAGGAACTTCTTAGAATCCACCAAAGCCAGGCCAGGCCAGGCAGAGATGCCATGACTTGAGGTAGACTGTGGTCAAGACATTCTGCTCTCTGTCATTTATAAAGTTGGTCTCTGTGGATTTGGAGTACAAGGAAGTGTGTGTGTGCATGCGTGCATGCATGTGTGCATGACTGCTTGTGTGTGTATGTGTGTCTGTATGCAGGAGTGTATATTAGTATCAGCATATGACAATATGTAACCAGAATTTAGGTGACAGCACCATAAAGTGCTATTGCAGTTAAAGGCTTTTGGGGACACACATTTGTAGGAACACATATGTGCATGCACACACACATACACACAGGCTTAATCAATGCATGGCGAATGATGACCCTTCATTACCAATATAAGGAATTGTTGCAATCATTGCATTCCTCTTATATTTAGAGCTCTGTACTAAAATCAGGTCAGTTGCACAAATCACAGGCTAGAGCAAAGAAAGCTTGATTCAGGGCTGTTTAGCCATTTAGTCAAAGAGCTACACTATTTTTAAAACAACCCTGGATGATGGATTTTTTTTCCCTTATGCTTGGACAGCCAGGTGTATGGGCCTTGGCATAAAAACACCACTGAGCTCCAAGCTGGGGTAAGGCATGTGGCTGAAAGTCATTCCGGCAAAGCCAGCACGCTGCACACTCCTGGAAGTCTTAAAGAAGAAAAGAAGCAAATGAAAAAGGCTCATTTGACCTTTCCATGCACCCTCTGAACCTTCATCTGTCTCTTCAGACAGTGTTGGCCTGAGAGCCTGGTAAAGACAAGGTGAAAGAAAGCAGGCACAGGTGTGGAGAGTGGAGCGAAGAGAACCCAATCCCTAGCTCTATGTCTAGATCACCGCCTCCTAAGATACCTTTACCGCCAGATTTAAGCCTATTGCTATCTGATCCCCTATTCAGCCATTTGAGGCACTAGACGTGGGTGCTTTTTTAAATTATTTATTCTATGCAGATGGTTGTTTTGTCTGCTTGTATGTCTGTGAATCACATACATACCCAGTACCCACGGAGGCCAGAGGAGAGTCAGATCCCCTAGAACTGTAGTTACCCACTGTTGTCATCTGCTGAGAATCAAACCTGGATTCTTTGGAAGGACAGCTAGTACTTCTAGGCCATGTCTCCAGACCTCGGGTAATCATTTCTTAAGCCAAAGTGAAAATTATTTTCATTTCTACTTTTCCTATTGGCCGAAGCACCTGAGAGTGAGGGGGAAAAACATACTTACAGCAAGACTTTATCTTGAGATTTCTATTCCCAAGATTGAGTGCTGTGGCTGCAGGACACTGGAGATTAGAGGGAATGGGATTTGAGCCACTCCATTCTGAGGATGGGAGAATCCTTCGAGATCCCAAATTCATATCACAGGCTTCAGTGGGACAGCCAATTAGGAATGTCTTTGTCCCTGTCTCTTAGTACAAGACCTGTTCATCCATGTCTCAGCTAGGGAACAGGGGCCAAAAAATTAGCAAAACCTCACATGGTAACTGGATGGTGGGATCACTGGGGTCCTTGAGACCAGCTTCAGCCCCACCCCATTTTAGCCAAGCCTGAAGGTTACTGGATCAGGCTGGGCCTACTGGGCTAGAGAGCTAGTCACCCAAGGGAAGGGACACCAGGGACTGTAAATCACTGTGCATTTAAGGATGGCTTTCTAAAACCCTGGCTTCAGGCTCAGAGTCTTTATTTATATCTCTCACAGGAATATTTTTCAAACTCATGACAGCACAGTCAGTATGGCTTTGGGCACACTCCAAGCACCTGGTCCCTTCTATAATGAGCCTTTCAGGTGACAGGCCTTCAGATGCTTGAGCCCAGATTCTGAGCCTACTGTGACTCAAGTCCACACGTACGCCCACTCGCTGCCAAGGCCAAGATCCCATCTCCTGCATGGCGGAAGCACAGCCAAGTTCAGGGCACAATGTTGCCTGTAGACACACAGTAAGTGTATACACACATACATCCACAAAATCTGCATATACAAGCCAATGCAAAGCCTGGATTTTACACACATTTCAGAGACTGTCCCTGCTCCTCAGGACATCTGACTCAGGGAACAGAGGGAGAGCCCCTTTAGCCATCAGTTGAGCACCTCTCAGCTCCAGATTAACTTGGCTGATGACTAAATGAAATTAGGTTATGTATCCTGGCATCCTGGGTTTCGCAGCTGGCGCCATTGATGTCCTTATGAGGCAGCTACAGACGAATCAGCCAGGCCAGGCATGGTGATACATGCTCTTAATCCAAGCATTCAGCAGGTTTGAGGCCAACCTGGTCTACACAGCAAGTTCCAGGACTCCAAAGAGAAACCTTATCTCAAAAAGCAAACAAACAAACAAATCAGAAGAACCAGACAACAGAGGCTGTTGAAACATCTGTCGGTGCAGGAGCCATTGGTCATTGATCTCCCTCTCGGATTTTCTGAAAGAAAAAAAAAACACATTTCTTGAGCAGATGGAAGGGAGAGGTAAGCTTGTCTTTTCCTGTTAATAAAAGTTCACCCCTTTGACCTCTCTACTTGCATGATGTCTGTCTCTCTAACCTTCTCATTTTCTTCCCTGCTTTGTAATTAGATCATTTAGTATAATTTGATAGACTAGTTGTTTATTTATTTCCCTTGGCTTATTTGTCATTATTTGCTCTTTTTCTAAGTCTCCTTCATTCTACCCACTTTACCATGAGCTGCCAAGAAAGCAAAACACAGCACCCAGGATGGAACACGAAGAGCAGTGGCTTCAGTGGGTTTGAATTCAGCTGCCCTTGAAACTCTGCCCAGTAACTTAGTTCTGAGATGCAGAGTCAGAACGGAGTGGTCCTTTTAATATTTCCATCATGACCCAGGGTCTGTCCCCTGAGCTTTATGCCACCTCACCAAGACGACACAGAATAGAGCCCCATTGAATCTACAGTTTCTTCTGATATTTACGTACAATGCTTACAGCAATGTATTGACCATCCACCCCGTGCCCAGTATTGAGCAAGTTCTACTATGCAAGGATTACATAGGTGAAGAATGACGTGCCCTGAGGGAGCCCACCACAAAGTAAGAGGAATAGATTGATTTTTCTTTTCTCATTAGCAATGGAATAATGGGAAATTCTACTTATACCTTTTTCTTAACTATCATAGATCCATATCCCTCAGAAATCACAGTGGGAAGGAGGGAAGTGGGGAATGAGCCCAAGAGCAAAAGAGAGACAGAGGAGAAAGCTGGAAGGGGTTTTTGTTGTTGTTTTTGTTTTGTTTTGCTGGGGGGTTTTTTGCCTCCTGATGAAGACAACAGCACTGACAGCAAACAGTTGTAGTGCAACTGAGATGGCTCATCCAGCAAAGTGCTTGCCCCATTAACACAAGGACCTGAGTATGGTCCCTAGCTCCCACATCAAAAGTCAAGAGCAAGAAGGTGCAGCAGAGGATGAAGTAGAGGCTTCCTGACCAGCCATGCTGGGTGAATTATTGAGCTTTAGGTAGTTTGAGACCTTGTCTCAAAAGAAAGTCAATTTCTGGCCTCTACAGGGAGAGAGAGAGAGAGAGAGAGAGAGAGAGAGAGAGAGAGAGAGAGAGAGAGAGAGAGAGAGAGAGCATCTTCTCCCATCTCCTGAATCCAGGCCGCTTTGTAGTTTTCTTGAGCAGTAGAGTATGCTCCAAAGCAATAATGCCTTCCACCTTCTAGAAACCCTGCTGCCGCCACATGGACACACCCAAGTTCTCTTATGGTAGGAGGAGTGAGCATACATGGGGTAAAATAATTAAATGGAGCCAGACTATCGTTGTCTAGCCAAGTGATCCATCAGCCTGCCCATAAACACATAAGGCCACCCAGCTGAGCTCAGAGATGTCCTCTTCAACCCAGCCAGCCTTGTTATTGTTCTTTAGACTACTGGGCAGTGACAAAGGAATACCGTCACCCATCTCCAAACACGGAGACGGTTCCTCATGTAGAACCTAATCTATGCAATAAACTCTCACATGCCAAGAGAGCTGCTAATGTCGGGCCTCTCAGTTTCACTCAAGATATACTTCATGATATAGCCTCAACCCAAACTAACAGAATAGAGTTGCATAGAGTGCCATGCAGTGGACCTCAGACGTTGGCAAATGGTGAAGCAAGTAAGAAGTACCCCATGCGTGTACTAATGTCACTCCCTGGCTCTGCTCCACCTCCCCAAGACATGTGCTTGGGAAAATGGTTACCTGATCACCACTGCCTTTGTCCACAAATTCCCTTAGGGATGGATTAATCCCTACTCAGTTTCTTCCCCACCTCCCCCCATCCCGTCCCCAGTCTGGCTGCGTGGATGATGTAAGCGGTAGCCAATCTTGCAGCCAGCAGTCAGTGGCTGGCTCACTTCCGTGTCCATTAAGGGAAGGCAGACACTTTAGAGAAAGAGCTGGAAAACATTACCACCCACTCCACTCAACTCTCCCTCCCCCAGCCCTTGCCCCACTCTATACTCCCAGGCTACATACACACAAACCCCAAGAGACCGGAGCTGAGAAGTCCTGAAGGCTAAGAAAAAAGAAACTGGAATCAGAGCCCCACGGCCCCATGGGCTGAGCCACAAGACTGCTTTGGGCATGAGAACCGGTCTTGGGAGAGAAACCCAGAGTATCTGCAGAGCCCTGCCACACTCTCCCCTCATCCCCACAGTCTGCTGCAGCAGCAGCCTGGCCAGTTAGTACCAATGTAGCACAATGTAAGGCACTGAAAGTCCTTTAAGGCGACCTTGGTATGCCAGCCCATTCCTCTCTGCCTCTTTGAGTCTTGAACTCCTCGGGGTGCCAATGGCCCCGAGCCCAAAACTGATGGGGCCAAATAACTCATAAACTAAAATCTCTGAAATTGTGGGCCAAAATAAACCTTTCTTCCTTTTAAGAGGATTGTTCTTGGGTATTTTGTCACAGTAGTGGAAAGCAGTCCAACTCAGTGCTTAAATGTTGAGCCTTGTATATTCATGCATACAACTTTCTAGAAAAGAAAAGGGGAAAAAGCTAAGATTTGGGTGGCATTTGTCTGTGTAAAACAAAAAGAAGGTTCTTGATTACAGGGGATGTAGGAGGGAGGGCACTCTGGGAAAGTCTGAACAAGGAGTGGAAAATGGTTTTCCTGGAAGGAAAACGGCTCATGGTATCCCTGTGTGTTTCTACTCAGCTCAGAATCAAGATGAGAGGAAGGGAAGACTTAGATGGGTGTCTCTTATTCTGCCTGCCTGGGACACCTCCTCCTACTTTTAGAAATGCACCCTCTGTCCTCCAGGGACATCTTCCTCCCACACAATGCCAGTTGTGTTCTACTAAAAGCTACCAGCTCTTATATTTTGTTTCCCAGACTACAGGATGAGCATATGAGCCAAGGAAAGCCAATGCTTCCTTGAGACTTTCTGAATTCAACCCCAGGAGAAACAGGCAGGTCTTTCCTGAGATAAAGATGTCAGAAAGATCAATGTATGGATAGACAGGAACAGCATAAATGCCAGTGATTCCTGGCCTTTGTCTCTTCTGTGTCCCCAGCTGTCCCTAAAGGCGCCCTTCTCTGCTCACCATTAGTCTGATCAGTGGAATTAACAATTCCCTTTGAGTCTGAGCAGTTTTATGCCAATTCTGCTACTCATGAGTAATCATGGTTACTATAACCTGAGTCCTTTTTCTCAAAAGCAAAACAATTCATGGGGGGAAAAGACACTGCAAATAAAGCCATTAGAAAGCCACACAGGATCACACACAGCATGGCAGAACATTTGCTTAGCATGTGCGAAGTCCTGGGTTCAATCCCCTCACCAAAATAATAATAATAATGATTAATAATAATGATAATAATAATAATAATGGAATTCCTTCATGCATTTGTTTTTTTACCTCTTTAGACCTTCTTTCTTCCTTTCTTCCTATTTCATTCTTTCTTTTTTTTTTTTTAATTTCTTGAGTTTGTGGGTTTGTTTTTTAGACAAGACCTCATATCGCCAAGGCTGGTTTTGAACCCCTGATCCTCATAACCCTACCAACAAAGTGCTGAGATTATAGGTGTGCACTACCATGCCTGGCTAATCCTCCTTCTTTTCTTTTTTCTTTTTTTCTTTTCTGGTCACTAAATTGGCTTAAACCATACTGGTATTCACATAAAGAATTTGAAAAAAAAAATTAATCTTCCCTCAAATTTTTGTTCCCTTGGTATATTTTAGGAAAAAATAATTTTCTAGAACACTCAGTTCAGGTTCACTTTCCAGAACACTGTAAGATGGTTGTGACTGACACCTGTCACTCCAAGGGCTGCAGGAACTCTGCTCCTGCCCATTCTGGCAAAGTGAAGCTGACTCCCCTTCTAAAGGTCTCCCCTAAAGAGCATTCCACAGCCTCCTCCTTCTTCTTGCCCCATTCCGGTGCTAAGCACATCCTTCCCCGCCCACCCGCACTCCCTTCCGGAGCACCTGTTGCTACAACAAAGAGAAGCTTGGGGTTGAAGTTTCTGGGCTTGTCCAGGTGATAAACGGGGTCCATTCAGAGGAGATAATGCCATTTGTTGGATTAGCTCTTTTCAATCATCGGGGAAAGCTCTGGGTGGGGAGAGGCATTCAGAGAGCTCTGGGGATATAAAAAGGTGATTATATTTAAATGGGAGACCTGTCAGCAGGCAAAGCCCTCTGCCAGCTGACATGCGGGCAACTTCAATAGCTCCAGTGTGGCAGGCAGGGTGGGATTTGTGGCTCTGCGCTCAGACAGCTGCAGCTATCCTAAGGGGGTGGGCCTTTCTCTTTGCCTTGGGCACAAGGACTCTCTCTCAAGGGTTTTGTCAGCACTGCCTAGGGAAGAACATATTTGGCTGATGTTCTTATAGAAGCCAGGTCTGCAGGCCCAGAGATTTGAGGGCCATGGACACAGCCTATGTGATGGCACAGGACTGGGGTCCACTGGAAGTTCTAATCCCCTGGTTTTGTTATGCTTGTGCAGTGGACAAGAACCACATATAGTAAAGGACCAGGGCAGAAGTTGGCACAGGCAGTGTGCATGACTGTACTATAATAACACTCTATATTTATGGACATGGAGATTTGAATTTCATATTATTTCCATGTGCCATTAAATACTATTCTTCTTGTCGATGGTTTAAATGTAAATTTGGGGCTGGTTTAGTGATTAAGAGTACTTTCTGATCTTGCAGAGGACCCAAGTTTGGTTCCCAGTACCCACTCAGGCAGCTCACAACCTGTAACTCCAGTTAACTCTTCTAGCCTCTTTAGACTTAAGCGTAGTCTCCGTCTCTCTCTCTCTCTCTCTCTCTCTCTCTCTCTCTCTCTCTCTCTCTCTCTCTCACACACACACACACACACACACACACATGATTACAAATTTAAAATATTAATTTTAAAAAATAAAAATGTAAAAATCACCCTTTCCTTCACATACTATACAAAACAGAAGGTTGGGAACATTTTGCTCATAGACCATAACTTATCAACCAGTCTAGAGCAGTGGTTCTCAGCCTGTGGCTCTCCACCCCTTTAGGGGTCAACGGCCCTTTCCCAGGGGTCGCCTAAGACCATTGTAAAACACAGATATTTACATTATGATTCATAGCAACACGAGGAACTGGATTAAAGGACCTCAGCATTAGGAACGTTGAGAACCACTGGTCCGGAAGGTTCCATCTGGGAGAGAAAGAGTGATAGAGAGATACTGTCTTACTTAACTCTATGAAGAATCCTAAATGTACTGATCTGATTCAATAACTTCCATTTATACAGCACTCTAATATTAACAGATATGCCTGTTGCCTCAGTCGACAACACCTCAATCCTGTGAGTTAAGTATTACGTCAATGTCTACATGAGAAAACTGAGGGACAAATCTGACACAACCAAGGACACACAGTAGGAGGGAGATGCAAGCTGAAACAGCATGGTATTTGTGTTACATGCAGTGTTTTATTGTGGTGACAAAAAATACCAAAAACCAACAATCTAGAGAAACATAACTTCTTCTCCCTCTCCCTCTCCCTCCCACTCCCCCTCCCTGTCTCTCTCCCTCTCCCCCTCTCTCTCAGTTCACATAGTTGATGGTTTTGGTCTGTGGTCAGCTGGTTCCATTGTGGTGAGCTGGAGGCAAGACTTGAGACACTAGAACAGAGGAGAGAAGAGGAAGGATGGCCTCTCGGTGTCCACCACCACGCCTGGCTCTTCCTTCTCGTCCTTCAGGAGGTGACACAAAGATGGGATGCCAGGGACAAGGTACATCCTTAAGGGGCACCCAGTGTCTGAATTACTTTTCTCATTTCAATGCCAGAATGTCCAACAAACAGCAACTTAAGGAAGGAAGTGTGTTTTGACTCACAGTTGAGGGTACATGTTCATCATGGCAGGGGAGGCACAGGTCTAGTTGTGCTGACTGAACTGTGTGGCAGCCAGTAATGGGTCCTCAGTTAGGAAGCAAAAGAAATGAATGCTGGTGATCAGCTGGCTTCTTCCCCTTTCCTTACTTATTGAGTCTGAGTCTCCAATCCATGGAAAATACCACCCACATTCAAAGAGATTTTTTTTCTATCTGGTTAAACCCCTCTGGGAGGATCTCAGAAACAAACTTGCCCAGAGATGTGTCTCCTAGGTGATTCTCAGCCCCGTCAAGCTGACAGAAAAGACCAACCATCACATCCAGTGACATTTTGTCCTCTAGGCCATGCCTCCTAGTCCCAACCACCTTGCAATAATACCATTCAATTATGAATTCATTGATGGATTAATCCATTAAGTCAGTGCCCTCATGCTTGAGTCACTTCCCAGAATCCCCACTTCTGAGCACTGCATTGGGGAACAAACCTTCAATACATAAGGATTGGGGGAACATTTTACATCTAAAGCCTGAGGCAGAGAGACCACATTCCACCACATCCAGGAGGCACTTGATTGGTACATTCATTTCACCTAGAATTTATAAGGTCTTTTGGGGGCAGTAGATGGGGATGGACACCTGGACAAAGCACAGAAGCAACTGAGTCAGGACTTTCTGGTCCTCCCAGTTCCCTTAAGGTCAGTTTCCTTATGGTCACATAGGAAACAGAGAGCTACTTTTCTCATGAGAGAAAGGCTTGTTTCAACATAAGGACTCTGAGGAAGGAAAGTTCAACAATGAACTATAATCCCATAGTCTCAGCCACCATGGCCGTGAGCAACTTTCCCTGGAGATTCAAAGGCCATCTCAATGCCTGTCTCAAATCTTAATCTCTCTCTCTCGTTATGATCATGGTGGAGCAGAGTCCCATCATTTTGCAATAGTATTGGGCACAGCTAAAAGCACGTCTGATCCTCCAAACATTTTTCCACCTGTGACTAACTTCAGTGCCACTGCATTGCTTTAGGTAAATCACTAGCCATGGGGTACTGGTCAGGATTCTTGTTCCTACCATGGAGCCATGCTGCAGTCTCACTTTGTGACAGTTGCTTCCTAACTCATATCATGTTTTCTCTATAAGATGGGGACATGGCAGTGTGCAATTGTTCATACAGCATCTAACAGATAAGAGATTCATATAACATCTAATGTGCTGTTTACAAACTAGTAGGGATCCCAAGAGTATCTATTCTTTCTGCTGGGTCTGGAATCTTCCTCATGTCTTTCTGTCTTTGCTGCTCTGCCCAGCTAGGATGTTTTGCCTCCCACTGTCGCCTTTGGGGTCACATCCCCTAACCCAGTGTCAGCAATACTTATGTGCCTTGAAGTAGTCATTCCTTTGTGGGATAGTGAATTGAATTGTATCTTTACCCCAAAGAACTAAACACTAAAGTCCCAATACTCTATACTCAGAACCTGTGCCTATGTGGAAACAGGGTCATCAGACTTAACCAAGCCAATGGTCTGATTGGGGTGGCTTTCTAGTTTTCCATCTGGGCATCATTCCTTTGGCTACAGACTCCTCACAGTGCATTAGAGCTCTCCACATTCTCCTGGGTGCTTTGGGCTCTGGTTTGTTGAGGAGAAAGGGCATCCTACCCCTCCTACTAGCTGGGCAGTCCCAGTCTTTCCAGCTCTCAGCAAATGGCAGTTCCAGAAAGCCTCTCTTTCCCCTGTCTCCCTCTCTCTCTTCAGGAGATGACCATCAGTTCTGCTTTCAAATGGTCTAATTACATCCTAAGCAAAAGAACCTTGTCTATTGCTATTCTGGCTTGAAAGCTATCCCTGTATAATATGCTGAAGAATTACCAGCCTGGCGTGGCCTAGGATCAATGTGTGGTCCTGCTAAGGGATCTGTGTATGCCTTGTTCTCTGGGATGAGGGTGGTATTCCTAGCACCAGCATGGAGTTGGTGCAAATGAACACATTGAGTGAGAAACTGGGGAAAGCAAGAACAGTCATAATGGAACCAAGCTCCACCCAGCACCACCAGCAGGAAGCACTTGAGTTTTATGGTGAGTTTAAAGAAAGGTGCCTATCCATGTCCTGTGTGGCTTGAGGTTGGCTGAGAAAACACGAGCTGCCATGGTCATTTTGCCCTTCGAATCCTGGAGCATGGTGCCAGGTTTTGAGGGAACAGCATGTCTCTATGGGAAGTCCCTCTGAAGCCCAGTGTCATGGAGCTCATCACAAATGGAACACTGAGTATTTGGGAAGAAAAGAACCACATTAAAGACATTCTGTGTCCAACTATGGTAGAGATGATCAAACGAGAGTGGCCACAGCACTGGCCTGACATGCTGATAAAGTTGGACACTCTCTCCAGGAAAGGGAAAACACAACAGAATTGGTATGCTCTTCTTTTTACGCCTGACAGAGGTTGTGGTGCCCTTTTAGACAGTCTTTTCTCAAAGAGGAAGGGATGTACAGCAAACATTATCTCAGAGCATGGAAAGAATCTTCAGTTCTCTACCCAGGACACTTCGGGGACCTACAACAGCAGAGTCTATACTGCACACGTGGCAGGTCAGCGCCTGCTCCTCCAACGGTCATCTCTAGGAGGTTCGAATTATGTATAGTTTTGCTCATCACTGTATCCCCTATTTCGGAGTCTACCACACAGCAAATTCTGACAAATATTTGCTTGTTTGCAGCACCTGGCTTTCTCCACACCCTTCTTTGTGGTAGACCACATTTTGCAAAAATGCCCCCAGTGTCCCTGACACCACTGTTCCTCCATTGAGGAGTAATCCCTATGTTCTCTGCCCTTCCACTCAGACAAGACCTTGTGATTGCTCTGAGAGGATCTGCAGATAAGCTGCTGCCAGACTTCTAGAACTGTCTGAGGAAATGCTTTATAGTCTTCTGGCCACCTTGACTGGCTTACCCTTAGAGCACATGCACCATGCTGTGAGGAACTGGAGTGCCTGGGAAACTCTGATGTGTGTTCTGACAGAGAGACCCAGCCAAAAACTCAGCTGCCTGCCAGCAGTGCATGTAGACACAGAAGCAGAGCCTCAGAGGAGCCCAGAAGCAGCCACTGAGGTACCACAAGACCCTGGGGAGCAGAGACAAGCCTCTGCAGCCACACCCTAACAAGTCCAAGTTCCTGACACATGGAACTTCTGATGGTGACAAATGGTAGTTTTGTACCCCTAGATGTGCAGGCCATTGTGACACTGCTAGAAGTCTCAGACATTTCTTTAGTCAGTGTTTCTCCACCTTCCTAATGCTGCAACTCTTTAGTACACTTCCTCATGTTGTGGTGATCTCCCCCAACCATAAAATTATTTTCATTACTACTTCATAACTGTAATTTTGCTACTGTTATTAATCATAACATAAATATCTGTGTTCCCAGTGGTCTTAGGCGACCTATCCCTGTGAAAGGGTTGCTCAACCCTCAAAGGGGTCATGCCCCACAGGTTGAGAACCACTGCTTTTGTCCATCATCATGCTTCCCACTACTTATAGAGATTGCTCTAAAGTACCTGCTGCAGCCTTCAAGATCCTAAATAACTCAGTACCAGCCTCAGTGATGCCAAGGATCAGAGGGATCAGCCTCACAGGATGGCCTTAGCAATTCTCCCAGGCAATCAAGACAGCATCTAGGAGACTCCTCAGTGGGCTTTCCTACCTATCTCGGATACAGAGCTCTTCTCAGTGACCCTGTCACTTTCTAAAAGAGGACTGGAACATTTGTCCTTAAAATTGCCTTAAATAATCTGCAAAATCTACATCTCCTGCAGAACTTTGTGGAGACCTTAAAGCAAGTCCAGTTAGTGACATTCCTAAGCAACAGTCTTCACGGCTAAGAATAAACTTCCATATCTTAGAGAGTAGCAGTTGTTCCTATTCTATTTCACAGATGGGGAAACTGAGGGTTAGAAAGAGAAAGTCGATTGCCCACAGTCAAACCCTGGCTATTTGGTGGGACTATATCGTAAACCTGAATCCTCCACGACAGCTGCCAATCACTGTTTCACTCTGGGGTTAACCAAGCAGATCTTCTCGTAGCATATCTTCATGTCTCCAAATTTCACCTTTTCATCTTATAAATCAGCCTTGGTTGCAAAAGTGGTATATATCCATAACAATTTAAAATTACAAATAGCAACAAAAATATGCTATAAATTTCAATCTAAAAAGGACCAGTGAGATGAATCAAGGGGTGAAGGTTCTCACTGCCACACCTGACAGCCTGGACCAGAACCCACACGGTGGAAGGAGGCAACAAACTCCCAGAAGTCGTCCTGTGACCTCCACATGCATGTCTGTCACATCCACATACATGCCTGTCACAGTGAGAGAGAGAGAGAGAGAGAGAGAGAGAGAGAGAGAGAGAGAGAGAGAGAGAGGAGAAATGTAAATGTTTAAAACATGTAGGTGCAGATCTCTCTCTCTCTAAATCCAGCCTCCACTCGCTTTCTCTAGAAACAACCATTATTCAGAGATCTTCTAGATGTTTCCAGAAATGCCACGTACATAGGTTTAAAAGTCTTTTTAGAAGTGCGAGTGGTTTATATTACTTTTTTTTTTTTTATAGTGTCTCTTGGTAAGCAACTCTAAGATCTCTGGGCTCTTCTTTTTTTTTTTTTCCTTGGCTGCATAATATTTTATGGCAAGACTGTATTGTGGTTTATTTATCAAGTTCCCTGTTGCTTGGGGTAGCCGAGAGCTAGAGAAGAACAGGGCAGAGGGATGAAGGGTCAAGTGGAAAATTACAGTAAAATGAGCAGGTACAAAGTTAGGCAATCAGTGAAGAAGGAGGAAGTTCCTGGATTCCCAGGAGAAGGACAAGAAACAAAGAACAGACAGACAGACAGACACTAGCTAGGGACAAGTGAGAACAGAGGAGGTTCTGAATACATTGTACAAAAAGGAGAGGAAAGAGTTACTGAGCTGGCTCAGGGATTTAAACTTTGCCTCTAACCTCTCATCCCATGACTTCACAATCCCCCCCCCCATGCTCTCTCCTATTTTTGCCAATCCACCGTTTTAAAAATGAACCCCACCTAAAAGAAAACAAACATGTTACTATTTATTCATGCAGGAAGGTCTGCTGGACACAATAGACACCAACCTCGGCCTAATTAAGTGAAAGGACGGGGAGGTAATTCAAACCATCTAGGGGAAAATATAATCTACCACGGAAGCAAATTCCCACCGTTCAGCAGGCAGGGAAAGGAGAGCAGGCTCCCTGCAGGTTCCCAAGCAGAGAGGGCTGAGAAGGGGGCAGCGAGACAAGAGGAGGTCAGTTTCTAGCCAGAGTCTCCTCCCTCCCCACCCTGTGCAGCTCACCTGAGCCCAGCACTCCTCTGAGCCCATTCACAGACTTGTCAGAGGTGCTCCCTCGCCAGGCTGGACTGTTCCGCTAATTCACCAGTGGAAAAATGGACCAGCTCAGATTCCAGGCTGGGGCAACCAGATACCCAGTGAAAATCTGGGCTTGGGGGATGCATCTTTCTGTTCTAAGCCAAGGAAAGACTACAGGGATGCTCCAAATCAGGCCCTCTAAGGCTGAGCCATGGGCAGGATCAACCCTCCACTGGCTTTCTCTGAACTTAGACACTGCAAGAGTCCATGACCAGTGTGAGTGTTCTAATTTGGTTTCTATTGCTGTGATAAAACACTGGCCTAAAGCAACTTGGGGGGCAAGGGGGTTTATTTGGCTAGTTGACATACAGGTTACAGTCCACTATAAAGGGAAGCCAAGGCAGGAATTCAAGGCAGAAATCTAGAGACAACTAAAAGAGAGACCATGGAGAAGTGCTGCTCACTGGCTATTCCTCAACACTTGCTAAGTCTGTTCTCTCATAGCACCAGGCATCACCTACCCAGGGGTGGCAGAGCCCCGTCCACATCAATCATTAATCAAGAAAATGCCCTACTGACTGGCCTACAGGCAGTCTGACAGAGACACTTTCCCAAGTGAACTCTAAGCTATATCAAGTTGACAAAAACTGCCCAGGACAGTGAGCTGAGGATGCTCTCTGGCTTTCACTGAGGACAGTTGACAGACAAAAACAGGTAACTGGAATTTTGCACATTTCCCTCCCAACTATGGGGAATTAGACACACCCAGGTTCAAGTCCCAACAAACTCTACACTAAAAAATATGCTAAGGTGGGTCAATCTCTTTTTGCCTGCTGTTTGTTTGTTTGTTTGTTTGTTTGTTTGTTTGTTTTTTCTGGCTATTAATTCCTAAAACTAGAGGAATAATCCATCCATGCAAAGCTGCTGAGTCCATGGATGGAATTACCTAGTCCTTTCCTCTACAGAAGGCCTTTGCTACCCGCTCAGCCTACCTCTGTTCCTTCTTTCATGACCCGGTGTAACAGTGGCTGATTGATGGAAACCAGGCAGGTTTCCACCTGCTCCCAACTGTCCCCAAAGCCAGCTGTCTCATGAGTCATTCTTCCGGGTTCTGAGGGCTTTGTGATCTGCTTGCAGCAGTGGCTGTCAATCTTCCTCCCTCAAACCCACATAGAGCCAATGTCCTGACTGCCTGAAGCCTAGCTGTCCATTCTGGGAGGTAGGCATGCCTGAAATCATGGTCTAGTCTCAAGAACATAGCCAAGGTACAACCTTCACTCTACCCTCTCCAGAGTGAGAGAACAGCCACAGAGGCTGCTTTGGTGCCATTACCATTGATGGCTTTTCCCCCACCCCTGCTCCCCACAGGACACTGCACCCCTTTGCTTGATCTGGCCCCCAGCTCTATTTTTCAGTCATTGCATCACCTCTAGGTCCCGTCTCTGGACCCTTTCCCAGTTCACCCCACAGCATCTTCGCTCCTGCTCCATGAGAATGACTGAACTCAGCTGCTCTGTCCAACACAGACAGGGAACTCAGGGGAGATGACCTCAGGAGTCCTCTCTGGGAACTATTTTTAGACTCCCCTATCCTGAGTATCTTTGCAGCGCCATCTAAAACTCCCCATGACTCTAAAGGTGTTATCACCATTATTGTTTTCCAAAAGCACATGGGGCAAGAACTAAAAGCTACCGTCCAGGCACAGTACCTGGGCATCTGCTGAGAGCTTGAGGCTAGGCAGAGGTGCCCATGGCTGTCTGCAGGCTCATCCTCATTTTGCATATCTTTTCTTGGGGCTGCGGGTAAAGTTGCTCTTATTTCTCTAGATAGTCTTGGATTTGTTTTGTTTTGTTTTGTTTTGTTTTGTTTTTCGAGACAGGGTTTCTCTGTGTAGCCCTGGCTATCCTGGAACTCACTCTGTAGACCAGGCTGGCCTCAAACTCAGAAATCCACCTGCCTCTGCCTCCCGAGTGCTGGGATTAAAGGCATGCGCCACCACTGCCCGGCTAGTCTTGGATTTTTATTCCCAAATCCTCTAAAGAAATTAACTGATACTTCACAGATTATCCAGAAACATCCACCCTGAAATAGAGATGATCCTGTTGCCACAGACCTTATAACCACTGCCCTTCATGCTCCACCCCATTGTCTTTGAGCCCTGAGGACTGGGGATGTGACTCACTGGCAACATGACTGTGTACCATGCACAAGGCCCCGGGGTCCCATCTATAGAACTGCAGAAATGAAGAATGACAGTGCTTGCTTGGAAATACTCCAGCTTGAGGAAGCCTGACCCATACCATAGGTGAGTACTTTCCTATGCTGGGTGCAGTGGCACACACCTGCAATCTCAGCACTTAAGGGGCCATCTGTGTTTACGCAGCTAACGTCTGTCTCAACAACAACAAAAACAACAGCAATAGTAAGCCTGGGTTCTGGGGGAAATTTCTGTACCAACAATATTGTTAGTCACTGAGCAAAAACCATCATCTGGGATAAAGAGGGTGGGGAGAGACCACAGGTCCAAGATGCCAAGAAGCAGGAAGGCTCTTGAGATGAAGCCTTGAAACCAAGCAGAACTCATAGCATTGAGGGGTAGACTTGTGCATCTGTCTGTGACATTCTCTTTACCCATCCCACCTTTGCCCCGTCCACATCTACTGTGAGTCTCCATACCAAAGGCTCCTATGGTGAGGAGTCCTAATCCCCAGACCCACACAGCTCTCTGAAAAAAAAAAAAAAAAAAAACTCTGAATACCGTCTTTAAGGATTTTTCTCAGAGCCATCTAACCTGCAGAGCAGTCAAGTCTTCCTATGGAAGCTCCTGTTGGCAGCCAGGGAGAATATAGTTGCCCCTTAAACATTTGTAAAGCCTGAGGCACTATAGCAGGGAGCCAAGACAGGCACTGGAAGGTGTTGTTGGCCACAGGGGACTAATCTCTGTGCACACATGAGGCATTCTTCAAGAGTTCAAAACATCTGGAGAGAAAATAGAGGCAGGACTAGGCAGAGTCTACAAAGATAACTTCAGTGAGATGAGAGAAAGGGGACATTCTGTGGCCCCACTTTCCCTGGTCAAGCATATTCTAGACAGGATGACTGCTCGGGTGTGTTTGAAGCTCCTCAGAGATTATGGGCAACTTCACAACTTCTAGTTAGGTCCTCCTTGGGTCCTGCCCAAAGACAGATGCTTTCCATCCATCAGGCTATCTCTAAGGAGGGAAAGGGTAGGGCAGTCAAAGATATTGGGAATGACAGCAGTGGGCAGGACAAGGACTAAGCAGAGCGCAGCCCAGGTGCAGAGAGATGTATCAGACACTGTTTCTCAGCTAGGAGAAACAGTGCTCGACCATAGCGCCTTCCATCACTGAGACAACCACTGGGGAAACAAAACATGGTTACAGCAAAGCGCCTTCCATGGGGCATGAGTTCCAGAGCCAGTGTCTCATGAGAACAAGGTGACCTGTTGATTCCCTCCATTGGTGAATGCATCTGCCTCCTGCTAGCTCAACAACCTGTTTTAACTCTCAGGGAAGGTGTGAATAACAGCACCGGTATCAGGTTCAGGCTCCTGTCACCCCATGCAGAAATCTAACTTACTCTATCTCTGTTCTGAAGCTCTGTTCCTTAATGTCCATTGTAACTCACTGTCACATACATGCTCTGGCTACCAACTGTAATAAACCAACTGATGGAAAAAAGTTAACTCTTGTAACCACCGCTCAGTGACAAAGGCATGGGGGAAGAACGGTAAACGACATTTATGACAGCTGCATTTTTACTTCTGCAGCTGATCTGCAGGTAGACGATGACAATAATCTATGCTGGGCAGGAACCACTGAGGAGAAAGTACTTCCTCTCGCTAACTGCGCTGAAGGAAATAAGTAGACAGTGACCATTGGCCCTGCAAGAACCTGGGGAAACTGCCCAGTCACCTTGGAGCCATTTATCTTCCTCTGGAAGCCTGAAGGACAGTTGGAGAGATTAAATATAAATAAGACACAAAAGAAGCCCCATTTCTGCATGCCTACATTCCATGAATTTCTTGAGGGGTTGTGAGTGGGTAATGTTGAAGAAGCCCTGCTTTGACGCATAGATTGTTTTTAGTGAGATAAAATTGTATCTGTTATAATTCTTACCTCCTGTCTCTGTCTTTGGGCATTTTATCTTGCTGTTCTGTCAGCCTAATTGTGGATGTTCATCCTTAGATGTCAAAAGGCAAAGGAAAGAAAGACAAATAAAGAAAGCCAGTAAACTAAAAGGAATAGTAAAGGTTTGTGTCTCGGAAGTATCATTCTGAGATGAAGGATGGGGTCTTGGGTGAGCCAGATGCTGAGCTCAAATCCCAACTCTATGATTCTCTACCAGTTATGTGGCTTGGAGCAAGTTACTTAACTTTCCTGGCCCTAGTATAATTCATTAATTAATCGACCAATTGGTGCATTGTTTGAAATGGTAATGTATGTTGGAAAAGACAATACCAAATTCAGAAAGCTAATGGAAACAAGTCACACAATTCTGCAAAAAAAGGGGGGGGGAAGGGCTATAGGCATACAGGAAAGTTTTTAAAAGGGGGGGGTGTCACTGAGATGCTGATTTGACAGGAGAGGAGGCAGAAGTGTTTGATTTGTTTTGATTTGTTCTCTTCTGTTTTTGAGACAAGGTCTCACTGTGTGTATTCCTGGCTGTACTAAAACTTATGCAGACCAGGTTAGCCTTGAAATCACATAGGTCCACCTCCCTCTGCCTTCTGAGTGCTGGGATAAAGGGCATGTGCCAATGTGTCCAGCCCATGATGGTATTTTTAAAACTCTCATATCCCTTTCCCATCTTGGGCTCAGTTAAGTAACAGACTCCCTGAAACTTTCTAACTCTCAGAGTCTGAGATAAGCAGGCGCCAGCAGACAGCCAGGCTCCTTCAGTCACTCTGATGAACTCTACTCACACCTCATATTGAAAATGGAGCATAGCTATCTCTGTCTTACAATGTGCTGCACACAGGTTTGGGCGAGTGCGAAGAAGACTGTCTATGTAGTAGTTTCGAAGAGGAATTAGCACTGAACAGTTGTTATAATAACGTTGTTTCCTTCTTGGGATTAAGTAAACTCTATATGGTAAGCACTGGTTATCTTGTGCATTGATGGGTAACAAGGTGGGTGCCTGTGTTCAAGAGTGTGTGTGTTTACTGGAGATTGAGCGTACGGCCTTCCGAATGCTGTGCAGGTGCTCTACCACTCCAGACCAAAGCTTCTGATTTTAAACCTTTGGGATATAAAACACTATCCTTAAAGAGTCTAATCACAAGTATCCTACAATATAGACCTCATATAATGATGTAATAATTGGATCATCAGTAGTTCAAAAGTGAGGAAGAAACAAAACCAGAGGAACCTGCCATTTCACCCAGCCTGTCCATTTTTTAACAACAGAAGAGAGAAGCTACTTGGCCAAGTCACCAGAGGGCTGATTAAGTATCCTGTATCTTTTGTCTGTTGCTAAGGTAGAGTGATTAGAATAGTCATTAGTTCCAATGCACCTTCATGAGAGAACTGTTCTTTCTCTGCATGGATTACAAATCTAGTCAAAAATAGGAAACCATAGGCATTTTATCGTTTGACTCTGGACTGACATTCAGCAAAACAACCATGTAAAATATTATTGGTCGGCTCCAACATTGCCCTCCCTTTTCATGCATCAAAGTCATTAATAAGCATCTATACCTGCCTCTGCCCTGGGTTCTGTGCACAGGGAATGCAAGACAACCTGACCCCTGACCCGTGACCCTGACCCCAGACAAGCTCAGGCACAGGCTAGCTAAGCTACCTCTAGGCAGCAGAGGGAATGCAGAAGCAGCAGTTAGGGAGAGAGGAAGAGGCAGAGAAAAAGGCCCACACCAAGCAGAGAGTTGGAGACCAACCTGCTTTCAAAGAGACAGGCTAGCAGGCTGCACTAGCTTGGAGCAAGCTATCAAATTCATAACTGACAGTCCTCGTTACACTTCTCACTGCCTTAAGCCCAGCTTTGCCTTCTAGACAAAACTGTTCTAAACTTGTGTTCAGGTGCAACCTGACTCCCTATCGAGAAATCAATCTAATCCTGCAACTGCTTCATTGATTTCTAGATACTGATAGTGGCCCAGTAAAGCTAACATTTTGAAACCATCAAAATCAGCTTTCATTTATAATTACTTAAACAAACAAACAAACAAAAAATCCTCTCCACCCACCCCTCCCCAGCTGGGCCCTACCCTGCCCTGTCCACCGCTGACTGCACCCCCCCATGGCTCTACCTAGTGGGATTTTTGAGAGTCCCTAACACCAAATACGGGGGGGGGGGGGGGAGCTTCCTTGTGGATGTTGTTTGCCAGGAGACAGATGAAACCCCAAGCTCTGCCCTTTTGTGAGTATAACAGGAAATTCTGAACTCCAGTCTGGAAAGATCAAGTTGTGTTGTAATAACCAACCCAGGAGGCACGGGCACGTTTTTCTAGATTCCTTTCGTCATTATTTCATGGATGGGGTAGAGGGATCATATCTAACTCATGGATGCTTCTGAGTCCCACTCTTCCCTCCAACCTCTATGGTCTGATGTTTCCTAGACAGAAGACCAGCAACTAAGAAAGCAGAACCCACCCGGAGTCCATGGAGGTCCCTAACTCAGTCCCCAGGAAGAGGTGTCTGGAGTCCAGTGGATGCCTGCTCTCTCCTCCCGGCCCAGCCTCACACCCACTCCCCTGGGGAACTAAAACAAACAGTGCTTTAGAAAAGTCCTTGAAAAGAAAGGGCTGAGTCAGGACTTCTTGCTTAAGTAGTAGTCCCCACCTGTTCCTCGGCTCTGCCCTCCCTCCCCCAGCGCACCCACCCTGTCTGTACCCCCTTCCCCTTTTCTTTTCTTTTCTCCTTTATTGCTCAATTTTTAAAGGGCAGAGTTGACAGCTCTGGCTTGAGCAAAGCCAACCCTGGAGCCAGACAGAATCAGCTTGGAGCTGCTGACCTAAGTGTTCCACCCCTCCTCCACCCCTGACCCAGCCTCCCACCCCAGGCTGCACGTGGCTGCAGGAGGGGGGAGGAGAGAGAAAGGGGGAAAGAAAGACAGCTGCACCCTTCGCACCCTTCTCTGGCCTCCTGGACTTTGCATCTTGCAGGCCGGCTGCGGCTGCCTTCTGCCAGGTAGAGATTATGACACCTTGGCAAGGGAGGTAGTATGGGAGACAGCACAAAAGAGAACTCACAGAGATGTGCTCTCTGTTGAGGAAAGCCTCTGTGGAGAGCCATCAACCTGATACTACTATGCTAAAAATAAGTTCACCAGGGCTTGGGATGTAACTGGGTTCTTAAGAGTGTTTGCCTCACACTCCTGAGACCCTGGGTTTTAACCCCCAGAGCCATTAAAACCCTATTGGCAGAGCGTGCCTGCAATCCCAGCACTGGAGAGAGGGGCAGCCAGATCAGAAGTCCAAAGTCATCCTTAACCATCTGAACTAGAAACCCTTCCTCAAGCAAATCAACACAAGAACAAGAAAAACCTTCAGGGCCTTAGAGGAAGTGAATTCATTGTTCACATTCAAATCTGTTGAAGGGCCTGTTCTTTCTTACACCAACTTGAACCTGCATAGAACCAGCTCAAAGACCAGGGATGCCTCTGTAAAGTCCAACCTTTTCCTCTCTAATTACAGTCTGTATTTTGAACAAATTGTAGATTTACATGCAGTAGTGAAAAAATTATAAGCCAGACCCCTTGTATTTTTGTCCAGTTTCCTCCCAGGAAGGAGGTCTTTTGGAACTGTGTGCACGGTGTCACAGCTAGGATATGGCTGGGCTTTGTGATGAGGACTATTTCCAGCATCGGGTCCCTCCCTTCCCTCCACGGCTACATCCACGTTCCTCCCACACACCCACTCCTTCATCCCTAGTCTCCATTTCTATGCGTTGATATTTTGTTATTATAAATAGAATCACATGTGACCTTTTGAGGATGCTCACTTGCTGGGCTGGGCCTATCTCTCAGTGGTATAGTGCTTGCCTGGCAGGCAGAAGGCCCTAGGTTTGATCTTTAGTCTTTTCTTAAAGGAGGGTGTCATTGATTTAGCATAGTTCACTAGAGATTAGCCCAAGTAGCTGTCTGTAGTTTATTCTTTTTGATGGCTTAGTAATATTACTCTATCATGTGAATGGATGACAGTGGGGTTGGCCATTTGCCTGTTGAAGGACTTCTGGGTTGCTTTCAGGTTTAAGGGGGTTCTATCAACATTTGTGTTGGTATCTAATTGAGTCTTCCTTTCTCTGTGGTAACTGTCCATGAGAAAGTACCTGGATCCTATAATTATTGCATGTTTAATGAGGCACCTTTTAAAACTCTTCCCCCAAACTGATCTTGATATGCCCCTCCCCTAAGTGGCACCTACGTCATCAAGGAGTCTCAGTGCAACCAGCCCCATCCATTCAGGAGACTGAGTCCACAGATTTAAACGTATGAGCATCCACCAGGGCTGGAATTCAGAGAAATGCGTGTGGGTTGCCTCTCTTGCAGCTGGAGCTTTCTCTGCAAATTCAGACAAGTGGTGGCTCGTTAGCCTATCAGTGAATGGGCATTTTTGTCTCTCTGATAATGAGGTTAGAGAAAGGTGGGCCCTGGTGAGGACGTAAGCAATCTAGAGATGTGATCCAGAGGGTGGGCTCCTTCCTGAAGAAGCAAAAGAGAAGTGTCAATTCTCTCAAAGGAATGAGTCAGAATCCCCCAGAGAATGTTTCCAGTGCTCACAACATATCCCTGCTACTCCATCCAGACTGTCCTAACTCAGCGAAGACCACAGCCTACAGAGTCTGTATATTAGAGCATCAATGTCTTAGTTAGGGTTTTACTGCTGTGGAGAAACACCATGACCACAGCAACTCTTATAAAGGAAAACATTTAATTCAGGCTGGCTTACAGTTCAGAGGTTTGGTCCATTATTGTCATGGCAGAAAGCATAGTGGCAGGCAGGCAGATGTGGTGCTGAGAGTTCTACATCTGGATCAGCAGGCTGCATGAAGAGAGAGTGACCCACTAGACTTGGCTTGAGCTTCTGAGACCTTGAAGTCCACCCCCAGTGACACACTTCCTTCACTGATACCACACCTACTCCAACAAGGCCACACCTCCTAACAGCGCTATTCCTATGAGCCTATATAGGTCATTTTCACTCAAAGTACCACAATCAGCATCAACATATTGCCTTACCAATATGCAAATACAAGCATATGAAACACTCCTCCTGTGTGTATTTGGGTACATGAGCATACACACTGTTTTTATTATTATTTTTCCTTCCATTATCTTACCTCAAGTTAGACTTTGGCATGAAACTATGACTACAATGTTTTCTAACTTACAAGATTCTTCTAATGGTCTCCACCAACTAAGTCTCTCTTATCTTGAAGCAGGATAGAAAGACAAGACTATAGGGGAAAATTGGGGGTGGGGAGGCTTCTAGGAGATAAGACAGGTTCAGGGTATATGGTTCAAGTTGTCCTTGAAGCAATCCTCCTGCCGTATAGCTCCCCTGTTACTGGAATCACAAGTGTGCTCAACTCAGACAAAGAAAATTAAGGAAGCATAAGCAAAGATAGAAACTCTTTGTCCTTGCTGGCTGAGATTCAAAAAAAGACTCTCATAAAAACTTCAAGTGAAAGTTTCTGGTTGAGTCACGTGATGCACGCTCACATGATGAGGCTGACTCACTTGTTTTGCTGAGGCAAGACCCATGGAAGAACACGTGATGTGTGGAGAGAGTATAAATAGGACTCAACAGACAGTGATGGCATGCTTGCATAGCTGGCTTTGCAATGCTTCGTTGATCTCATGTCTTTGTCTGCACTGAGCTTCACTGTGTTGAGAGACATTCAGCAGGGAACTTGTCCTGGTGTCTCTCTAGTCCCGGTCGCTCCCACTGACACTTGACGATTCAGCAAAGGCCTGACAGTTTCTGCTAGATCGTGTCACCTCTGCTGATTCGTGTTTGGTACCCTACTGAACTGGACTGCTGGTATCCTGACAGAGATTGGAACCACCCCCAGAAACTACTTCTAAACAGGTCTGCATTCCCTTGTTCTATTTACCATCTTTTCTCCCCTGAAGCTGAAGAATCAAGTCCCAGGCTAGCCTTGGTTTCATATGGAATCTGAAGCCAATCTGACTACTTAAGACCTATTTCGGAAGTCAAATTATAGAATAAATAAGTATATCAAAAAGTTTACAAAAATTATAAAAATACAAACAAAATCTTTGTACATAGTATTTTAATTGGAAGGATACTTGTCATTCAATATATTCTGATCATGCTTTTCTCCTCTCTCAAATCTGCCCAGATTCTCCCCACCTATACAACTCTATCCCCCCTCTCTCTCTAAAAAACAAACAAAAGATTTTTAAAGAAGAAACACACATAAAGAATACCCACAAAAATGAAAACATACAAGCAAAATACCAATAAGATTAAAAAAAAAAAAAAAAGCCCAAAGTGGTATGAGATAAAAAACCTACAAAAATATCACTGAGTTCATTTTGTTAGCCAACAACTCTGAAGTATGGTTAATATACCCAGTAAGATTCCATTGGAAAAAACTAATTTTGCTAGATATCTCTGGAAAAAACTTCTCAGGCAGTTCTGGGATCACAGGGATGACCCAAAGCATTCTTCACCTAGCCACTTTCCTATTTTATAATGGAGCTTGAGTAGAATTGATGAACTGTCAATCACCCAAAGATCTTCAGAAACGGAAGCAAAGGAAATATCCACTGATCATGAAACCACCATGAATACCTCCCCAATCACTTAACAAATGTTTGTTCTGCAGAAATGTAAAAAGTGTCACCTCAGCCTGCAGCCCCGTGTTACAAGTTCCATGAGCGACAAGGGTCATCAACCTCACTATCAGCATAGGCTGGAGATTCATGCCCAACCAACACCCTACCCCCACCCCCAAGCATCCCAAAGCAGTCTTCAATCTAAAGGTGTGCTCTCGAATTCTGTTGCAACTAAAAGAAACAATGACAGTCACATATCTCCTTGAATGGTTACATTATACAACTCAGCTTGGAATAGATTCCTCCTGACATAGTTCCAAAGAGGACATGTTCAGTAGACCATAGGTGTCTGCCCTGGAGGTCAGAGTAATTAGCAGTTCTATTAATAAGAATCAGAACACTGAAAGGTGCCCTCAGGGAGCCATAGGATAAGTGAATGCTTTCTTACCTACAAGACCAGTGGTTCTCAACCTTCCTGGTGCTTCGGCCCTTTGACAGAGTTCCTCATGCTGTGGTGAACCCTAACCATGAAATTATTTCACTGCTACTTCATAACTGTAATTTTGCTACTGTTGTGAATCATAATGTAAATATCTGTGTTTTCTGATGATCTTAGGTGACCCCTGAGAGAGGGTCCTTCAACCCCCTCCAGGGGATCCTGACCCACAGGTTGAAAATCCATGTACTAGACCTTAAGATGGTGTGCTTTATAAGATCCTGAGCCTTGAGGCTCCTGAGTCATACACACTGTTTTAATTCTTGAGTCATATCAGGATTCAGCAGGACTTCGTTCATCAGGATGCTACCAATACAAAAAGGTTGGCAACCACCAACTTAGGAGCACAGCCCAACCCTACTGAGATTTTGCTACCACCGTCCATACGATCTCCTGACCTTAATGGTTCTATAAAGACTGTTGCCTTCCAAATTCTTTCCTAAAATGCTAAAATATGGTTCATCATATGCTTCTTGGGATGCCCCTGCTCATAGGGACAGTTGAGGGTCATATCTAGCTCTACCCTAAATGGTCTCATAAATGTGCATTATATAACACTCCCCCACCAGCATCCCCGTTCTTGGGATGAGGAATCCTCTCCAAGAGCAAATGGCAGGGGCTCTCTAAGCTGGACCACAGAGCGAGCTGCTCTGTTACTTCTATTTGAGACCAGGCAACTGGGCTGCGTTCATGCTGTAGTCATTACAAGAAACAGCACAGTTGTTTCTGGTTTCAGCATTCCTCTTGCCAAAGCTTACTTACACACACAGAGGGCAAAAGCTAATGGCCCTTCTTCAAGTAGTGGTCTATAAAGACTATTAATTTTTGCTTTAAGGGGTGCATAATTTCAACAAAACCTAAATAAGTGTGACCCTAAAGAGTCAGAGTGAAGAATTTTCTACTCTCAGATATATATAGTTAATATATTTTTAATTATAAAAGAAAAAAGACTACAAGACCAAAGTCCCTCCTGGTTTGTACATGTCTGTCTATGAATATTTTAACATAATCAGGAGCATATTGTATCTACCAATATCTGTCCTGCTTTGGTGTTATAGAAACAACACATGAAAGTTTTGACAAGGACATCCTCCTTCATAGACCTTTAGTCAAGATACTGTAAATCCAGAAACTTTAACCTTGGCCTCACTCCTTGCTGGGCCTATATGGCCCATCTCCATCAAGAATCTGTCTAAATCAGCTCAGAAAGAAGCCCAGAGTCTTAGTAGTTAATCAAAGTCCTAGAGCATCTTTGATATTCAACTACCATGGCCTACTTCAGCAGGAACCCAGTCAAGTGTATTTTCTGTGTGTGATGGAGTGTGATGCACATATGCCTGTGTATATGGAGGGTGGTGCACATATGCCTGTGTATATGGATGGTGGTGCACATATGCCTGTGTGTATGGATGGTGGTGCACATATGCCTGTGTGTATGGAGGGTGGTGCACATATGCCTGTGTATATGGAGGGTGGCGCACATATGCCTGTGTATATGGAGGATAGTGTACATATGCTTCGGTGTACATGTAGCAGTCAGAGAGTAGCCTTGGATGTCAGTCCTCACCTCCCATCTGGTTTGAGACAAGGAATCTTTGATGTTCTTCTGCACAGGCCAAGCTAGCTGTCCCAAAGCATGCAGGGATTCTCTGTCTCTGCTTCGTATCTTGTCAGAGGGCAACTCTATTCGCAGGCTCTTGCTACTGCTACCACTTTATATTTGGTCTAAGGACTTGAGCTCAGGTTCTGATGCACTTTATCCACTGAATTATCTCTCCAGCCCCCAGGCAAGCGCCATTAGCCAGAATCCCACCCACTTCCCTCTGCTGGCTCCCACTCTGGTTCCCAGGTTACAAACCACACTTCTCTCTATTGTAGTCAGGACTAAGTTCAGTTTGGCATCTAGTTCTATATGCCCTATAACAAAAGGCCCAAGTAAAATCTGTTTGGATGTCTATGGCTCCTTTTTTTCTATCATCTCCTAGGATTTATGTATACCTTCTCCAGCATGACCTTCCATAGCTGTTGGCACCCTGTTGTAAAGGTATATTGTGACTTACTTAGATTTCCCATGACTATTGACTGTTCATTAATTTTTTTACTTTTTTTTTTTTTTTTTTTTTAGATAGGATCTCAATTTTCTCAGCCTTGAACTCACTTTGTAGCTGAAGATGGCCTTGAACTCCTGATGCTCCTGCTCAGACTCTATGATTAGGGACTTTCGCTACCACAACAGGATTAGCTCCACTAGCCCCTCATTTTCAATTTAGCCTATTTTTTAAGTTTTCAGTGTTTCAAGCTATCTTCTTAAAAACAATTCCATAATGGCTAGGCATGGTTGCTCATGACCATAATCTCTACGCTCAGGAGGATAAGGGGGAAGATGGGGAATTTGAGACCAGTCCAGACTACTGGACTACAAAGTCTTGTTTCAAAGAAACAAAACAGTGTTGCATATTGAAACATTACAATTCATCATAAAATGCACTCTTTAGTTAAAGACTCATTTTTAAAAAAATAAAAGAAATAAAGAAAAAGAAAAAAGATAGAAAGAAGGGCAAGAATATAGGTTGGTTAGTAAAAGCACCTAACATGCATGAAGCTCTGGTTCCAATCCCAACACCACATGAAACCAGGCATGGTAGCACATGCCTGCAATCCCGACACTTAAAGGCAGAGCCAGCAGGCTTAGACGTTGAAGGTCATTTTTAGCTACCTAGTGAGTTGGAGACTCCAGCAATCATCCTTTGGAAACAGCCTTCATCTTATTCCACAGACCTGAACCCACAGAAGGTGTTGCTGAAGAGATGAGTGGCCAAGCGCAGGGCCGTCTCACCCTAGAGCCCGGCCTATATTTAGAACACTGAGACCAAATATCCCATGACTCTGATGAAAATCCAGCTGGCCTCCCTGGGGAAAGCAAGCCCGGACTGGCAACACAGTCATGTTATTGGCTTGCTTCTTATCTTAAAATGGTGAGACTCTGGGCTGAGCACAAACCTAAATCATCTTCATCTCCTTAGCTCCCAGAGTTCACCAGCTTGCTCAGCCTGCAGTGTGCTTTGAAAAAAGAAAAATTTATTTTCTCCTCCTCAAACACCCGAGTCCATCTAGAAACAAAACCCAAGCTCACCTTCTTGGAAAGACATTCACTGAGGCCCTAATTTGGAGTTGGAGCCACCAGCCCCAAAGGAATAGGCTGTCCAGTCCCTCTTTGGCCCCTGTACAAAGCCTGTGTAAGTCTGACCGGCTCAGACCAGAACAGACTGGCAGAGACAGAAGCTGAAAGAGGTTCCTGGCTTGGTGTTACGCCTCTGGGAGCCAAAGTCTCCCTAATTATCAAGCAAGGTCTTCTGGGTCTGGTAACAAAACTTTAACCTATAAGTCTCACTCCAAACTTTTTGAAGGGGGGGGGGGGGAGTAGGGAGGAAGAGAAGAGAAAATTTAATGAGAAAGGCAGAGTCCAAATAGATTCTACATCTATGTTGCTAAGGAGGCAGAGAGAAGAGAATTACCACAAGGTTTATATAGCAAGTTCCAGGCTAGCCAAACTACACAGCAAGACCCTGTCTCAAAATCCAAAGTAAAAGAAACAAATTAAAACCTGTTAACTTCACCCTGTGCAGTGCAAGTCTGCACCTGGCTGGTTTGTATCGACAGATCTGTCAGCTTTCGGAAGCAGGCTGGGCAGATGTGGCACAGCACTCTCCGGATCCCCCTGTCTGTGGGTGTCTTTGACATCGCCAGCTGTCAAAGTTTGTTTTGAAACCTACTCTAAAAATAAATAAACAAATCAACCTTCCGTCCTATAATATCACCCCATGCAAACAGCAGGGTTCTGTTTAGGAAGCCCAACAGCTTTCTCTGGAGGAGCTTTGAGATCTCAGACACTCCACTCAGCCCCCCCCTCCCTCCCCCCAGTGTTTTCTCTGACCCTTAAGAGAACATTTCAAATTCCCTTAGCAGGAAAGGAAAGCTGCTACTCTTAGACTTGGCTAGGCATGAGTCCATTCTTCATGTCCAAGGACCCACACCAACTCAGGAGCTTTATATTCTTACAGCTTCGAGTCCACTCACCTGCAGATGTCGGAAGTCTCAGTAGTACACTCCAGTTTAAGGATTTCTCTAGGGCCAGCAAGATGACTCACCAAGGTCCTTGCCACCAAGTTTGAGAATCTGAGTTCAATTCTTGGAGCCTACCTGGTAGGAGAAGAAAATAACCTCCTGCAGGTTGTCCTCTGATTTCCATACACATGCTTTAGTATGGTCGTGTCCCACCCCAACACACACACACACACACACACACACACACACACACACACTAAGAAAATGTAAAAGACTTCCAGATCTGCCTGAGTATTCCTAGAGAGCTGAAGTCACAGCCTAACTACCTTCAAAATCACAGCATTGAGCTCAGTGCCTACAATCCTCCATGTGTGTTGATTCTGATGAATGAAAGAGATTCAAAGTGGATGTAATTGTGAAGCACCCTAGGATGCTGAGATGGTTGCGTTCATCACCTTCCTCTGCGTCTTCCTCCACTGTGGTTCAGCTGTTTCCACCCTCTCCAAGCCCCACACAGATAAGTCCATTCCCAAGATGACTTCCCACAAGTAAAGTATGCTGGTACAATCTGAGAGCCAAAGAAAGACTGCACAGACAATGCAGGAAATGAACAAGGCCCAGAACAGGCAAGGCCTGTTGCTACCTCCATGGACAACCGGTAAGCTGCTTCTGCCTCCTCAGGTCTTTGGACAACAACTTCCAGTGTTGTCTCAGTCACACATCAGCAAGCCTATTGGGCGCCAGGTCTGTTTTTACCTGATTATCATCTTTCTCCTCAGAGAGCATCTCATGGTGCACAGAAATCTAGGGCTTTATCGTCAGGGAATGATGGTCCCTGCCAATGACAGAGTCTATGGAACCAATGACCAGGTAGGTGTATTAGTCATGATATTCAGGCAGGTTATGGTCTGCAACAAACAGCCCCAAAGTCTCTAAGGGTGAAAAGCCCAGGTTTCCCTTCTGCCACCTTTCTCTATGCAGGTCTGCTGCAATGCACATGCTGTCCCTTCCAGGCCCCTGGGCTGATGGGAATACCCAGCAGCCCAGATGTTGTCAGCGTTGGTGATAGAATGGAATGAAACAAGTATGTCAAGGCGGGAA
>CM052709.1:63881547-63899614 GCA_028551405.1 Uromys caudimaculatus | reverse complement strand
ACCTGCTCTTAAACCTTCCAAAAGCAAGCAACAATCATCATCTCCATCCATATCTCATTATCCAAAGCAGGTCTACAGCAGCATCTAAATTCAAGTGAGGAGAGAAGGGTAAGCCTGTCTCCTGATGGCCGCCACACACTGAGTCTTCCATAGGGTAGGGAATCCAACAACCCATCTGCATCTGACAGGGAGGATAAAGGAATAAGCATCTGCTTACCCCTGAGGGCAGGAGGAAAGAGAAGCTGCTTTGCTGTAAGAGGGAAATGAAGTGTGCACAGCGACAGCAAAGAAGCCCTCAAGGGCTGTCCACCGGACAAAGGTGGGCTGGGGGTGGGGAAGGCGGGGGTGGGGAAGGCGGGGGTGGGGGGGTTTCCAAGCAGATGGAGGAGGCTTGGACTCTGTGTGGCATCAGGAAAACTAGGAGCAGAGCAAAGGGGTTGGAGGGGGAAGAATGAGGTGGTGGTGAGAGGCAGAGCAGAGGCGGTCCAGAGCTTTCAACGATGGATATGACACACCCTCTTCCTGCAGCTCACCCTCCACTGCAAGAGCATGACTTGAGGCATGGCAACATGCTGAGGCTGGTATCAAGGCAAGCAAAAGGCAGGATTGGAGGTCGACAAGAAGACCCAATTACTGCCTGCAGGCCAAAAGCAAGGTTTGTTTTGTTCTGTTTTCCTATTCTTGCTTCAGGTATTCTCTCTCTCTCTCTCTCTCTCTCTCTCTCTCTCTCTCTCTCTCTCTCTCTCTCTCTCTCTCTCTGTGTGTGTGTGTGTGTGTGTGTGTGTGTGTGTGTGTGTGTGTGTGTGTTCTGTTTCTGTCTCTATTTCTCTGGCTTTGTCTGTGTGTGTGTGTGAGTGTGTGGTGTGCCTGTCTGTCTATCTTTTCTGTCTCTGTCTCTCTCTGTGTCTCTGTCTCTCCTGTCTCTGTCTCTCTCTCTCTACCACCCCCACCCCTGTTTATTTTCTTGATTGATTGTTTATTTTGGATGAGGGGTGTGAGCAAATGTGCTGCGACATGCATCTGTAAATCAGAGGACAATCAAAGGACAGGTTATAGAAGCTGGTCCTCTCCTTTCACTATGTGAATCTAGGAATCAAACGCAGATGCGTAGACTCAATAGCAGACACATTACTTACTGAGCCATTTCCCACAACCCCAGCTAACATCTCCTTGTCCTGTGCTGTGTCTCCCAGCATTCCAAGGGCAGGGGAGCTGCTCAGCTCCTCTGTCTACTGCCTTGGTGCTTACTGTCATCCACCTCTGCTCAACCCTGGCCACAGCCTCTTCCTACTTCTCCAGTCTCTCAGAACTCCCCTCATATCTCTGGGGGCACCAATCCCCAAACTCACTAACACACTCAGACAAAGCATTCATTCCCCTCCGGACATGGTCGTTATGAAGGAAAGCCACCATGCTATGTCCACTAAAACAGTGAGACCCCTAGTCATAGGTACTACTCAGTGTAACCTCTTCCATGGCAGGATTGAGCAAGACCAAACAACCCTGGGATCCTTTGCAGTGATGACTGTGACATTTGTGTGATGGGTTTATTTAAACAATCACCTTGTCCAGTGCCACTAGCATCGAGATACAGGTGGAGAACCAGAAGCCCAGAAAGCAAGTAGCCAATTAACAACCACACAGTACTCTGGCCTGGGTTTGAGCATCTGCTTCATTGATTAACTAACTGAGACCTGCTGATCCAGCTCCCTAACTCTAACTCTCAAGGCCCTACACTTCCAGTCTCCAGTCAGGTGTGGTTGTGTATGCCCAGCATCAGCTGAGGGATTGTGGGTAGGAGTGCCGAACAGCACCACAGACAAGGCAGGCCATCTACCCAGAGAGTCCTCCCTCCCTTCACCATGCTGCTATGTGAGCACAGCTCCAGCAGAGGACTCTGGACTATAGCTGAGTTGCTTTTATTTTATTGTATGGTATTTTCCAATTTCAAATAGTTTTATATGTGGCAGAGCTGAGGATAGAACCCAGATCCTTGAGCAGGCCAGGCAAGCACTCTGTCTTTGTACTAGAGCTCCTGCTCACAAGGGCTGTCAATAAAGGACCCACTAGAGAATTTGTGACAAGGAAATGAAAGTCCTTGACCCCAATCCCCACCCCTTATCATTCTACTCCTCCTCCTCCAGAGACACAGACAAGAATCAACAGTTATCATATGACACCATTGAGATCAAGCACGTGGTCTACCCTCACTGAAACAGGCCCATTGGATAACTGAGTCGAAAGCCATATTTGGGGCAGCAACAAGATTGCAGGAGTTGTCTTGGATCACTGGGCCAAGAGAAGGTCACCAAATGTGCTGATAAGGCTGTATGTTATTGGTCCACTGGACACAGGACATTGGGAAGCCAAGAGAATGCAGTCAAGATGCTGAGTACCAGTGAGGCAGGAATAGAACAGGAGGCTCAGAGTGTGCCTGCAGAGCTCACCCCAGGATGGGAGCAGCTGGAGAAGGAAGGGATAGCTTTCTGATGGGCACCCTGGGCAGCCAAGGCTTCATCTGAGGTCTAGCCAAGTCCATTCTCAAGTATCCCCCTGAAACATGAGCCAGAACTGTTTCTTAGCAGCTGGTTCCCACTATGGCCCACTTTCTCTTTTCTTGGAACTCTCCTCTCCTGTCCCACTCTCCCTCCCCCTCCACCCTTTATTTTGGAGACAGGGTCTTCTGTAGCCTAGGCTGATCTCAAATTCAGTATGTAATCAAGGATAATCTTACACCTCTGAGATTCTCCTGCCTCCAACCTCTAGAATGCTGGGATCACTGGTGTGTGCCACCATACCAGGCTATCCTTGCCTTAAGCCACTGCCTTAGAGAGAGATTGAGGATCTCATGGGGAAGGCCTAACCTTGTAGGCAATGTTCCTGCCCTCCTACACACACAGTAGCCGGGGTATTTGCATGTCAATACCCAGAATGCCCTGCTTGTCCAGGCCAGAGCCCTGGACATCACTTGCCATAGTCTGGAGTTGGCAAGCAGGGTGTGCCTCCAGGACAATGTGTTTGCTCTCATGCCAGCCGAAATTGGGAAAGAGTTGCTTTGCTTACAGCCATGATCCCTTTGATGGAGTCCAGCTAGTTTGGGGTGAAAGCTGGCACAGGCAAAAAGAAAGGCAGATGTACTAAGCATCCATGTTTGCAGTCACTAGACCAGCTCCGAAGGTTTCATTGTCCACCCACCCACGCCATCATACGTTTGGCCTGTAAGCTGAGAGTATGAACTCTTCTCGTCGTTCATAACAACAAGAGAACCTTCTCGAAGCCCAGGCTATGGGGTTTTTTCTTCCATAATTTGTGTGTACAGAAACATTCTAGCCTTTGTCCTGGAGTCTTGGGGTTCCTCCATGATTGTTTCACAGATCCAGAGAATGAGTTGGAGAAGCCAACTACTCCAAGGCATGGAGGAAGAAAGAATCTACCATGAGTTAGAACTAAGCATCAGAGAAACATCCTGGGGCAGAACCATAGGAATGGCGAGGTGTGTGCTTGGGGAAAGGAGGATGATAAAAACATAAAAGGAAGAAACAGTAAGCAGAACTCCTGCTCCATGCAAGCATCCTCCACAGACAGCTTCTTTTGTGCAGAGTTCATTCGACAGACCTCCTACCCCTTTATGAATGCTAGGAACTCTTCCTAGCAAGTACTTACCAATCCAGTCAAGACAGCCAATCAGCCAAGCCTCCGGTGCTTGGAGTTGGGTTTCACACTGGTATCTGGGAACACACCGATGAGCAATGTGGCTTCTTCAAGATGGTGGCTTGGTACACCAGCAGGGCCTCCAAGCCCCTTTCCTCTCTGCCACATTGGAGGACTGCTTTCCAGATACTTGGTCGAGTTCCCTTGAGTCATCCCCACTCTTTCAGAACAATAGTAGCTCTGGGAGTACTGGGACGAGTGGCCTCTGGAGTCATATTGCTTACATTCAGAAGCAGGCTCTGCTCGTTCTTGGCTTAAGGGGCCTTGGGCAAGAGCCTCTCAGCCTCTTCATCTGCAAAATAGCTAATATATTAACTGCCCCTGTGGAGCAGAGCTGAGGACTGAGTGGGTTAGCACAGGGGTTGTTCAGACAACGCCTGATGCCTATCAAGTACTCCGTAAACATTAGCTATCGTTGCCATTGCAACTGGCCACACAGAGTAACAAAAGTCACTGCCAAGCCCAGGAACAGCAGCCAAGGGCTACAGACCTGAGCAAGGATAGATGGCTTTTGCAAATGGATCAAGCATCTGGCCTCCTTGCTCAGATCACTAAGCACGTAAGTACAGGAAACCAGGCATTTAAAATGTCTGTAGGCCAGGGAAGAGCCTGACCATTGGAATGATTAGCCTGTAATAGAACTCAGCAGGCATCTCCTACCCCTGAGCCCCAGCCACTACACTGTTGTGGCACTGATGACAGGTGACATGGCAGGAGTCACTGACAAATTTGGAGATAGTCCTCTGGCCCAGAACCAGGAAAGGCAGGGGTTCTATTATGAGGTCAGTTTAACTCTTAAGTCCTGAGAAGGAGGGTGGTAGTCATATTGGCTGAGTTTCAACAACCTTGATGCCATCCTCGTTAGGAATCTTCCCACCTGCCCTCCCCCAACAGAATCCTCAGAGTAGAGTCAAAGGCAGGAGGATTTTAGCACTCGCTTCTTTGTTCCCTCAGATTAGAGAAGAAGAGGAGGAAGAAGAAGAGGAGGAGGAGGAAGAAGAGGAGGAAGAGGAGGAAGAGAGGAGAGCACTTCACCAGTGACTTCTGCAGTTCTCCCATGTCCTACTCTGCAGCCACTGGGTTCCTGGTATCTCAGGTGACTATAGGAAGGTTGAGATCACCTTCCTGTAGTTCAGACAGCGCCTGATACACTAGTGAAAGTCAGAGGTGCCCTGGGGATGTAGCTCAGTTGGTAGGGTGTTTGCCTAGTATATTATAGAAAGCCCTGGGTTTCATATCTAACTCTATATAAACCAGGCTAGATGACGCATACCTATTATCCCAGCACTGGGGAGGTAGAAACAGGAGGATGAAAAGTTCGAAGTCATCCTAGGCTACATGGCAAGTTCAAAGCCAACCTAAGATACATGGGATGATGTATTCTTTTTCAAAAAAGAAAAAAATCAGTGGCAAAGGAAATAAGTATGGAGCCAGAAGATCCAGCATGGATGCTCCATTCAAAAAAATGTATAATTCAAGTCTAGTAACCAGGAAGGACACCACCTGCCATACTTCTAACAGTTATACTCTACACAGGACAAGCATTTGGGATCTCTTGGGAAACTGAGGGTAGGATGAGGATGATTGCATCTCAAGTAGCCTTTTCTTATGTCTCCTCCTCATTACCCTAAGATCCACACTTTCTCCAGGACAGTGATGCCTCTTCCCTCATCTCACCGTGCACACGTTTCCCCACGTCACACGCATTCTTCCTATGCAGGCTTCTTCTAAGATGAAGCCCGAATCATGAACAGAATGTTGAAAACCTTCAATATGATTCATGACCAGGAAGGGAAGACTGAAGTCACCTGGTTTGAGCTCCTTCGAGGCCACTTCCAAGTACAACACAGAAGGCAGTCTTTTCTGTTGCTTTATGGTCCAAATAAAATAAGAGCAATGAAAACTGAAGCTGTACAGACATTTTTGCTGACTCGTAAGGTAAATTATAAACGACTAAAGTTCCTGGATCTTTCTGTCTGGGGTAAATTATGGTCAGTTCTTCCTAGATGCCAAGAGATACATATGTGACTCCTAACAAAAGCACTTAGTGTTTGATGATACTTAATGGATCTGTCCTTCGAGTCCCAATTTCCTCTGTAAAACAAACTCATAGATGACCCCATGTCCCAGAACCATCATACTGTGTCCTGAACATGCAGTCTCTCTACCTTGCTTTCTCTGGTCTGGGCATGTTCCAAGTGGGTTGCACTTAAGGAGTTCTAAAAACAATTTTTTTTTCAATCTTACCCTTCTTCAAAGCTTGGGAACTTATAAAATTAACTATTAGAGTTAGTGTATTGTTTCTGCCAAAACTCAGCTTCTAGCTTCATATTTTCTATAGCTTGATGCCAAAATAGACCTTTGGTGTAACATGTGAGAAAGAGCATGCTGCATAAATAAAGGAAAGGTGTTCTTGGGTGGGGCAGGTATTGTTTTGTTGGAAGAATGACTGCTGGAGAGATGATGGTCAATGCTGTAGAGAAGATGTCTGAGGAGAGTTGTCCAGCCTTAGACTGGAGGGCGACACAGCCTTCCATTCAATACCTCTTCTACCCTCCATGAGACCGGGATGAATTTATAAGGATCAAGAGAAGGCCACCTTTTCTCACTGTCCAGCCTCCATAAAGATATCAGCTACCAGCAGCTAGATGAGAAAAGAAAAAGCATCCAGCCCTATAGGACTTCGTTGGGACAATCCACTACTTGCTTTGACACAATCATGCTGTGGCCTTTAGAATCTAAAGATGAAGAAATGTGTGATGGAACCAAAAATGCCAACAGAGGAGACACACAAGACATCTCTCTCCAGAGACAGATACCTGTAGTGCTGAGAGAAGAATGGAGAATTTTTTTCAGTTTTACAGTAATAATTAGAAGGATGGACTGGAGCCATCAGTAGCTTGCATTCGTCCTCTAAGTTTTGTGGAGAGCCCTTCCTAGCTGAGTCAGTTTCCAGTCACTGAGTTATCAGGGTCTTCCTTTACCCAGCTTGCCACAGAGAATTGTCCTCCCAACTGTGGATAAGCAGATGGGCCTGGGGTTGTGGATGGGAACACAAAGCAATAGAGAAGCATTAGAGTAAGAGCCCCAGTAAAAATCACTGTAATCCCTTGCTCGCAGAACAATGGGTACCACAATTTGGAAAGGTGCGATGTCTTCCAAGCCCTGAGAGGTTGGCAAATGAGACATGCCTGCTATAGGGACAAGGATTTAACTCTTCCGACTAATTTCTTAAAAGGTGTGGCATGTTGCTGTGTTTAGATGTGCTGTGGTTTCTGAAAGCTCACATGCTGGAAGTGTGGTCTCCAATGCTGTGGTGTTGAAATGCTAGAGTCTTTAAGGATGGAGTCTCCTGGAAGGTAAATAGGTCACTGGGGATGCCATGCTAAGGAGTTAATCTAGTTCTTTCAGAGCTCAGGTTAGTCCCCTGGATGTACATATAGTCCTTACCTGTAGAGCCAAGTTGGCCCCTCCCTGATCCTTGGCTTCCTATCTACTCCTGTCACCCACCATCTGCCACATTTTGATTGAGGAGGAACAGCTTCAGGAGAACCACGGAGATGAGAGTGTTATGCTCTTCAATCTCTAGAAGTATGAGATAAATAAGCACCTTTTTTCGTTTGTAAAGTACCAAGTCTCGGCTGTGTCATGATAGCAGCAGAAAACTGAATACGACACTGGAATTTATAGCAATCCTCCTGTATTGGGATTATAGGTGTGTATCTCCATATGGGGCTAAAAACAACATTTGATCAAGCTCAATTTGCATGTAAACCCACAGGCCAGAAGAGAGGCTCAGATCCCATTACAAATGGTTGTGAGCCACCGTGTGGGTGCTGAGAATTGAACTCAGAACCTCTGGAAGAGCAGTCAGTGCTCTCAATCACTGAGCCATTGTCCAGCCCCATGTCTTCTGGTTCTCAGTATCACTCCCCCTCACAATTGCATTGTGTGTCAAGCTCCAGGAGCCTTGCCATTGTCTTCTCTTTCACCCCTCCACTTGACATGAGGATTATTTCCTGCAAAGGTAGCACTGGGTGCAAAGGTAGAACTGATGCCATATGGTCAGTAGAGGCTCACACAGGGGGAGGACTGTGGCAAAAGAGCCCTCTTAGGAGGGAAGCAAATTGTGGGGAAGAAGCAAAACCAACAGTGTTGACACCCTGACAATGTGAGATGTTTGAGCTTTTCTTGATGAATGACACTGTGGACAGCCCACAAAATGTCTGCTGCTGAGAGAACCATAAACACAAACACTTTCTCCCAGTCTTCTCCACACACTGTGCCATGGCTGCCTGAAGAATCCCTCAGACAGGCCCAGTGATATGGCTCAGCAGGGAAAACCATTTAAATGTGACCCCCTGGAAGCCATTGGGGAAAGAGAAGGCCCATTCCTGAAGGCTTTCCTGTGACTTCCACATGTGTTTCATGGCACATACCACTACTACCACCACCACCACAACAACAACAACAACAATAATAATGAATAGCAATGATAATGATTTTATTTTTTAAAGTACGTCTCAAATAAATTCTACAGGATGTCAGAACCAGAAAGGACCTAAGCACACCATTGCTGAGTCAACCTAAGGGGGAAAAAAACTCATTTTTATTTAAAATGATACATCTGGAAGCTAAGTAACAGCCAATGACAGGAAGCTGAGCACTCGCTTG
This sequence comes from Uromys caudimaculatus, assembly GCA_028551405.1. Lineage (NCBI taxonomy): Eukaryota > Metazoa > Chordata > Mammalia > Rodentia > Muridae > Uromys > Uromys caudimaculatus. The sequence goes on along the minus strand of CM052709.1, from coordinate 63,891,229 downwards.
CCTTGCGACCTATTAGCTTCAGCTAAAAGGACTGCCACTCGAGAGTCCTCCTCAGATTCCGTCTCCCCGCTCAGGCCTAGGTAGGAATGTTCAGGACTTGATCAAATGTTGTTTTTAGCCCTCTGTGGAGATGCACACGGGCAATCACAGTATAGGAGGAGGATTGCTAGAAATTCCAGGCCAGCCTGAGCTACCAAGTGAGATGTCCCAACAAAACCACACTAAACCATAACACAAATGATTCTTTATATGAGTCTTTACAGTACACTCTGCTGCAGGCTTCACCAGAGTCCTCTCTCCCTCTCCCCCCCCCGCCCCCCCACTCCTTGACTACCACCAACCTAACACACCAAGCTGTAGTGACATGCAAATCACTATTGACGAATTAGGAAACATCAAAATGAGGAATGACTTGTTTGACTACTTTGTAATCAGCTGTGAAGACGGACATCCTACCTTCTCCCAAGGGCCATCCATGCAGAATCACATATCGCATCCCCTGGGAGCACCTTCCCACAGCAGATTGACTGTGCACCGACTCCCCTTCATCATGTGTGCAGTATGGTCCACAACCTGAGTTATTGCTCTGGTCTCTGTGTTCAAATACCCAATGAGAAGCAACTTAAGGGAGGAAGGATGGGCTGTGGCTCACAGTTGGAGACGTTGCCAATCATTGTGACAGACAGGGAAGGCGTGGCAGTGGGTAGCCCTCTGCTAGTGAGAGTGCACGGCAGTGCGAGCTCACACCTCAGTAAACCAGGAAGTGTAAAAGGGGGGAATGTGTAATATTAGCTGAAATTCTTCTTTTTCCTATTTCATAAAGTCTGGGACCCCAGTCCACAGGATCCATACTCTGGGCAGGTCTTTCCTCATCAGCTAAGTCTTTCTAGAGACAACCTCACAGAGACACTGAAAGGTGAGGTTCACTGGGTGTTTCTTAATCCAGTCAAGTTAACAATGATGCAGCCCTGCTTCCCCACCAGATTAAGTCACTTGAACTCAGGCCACTCACATGGCCTCAGACACCAGTCTGTGTCTGTCATTAATGCCTCTCTCCGTGAGGAACCCTCCTCTCCTTCCTGTTCTCACTAGCCTCACTTTCCTAAGAATATCCTGTTTTCCCATCTCAGGTAGAGCAGCCCATGCAGCCACCCCACAACCGCAGACACAAGGAGAAGAAAGGGCTGCAGCCCATGGGCCTGATCTGTGGTTCTCTCGACAGTGAGAGCTATTCTGAAATGAACCTTCAACAGGGATAATGAAATAACCTGTCCTTGTGGCCAGTGGTTCCCCAGTATTAAACCAGCATTCAATTTCTTTGGCCTTTCTTCTGTGGAGAGTCAGGGCTATTATACTGGGGCTTATTGGCACTCTGTCTAACCAAAGGCTAAAGATGGATCACTTGCAGATTCCCCAGCGAGCAGTCTCCCACTACTCAATTCTCAATGGGGCAATGCTGCTGTGAAACAGGATCTTGGTTTCTCTTTCCAGCGCTGTGATAAAATGCTCTAATAAAAAGCAACTCCGCTAACTAGTGCTTGCCTCACTCTGCCCATTTTATACAGTTCAGGATGCAGTCAGAGAATGCTACCACCCACAGTGGGCATCTCTTCTACCTCAATTAAGATAACCCCCCACAGGCATGCCCAGAGGCCTGCCAAACTGACCATTCTAGATTCTTTCAAGTTGACAGTTGACACTAAACACACAGAGGATAAAAAAATAAAATAAAAATCTGAGGAATTACAATGACTCCGGGTCTCTGAAGTATCACAACTGATACAAATGGAATACTAGGGGAAGAAGAGAAGGTATCTACAAAGGCTTTTCATGGGAGCACCAATGAAAAATGGTTGACAAACACCATGCCGAGGTGCGGCTCAAGGGTGGAACGGATGCCAGTTCTTACTTCTCCCATAGCTATCAGCCACAGTAGCAGCATCCTTCAACACTCTAAACCTCTGCCCTAGGTTATTCCTCCTGGCAATCGTAAGTGACGGAGACTACTACATTCATTCAAGATGATAAAACGGACCTTCGGAGGTACTGTCCAAGGCCACACAGTAGCAGTCGGCGAAGGCATAATTCCATCTTCATTTGTCTGAATGTCCATCTCCATTCATCTGCCAAGTCCATGGCCTTGATCCTCCTGAATCCTCAGCCCAGTGAAGAGGTCAACCACATAGCAGCCTGACTCTAAACCCAGATGGCCTAGTAGCAGCTACCCATGGGTCACAGGATGGGTTCATCTGTTCTATCAAAGTATAGGGAACAGCGACTGTTGTAGAACCAATTTAAACTTATCCCCGACTAGCTTACAAATGAATGAGACTCAGACTATGGTTATTTTATTTAGCTTTGACAATTACTGGGGGAGGGTGTCATCTACTTTTCTAGTTGCTGGCCTGGATACCTCCCCAGCAGTGTACCCCAAATACTTGCTGGTTCTCTTGGCCAAGTGTTTATGGTTCATCTCCTCTCAAGATGGCCTCCTCTTCTCTTGTTCTTCTCCTTCCTCTTGCTTCTCCATCCCTAACCAGGTAACTCAAAACCCACCTACCTCTAAATCCCTCCAGTAATTGATTGTAGCCAATTTTATTTAACCAATAGTTTTAAATTAAGGAACAAAGTTTTGTACAAGAGCTTGTAAACCTGAGAAGACACTTGTAAGCCTAGACCTTCAGGTGCAGAACTTAGCATTACAATACGTAGCAACAAACCAAACCTCAACAAGTGAGAGTGTAAGAAAGGGTACAGCAAGAGTTGGGATATGGCTAGGTTGAAGAGAGGGTGGGAAGACAGTGGACCTTCCATCACTCAGTGTGCTGGCTAGTTTTCGTACTTGGCACAAGCTAGGATCATCTGAGGGAAAGGAATCTGAATTGGGAAAATGCTTCCTTAGGATTGGCCCATAGGGCATTTTCTTGACTGATGATTTATGTGAGAGCACCCAGCCATTGTGAGTGGTGCTGCTCTGGGCAGGAGGTCCTGGGAGCTGCAAGAAAGCAAGCTGAGTGAGCCATTGGGAGAAAGCGAGTGAGCAGCACTCCTTTATGGCCGCTGCTTCAGTTTACCATCTTGAGTCCCTACCCTGACTTTCCCTAGTGTTGGATGGGTAACCTGAGCCTTGTAAGCTAAAATAAACCATTTCCTTCCCAAGTTGCTTTTGGTCATGGTGTTTTGTCACTAAGATACCCAGTCTGCCGCTGCTGCTGCTTCCTCCTCCTCCTCCTCCTCCTCCTCTCCCTCCTCCTCCTCCTCCTCTCCCTCCTCCTCCTCCTCCTCCTCCTCCTCTCCCTCCTCCTCCTCCTCCTTCTCCTCCTCCTCTTCCTCCTCCTCTTCTTCCTCCTCTTCCTCCTCCTCTTCCTCCTCTTCTTCCTCCTCTCTTGAAGTGCTGGAGAGCCTAGAAAAGAAGCTGAGAGAACAATGTAGAGAGAACAAGGGAGGGAGCCTTGTCCTGCACTCAGCTCTTGCTACTGAAACCCCAGTGTGGGGCTGCAGCCAAGCCCAGGAGATAGGGTGACCTCTATGCAAACAGAACTTCCCTGGGTGGTTCTTCTGAAAATATAAACACAGTCACCATGTGATGGGTTCAACCAGTTCATGTAAACACCAGAGGGAGGAAAAAAAACTAGGCGAAGAAAAAGCTATACTCGAAGAGCTTTGAGACTCATAAGGAGAAAAGCTCAGCACTGCAGGGTCTGCTATAAGCCTGTGGTGCTCTTGCTATGTGCAGAAAGCCTCGACCCCCTAATCTCATGGGAACTTTTTTGTCATTCGCAGCAAATCTACATGAAGTTGGATTTTCCCCTATATAAGAGAAGAGGCTAGACTTCTGTAGTCTTAAAGCAGAAGATCAGCAGTTAGGTATCAGAAGGCCTTTCTGGTCTAAGCTTGGGAAGAGCTACAGTGCTTAGAGGCAGGGGGATAGATGAGAAGCATTCTGAAGGAAGATTATAACCCTTTCTGTCCCTTTGTCACCCATCCTGCTGCTTTTGCAGGCAGCCCCTGTGATCTGTGAGCGTGTCAGCAGTCTCTGGTGTTTTGCTTTGTTTTGTTTTGTTGTTGTGTTATGGTTTGCAAATTATTCTGGCTGTACCTATAAGAAGCCAGCCCTCCAGAGTCTTTGCAAATACCTTGTTTCCTGGGACCTCAGTGTTTTCTCAGAGCTGTCTCTCCATCTGTCTTAACAAGGGATCCATTTCCCTCAAATACACCAGCCAAGAAGATAGTGACCATTGGACCCTATAGGGCATCAGGAGACAACATACTCTGTGCTGCTGAGGTCTCTCCAGAAGCTTCTTGGGGAAAGCTGTAGCAGCCAAGGCTGGCATAGTCCCTGGATCTCATCTCAGCCAGGCAGAGAGGTGGTGCTCTCAGCCACACCCCTACTGCGGAATTCATCTGGGCTGCTGAGACTCATGGGACATCTGAGAGGCCAGCATAGCACATCTATGCTGGAAGAGGAACAACGTAGAAAATATCTGGGCAGGTATTATCTAGAGAAGACTAGAAAGGACCCCAGAGCAGGAGACAGAGGGGCCGTACAGGGAAGCCCTACACACCTTGCAACACACTGCAGATCAGCATTCAAGGTGCTCCCAGGACACCAGATTGGTAACCAGTAATTCTCTGGGTAGCTCAAGAGAGTAAAGAGAGCCCAACCCCATGCACCCTTAGCTCTACCACTTCATGACTGTGTGACCTTGGCAAGTAACACGATTTCTCTGAGCCTGTGTTTTTAATGGGATTAATAACAGTGCATATCTCATCAAGCAATTATGTGAGTTGAATGAGTTAATATTTGTGAAGCTCTTAGAACATAGCAAGTGTTACTAGCATTTGTTAAACAAACATGGGCTTAAATGAATGTGCCTGATAGACAATGCCAAAGGCTCCTCTCTCAGTTCTACTTTTATGCATTTACTGGTTTACTTAATAAATATTTACCATGTGCCTACTATATGTCAAGATCCATGTTTAGTATGGCAGCTATAAAAATGAGCAGAAAAAAGAATTGAGCAAAGCCAGCCATCGCTGCCCTTCCCTTAGAGCTGGGAGTCAGAACACAATCTCTCCCGATCAACTTTTCCTCCAAACCTAGGACAGATGAAACCAGCCCGATCCTGATCAAATATTGCCTGAGGACACACACCCTGACTGCAGGAGCTGTAAAGTAAAATTGACTGGATTTTCAGCTGTCCTTCATGTACAGTACAACAGAGGGGCTGGAAAGAGGCCCAAGGCTGAGTGGAGATGGTGCAATCAGGGCTTGGTTGGGATGACAGGCTGGTACACTGCCTTGCTCAGCAGCTGCTCCAGTTTCATAGGCTCCCCCTCCTGCAAACCACATTGCAGCAAAGACTTGGGGTAGTGCTTGAGAACTAACAATTAGAATCACCATTCAAGACTCTAATTTGGACAGGAATTACGAGGAGAAGGGAGACACTAGGAAATGCCCACTGAACCTAAATAGATGGAGCAGAAGCAGGTAGACCCCCAGCCCTCTGGGACTGCAGCTCCATATTAAGTGCAGCAGAGGGGCCAGCTCTCATGCGGCTCTGGGCTGCAGAGTGATTTTTTTAATCTTAATCTCCATCCCTTCCAGTTGACCTGTGACATTATATATCTCCTATTCCTATCAACCTGCCCGGAGATGCAGGCTCCCATTGGCTGCAGTGGAAAGAGCTGAGTGACTCAGCAAGATCAGTGTGATGGCGCCCAGCCCTAAGCCTGCTCTAACGCCATATTTCCTATGGGGCTGGGAAGAAGCCAGTAGTCTCTTGTTTCATCAAAACTGACAGCTTAGGAGGCCTGAGAACTCAACCAATTTTCCTCTGACAGTTTTGTTGATAGTGAGCTTCTCCTGGTCATCAGGCAGAGAAAGGGGTGTGGAAGATGGCGGTTGCACAGGCCACAGTGAAGTGGAAATGAGGAAGAGGGGGATGAAGGAGGACTGCTTTCCTCACCCAGCCTCGCCTCAACACAATATAGACAAAGATGACATCAAATTCTTGATTCTATTTCCCAAGTGCTGGGATTACAGGTGTGTGCCACTATGTCTGGTTAATTGGATGCTGCAGATTAAACCCAGAGCTTCACGAATGCTAGGCAAGCTCTCAGTGAACTGAGCCACACCCCCAGCCTGGGAGCTGATTTCTGCCTCCTTTCTGTAGTTCATCGTTTGTCTGCATCACTTGTTGATTAGCGTATTGGATTTGCTTGTGTGTTTAGTATCTTTTTCGCCCTTCTGAAATATCAGCTTTTATAGGCCAGAAACACTGCTTTATTGGCACTGGATCCTGACAGTGTAGACTTGCTAGGCAAATAGAAGAATATTCGTTCTTTTCATTTTTCTTTCCTTCTGCATTTGTGAGACATGGATTTGCTGTATCGCTTTGGCTGGCCTCAGACTTATGAGCCCCCTGTCTTGGCCTCCCAGCGTTGAAATACCATTGAGTACTCATATCCAGCTTTTCCTATAATTCCTTATTTTGTTTGATATGTTTTTGTTTTTGAGACAGGCGTATACATATAAAATACATAGATAGATAGATAGATAGATAGATAGATAGATAGATAGATAGATAGATACATAGATACATAGATAGATACATAGATAGATACATAGATACATAGATAGATACATAGATAGATACATAGATACATAGGTAGGTACATAGGTAGATACATAGATAGATACATAGATAGATTCGGATAGGCCAGACTGGTCTTGAACTGACAGACCTCCTGCTCAGCTTCCCGAGTGCTGGGTCACAGATGTGTACGACCATGAGTAGCTATAATAGAGGTTTCAAATAAATGTATTGACTGACTTGTTCACTGGCTGCCATCCTTCAAACATCCTTCCCAAGGACAGAGGCTTTAACCCCACAGACAGGGAGAGAGGAATCAAATTCCTGACACGTCTTGAGAGCTTGAGAGGTTCATAGGTTAAAACACAGAGGCCAGTGGCAGGAAAATCCCTTTCCCCTGAGAAATTAATAAGTTAAATAAGATAGAAATAAATTCAATCTTCTCTTATCCTAATTGGTTTAATTTTGTGGCAACTTCTCAGCGTTCTTACAATGAAAAGCAACTTATGGTGCCCAGGAGGCTGAGAGAGTAATTATCCGTGGTTTTCGTCTAATTCACTAACAGGCACTCTTTGGCTTCAAGGACCTCTGAGAGTAAAAGAATAAATAATGAAGATTGGAAAACGTTTTTATTATTCCCCGTGACATTTTTAAACTAGGATAGAAATAATTTCTTGAGACATTGTTTAAATATGAAAAACACATACAGTGAAATGAAAATAGACACTAACACCTAAATATGGTCATCACATTTTCTGCTTTAACTGGCTTCACATATTGCTGAATATAACCTTGGTTTTGTTCCAGAACTGGGAAGAGTAAATTCTTTTTGATGATCCTAACTTCAATATAAATTCTCTCCAGGGTCTTATCCCAAGCCTAGTGTGTTTTGTGTCATGTTTTGAAAAATTCAAGTGGCTTCTTTACAACGTTGCTCTTCTTCTAGCAAGAGATGCTTTTGTGTCTCTCTTGAAATTTACTAAAGAAAAGTCCAGATCCTTTAAGGTTCCGGGATTCACTTCCTGCCTATCAAGACAAAAGTAAAAACTAAGTTTTCACTTGGTTTTTGGGCCACTTATGACTTGCAAGCTAAGAAGTCAATATTGCATGCTCACAGCTCATCCATGGCACAGGCTGCTGTTGTCAGAGGCCTTGGTGGCAGCCTCTTGACACCAATTTCACCTCCAGTAGAGAAGGAAACTGATTCAATAGGTCAGAAGGCTAGCTTTAACAGGGACCAAGGTGATTCTATACTGTGTTTACATTCACCGGTACCCAGCTCAATTTACCTACAAGATCCTTTGATAGTTCTGAAAAAAAGTAGCAAGGCAGAAGGCAACACAGTTGTCATCAGGAAGAGCAGAGATGTGGTAGCCTTGGAACATAGATCATGGGCGGGCTGGTGATACCTCAACACCCCATAACCATTTCTCTTTCTGCTGGTGTTATCACTAGTCTCATCACTGTGACAGAAGACCTGACAGAAACAGCCTGAGAAAGGAAGGATTTATTTGGACTCACTGTTTGAGAGGGTCCAGTCTATTATAACGGAAAAGGTGTAGTAGAGTTCATGGTATTGGGAGGCTATAGCTGGTGTTCTTTCATGTCAACAGACCAAGAATGAAAAAAAATTCTGGCCAGAACTGGGGCCAATCTATTGCTGTCTAGGTTTTCCCACTGGTCTACATATGACAGCTTGGCCCCCATGGTCAAGAGCCAAAACAGTGTCACCAGCTGGAAACTAAGTGTTTAAAGGCATAAGCCTACAAGGGACATTTCACATTCAAACCATTTAACACCACCCCTTTATCCACTGTGCCCGTGTTAACACTCATGGCTGCAACAGGCAACCATTGGCAGTGCTAACTAAAAGCTTTCATGTCCACTGGGAGAAAACAGAGAAAGCTTTGCTGTGACAGGGAATGTAAATTCTTTCTTAATCTAATCTGACTGGTCTAATTTGAGTCACTTAACATGGCCAACAGCTGTCACCAGACTAGACTGTGGTGGTTAAACTTTTAAAATTCTATAGAGTAGCCATGCTTGGGAGTACAGGCCTGCAATCCCAGCTACTTTGAAGGCTGAGGCAGGAAGATGACAAATGCAAGGGCAGCTTGGGCTACACAGACCAGCCAAGGCACTTGATCGAGACCCTGTCTCCAGAAAGTAAAAGTGCGGTTAGGAACATAGCACAGGGGTCATGCACTCGTCTAAGATGCCTGAGCCCCTAAATTCAGTCTCCAGTGACACACACATGCTCATGGACACACACGTCTAAAGCTTACTGGAGAGTTCAAAAAGCTTTTATTCAGGTGTGTTATGACTGTCGATATATATTACATTGGAAATTAATACTGAGAAAGCTTCTATCAGTTCATTTCAGAGAAATTCTAATGTTATAAATTAACATGTGAGGTTGACTTGACTTGTTACAAAAACTACTTATTTAAAGAATTTAGTGAGAAGTGTGGCATTGTTCCACTTTTTTCTTTTTGCAAATTTCTTTTATTTCAGTTTGATGGAAGACAGCTGGGTTTTCATTCCTGCTGCCTCTGCATGCAATCTGTTGCAAGACCACATGACGGACAGCGAGACTTGGAAAACTCCAGGGTTGCCTCAGAGAAGAATGAAAGTGAACAGGGCAAATGAAGGCTTAGGGTGAAAGGCATGTTGACTTTTGAGATGCCCTGCATGTGCTCTGGTGACTGTCAGTTTGGCCTGGTCACCTGCACTTCTCTTCAATCTGGTGGGACTCTGACCAGCATAGTGCACAGAGCAACCCTCTGGGAAGACAGGACCTGTGAGTGATGGAGACTCCCAAGTACAACCAGGCTGCCTGGGAACCAAGAATGTAATGGAATCCTATGTTTAGTAAAGAAAAGGTGGGTCCAAGTGATCTAATCCACAACTTTAAAAATGGAGTCCCTGTCTGATCCATCTCAGTGCTGCTTAAGAACAGTTCTCTGGTGTGTGATCAAGAAATGTTTAGGAGGTAGGCGGGCCTAGAAACCCCCCTGGATCCCAAAAGCGGGCGGCTGTGGCAGGAAACTTCTGCCTGGGACACTAGGATTCCATAGACAAGCAGC
>CM052709.1:63792461-63881047 GCA_028551405.1 Uromys caudimaculatus | reverse complement strand
GAGGTGGAATTCCCTCCTAGAGGCGGGTTGGGGAGGGGATGGGGGGTATACAAAGAGGAGACTCAGAAAAGGGGAAACATTGGAAATGTATATAAAGTATCAAAAATAAAAAAGGAGAAAAAAAAAAAAAAGATTATAGGGCTTTCTGATAGTAAACTAAAGGTCACTGCCGAAGAAAGATGAACTTCACCCATGTGGCCATTTGGTGAGTGCTAACTAATCTAAGGAGGATAATCAAGGGAAGACTGGTCCCTTGATTTGTACACCATAATGCCCCCCAGCCATAAGAGAACAATTTTTCTTGACTGATACGAAGATTTCTGCAAAACAGGAACCAAGACATGGCTCAGCAGAAAAGGGCACTTGCCACAGCCTGATAACGTGGGTTTGCCCCTGGGGTGCACATGGTAGGAGAAAACTAACTCCAGAAAGCTAGCCTCTAACCTCAACACAGATACCCCAGGATATGCATGCCTATGCATATAAACATATATACAGATAAGTAAATGTAGTAAAATTTTTAAGATTTCTGCAAAATAATCCCCATAGAAATGGCTCTATGGATCTTTGTTCTTATTATGAAGAACCTAGCCTGTGGAATTCTGAAGTTCTTTATTCCAGCCCTCCTAAGCACACATACAAGCTGTCTCCTCTTAGCTCTGATGCACTATCACAAAAGCGACATATTTCTCACTCACGGGGTTGCTGTGAAGTCTACAACTATTACAGGGTGTGCTGGGGGCCTGGTAAACACTCAGGAAAAGAGATATGGGGTGCACTCTCCTTCAGAGAGAAGCTGAGTAACCCTGAACACCCTCTCTGTTCCTCCCCAATTTCTACAGCTCACCCTGCTGACACTGCTCTGGAGTGGTGATAATAGTGGCAGGTGTGGCTGACTGAGCAGTTCCTGGTCTAGGAGCAGTGTCATCCAGACCACCCATGGCATCATCTGCTCTGTATATGGCCATCTTCAGGCAGTTTTTCAGGAGCCCCACTCTGTTTTGCCACAAAGGCAGTGCCCCTATTTCTAATTCTCACTGATCTGGAAACAAAGTCTGTCTACATCTCAGCTTTGAGTGGGTCAAGAAGGCACATATGCCCTGATCATACAGTCACATGGTTTCCCAAAACAACAAGAGTAACACAAGTGTCTGTGTATGCTCAACCTCTGCTGGAGCTGAGATGAGAGGTTCTCTTAAGGAGTTGGGACCGCTATTCTGCCTACTTGCTGGATAAGTAAACAGAGCTAGAGCAAGGAAGCAGCTATAGAATTTAGGAGAATTCTGAATACAATCGCCTCACTGGAAGCCCGACTCCCCTCCAGGTCAAGTAGGCACATTGCTTTGGAAGACTAAGAGACTCCATGTCTTGACATGTCCATCCAGACTGCAATTGGCCCTCTGGGACTCTGGTCCCTTCTTCATTTTTCAGTCCCTTCTCCACTGCTCCCTCAAGGCCTCTGAGGAGCTCGCCCTGAACCAGCGCTGGGAGAAGCATGCTTCGAGTAAGTCCTTCCCAGAGTCTCCACACCATCCCTGGGGGGAGGGCTTCTGGAAGGAGAACAATAAAGCCTTTAAACCTCTTATAACCCTCTCCTAGGTAAGGAATCCAAACAAGACAAGAGGAGAAGGGACCACAGAGAACCAGGCTTTGCTCCTATGCCGAGCCAGTTTAGAGTCCAGAGGACTGGAGCCCAGCAAGTTAGAACTTACAGAAGCCCTCCCTCCAGCCACACCAACTAGTTACAAAGCAGGGAAGAGCTCAGACTTTTTTGTGACATGCGATTTTCTTCTGCTTTCTCTCTCCATTCCCTCCCTTCCCGTTTCTTCTTCTTCTTTTCTTCCCCCTCTAGTTTTGGGCAACATACTCCCACAGGAAGGGATGAGTGCACTTGGTACACAATCTATAGGCTGCCTGGACCTTCCCAAAGCAAAAGAGTGTAACTTGCCTCTTCACACACAATCACTGCTCATACATCAGTACCCTCAGAAAATGAAAACAAATGACTCGGACCTTTGTCTCTTGAATGACAATCTTTGAAAGCCCCCCTTTCTCTCCTTTAGCAGAGAATTCTTTGAAGTGTCCACAGAGGACTGGTTGATGCTCAGATTGGCCAGAAGATGGAGGCACAGAGAAAGCAAAAGAAAGTCTGCCTTTCTAGGTGAGCTCTCCAGCTTGACCACACCCAAGGACTGGGCCAGCTTCTCTTTGGTCCACATGGCCTTTGCCTGGAATATCGTGTTATTAGAATTATAGCTGGGACCTAAGAGTCCCCAGACAAGTTATCGAAGAAGGGGAGGGGAGGTCACTTGCCTGGGCAATACAGGAACATTTGGTTCCAAAGTTGGAGTCCTACCTTACAAAAAGAAAGATCTCACTATAGTTGGAAAACTGTAGCCAGCCTGCCTCACTCTTGTCCCTTGCTTGACACTACTTAATTCTGGTCAAGTCCTCTGACCATTAGCATCAAAAATACCAGGGGATGTGTCTTACACAGAAAGATCCAGGTGCCACCATTCCAAGCCAATCAAAGAGCTCTGGCCAGCTGTTCAGACCTCATTGCAAGTTGTACTGCTGACCCCTTTCCTCTGTCCTCCAGGACTCAGTCAGCGGCTAAAAGGCCTTCTTCCCACGCCCCTTTTCACAACCCAGAGCCAGCTATGCCCCATTCTGTTAAGTCTTCTATCCCTCCCCCTACTGAAAACCGACCCTGCCAGACTTCAATAAGTCCCAACCCAAAATCTTTGCTTGCCACACTCGAAGCTGTTGCTAGATTGCCCTCTTGCACTGGAGTTAGAGCCTCTGAGATGTGATTTACTTTCCCCCAATTATGCCTAAGTTCTTGCAGCTCTTTCCTCATATTCTCTCTCCAAAGAAGAGAAAGAGTGTGATGAGAGCAGTCTGGAATCAAAAGAAGAAGTGGGAGTGGGGACTTCCCTAAGACTCTCGCCTTGTACATTTTTCCAAATGATCTAGTGGGGAATTTAATTAAGAGCAATCAGTCAAATTTTGGATGGATGTTGGAATTCTCCAACAATCCTCTGGGACTTGAGAAAGGTTTGAAAATACAAAGCTGGTAATTGTACAATCATTCAAAATAGAAAAACTAGAAACACCAAAATGACCTCTAACCCGGCCTTGGCTTCCCTTCAGGACACAGATGAGCAGCTGACACACCCTTCCCATCTGCCTCTGTATCTTTCTTGCCATGAGCAAATGTATGCACATCTCATCTCCATGGGAACCAGAAGATTCCAAGACTCCAGGAAGGGGTGCCAGAGTCAACAAACAAAATACATAATACCCAGTTTGATTTGAAGTTTATATAAACAACAAATAATTTTTATTTAAGTATGTCACAAACACTGAATGAGAAAGGTGTTTATTAAAATCTGGTTTTTGTCTAAATCTCAAATTTAACTAAGCATTCTACATTTTATCTGGCTTTCCTATCCCTAAGGCATGTAGCTCTAGGTACCTCATAGAGGAATTCTCACCTAGGCCCACAGAAATGGACACTTTCCTCTAAACATAACCTTGAGCTGTTGAATCTTCCCTGTTTTCACAGTTCTCTGGAATTTACCCCAGCTATCTAAGGAACAAAAGACTCTTCTCAGCTCTCCAGCCATTTGCCTGGGCTGCAGATCTCACTCAGGAATGTGGTCCATGACTCAAAGGATAGGGAAGATGGGAAGCTCAAACCCACAAAATGTCAATGGCCTTTAGCATTCCAATGGTTATCATTAGCTTACCCATTCTAAATTCTTCCTTTGCTTCAGTCCTGGGGGAGGAAGTTTGGGTTAAGAAGAACTGACACTAGTGGCTCATCTAAGATGTTTAATTCCCAGGTGCTAGAAAAAAAAAAAAATCAAAGAAATAGTTCCAATTTTTTTTTCTAGTTTCTAGGGTAATATCACAGATTTTCTGTACAGTGTTGTTCAGTTCATTTCCAGAGGAGTGTTCTGTGCCTGTTACAAATCCCCCCCAACTCTGTACTTAGTACAAACTGATGACAGCCATGGAAAGGTAGTCTCAGAATATCTTGAAACCCTATCCCCAAAGACAACTTAGAGGACTGTGCTCCCTTTAAGCTGGTGATCTGTCTTGCCTAACAGAAAGAAAGATCTCCCAGCTCCCTGAGAGGACTCCTAGAAGCATCTTCCTCCAGACTCCTCCCCTGCTGGACATGTGTGAACAAGTGTCTCTCATGTCTTTGACTCATTCTGAAATGAACTCTCCCCAGAACTCAGGTGTCTGTGACAGCTTGGCAGTGAGCCTGGAAAGGTCAAGGAAGGATACATTTCCTCCAAGTCTCCAAAGCTAACTTGTCTAAGTGATTTACCATTGCAGCCAGCCTTTTTGGCTTCAGTTTCAAGGTGGACAGAATTGAATTCACTTAACCATCCAGGTATTGTTGGGCATACAAAAGAGATGATACCTGTGAATGTCTCATGACTTCTCAAAAGGACAGGATAAAGACCCAAAACATCAGTGTCTTACATGAACAAGATATGGCCTAAAACTTTCAAGTCGGCTATGAACACAGGAAGCATAGTTCACTGGTAGAGCACTTTTCTGGGATGGCCAAGGCTGTAGGTTCCATCCCAAGTACCACAAGAATACAAATGAGGAGCCAGGTATATGGCTCAGTGATAAAGTGCTTGTTGGCTTAGGGGTAGAGCTCTTGCCTAGTATGTACGAGGTCCTTGGTTTAACACCCAGTATTGAGGGGGGAAAAAATGAAATGAAATCAAGTTGGTAGGTCTCCAGGCCTCTCCACTGAAAAGTTCAGCATCTTTAGGGTCAGAGGGAAAAAAATGATCTCAGCATTCTTCGAACTCAAGTGATTTAAAGAAAATAGATGAAGTCACAAAGCTCCCTGGGAATAAAGAAAAATAGAAAGATGTGTTCAAAGTTCAGTATGGGTAATAGTGTTTGACACCCTGGGAGATTCTGTAAGTAATATATGTCTAACATGGAAACTAACAGGAAAACAAGTGCTCAATGTGTGGCCTCAAGAATGGCCACTCGGTGAAGACGAAAATTCCAGCACTCCTTAATGGGGGAAAGAAGACTTTGTGATATCCAGACACCACTCAAACTTAGAAAATCTAGGAAAATGTTTGAATAAAGCCTCTTTGGGTGACAAAGAACAGAAACACAGCTAATTCAGAGAATACGATGAGAGGAAAAGCAGGGTTACCACCCATGAAGAACTAGAACTTTAGGTCAGAACTCCCATCCACTTACTGTGCTGTATGCTAAGAATCTGACATGTACTGGCCTGCTTTGTAAGCCCTCCAAGTCTTCCCTGTAAGCAAAATTATTCCTGTTTTACAGGTTAAGACAAAAAAAAAAAAAAAACTGAAGTCTCAAAACGCATGAAGGTCGCTCAGTTTGTAGAGGTACTCTGGCCCAGCTCTGGCCTCGACTATCTGCTGCCCAGTATCAAAGTCAGCTGCTGAACAAGGCTTTTTCTCTGCAGACAGAGTCCAATGAAATGTGTCCTTAAAGGGCAGTCTACCCTGCAAACCACTCTAATGAAGGAGGGATAGGAAGGGAAAGGAATGTCAGAAGATGGAAAAGTGCAAGAGAGGAAATCTCACCAATCTGAGAACAGTAGGTGGAGACATGGGGTGATACAGAAAAACAGACCCAAGGCCATTGCAAAGCACTCACTTTAAAGGACTGGATTTTATCCTCTTTGTTCCAATACCAGAAGCACCTGTTGAGAGAGAGAGAGAGAGAGAGAGAGAGCCTGACTGCAGATGTTCAAGCAACATGCAGAACAAGAACCCTTAGTTCATAGACTTTCCAGAGCCAGGTGAAGAGTGTCTTCTATTCTCTCATTGCTCCAACATTTCTATTTCCAAGGAAGAGGGACAAAAGCTGGCCTAGACACTTTACACAGAAGACATGGAAACCCAAGTTTCATTTGAACTTTAGGAAAGTTAAAGAGAAGCATGAAGAAGCTGACAGCAGGGCCACTGTGGGCTCAGGATGGCCATTCTCAAAGACAGGGAGACAGCAAGAGCTCAAACTTGGGGCCTGAAGAGGAGTCACGATGAAGAGAAAAAAAAAAAAAATAGAATACCCACACACTCTCTCACATAAGCCTAAATACACACACAGGGAGAAAAGGAGACCAGAGAAAGAACTGAGAGCTGCCCTGTTTGTTCTCATGAAGGACATCTGGATTTCTCCGTGAGATCCCGACTTGGGTCTCTTCCCCATTTTCCAGCTGGACCTGATCGTACAGTGCCTGGCCAGAGGTGCCGTGAGTCAGCCAGGGATTGGAGCTCAGTCCCTTTGCCCCTGTGCTCTGCTTTCTGCCAGACCACACAGCCTCCCTCCCTGCCCTGCCAAGCTGGCTTAGCTCCTCATCCAGGTAACACACTTCAAAGGCACCAGGGTAAGCTGGACCGGTCTGGGCCAGCCTCAGGACAAGAACTGATTCCAAAGGCTCTGGCCCAAACACTCCTCATCAATTTTCCTGAATGTCTTTCCCCACTTGCCTCACTTCCCTCACACTGTGAATAACTCCTGGAAGTCAGAAGTGGAAAACCTAATTTTTCATGAGACCCGTCAAGCCTCTCTTCTGCACCACTGCTCTGAGTAGCTTTATTATTACTGTGAGGTTGACCAGATGTCAGCCAATGTCAACGCACAGCCCACAGAGACAATCTGTACCTTCTTCCCCGGAGTTAGTCATATTCTCTAGGACAGCCAGAAGATCAGGTGAGGGGCCTAAGTGACCAGAGAAATAGGACACTATTCAAAGTGTCATGAGAAGCTCAGGAATGGCTCTGGTGAACAATAGGCAAGCTATTTGTATCTCTCTTAGGAGATGCTGCCTGGTGTCCATTCTTCCATAGACAACTGTCATGTCCTGCAGCCAGGTAACACACTCATGTGTCCCGGGTAACACAAAGTAGACCAAAGTGCTTGGAGCCAATGTGAACTCAGGAAGAATCTGCTTACTTTAGTTTGTTTGCTGGTGGCCTCCTTGGGCTTTTATGTAACTACAGAACTAAAGAATCATGAAGAACAATTCAGTGTCGCTTTCTTACCCATGTTCTTCCCTCATCTCTGTCTGTGTTTCTGCTTTGTTGTAGTTCATTTTGTAATTGAGATCATCTCTTTTCCAGGTCAGCCCTATTATTTTACTGATTTTCATTTACTGAAAATGAAAATGGAGTTTGAACACTATTGAGCACTGTGAAAGACATTACTCTAAGATAACACCTGATGACTCAAGCTCTTCAACAATCCCTTCCTGGTGAGACCTGTAGGCTGCTTCCAGCCCAGGCCATGGCAAGAGTCATAGGACCTGGCTTCTGAGCTCATGCTACCTTATATGGCAAAGGTGGTAGGATTCGTAAACAAAATGTGAATCCCTAAGCAGTAGACTTCTGAGTTACTCAAAAGGGTTGATGAGTCCTCAGGAAGTTTTTTTATGGCAAACAAAAATCAGCAGAAAGATGAAGAAACATAATAAAAAAGAACCTGGATATGACTCAAAATCAAAAAGGACAAGAAGCCCAATTTTTAAAGGATAATGGATCTAAGCGACTTCTTTTCAAAGAATGGCCAATAAATACATAAAAAGATTCTTAGCACTCAAGTACAGATCAGAACCACGGTAAGATACTGTGCCACACCCAAGAGGAGGATGATAATAAAAAATAAGATAATGTGTTGGCAAACATGGAAAACTGGAGTCCTGGTATATACTGCTTCAGGAAATACATGGAGGTGCTACTGCTGGCAGCAAACCAGCCAGTACCAAGGAGATGACTCCTCAGAGAGTTAAACATGGAATTAGTTACCATATGAACCAGCAATAGGAATGTCACTCAAGAGAAATAAAAATGCATATCCACACAGGACTTTGTATATAAATGTTTGCAGCAGCATGGGTTTCTCTTTTGTTTTCATTTATTTATTTATTTTTATTTATGTGTATGAGTGTTTTTCCAGCTTGTACGTATATATACCATGTACATTCCTGTTACCAGTGGCGGTCAGAGGAGAGCATCAGTCTCCTGGAACTGAAGATGGTTGTAAGCCACCATGTGGATACTGAACTGAACCCAGGTCTTCTGCAAGAACAGAAAGTGCTCTTAACTGCTGAGCCATCTCTTCAGCCCCATAGCCCCATAATAATTGGAAGCCAAAAGGCAAACAGAAAAATAGTCTGCATTCCCTTCAGCTGCTTAGTGAATAAACAAAATTGGTATTTTCAATACAATAGGATGAGATGAGGTCGCATTAAGTTGCCCAGGCTGAACTTGCATTCACTCTGGTGAACCCAAGCATGTCTTGAAGTTGAAGTAAGTGTGTGTGTGTGTGTGTGTGTGTGTGTGTGTGTGTGTGTGTGTGTGTGTGTTCATAATATTCCTATATGAGAGATTTCACTTGTGTCTGCAGCTATACAGATATGTGCATATACATATGGAAATCAGAAAATAATTTTATATAATATTCTTCACTATCTTCCGTCTTTTAAGCTAGGGTCTCTCATTAGCTTGGAACTTACCCAAGTAGACTAAGCTAAATAATCATTAATGAACTTCCAGGGATCTGCCTGCCCACACTTTCCATTTTGCCATCACTGGGGTTACAGACATGTGCCCCAAGACCCAACTTTTTGGGTCCCTATATTTCTCATACAAGTGCTTTACCAAGTGAGCCATCTCCCTGGCCCTTATAGTATATAATTTTTTGATGTAAGTAAGTAGGGTTCATTCTAACAACAGAAATTATGTGTTTTAAATTCATAAATCAGTAATGTAGTTTTGTTGCCAGTTTCAACTTTCTTAAAGTTGAGATGTTTTAACCAAAAAAAAAGGACATTATATTCAAAGTTTAAGGCTCAGGGAAAAGCCCACCTTCCTTTCTCCTCTCAGCCTTTCTATCCTTGGATGGTTGGATGGATAGATGGATGGATGGATGGATGGATGGATGGATGGATGGATGGATGTCTATGCTTAGTTGGATGATGTGTGTTTGGTGGTCAATTGTTTTATTTATCTGCTCCAAGTCTACAGGAGCATAAGTTTCTAGTGAGTTATGTTTAATTGTGGAGAATACACATTCACCAACAAACTGGTAGCCAACTTTTAGATAGATAGATAGATAGATAGATAGATAGATAGATAGATAGATAGAGTCCATAGCAACTCAGGCTAATCATGTTAGACACCTGTGTTCAGTTGTGGTTTTGTCCACACTGTCTCTCTCAATTGGACAAAGAGTCAATATCTCAGCTTGGCAGTGAATAGCCTAAAAGGAGCTCCCAGAGAAACAGGTCCAAGATGGTTCAAACGCTCTTCTCTGCCTAATTAAGTTGAATATGTTCACAGTCCCATCAGTAGGCCAGGAGTTGGAGCCGAAAGATCTGTACATAGGCTTCCTGACCTTCTGGGAAGCTCAGGGATCTGAAAAACTGTGAGCCTAACTCTGGGTCTTTCATTGTGTTGTTAAAGATGGAGATATTGATGACTGTGGACCAAAAAAGAAATCACTGAATATGTGCATGCTGTCCAACTTGAATAATCAGATTAGTGACCAAGCAAGTAGACCATTATTTCTCAAACTAACATGGTCTATAGCAGTTTCTTTCTTTCCCACCCCCTCACCCAACTTCTCCCAAATCCTCCCCACCTTCCTGCCCACCCAAATCCATACTTTTCTTGCTCTCCTTTGAAAACAGTCATCTAAATAATAATAATAATAATAATAATAATAATAATAATAATAGTTGTGGATAGCCCTGGAGCTGTGTGTAATTTGACGCTGATTCTGCCCTCCTGGGAGGGCTTCAGACAAGGAGTGAGTTACACCTGTGACTTCTTGTGAACCAATCGTCGGAGGAGGAGAAGAGAGGAGCAGGAGAGAGGGAGAATCTTTTTGGAATGGGGATAGCACGTAAGTAGGATATAGCTAGTATAGCCTCCTGGTATCATGGCGGATTCACAAGGATTTGCCCCCAGAGGAATCAGACTTTGATAAGGTTTACAAGATTAGGTTTTAGTTCTTGTGCCCAGAGATTGAGTTACCATTGTTTCTGACCTAAGTTTGTCTTGCATTTTCCTTCACTCGGCAGCTCATCTGGGTTCCAGAGAGAAAGGTACAGCGGCAAAGTGTGGGTTTGCCTGATGTGCACCAGAGGCCATGGGGGTATTGAAGCTTGGGGCTGGCGTGGTAGCGACACCAGTGGGAACCTAGGGAGCTGGGTGGAGAGATCATGGAGCTCTGAGTCAGAGCTCCACGAGATGAAAGCAGGTCGGCCATTGCCCACCAGTGCATGGCTGGCCAGCCTGCCGGGGATGAGGGAACCAGGGCATAGTGCGGGAACATGTGATACATTCCTTCTTTTTTAATACTTCCCGCAACAATAATAATAAACAATAAAAACAAACTAGAACAGGACAAACTTTAAAAATGGGGGAAAACAACCAAAGAAAAGGTCAAGAAACACATATAGATGCAGATACACACATATTCACATACACAGAAATCCCATAGAAAACACAAAATTGGAAACCAATATATATGCAAAAAAAAAACCCTGTAAGGTTAAAGAAAAGTAACCCAGACAAAGCTGCATGAGACAATAAACCTCCAAAATCGCCATTGAGTTTATTTTATGTTGGCCATCTACTGCTGAGCATGGGGCCGGCCCTTAAGTAAGGTTAGTATACTCAATGAAATTCCACTGGAGGGAACTAATTTTTCCTTTATGAGTGATTGCCAATTGGAGATAAGTTCTGGGTTAAGGATATGGGCTTGTGTCCACTTCCCATCTCAATGCACAGTAGAATTTTTTTTTTTGGTTAGGTTTTTAATAAGTGACTCTTAATAAAGGTTCTTAAACGCTTTAACCTCCCTTCTGGTCCACCACCCACCAGAGGCAGTGGGAAAGAAGGTTATTAGATTATGGGGGAAGTGGACTTGTTTAGAAATAGTTCTTTGGAGCAAATCCAGTCCATGTTGTCAGGATATCCTCAGTTCAGTTCACAGGTCTATCCAGCGGAAACTGAGAGGCTCTGCTGTATGTGAAGTAGTTCCTTGGGGCGATTTCAGTCTCCAGTGGTCAGGATACCAGCAGTCCAGTTCAGTTGTGTCAGGAGAGCAAACACAAATCAGCATCAATGGCGAGACCCAGCAGAAACAGGCGGACCTCCGCTGAATCAGCATGAGCCAGCAGGATTGACCAGGACTGGCAGGGATGCCAATCCGAGTTCTCTGGTTCAGTCTTGTCTAGATTACATTTCCCCACACTGTGAGATCACCACTGGCAGTTTGGGCTTATTGCTGGGGCCTGTGGGAACGTTCTCAATCTTCCTCATCACTAGAAGTCCATCAGTGATTTTTCCAAACACTACATGCTCTCCATCCAGCCAATCACACTTAGAACACGTGATATAGAACTGGCAGCCATTTGTACTGGTACCACTGTAGGCCATGGAAAGCAGGCCGGGAGCCGAGTGCCTAAGTTCAAATTTTTCATCTGCAAATGGACCCCGGTAAATACTGGCGACTCCAGTACCATCGCCATTAACAAAATCTCCACCCTGAATCATGAAGTCCTTTATGACCCTGTGGAAGGTGCTACCTCTGTATCCTATGGGAACACCATCTTTTCTGAACTCTCCAGTGCAGAACTGCCTAAAGTTCTCTGCCATCTTAGGCACCACGTCTGCAAAGAGCTTGATCTTCATGCGACCAACTTCCTGACCACCAATGTTGACATCAAAGAAGACCACTGGATTGACTGGACTTGAATTTGCCACCACCATGGTTTTGACCCCCACAGTAGAATTTTTTAAACAACTTGTACTGGTGGCCTCTTTTTGCCTGAGTATATAGGTATGTAAGATAAGTATACAAATCAAATATCTGATAATAAACCATGAGAAAAATATTTTAAAACAATTATTTGATATGTACATGTATTGTCACTTATGAAAGACAAGGCGGGCTGGTGAAATTGCTCAGCTTTGCTGCCAAGGCTGGAGACCTAAATTCCATCCCTTGGACCCACATAGAAAGTTGTCTTCTGACTCCCACATGTATTCTGTGAATAATACACACAAAATAAAATGTAATAAAAGACAAAAGAAGGGACTGGAGAGATGGCTCGGTGGTTAAGAGACTGGCTGCTCTTCCAGAGGACCTGGGTTCAGTTCCCAGCACCTACATGGCAGCTTACAACTGTCTGTATATAGCTCCTGTTCCAGGGAATCTGACACCCTTGCAAAGACATGCATGCAGCCAAGTCACCAATGTACATAAAATAAAATAATTTTTTAAAAAGACAAAGAAACTACATAGAAATGAGAGAGATGTTTGCTTTTTTTTTCTTTACATAAAGAATTAAATCTTAGTACTTGATATTGAAGGACACTGGGCATCTGCAATATGTTTTAGAGTTGATCAATATTTTTACTTTACAATTGTAAATGTTGAGAACACCACTCCATTGAAAAAGTATGTTAACAGCCATTTCAGAATCTGATGGAAATTCTGTCCTAATCCCAACCCAAAACTCACTTAACAATGTTTTAAAGGCACCGCAAGCCAAAAACTCAGTCATGTTTTAAAATGAAACATTCTAACACAACACAATCCGAATATACACTCGTTTGATGAGGAGGAAACATGGTAGGAAAATATTAAAAGTCTTTGCTCTCCATAATTAAACCATTATGCTCCTGTAAGAGAAGAAAACTGTGTGTACGTTAAAGTCAGCTTAACTCGTAATGCACAAAAGTCTCAAATCTGAGCCGATGTGTTTCATGCAGTGTGCACTGGTGTGTGCGCCAATGCGGTATGTTCAGTGTGAGGTTTGCATGCTGTATACTCAGAAGAGCTGCAGTAAAGTCCCATATGCAATGTGCATCTGGTGGTACTCACCATTACACATTTGATTCTGAGTTAATTTTTAATCACTGCACTTTTGGAAATCTTTTACCATCACCACATTTTCCACAGGCCTCACATTCAGTTCCATGACACCATGTGTAGGGGAACATAACTCATGTGGAAGAAACGGAGTCCATGGGTGCATTCTCTGGAAGTTGCACAAGGATGTGTATTTCTGTTTCATTTTGCTGGTGAGCTTGAAGGCTGAATGCACCTTAGATCACCCTGGATGATCACCTTCTAATCTCGCAGTAGAAGAACATTTTCCTCTAACAAAACATCGAAGCCATGTCTCACTCCCCGCTTACATCATCGGTATCCTGAGATAGCAGGAAAGGGCCCACGTGGACACGTCATGACAGAGTCGGGTTGTAAAAATGCTGGTTCTGTTTCTCCCATGACTTAAGGAATTTCCCAGTAGGAATTTTTTACTATACCCAAATTTTGCATTGCAAATTGGCTTTTAAGCTAACCACTATGAAACCAGGCAGTGGTAGTGTACACCTTTGATCCCAGCACTCAGGAGGCAGAGGCAGGTCGATCTCTGAATTCAAGACCAGCCTGGTCTACAAAGCGAGTTCCAGGACAGCCAGGGCTACACAGAGAAACCCTGTCTGGAAAAACAAAACAACAACAACAAACAAAAAGCTAGCCACTATGTAAGGCAGGAGGACTCCACTGCTAGTTAAGGAGTAATAGAAGAATCAAATTATCAATCAGGACATCAACCATTGATACTCAAAAACCTTACACTATAAGTTAAATAAATATTGATACATATTTCCCAGCAAGATCTCAGCCTAATACCAACTAACATATTAATTAGTATTGTTGCTTGTTTTGTAGGGTTGGGAGCTTTGGCTGACTTTATTTGCATTTTTGATGGATTTGGCAGTGTTTTGAATTTAAGACTATTATGCATTATAAGTACACTGACTTTACTGTACACATACAGTCTTCTCTTACAGAAGCAAAATTATTTCATTATGAAAAAAATCAAAATAATATTTTCCTACCATCTTTCCTCAGCGTCAAATGAGGAAATAATCGAATCTTCAGATTGTATTGTGCTAGAATGCTTGATTTTTTTAAATGACTGATCTGTTGACTTGAGTTTTCTTTAAAAGTTAAGTGAATTTTGGTGGGGATTAAGACTTTAGCATATTTGTGCAAATTTAGAATGTATACGATTTTTGTTTTGTTTTGTTTTGTTTTGTTTTTGAGACAGGGTTTCTTTGTATAGCCCTGGCTGTCCTGGAACTCACTCTGTAGACCAGGCTGGCCTCGAAATCAGAAATCCGCCTGCATCTGCCTCCCAAGTGCTGGGATTAAAGGCGTGCGCCACCACTGCCCGGCGAATGTATACGATTTTAAGGCTAACAATAAGAGTCAGAATTTGTTTTATTTAAAGACTTATTTTTATTTTCATTACAATGGATAGGGGGTGCATATATGTGTGATGTCTAAAGAGGCCAGAAGAGGGCGCTGGATCCCCGGAGCAGGAGTTACCAGCTATGAGCGCTGGGAATCCAACTTAAACCCCATTAAGAGCAGCTCATGCTAGTAACTGCTGAGACATCTTCCCAGTCCCCAGAATTTATGTTTAAGACCCCAAAATCTGTTATCTTGTCACCATTTTCTAATAACTAAAAGGAGGGCAGCCTGAGGAAGGCTGCCTTCTCCTGATTCACACAAAGTTGCCCTGTGTGCTGATCTTCCTACACTCTCCCCGCTGAACTATGATGAAACCTAGCCTCCACCAGGCTCTGTGATTTTATTTGGCCTTTTCATGGTTCACGCTCATTAAACCTGTTTCAAGCAGTTAACCCTCTGTCTCTCTCCTCTTACTCCATTTCCCTGCCCACTTCTCTCTCGCCCCTAGAGCCGGACCTCCCTACTCTGTCTTCGAAGTCACAACGGATCACTTTTCCTTGTTAATCTCATTTTCCAAAGTTAACAGGGCTTCTGAGCTGCCTATTGTAGAAACATGCCAGATCCCGTGGTCTGAGAAGACAGGAGGGCTCCAGGCCCAAACTGTATTTATGGAGCTCTGCTCTGCCCCTATCTGCCTGGATCGGCTCCAGCGCCTCCTAAACGTTAATTCGTAAAACCATGGCTGCATATACTGCTCACATAGGAACACAAATCACTCTGAGTCACAGCTGGCTTCTGCTCTTTTATAACAGTCCGCCTCGGGGTCAATTTCAACTCCAGTTAAATTGCCGCTGCAGCTAGCCTCACTTATAAAATCTGAACTTTAAAGCAGCACATGGTTTGACCCTAGAAATCATCCTCCTTTCTATAAGAAATGTCATATAAAACCTACGAATCCGCGGTGCAAAGGAACACAGAGCTATCTGAGGAGACAGTCTGCCTCTGCCAGAAGTCGATGGGAGAGGGTGGAGCCCATGATCTCTGCAACACCGTGTTGTTCTTGAGAAAGTCCCGAGCCACGATGGCAAGAGGTTCTGAGCAGACAGCTATGTGTTTGGACTGTGTAAGATAGACAAATTAACATTTTAAAACGTAAAGGGAGATAGTGTCATGCTCTTTAATGAAGATCGCATCCTAATTAGTTATGGGAGACGTTTTAGGGCTTGTGTTGATGAACGAAAAGTTACCGTATTCCAAGCTGGAGGAAGCTTGTCTCCAGGGTAAATCTTGAGGAGCTGCTAGAAGAACATTTAGTAACTCGGGCATGTGCGGTGCTAACACCGGGAAGAACGGGCAGGCTTGACAGCATAAAAGTGAACCCCCGGGGCTAGGTTTCACAAGTATGCCCCTCTGTCAAGCCTACGCCTCTCCCCTGCACCTAACTCCATTGTTAAAGCTCTCTCCTTAGCCTCTCCTCTGCTGCTTCTTCCTCTGCTGCTTCTTCCCCTGCATGGAAGGAGGTGGAGGCATGATTTCAGTGATGTATCTGCTCTGCCACCTAGCCTTCAGTGATGACACTACACCAAAGCAACCTTGAGCCTCTGCCCTGCCTGGGTCCTGCTCTTTACTGTGGAGGAACCTGAAGACCGAGTGGCTGTTTTTAAAAGTACGGGAATGTAGAATCCAGATGAGACGGTGCCATTAGTCTGCCTGATATGTCTTGGTAGCATTAGTATGACTGACATGTCCTGGTCTTTGTGTATGCATGTATCTGGGGGAGGGGGGGAATCAATAACCAGATCTTGAAAATGGAACCAGTGATATAAATAAGCCTCTCTCAGACAGTAGTTAGACTTGCTTCTCCAACCTGTTATCAGGCATCATCCTTGCCCTAGAAGTCATTCCAGAACCTTTGAGAAACAGCCACCTTATGGAGGTCTGGTAAGCTTCCTGAACTAAAAAGTGCCCTCTGCCCTTTGAACTTTGTCCAGATAAACAGCACAAATCTTTCATATGCTTCTGGTTCTTGGTCCTGATCATCACTTAATTCTTGTCAAAGGAAAGGAAAGAGTGATCTCAGGGGAGGCAGAACATGGTAGATGGTACTTAACTTCAAACATCACTAAGAAGATTGTATCCAAAGGCTTATCAGAGCTCAGCTATCCACACATAGGTGTGTTCATGGCAGCAAAGCTAAGCCAGCAGTAAAAGAGGTCTCTGGGAGTGGGACCAGATTTGAATGTGTCCAGAATAAGTCAGTCATCTCAATGAAACTCTGTTGACATTAAGTCCCCCCACAGTCCCATCTTCTAAAGAGCCTGGAGCTTTTCAAATAGAGGGCAGAAAGAATGGAATCATGGGAAGTCCTTATGCCCCAACACCCAGTACGCTTGTCACTGAACGTCACATATAGACTATTGGGCATAAAACTCACCTCTCCAGTCACCGATCTTTGGATAAAAATCCCTACAGACGATCCCAGGATTCAGAAGAGCTTTTACTTTCTTATGTGCTCTCAAGAACCTACCCTGTGTTCCTGAACAGCAGTGCCTGTCTCTGAGTTCCTTCTGCCCTTTTGGAAGTGGAGATCATCATGGTTGCTTAACATAGACAGACGTTCACTGATCTCTCCCCATGACCCCACCATCACCCCTCAAGGACCAATTCCCCACACTCTCTCACCTTTCTGCTCTGCCCCTGTCTCTTCTCTACGAACCATCTCCTCCTCTCCTTCTGGTCCTTATACACTGTACTTTCCAGCCACAAGAAGTCAACTAGAAAAAGAAAATACTACTAGAGGCCATATTTTGAGAGTACTGGGCAACTTTTGAGGAATCAGACAAAAGAACCACCCTTCCAATGCTGCACCAGGGTGAGCTGCACCCATCCCCACACCACACCCCTTTCTACCACTCTTCCCACCTGAACCTGACTCAAATGAGAACATGACACTTGATCTCTCTTCCTTGTAAAATATCGCAACCCAGTTTTTAACATTAATTTGCTCCCTGCTTCCCCGGGCCTCCCAACAGCAGAGACAGGCTCTTGGAACAAACAAGCCTTCTGCTTTTTTTTTTTTTTTTTTTTTTTTTTGGTACATTGGTGCACACAGCTCTTCCTCCCTCTGCTAGCCACCAACACAATAAAACTGCTCTGGCAATGGGTGTAAACGCACAACTTTATACTTTGGGCTTGCTTTAAAATGTGCCTATTGGCAAATGGAGAACTGAGAATCTGGATCAGGATCTGGGAGTGTGAACAGCACCCGGTGAGATGCTCCCAAATAAAGCCGGCAAGGGAAATATTTTCTCAAAAGCAAGTCCTCCATCAAGAATTCTTATCATAGATAAGGGTGCAGTCTAGTGGCAAAATTCATGAAATGCAGCCCCTTTTTCTAAAAGAACAGAGCGCTTAGCAAGGGAAGAAGAGACTTGGAGAAGTGGCAAGAGCCCTGCCCCAAGAACTCCCCAGAGACCATCATGTTTTGGTCATGTCTTTTTTACCTGTGGTGGGCAGTCTAGAGACCACCTATCATGTCAAATTAATTTTCAAAACAAACAAAAAAGCTAACACCATCATAGTCCTTCCTTCAAAAATTAGATTTTCTTTCATTTTCCTAAGGGAAGAATGGTCCCTAGTGCTGACCAGTGATCTGGGGCTTCAGGTGGCATGGTGAGGATTTCTCATGTGCAGGCCCCAGGGTCCTACCATCTCCTATGCCTCTGCACACATTAACCCTAAGACAAGGTCTCCTGCAGTCAGGTACCTGCTCACTCCAAGATCTGCCTACCCTACAGAAATGCCCGCTTGTCAACCCTAAGAAGGTTATCACTTTAGTCTACCTTCCATTTAAAAGGACATTTGAGGTGTCCATGAGGACACCAGATAAAACTGACAACCCTCCAGGGTCTCAGTCACCACTCCCAACAAAGCTGGGGCAGGGGTGGAGGGGGGAAGTTATCCCTTCTTGAAAGTATACACACACACACACACACACACACACACACACACACACACACACACACACACACACGAGCTTCCCTGGTCAGCTATGTAGTTGAAGGAAAATGACCACTGAATATAACTAAAATCAGTACCCCTCCAGAATAACGACGACAAGCCCTTGCCATAATCCCTCTGCCCTGACTTTTGATGGGTCTATACACACACCCTCCTTTTCTCCTTTAAATTCATCTCAGCGCCCCTCACCAGCTACTGTACACTATTTGTCCCCCAAACACAAAAACACAGACAGACAAACCTTCCGTGGTCACTTAGACACTTTTTTTTTTCTAAAGTTGGAACGGACTTCTTGGGTAGACTATACACGGCTAATAAGAAAATGTGACTCCTAAAAGCCAGTGTCCGGGCTGGTTGTCGGGGAACCAACTCGCCCCATTGTATTCACCCAGCTCCTGAAGATTACTGCCATCCACTCTTTCCTCCACCTTCTCCCTACTCTCCTCCGTAGCTCGCCTGCCCCCCCCCCCCAAGCCCCTTCCGCACATTCCGTGGGGAGGAGGGCTCTGTGCAGGGAGCCCCCGTGTCTAGAAGGCCTCTCCCCACCCCCACCCCGTGTGAGTTTGCGCTGCAAAGCTCCTTGGCATCCTTGCATGGGTTGGGTGTTGGGGAGCTCAAATTGCAGCTACAACTGGCTGGCAGCCAGGGGCCGTCTATTTAAAAGCGCCTGCTCGGCCAGAGCCCGCAGTCTCTTTGGAAACTTCTGCCGGGGGTTTTAAAAGAGCTAGCAAAGAGCTGCAAAGCTGTTTGGGCTTTTTTTTTTTTTTTTCCCCTTTTTGTTCCTTTGCGTTATCCCCCTCCTCGGTCTGCACCCTTCTTCGGACTTCACGCAGAACCTGCGGGTTTCGAAGAGGGGGTGGCAGAGCAGGAGAAAAGAGGTGTTGGGATCTAGGTTTGGTGAGGTCTGAGTTTTTGCCTCTTTTTTTTCCCCCCTCCCTTGATTTCAACATTTTCCCCGATCTTCTTGGCAGCCGCCGACGCCTCTTACCTGTTCTGCGGCAGCGACGCAGCTGGCAGCTGAGACTGAGAGGAGTGGGGGTGCGTTTTAGATTTTAAGCAAAAGGGAAAAAAATTAAGCCATATCCATTTTTTTCTTCACCTCCCACCTTTTCAAGGCTAATTATTTCTGTTGCTTTGGGGTGAGCAATTCTGTGGTTCTCTCCACCACCACCCCCAATTCTGACCCGATCCCGCCTGGGGGTTTCTTTGGTCTCCGCTCACTCTGCGTGCACCTGGCACGCCTCTTTTTTTCACCCCCAACCTGTTGCAAGTCTTTAATCCTTGCAATTGGGACTTGCGTGCAGGCACCTGAATCCTCCTTGCCTCCTATTTTGCTAGTGTTTGGGGGAGAGCACCTGCTCTATCTGCAAGAGATTTAAAAGAAAAAAAAAAATTCGCCAGGCTCCCTCTCGGCCCCCTTCTCTACACACTCTCGCTCTCCTGCCCCGCCCCGAGGTAAAGCGAGACTCCGAGAAAATGGTGATCAGCGTGGTCCTCCTGCTGCTGGCCGCCTATGCCGTGCCAGCTCAAGGCCTGGGCTCTTTCGTGCACTGTGAGCCCTGCGACGAGAAAGCTCTGTCCATGTGTCCCCCCAGCCCTCTGGGCTGTGAGCTGGTCAAAGAGCCCGGTTGTGGCTGCTGCATGACTTGCGCCCTGGCGGAGGGACAGTCGTGTGGCGTCTACACGGAGCGCTGCGCCCAGGGTTTGCGCTGCCTCCCCCGGCAGGATGAGGAGAAGCCGCTGCATGCCCTGCTGCACGGCCGCGGGGTTTGCCTCAACGAAAAGAGCTACGGAGAGCAAACCAAGATAGGTGAGCGCTCCCGGGGTTCCAGTTGCACCTCACAGGAGCTGGGGAGGGAGGCACCTTGGATGGGTGGGGACCCGGGACGGATTGGGAACCCGTGCGCTTTGCAGCCCGTGGCTTAGACCCTGGTAGCTCCTGGGAGTAGATGGGGTGGGTCCTTGCACCTCACACTTGAATCCCTGGCAAAGCCTGCTATCCTAGGCTGCTGTCTAATCCGGCCTCTACCAGTTTACACTCCATCTCCTCTCCATCTCCACCCCAGCCCAAACCTCCCCCACTCCTAACTTGTGGCAATCCTGACTCCGAGCTCCTTCTGAGTCTCAAAGTCCAAATCCCGAGAATCCACTCTGAAAAAGAACAGGTTAAATTCTCAACTCCCTTCTCAACCCCACCCCCGTACTTTTCTCCCTAAACTTTAAAAAAATCTTTTTTTGTTAAAAGGTCATTTTAATTGGAATCTGGAGATGAGTTATCCATCTTTAGAGCTAATTCTACCTTGATCCCTTCAAGCCTCACCCCACCCACCCACCCCCATCTCAGTGCCTCCAGATTTCTCTCTCCCTCCATTCCTACTTGCTCAGGAGCAAGCGCGCGTGCGCACGTACACACACACACACACACACACACACCACATCATTGACAACTAATGTCTTTTAAGTGGAGGTATTAAGAGCTCACCCACGTGTACATTTGCTGCTTTTGAATTGATATGATTGATTATGATCGATGATAAAACACATTAGACTGTGAAACATCTTTTTTTTTCCTCCCAGGAAGAGAAAGAATACTTCAGGAGTGCTGGGGTAGGGCGTGGGGAATGGGCTGAAAGAGTTTGGTGGTCTGTGCTGAATGTTCGTCCCTGAATCTAATCCTTTTTCCCCTCCTGAATTCAGATTTTTACTTAAGATAAAAGATGGACATAGGTTTGAGAGGTGAAGAGGGATATGGGATGAAGACAACCTCAAGTTCCCACTGGATGCTGGCCCTCTCCATCTCCCCTCCCTTTCTCCCCACTCCACCCCACCCAAGCACCCCCACCCTCCACCAATCACTTAAACCAGACGAAAAGTGAGTGTGGCTAAGTGCGAGTGGGGCCCTGGAAACACAGAATGCAAAATTCAAGGGGCGGAGACAGCAAGACCACGCTCTGGGGGCCACCCCTCTGCTTGCCCCGCCCCCTCTTGCCCCGCCTCCAAATTATCTGTGCCCAGAGTCTGTGGTTTAAATGATTGACAGAGCTTCTTGTTTAATCAGAACAGTTTTGCCTCCAGCTAGGTTTCTTTGGGGAGTTACCTGATTATATATTTTTATTATATTATTTTTATATTTATATATTACATATATTTAAGCTTAACCAACGGTGCACAAAATCTGGGCTAGGAGAGATTAACAGCTATTGACTCTCTCCTAGAGGTGTTAAGATTTGGCTAAATGTTTATTTGGTGCGGTTCCTTACAAAGATAAAGCCCTTCTCACCACCTGTCGTCCTTCATTACTCCAACCTGAGGGGGGTTGTAATTTTTTTTGAACGCAAACTAAAGACCTACGGATTCTACCTCGTAGAAGGGTGTGTGAGCGCCCATCAGTAGGTAAGCAGAGCTTGTGTGAGCTCAGCCTCTCTCCCCAGAAACTGCAGATTTGAGCTATCCCGAGAAGTTGCATCATGAGGGGCATGGGGACGTACAAACCACGGAAGCCCCTAGAGACCGATTTTCGCGGTTATTTCTATTACATTCCGGCCCGCTGAAGCAGTAGGAATCCATTACCTGGCTTGGAGACAAAAGGGGTGGCTAGCAATCCCATCACAGCCGAATTGCGCAAGTTATGACTCCGCAGTATCCCGGCCCCACTTTTATTTGCCCAGCCAAGCGGTAGATGCGGAGTAGCTGAGCTAGAAGGCGTGCGCTCTGTGCGCACGCACGCACGCACGCGCGCAAATGTTGGGCCCCCGCAAAGAGGCGGCATCCAACTTCCCAAGCGGACCCAGTGCACACGCGCGCGTGCACGCATACATGCACACACGTACGCACGATTTTTTGGCCCGCGCCAGATCGCTTTAGAATTCTCTGCAGCCTCTTCAACCGGAAGCAGCCCCCTCTCCTCACCCTCACTCCAACCCCAGCCGGCCTCAGGCAGGTGCCCAGCAGCCAACAATTGCGCCCTGGCTGCTGTCCACAGTGGCAAAGGTTAATATCTTCCTCCCGAATGGGAGTCGGCTCTCGGAGAAGATCCTTCAACCCTAGAGCCATTAGTTGGATCCCGAAAAAAGCTAAAGATGACGTCATTCTTAAGGACAGGAAAATGGATAATGAAGAGAGGAGATTGTCTTCTGGGTCCTTTAGGAGAAATTCCTGTTCTCTAGGCCCCCTCCCCCACCATTGAAATCTGAGTAGTGTGAGCTTGGACAATCCTCTTCTCCCGCAGATGGAAGCTATAATATAAATATGCTGTATTTATATTTGATATGCAACCAAAAATATATATTGTATATTCATATTATTGTATTATGTAACACACCACCACCCCCGCCCCCAGTACAGTGAGTTTCTAGATTGAGAAGTGAGGAGCGAAGGAGAGGTGGCTGGCAGCCAAAGCTTCGGGAGAGGGAGGTGTGCGCAGGCAGGCGGAGCCTGGGGTTTTGCTGGATGCGTTGCTTGGCAACAAGAGAGGGCGTCGCCTAGATGTCGTCCAGGGCTGGAGCGCGCCTGGCCCTGCATTTTCTTTTAGCCAGTTGGGGGCCAGAGATAGATATAGAAACAGAGGGCAGTGTGTGTGTGAGGCTAAGGGTACTAGGAAGACAAGGGTTTTTAGGGCCAAAAGCAAATAAAGAAAGGTGAGCCTCAGTGGGTCAAGAAAGGTCTAAAATTTGTTGAGGTCATTCTCTAGAAAATGGCCTGTGGTTTCAGCAGTGGGAGCCTAGCATACTGGAGGACCTAGGGAGTGTCTTCTGGGCTAGCAGAGACGTGAAATCTGAGATGTAGGGAGCAGAGGGTTGTGAATGTCGATCCTGTCATTGAGAAATAAGGCAAAGAGCAGCATTTAAAAAAAAAAAAAAGGCAAGGGGAGGGGCATATTATGTAAATGAAAATGAATTCAGCCTTTGCTTCTTTGCTGGGTTTGGCCTCCACGGGGCTGGCTTCAGCCACGCTGATGTTAATACAGAGTAAGTCTTTTTGGCCAAATTCATGTCTGGATTGAACAAGGTTATGAAAAACTGAAGGAGCCAGATGACTTTCCCACCGAACGCCCTCCCTTTGAAGCCAGTCTGTGAGCGAGGGCTATGCTGAAGCCAACCACAACCGGAGTTGGGCGACAGGGGTGGTGCTTTAACTAGACGTTTCTTGCCTTTGCTCCCATCTTTCTGCTGTGTCAGCAAGGCTTAGAGAGTCAGCACAGCTGGCCCAGTGAAGCTGCTTTTCTTTCCAAATCCCTTCCTACTCCCCCACTCCCCCCCACCCCTCCTTCAGTACCCTCCTCTCCCCTACCCCCTCCCTCATGTCCACGCCCCAACTCTGAAACATCCCTTGAGGGCGGAGTTTTAAATCTGAGCAGCTCTGCCTTTGCCCTCTCGTTGTGTTGGTTTTTTTTTTTTTTTTTTTTTAAGCAAGCAGCCACCTGCAGCTGCACAGGCAGGGTCAGGCTGACCCTCCAGCCAGAGGTCACCGAGCTGGTTAGAACGGAGGACACAGAAGCAAGATTCCCTGCTGACCCGGCCCTGCTTTCTTAATTCAGGGAGGAGGAGCAAGAGGGAAGGGAAGATTTACCAAAAAAAAAAAAAAAAAAAAGTTTTACTTTGTACCTGAGCAGCCAACGCCTATGAAGCCTTAAAGTATTTAATGTGGAGAAAAATTAGGGATTATACTCTCCAGAGCCACCACATTCAGAAGGTGGAGGGACTCTGTACATAATCGAGTATGAACAAGGGACATCCCTTAGTAGCCAAGAGGGGAGGCAGATGGTTACCAGGAGCCATAAGTGGGAGGGGTTTTGTTCAGTTGTAAGTTTGCACTTTTGCCAGTTAGGTGAAAATAGCAATTCTCAAAAGCTATCCTTAAATCCAAGCTGGGTAGAGTGACTATTCAAGGCAATAAGATTAGTCACATGTCTGCAGAGACAAGCAAATAATCAAGGAATATGGTGCATATGCCTGCTTCCCTCTGCAGCCATGACTTCTATTACAATTCCACTTATTTATCTCTTATAAAACATAAATCCAGATGAGAAACTAGACATTTGTCTGTATGGAGAAGTGTCCTTTCCTGCCTGGCCACATGTCTTAGCTGTGCCCTAGCATCTCTCCAGGAATTACCTGGATAGTGTCCCAAGAACCTTAAAGCTGGAAGAAATCCACAGCTACCGTCGTGGTCAAGGACCCCACTTTACAGATAACGACACTAGAACCTGGAACAGGAAGCCACTTGCCCAAGACAAGATCTGTGATGGTCAGGACTTGAACTTGGCTTCTCCCTAGGGGTTGGGGCACTCTGCCCTGCTATTTCTGGCTTCTGTAGTCTTGCCTAGGCCTGGTCTAACTTTCAACCCAGACCCTTGGCCAACATTGCCTAATGCCACCCTCCAGTGGTAGGTGTTCTAAAAGCAAAAAGAAAGCCCTCCACTTAGGGGTGCTCTATTCTGTGGACCAGAGAAGTAGCAAAGTGACCCAAAAGTAGGAACTCCAATACCCTCCTGCTCTCATGGCTTCTTCCGTCCCTTTTTCTGCATGGTCTTACAGACAGCTGGCCCAGCCCAGTGGTTTAGTCAGAGAAAGGGAGCAAGGAGGGTTTGAAGGGATGGCATTCAGCACAGCCTCCATGTCTATGGGCCAAACCTCATTTCCTGAACACAAGGAGTTCTCCTAATGTGGCAGGCAGGCCCTTGCAGCTCTGTGGTTATCCACGCTTCCTGCCTCTCTGGAGAACATAGTACTTCCATCAGTGGTCTACTGCCCATGGTAACCTGTCTCCATGGCACACAGGTCTTCCCTGGGGCTGGCAAACTGGATGGTAAGACCTGGGGTTAGAATGGGCTGACTGAAGTAACTACAGGGTTTCTACATCAGAAAGAAAGGAGATATCATCCACCAGGAAGGCTGATAAAGAAAACCTCAAGAGCCACTGGCTTGTGAACATACCAGGGGATGCCTAAGCCTTTCAGCAGGCCTGCCTTTGGCTGAAGGTTATAGTTGGGGGTTCAGGTTAATCAGAGGCTATGCCACGACTCATGCTAACCTGCCCCAGAGGCTAAGGAAACTCTTTCCTTTGGGGTTGCTGGGGAAGGAAGCAGATAACACAAGCCTATCTTCCCAGTAGGGTCTACCAGCTGAGCCTGTAGGCTCAACCAAATAGGTTATCTTACACTTTAGCCCTCAACCTAAACTGTCAGCTCAATGGCCTTTCCCTGCCAAGTCCGAAGGCCTTCACTGAAACTGTACTCAGAACAGGGCCTCAGATGATGTCTGCCAGTCTGTGAATTTCTATGGGTTGCAGTTATTTGCTCTCTAAATTCTCTGTTCGTTGGGGCTCTAATGTCTCTCTGTTCCCCACTAAAGGCATGTCTCCTTCAGTCTCCTCCAACCAAAATAAAATACAAGCCACATATATAATGTTTAATTTTCCAGGGACCACAATTTTCATACTTCTTTTTTCTAGCAGCCAAAATTTTTAAAGGTTAAGAAGAAGCAGAGGAAATGAATTTTAGTAGTGTATTTTAACAGAGCATACCAGAAAATATTACCATCCAACATGTACCCAAAGAATGATAAGATCATCAACTTTCTTTCACTCGCTGTCTTTTAAATCCATGGCATCCCTCTACCTCTATAGAAAATCTCAATTTAGGCACTATATACATATATACATATGTATATGACATATATGAATATATGTCATAAAGTTTATGGTATGCTCTGTCAAACACACTTAAACATTTCCAATGAACAAACTCTCAGTTTCAAAATTTAAAGTTAAGCTTTGTGAAATTAAATGAGCCCTTCTGGCCTTCTCCCCACCTTAGGATACAGCTGCCTCCATTTGTTTTCCTCTTGAAAAGTCAGCTCATCCTTCTGGTTGTTAAAAGCCCTGGACAGTGGAAAAGAAAATGGTGTCTTCAGGGATCTTCAGGAGGGAGCTTGGGGCCAGGCAGCTGCTGATGTGGACCCACAGGAAGGCAAGGGGAAACTCCACAGCATCTACCCAGAGCCCCCCCCCATGCAAATGCACCCACGCAGGGCAACCGAGCTAATTAGCATCTGTCTGCAGCTGGGAAGCAGTGAGACTTGGGGAGTCTGAAACGCGACTTACATCTTGGGGGGCAATGAGCAGCCAGTTTCTGATTCTCCCATAAGCCTAGTATTACAACAAAGAGCAGGTGGCTGCCTGTTGGCTGGGAAACAAGGCAGGACAAGGAATGGGCAGAGCATTTAGCCCGGCTATTTTTGTCCTGGTGAGTGTCCTGGGCCAGTGCTATCTAGTAGCACTTACTGTGAGGATGAAAGTGTTCTATAGTAGCACTGTCCGGCACAGTAGCAGCCAACAACATGGCTGTGGAGAACTGGAAATGAGGACCTCTGGGATTTTTATTTTGTATTTGTTCATTTAAATGCCACGTAGGCTCCTGAATGGCACAACCTCAGCCAAAGAGAAGCCTCACACACCAGGGGCACTTTCTTCAAGCACTGTCTGTCTCTTCACCTCCCTGTGCCTTCCTGTAGTGAGGTGATCATGCTCTGAGGCAGGGGCATGACTGAGATGACCTCCCCCATTAGGCTTCCATTAGGCTTCTCAACTCAACTTCTCCTTGCCTTTGGGCAGATTGTAAGTGGCCTGGCCAAGCCCTCAACTCCTATTGGACCATGAACTCCAAGTATAGCTGGTTTTCTGCTGGAAGAGAAGTCATCACAGTTAAGGCTCCTCCAGACTTCTGTCTGTGAAGTCAAGTCAAGCAAGCATCCAATAGTAGCCCCAGGTTATTCATAGTGCCAGAATGACTAGAAGCCCAGAGTAGAAAGTGATAGTTCAGGTAGCAACAGGTCCCACCTGGATTCATCTGTTGGAAGGACTGGGAAGCAAGGTTGAATGGGAAGGCATCCTAAGAACACATGTCTCCATATGTTGGAAAAGAGTCAGACGTCCACAGGAAAGCATCGGCCACCAGACTGTAGGCTTAGAGATGTTGAGCTTGGGTAAGATACGTGCATGGTGCTGTAATGCCAT
This sequence comes from Uromys caudimaculatus, assembly GCA_028551405.1. Taxonomy (NCBI): domain Eukaryota; kingdom Metazoa; phylum Chordata; class Mammalia; order Rodentia; family Muridae; genus Uromys; species Uromys caudimaculatus. The sequence goes on along the minus strand of CM052709.1, from coordinate 63,853,708 downwards.
GTGCAATGCTGCCTTTGCAACCATAAAGCTGTGCCTGCTCCCAGGGAGAGGCTGATGTACCCCATGGTCCTAGAGTGGTGGGAACGGAGGGGGGGGGGATGAATAGATCAACACTCCTGTGACAGAGTAGGCACATTACAAAGCTAGAGCCATAGCAGAACATACATCAGAGTCAATGCCAGATTAATATAGCACCCCTGTCTTAGGGGTTTTATTGCTGCAGTGAAAAAACCTTGACCAAAAAGCACCCCACACTTCTCATCCTCTGCAGAAACCTTTTCAGCGGCATCTAGAGGGAGGAGGGTGTTGGGATGTGTTTCTCTTCTCTTTCCAGTCACATGATTAAGAAGTAACACTCTGCCACACACAACTGAGACTTGCCCCCAGTCTTCCACTCCTGCACAGCTCTCCCTTGTCCCCCCGACCTTCTTAATGCATGCTGGAAACACACAAAAAGGGGGAAAAGATTGATAAGATTCTCAAACTAGTAAGAGGGGGAGACATCCAAGTGCCAGATTTTAACGTTGCATCTTCCCTGGAAATGTGCACTAATTAAGCGCCTTTGGTCTCCTGCGCCACCTACTGGCCACCAGGAGGTATAGCCCTGCTTGTTTCTAAAAGCTTCAGTGTTTCTTCTGGTCCTGGAGGGTTCTCCAGGAAGCAACACCAAGAACTGGGAGGCACATCAAAATTTTAAACCTGTCCCTCACAAGCAAGAAACCTGCAAATTAGGGGAGAGGAGACACCCCCTAGGAGCCTAGACTTTGCTTAATGAGGCCCAGGTTTGCAAAAATTCCTTAAGGAAAAACGTCAGATTCTACTGTTCTATCTGCACAGAACCCCCAAACTAGACATGCCTCCTCCTGCATCCTGTCCTCCAAGTCCACAACCAAGAAAATTGGGTTTACCCCAAAATATCCTCTTTTAATCCCTAGAGAGATTCCACTTTGGGGAGTCAGCCTGGGATTAGTCATCCCATCAGGTTCTGTAAAGGTAGAGTCAGGCACTGGGGCGGGGAGGGAGGAGGGAGGAGGGGCGGGGGGCGGGGCTGATATCCCCACGGAGAGTTTGACTCAGGGAGAGCCTGACCCAGCACTGGCTTGTACTCCCAGCCCATGTACTCCTCTTCCTTTCCAGTACTTGTTTCTCTTCCTCTCCTGTGAATACACACCCAAGCCCACCACCAATCTGGATCAATGAAAACCCCTAGAGGCTTCCTCCTGGTGGGACCAATGCCAACTTCATTAAGCCTGACAAGCCCTAGAGGACATATGCTTGGGTGTTTGATGCCATTTGCACTTCTAACCAGGTTGGGCCTCATCTTCAGATGCCCCCGCTCACTCACACCCGATCTTTCTTTAGGCTGGGAGCTTGAAGGCATTCCACAAAGTCGTCTTCTCTTTCCTTACAAATTCCCCTTCATCTCAACTTTGTTGAATTCTTTCCCCGTATCTCTCACATCCATCAGAGATACACAGCCGCCACCATATTTAGGTATCTGAGGGGTAGTGGTTTTTCCTTCACTCTGCATAATTAATTTTGGGTATCCCAAAGCCTCCTCCTTTGAGTATTTAAGGAAAGGTGATGGAGTCTGGTCCTCTACCCCTTTCTGACCCTACATTTTGTCCTGATGTGGGTCATCTGAAGCACACCAAATGGACACAGCAAAAGGTCTCCCCTGCTCATAATCTATGGAGGTTGCAAAGTCAGGGGCTGAGAGAAGACTAGTGGGCTCCTATGAGAAGAGAACTTACTGGAAATTTGTACTGAGGTAGGCTAGGCAGGTGGTGTTGACAGAGTAACAGACACATGAACAAAGGTCATAAGTCAGCTAAGTATAGACTGTCACCAAGTTGCTCCTATATATAACTGGTCTGGCCCCAGCCAGCTGTTGGCCCCTCTCAGACAGAGCTGAGGAGTGCCCAGACTCCTAGGGTGCAGAGCACAGCACAGAGCCAATTGGGAGCTAGTGTGGAAGGGCGAGGCCCCTGTCTTCCATCTGCTCTTTTCCTCTCCAGGGCCCACATTTCTGCCTCTCCTATCTCCCAGCCCTCACCATGGTTCCCTCCCTCTACTGCTCCTGTCCCTGGATACCCAGGTCCAACCATCTCTCACCCCTCAGCCCAACTGTTCTGGAAGTACCAAGACCTCTTTAAGAGGATGGACACACTTGGCTGTTCTTGCCTGGACTATGCCCTGTTTTCTTCCCTTGGCCCAGCTCTCCAGGTCCTGACAGCTTAACCTTCTGTCTCCAGAAGCCACTTCATCGCCTGAGCGGCGCCACTGGCCCGCAAACTGTTTTATATGACCTTCACCTGCTTTGTGCCTTGTGCTGCCTCCTTCTCTAGCCTACCTTCCCAGGTGCACTAGTGAGGCGTGGTCAAGAATAATCCCGCCCCCTTCTGCTTTCTTAGACCTCATTGGAGCTCTCTGAGCCTCCATGACTCCACTAATCACAGTCCTCCCAGTTCTGGTCTCTAGACACTGCTCTCTGGCCTCAGAAGCTGATTCTCCGCCTCCTTCTCCCCACAGAGAGAGACTCTCGGGAGCATGAGGAACCCACCACCTCCGAGATGGCTGAAGAGACCTACTCCCCCAAGGTCTTCCGGCCCAAGCACACTCGCATTTCCGAGCTAAAGGCTGAGGCTGTGAAGAAGGACCGCAGAAAGAAGCTGACCCAGTCTAAGTTTGTGGGGGGCGCGGAGAACACTGCCCACCCCCGAGTCATCCCTGCGCCTGAGATGAGACAGGAATCTGAGCAAGTGAGTCTCAGGGGTTCTCTTCCCCCTGCCCTGGCCATCATCCCAGTCTGATTTCCCCTGCATCTTATTTGAGCATCTGTGGCCATAGAGGATGCACAGGCTAGACCAATCAAAGGACCTATTGCTCATGGTGGCTCAACCATGAATTTGGAAGGATACTTTTGAGTTTATTTATCTGGACTGAGGGCTGATCCAGGTAAGTGCAAACAGATAGTTGTCCTTCAAAGAAAGTGCCTATTATAACTGTAAGCACGCACCAGGTATGTGATCCCTAGAGCTATGGCCAGTCCCAGGAAGAGACTGAACACTATCCTAGCATATCTAGAGAATGCAACTTGTGTGTCTTCATTGCTTGGAAGGGTAGAAAAGCTGAGGGCAAGAGACCCAGGGCTCTCTGCCTAGCCATGTGCAGGCTTATTGTACAACCAAAGCAGCAGACAGGTGAGGGAGAAGAAATATCCTCAGTAGCTTCTGATAAAGGTGATAGATTTTTCTCCCGGGTTCCTTAGGATACCACACATCAGCCATCAGAGGACACCTCGGAGTGGTTTCCACCCTGGTCATGCCTCTCATCCCTCCTGTGTTCACAGGGCCCCTGCCGCAGACACATGGAAGCTTCCCTCCAGGAGTTCAAAGCCAGCCCACGCATGGTACCCCGTGCCGTGTACCTGCCCAACTGTGACCGCAAAGGATTCTACAAGAGAAAGCAGGTACATGCCCCTGTACCAGACTTCTGGGTTTCTGATTGGCAGGTCTAGAGTAGACTCCAAGCACTTTACATGTCTAATTGGGTGACTATAAGAGATCCCTAATCTAAGTTAACAGTTACAAGCTAGGGCCCCTTGGTGTGTATCTTGACCCTGCCATTTCTAGCTGTGTAACCCTTGGCTCAGTTATTTAAAGCCCCTGTGCCTTTAGTTTCTTCTGTAAAATGGGGACTAGCAATCTCAGCTAGTCCTGATGGGGAGAAATAAGTGGTTAGCCCTAGCACTTAGAACAACTCCTAAGCCAGGCAGTGGTGGCACACGCCTGTAATCCCAGCACTTGGGAGGCAAAGACAGGCGGATTTCTGAGTTCAAGGCCAGCCTGGTCTACAAAGTGAGTTCCAGGACAGCCAGGGCTACACAGAGAAACTCTGTCTCGGAAAACAAAAAAACAAAACAAACAAAAAAAAAAAGAACAACTCCTGCCACATGGCCCATGTTAAACTGTGTCTGGCACATGATAGAGCCACAGAGTAATGTTTCCTATTTTGATGACCAAGGTCCTCTCTTGAGGATTCCTGGAGAGTAACGAAAGGAAGATTGCAGGACCTACCCCAGGGCAGGATGCCTGAACTAATAATTTTCTTTGGGTCCTCCCATGATATGGAGTCAGCAAAACCCCAAGGGTTGACTAAAGGTGTAGAGGGAAAAGTCAGGCAAGAAGAGAGCCTCAGGGTACAACTATCTCACTGCCCCTTGCCTCTTTCCCAGTGCAAGCCTTCTCGTGGCCGCAAACGTGGCATCTGCTGGTGTGTGGACAAGTACGGAATGAAGCTGCCGGGCATGGAGTATGTTGACGGGGACTTTCAGTGCCACGCCTTTGACAGTAGTAACGTTGAGTGATGCGTCCCCTCCCATCCTTCCCCTTTCCCACCCCCAGCCCCAACTCCAGCCGCGTCTCCCTCCACCCCAGGACGTCACTCATTTCATCTCATTTAGGGGAAATATATATACATATATATTTGAGGAAACTGAGGACCTCGGAATCTCTAGCAAGGGCTAAGGAGACACTCCCCACCATGACCCCGGAAATGTATTCCTTTTTGAAGCAAGTTGAACGGACAGAGAAGGGAAGAAGAGAAGGAACAAGAGGGAGCGAGAGATGGGAAGAAAGCATTGGAGAAGAAGAGAAGAAAGAAGGACAGATAGGGTTAGAAAAGACAGAAACAGCAAGGCAGAAAGGGAGACACAACCAGGGCTGGATCTGTCCTTTGCTTCCAGCTTTAGCCTGGGGTCAGAGAAAGGTTGGGGCACTCAAAAGTGTGGCATTCGGTGACACCCAGTTTAAATTATTTGAGGGGAGAAAAACAAGGCGTGTCAGTGCCTCTCGGGTCTGTTGCTTCCTGCAGCCAGCAGTGTGGATGGCTAGACCCCTCCCCTCCTCTCCTCTTACCCGAGTGCAGGGTGGTTTCATCCCCAAATTTATAAAGACTAAACTGCATTCCATCCCTCTGAAAACAAAGTAAACTGAGTGATTACAGATAGGTTTTCCCCAAGCAGACAAGTGAACTCAGAGTGTGTACAACTTCTACTCTTGTTGGAGATTTTTTTTTTTTTTTTAGAAATCAGTACGCATCCCCCAACACTGGAAAGACTTGATTTTCCAGGGTGACAAGCATTCAGAAGCATGTGGCTTTGGCCCTTGATTTCACTAGACTCAAAGCTGGCCCAGCAGCCTCTGTGGAGGAGGAGGACAGGCGGAGAAAACGAAGGGGCTTGTACTCACCTACAAGGCTCCATGTAGACTTATATAGGCATATAAATCTATTTTCTTTACTTTTTCCCCCTTTTCCTTTCTTTCAAAGTTTTGCATTACCTCTTCAAAGTAGGTTTTTAGGGCACTGAAGATCTTCCTCATTCTGGGTAAATCCATATTTCACTAAGACAACCCAGAACACCAGCTTGGCCTGTTTCTGGGCAGCCTTTCTTGTGACCTACAAGTGTGGCTCTTTTGTGGGGCATGGATTCAGATCTTCTCATGATTCCCAACGTGTGTTGAAATGTATCCACCAAGCCAGGTAGCTGCCGGCACCCAAGGGAGAATCAACTGCGCAGCCAAGGTCACCCCATTTCAGCCCTCCAGCCCTCAGAACGTAACTGTCTCACACCACACCACATAAACCCACCAGATCCATCTTCAACCCACGGCCTGCCCAGGCCTTTTTTTCTCTCTGCATTTTTTTTTTTTTTTTTTTTTTTTGAACTGCATTTTAAAAGCCTCCTTCAGATGCCAGGCTGACAGATCAGAGAGAAACTAACATGAGAGATGACAGAGGAGGAGGAAGTGGAGGTGGGGGCAGAACCTTCCACAGAGAGGCCTAGAAGATGAAGCAGAGATGAGGTCTGGGGGAAACAAGAAAGACAGAAAGAGGGAAATACCAATAGAATTTTCCTTGATGTCTCCCAGCTAAAAAACTCTCTGGGATTTGAGAGGGAAATGGGGGGAGGGGCTCTGAGGTAGAAATGAGCTCAGTTCAAGTCACAGGGCCCAGATGGTGGGTAATTGAGGCAGGATCCAGACTTGAGACACACGGTTGGAAACAAGAATCAATCACTGGGTATGGAAGGGTAAAGAGGATGCCTTCGAAAGACAGCACAACTTCAGTTCAACTTCAGCTCCCCAAGGAGGGACTGAGGCCAAAGAATCAAGCGCTTCATTGACTCTGTCCCACCCAAACATCCTCCCTGGGATGGAGGGTGGTAGAAAGCCCAGGATGACTCAGGCCTAGACTGCATGGCTGTTGTCATTTGCCAGCCTGATTTTGATCCAAGAGAAAAATCTCATTGCCCACCGTTTCCTTCAACAAAGAGGTGTTTAACAAAGGGCTTAGACTGTCTTTGAAGACTGAAGATAGCCTGCTCCATAGGGGACCAGGACATTGATACAAGAGGCCCCTTGTTGCTGTGGACATAGCTCTTTGCTCTTTCTTGATGGCATGGCATAGTGGAGGCCCCCTCCAACACAGAACATGGAGCAACAAAAAGGGACAGCAAAGAAACAGAAGTATGTCAACTCATAGGACATGGATGGCTATGGAACCAGAAGGGGATGTCTCCCATTGCCTGGACAGGACAGTTGGCTGGGAATAAAAGAGGCAGTTGATCTTCATAAGACAAAGGGCCTGATGGGATGGCAATATAAGGACTTATCAGACCTGCAGGGTCAATATTACCCATCACCCCACACAGCATCCCCAGCCCCAACTCCAACTTCAGTATATCTTAGGCCAGTATCCTAAACCTTCTCCATGAGTCTCTTCTTTCTGCCATTATTTCTCTGGATCTTGAGCAGTCATCTGACTGGAATTTGCCAAGTGGATACTGGTGCCATTGCCCCCAAGAAAAGACTGAGCCAGGAACTGCCTACTCACTACCCCTCCTAGGCCTAGAGTTAACTCCTGTGAGGGGTGCTCTCTTCACCCCACTTGCTGGACCTTGAATGAGCCTCTGCCCCTTACATGGGCTCTCTGTTGTGAGCCACAGATGGAGGACACTTAGCCTTCCCCTGGTCAGCCTACCTCCCCCAAACTTGTGAGTCTCCCCGCTGCTCATACGGAGAGGCATGACTAAGACAGCAAGTCTCTTCCTAGAGGAAGCTTGCCTTTAACAGACAGATGGAACTAAACCTTCCAAATGGGAGGTATGGCTGAACCCAGGATATAGAGACCATGGAAATGGGGTCATCAAAAGAAGAGGGATGCCCTTCTCCATGTTATAGGGAGAGAAGGCAGGCTTGCAATGGTTCCATTGTGCCCTGAGCAAGAAGCTTTTGGCTCCAGGCTCGCCTTTAGCTCCATTAGAGGCCTCTACGTTGGGTTTATCCACGGCCATAGGTCTAAGTGTTGCCTGTCCCCACCTCCACTCTCCCATGGAAGGCTTCTTCCCACCCCTTTTTGACAAATGCCTCACTCAAGCAGTGGAAAAGATAGCTCTCTTCCCCCTCTACTGCCAGGTAACAGAGAGGCCTAACCAGGACCTATTCTCCACCCCAGCCAGTCTTGACCAGCCAGAACAAAGCAGGGAACCTGGAGAATAAAAGACTCTTATGTTCCCCTGACGGCCAGGCCTAATCAGACAAGGCTTGGGAACATCTGCCCCACAGGAGACCGAGGAAGCCATCTGTGCTCACTCCTCTTCTCCTTCCAAGACCCTCTTCCGACCATGAGTTATCTCCATGGTAACATCCTCGCCATCCTTCTCCCACCACCAGGGTTGTCATGGCAACCTCCAAACCACCTGCCCATCTCAGGCAGGGCAGCAATTCTTCTGCTCAGAACCCTAGAGGACTCTAGGTGAAATTTTACAGCTTGAGAGCGGAGTGAGCCAAGGAGAAGAGACCCTGTAGCCGTCTGGCTTTCAAGAGAAAGGGAGGCTACGATTTAAAACACAGTAGAAGGGAAAGGTTTCATCAACCTCTACCAAGAGCCTAGGGCTCATACTGTCTTTATTTTTAAACCACTAAAGTGCAGTGTTTCCTGCACTCTTGTTACTCCGCCTCTCTTCCCTGTTAGGTTCTCATTTCTTTGAGCAGACTTTCTTGGTTTTTTAACGGAGTATAGATTCTCACCACTTCACAGACTCTGGCCTCCTCTCTAAGTCTTTCTGGATGGGGAAAAGGAAGGTAAAGGGTCAGAGGGGAAGGGGTCCCTCATCACCCCACATCCATTCACCCTACTTCTCTGGTCCCTAGTCACCAGCCTGAGCCCCCCATCTCCGACACCATCACCGTCACACAGTAGCCTGTCACACGGATAGCACAGTTCAGACAAGACTCCTTCAGATTCCGAGACGCCTACCGGTTGTTTTTGGTTTTTGTTTTTTTGTTTGTTTGTTTTTTTACAACAGCAATAACCACATCACATATTACTGTAGCTCTTTGTAGTGTTACATTCAGACACCATAGCTTTGTTCTTTTCTTTTTTGTTTTCGACTTTAAAAAAATGCTATACTTTTTACTGGTGAAACAGATTGAAAAAAAGTTAAACAACAAACCAGTTTGTGAATAAAAAACAAAACATGGAAAAAAAATCACCCCAATGTGGAAGAGCTCGGCTCCTCTTTAGCATTTTGTACTTAAGGAAATAAAAAAGAAAAACCTGAAAGATCTCACATTTTCTTACAAAGTGAGGATTGCTGTATTCTATTTATTCAACTTATAATTTATGTTACTCCTTGATCTTTGTCTTTTGTCGTGACAAAGCATTTATTTAATAAAAGTATGCATTCAGTTAGCTTGCATCGCCTTCCTCCTGGGGCAGAGGGCTCTGTGAGCACCCAGGCTGCCAACAGGAAGGGAAGGAGAGAGGATCCAACCCGGTGTGTGTCCTCCCGGGGTTCCCTGAAAGGAGGAAGGCCACTAGCGTCCCCCAACTCCAGCAGATCCTTCACCCATCCCAAGCTGCTGCCCCCTTGAACTCTCGTATCCATGTGCCATGGGTTCAGCCCTACAGAGCTGCTGAAAGACTCCAGAGACCAAATTACACATAAAGCACAGCGAACCGTGAGCACACATGTGTTCTGCCATGGCTATAATTGAATATCCACCACTGTTGGTGCACAAAGTAGTCTAATCCACCCTTAGACAAATCATGAGTCTCTTCTCCTTGGAGGGAATGCTAAGGAAGAAATTTCTAGAATGTTCCTTAGTCATTTACAAGTTCTTAATGTGTGGAAACCTCTGGCCCAGGTGAATCCTACTTCCGGCCTCCTACTTCCGGCCCCTCCTGCACCTCTACCCCTGTTTATACCCAGGGAAAAGCAAAGCTGTGGATCTGACTGCTCAGGTTCAACCACGCCCGTTGCCTTGGTTTCCCTGTGGCCTTCCTTTCCAGGTTCTTACAGCCCGTGGACTCTGCCTACTTCCCCATGGCCCATGTTCATTCTCAAACTCTGCTCCTTAAGTCTGTCCCTAACCACACACACACACTACAGGCCAAACAGGCCCCACACAGCCGGGGAGATGAAGATGATGGACTGTCCATTCTTCCCCCTCTCAATGCTGAGGCTTTTAGGAGAGCTAGTGTCCAGACCTTGCAGTCACGTGGTAAGTGGGGCCTTGTTTCTCACTGTCCACTGATCCTCTGGGAGCCATCAAAATTCTTCCTGAGGCTTCTCAGCCCTCTAGGTTACAGAGCCAGAGACCCAAACACCATGTTTTAGGTCAAAATGAAGGTGCAGGCAGAGAGGGAACAGGTACTTTGAAAGGCGGCGGGCTGAGCGGAGGGTGCGTGGGTGACTTGCCATGTCAGAACACCTGGGAGAGTCTTCTGGCTTCTGCATCAGAAACCGCTCATCTTATGATTGCTATAGCCCATGCAATGTCTGAAGGGGGTAGGAGCCGGGTTTTCCTCCCAGCTGTTGTCCTTGGGGCTCATCCCGACCCCCAGACCCCCCCCCCCCCCCGAGCCACACGAACTTAGCCCGCTCCACATTCCTCCTGGCTATGCAGGCCTTTATGTGACCCTTATAAGTCTCTAACTCCTGCTCACAATCTGTGGCCATTCTGCCTCTTGGCTACTCCACACAATTCATGATCAGGAGGCATAACCCACGCGGCACGTTCAGATCACGCAACCTACCTGGACACTTAGAGACTGGACTAGAGCCTGGGCTCTATTCTCTCTCCCATCCTCAGGGGATGACAGGCAGCTGCTCCAAAACTACACGGCTCTGTTACCCTATTCAGTTCTTCCTTTTGCCTCAATCCACTTGAGCCACACTCTGAGTCTCGGAACTTCCTTGTCTCCGATGATGTCATTACATCCCCCCCACCCCCCGCGGTCTGTACCAGACCCCTAGGTATCAGTCCAGACTCCCCACTTAGCGCTCCATCAATGCTCCCAGCAGTCAGCTGCTCCCTGATAACTCTCACTATCCTCCCTTGTCCTCGTTTGGATCATGTTTAGTTCTACCTGATGGATTCCACGTCACCCCTCCTCTCATGCCTCCTTCTCTCAGCCACAGTTCGATTTCCAAACACATGTTAATCACCTTTGGCCTGAATTACCTTGCAGCTTCCAGCCCAAAGTTCAAATCTCTCAGCAAGACACCCACATCCCTCCTGCTGGTTTCCCCCACAATGTTCTCTCTGCCACCTGCACCCTGTGAATGACACATGTCCTCAGCCATGTGCAGGCCTCCAGGCTCAGGGTGCAGCTTAGGCTTGAAGGCCTTTCATGTGCTGTTCCCTCTTTCTGAACCCACCTCCTTAGAAAACACACACACATGCACATGCACACATGCGTGCGCGCACACGCACACACACACACACACACACACACACACACACACACACACGCCTTTCCTTTAATTTCTATTTCTTCATCACAACTCTCCATTACTGTCCCAACATGCCTTCCATGACAGGACACATGGCTGCTGACCATTGCACCAGAGTACCAGCTGCTGATGGGCACGCCTCTGTCACATCATGCCATTAGACAGTCAAGCACTGACTGTGGGGCCATTTACAACACTGAAATGTAGACACTGCAGGACAAAGGCCACCATCTCTTTCAGCTTCTCATGCAAATACTGAATCGCTCACCTTAGGATGCAGCCATTACTACATTTAACCAACACTTACTGTAGGACAGAAATGGTCTTCTACACTGCAAGCTGTTCTTTTAGACAGACGTCATCCCAGTACTTAAAAGTGAAGTTTTAAAGGGTGTATAGAAATTAGAAATATGCACAAAGTCATACAACTCGTAATCAGTGTCTTAGTCAGGGTTTCTATTCCTGCACAAACATCATGACCAAGAAGTAAGTCGGGGAGGAAAGGGTTTATTGAGCTTACACTTCCACACTGCTGTTCATCACCAAAGGAAGTCAGGACTGGAACTCAAGCAGGGCAGGAAGTAGGAGCTGATGCAGAGGCCATGGAGGAGTGCTGCTTACTGGCTTGCTTGCTTTTCCTGGCTTGCTCAGCCTGCTTTCTTATAGAACCCAAGACTACCAGCCCACAGATGGTACCATTCACAAGGGGCCCTTCCCCCTTGATGACTAATTGAGAAAATGTCTTACCGCTGGATCTCATGGAGGCATTTTCTCAACTGAATCTCCTTTCTCTGTGATAACTTAAGCTTGTGTCAAGTTGACACACAAAACTAGCCAGTAAAATTAACCCCTTGTCAACTTGACACACAAACACATCATCAATAAGCCTTCCTTATTCATCCCCAAGATCTAAATATCTAAATATCTTTACAAGTCCCACAGTCTTTACAAATTCTTACATATTAACATTTCTGTCCCCTTTAAACATCTGAGATCTCTCTCTCTCTCTCTCTCTCTCTCTCTCTCTCTCTCTCGGTTTTTTGTTTTTTTCGAGACAGGGTTTCTCTGTGTAGCCCTGGCTGTCCTGGAACTCACTCTGTAGACCAGGTTGGCCTCTGCCTCCCAAGTGCTGGGATTAAAGGTGTGTGCCACCACTGCCTGGCAACACCCAATCTCTTAAAATTCAAAGTCTCTTAACTGTGGGCTCCACTAAAATACCTTCTTTCTTCAAGAGGGAAAAATATCAAGCCACAGTCACAATCAAAAGCAAAATCAAACTCCAACCGTCCAATGTCTGGGATCCACTCACGATCTTCTGGATTCTTCCAAGGGCTTGAGTCACTTCTCCAGCTCTGCCCTTTGTAGCACACACCTTGTCTTCTAGGCTCCAGATGCCTGTACTCCACTGCTGCTGCTGTTCTTGGTGGTCATCTCATGGTACTGGCATCTCCAAGACACTGCTGTCTTCCGCTGCAACTAGGCTTTACCAACAGCCTCCCATAGGCTCTCCCCATGGTGCCAAGCCTCAACTCCCCTACATGACCCCTTCAGTCCTAGGCCATCAGCTGCAACTGAGGCTGCACCTTCACCAATGACCTTCCACGGCCTCTCACAGTGCCCAGGCCTCAGCTGCTCTTCATGACTCCTTCATGCCTTCAAAACCAGTACCACCTGGGTGACTCTTACACATTACCAAGTCCAGCCACAGCACAAGGTACAACCCTGGCTATCTCTGGAATGCAGCCTCTGTGCTCTCAGAAAACACTTCTCAGAAGATTTCACCCCAATGATGCTGGTCTCTTCTTAATCACCACTAATATCTTAGCTCCAGCTAACCAGCATCAATAGTCCCAGCAATGCAATGGTTTTGCTTTAGTAGTTCTGGTATCTTGTTAATCACAGCTGATTTCTTCAGCCCCAGCTAACCAAAACCACAGAATCTTCATAGTCAAAGTAGCAATGGCCCTGATAAGAGTCTTTAATCTTCCCTCTGAAATTTCACAAGCCAGACCTCCATCTTCTGCACTTCTCAACATTATCTTCCAGGCTCCTACAGAACACCCCACAGAGCTCTTAACATCCCAATGGCTCTTCTAGCTCAAACTTCCAAAGTCCTTCCACAGTCCTCCTCAAAACATGGTCAGGTTGTCACAGGAATACCCCACTTCGCTGGTACCAATTTGTCTTAGTCAGGGTTTCTATTCCTGCACAAACATCATGACCAAGATGCAAGTTGGGGAGAAAAGGGTTTATTGAGCTTACACTTCCACACTGCTGTTCATCACGAAAGGAAGTCAGGACTGGAACTCAAGCAGGGCAGGAAGCAGGAGCTGATGCAGAGGCCATGGAGGGATGTTCCTTAATGGCTTGCTTACTTCTGGCTTGCTCAGCCTGCTTTGTTATAGAACCCAAGACTACCAGCCCACAGTTGGTACCACTCACAAGGGGCCCTCCCCCCTTGATTACTAATTGAGAAAATGCCTTACCGCTGGATCTCAGGGAGGCATTTTCTCAACTGAAACTCCTTTCTCTGTGATAACTCCAGCTTGTGTCAAGTTGACACAAAACTAGCCAGTACAATCAGGGACAAGCACGTTCTTTCCAGTGTTCCTGGCACATCATAGCACCAAAGATACACTTAGCAGATATGTCAGCTACAGCAGGGTGACTGCAGGTCCAAAGGGCACAGAGAAGGGCCAGCCTTGTGGACACGTACCTATGACATCACCCAGAGCTCCGAGCTTTGGTGCATTGTCTTTGGTTTGCTTTCTTATGACTGCCTTGAAGTTTAGTAAGAACAAGAGGCCTCATGTTGTCCCAGGCCCTGCAAATTAGGTCACCATTCTTCCCTAGAAATCACACAAGAAGTATACATAAAGATTCTCAGTCCCTGTCCCCACATCTAATTCTGGAAGTCTATGGGAGAGCTTGAGAATCCTTCCTATGAGGGAGCACCTCCATCTGACTTATTCTGGGTTCGTGGGCCTCCCTTTAATTGAAGAGCGAACGTGAGTTTGGCTGCTGTTCCACATGCTGCCACATGGGAGCAGTATTGCCTCAGTATTTAACAATGACCAGGCTTAAACTTCAGGCTTAGGTCTCTAGTGAGTGATCAGGGGACACATTATAGTAATAGCCCTGACCAGCCAGACCCCTTTTTCAACAAACAGGGCACTGACTAGCAATAGGCAGAATCAAGAGCCTTCCACAAAATGTTTTGGAAAGAACCTAAGCAAAGTTCTTTCTGAGGGCCTTTTGCACAAAGGTGACCCTGAACCATCCCTCTGATACAGTATTTCCCAGCAGTCTCCCCAGGCTAGGTATGACCTTGGTCCTTGAAGATTAAACCATCTCCACTAGGCCCAGGGGGAAAATGCACCCAAAGGGGATGCTTAGCCCAGGGATGAGAAGCGACCTTGATCCTGAGCATCAGGGGCTCCTGGAAACCTTTGTCTCATCTGTAAAATGAAACTAGTAACTGCTTTTTGTGTGCGGTATCATGGGACTTTGTTGAATTAGTTTATTTGGAGACAGCAGGACATCCTCTGTCCATCCACCCTGGAGTAGCTGTTTTCCTGACAGAGGGTGTTCTCTAGGAATCTAATGTTCTAGCATCTACCCAAGGCCCCAAGTGTCCCTCAACACCTCCAGATGTGCTAGGTGATGAGTCTGAAGGGACTGAGCCAACCCACTAGAGAGCTCAGGTGCAGACTGAAGTGGACTCAGCCTTGCACTGGGGCGGAAAATGGTTTGCCTTCCTCACGGCCCACGGCCAGAGGGTGAGAAGGGTCGCTGGACTTCACTGGGGCTTCCCGTGCAAACATCGCATTAGAGTCCTGCTACACACTGCTTAAAAAAGTAGCTCCCCACCCAGTACCCTGACTCCCTTTTCAGTCTCTCAGCCCAAGTTCTGTTCTGTTCTTTTCTGAGACAGAGCCAGGGTGTCACCCTGTCTGTCCTGGAGCTTGCTCTGTAGGCCAGGCTGGCCTTGAACTCAGAGATCTGCCTGAAACATACACAACCACTGCCCAGCCTCAGTCCACATTCTTTATCCAGAGACCCCTTTGCAGCTGGCTGATATGGGACCAGTCACTCAAGCCATTCAGGAGCAGCTTCTGAAAACTCAGGGGTGACCTTTCTGAACAAGCCCAGAAACAAGGTCAACCTTTCCTTGAGCGCCCAAGTGAAATTCCTTGCCCTAGGCTGGGGTGATGGTTTGAATGAAATGGTTCCATGGACCCATTGGGAGTGCCATTAGAAGGCGTGGCCTTCTTGGAGTGGGTGTGGCTCTGGAGGAAGGGCATCACTAGGGGTGGGCTTTGAGGTCTCAGGCGCTCAAGCCAAGCCTAGTGTCTCACTCTCTTCCTGCTGACTCTGAATCCAGACGTAGAACTCAACTGCCTGCCTACGCGACACCATGCTTACTGGAACTGTAAGCCAGTCCCTACTAAATGTTTCCTAATAAGAACTGCTGTGGTCATGGTGTCTCTTCACAGAGATGGGAACCCCTAAGACAGCTGAAAACTCCTTATTTCGGGGAGGTTGGGGGAGTAAGAGAATCCCAATTTTGATGTTCCCCGTTTCCCATCTCCCACTGCAATGTCATCGGAAGCTTTTTACTGATGTTGCTTTGTGTGGGTGTTTATATGCTGTGTGGCCCAGGCTAGACCAGACTCTGTCTTACTGCCTCAGCCTCCTGAATGCTGGGATTGCAGACACGTGTCCGGCCAGTGTCCACTGTATGTTGCACAGAGGAAGACAGACTTACACCCTCACCCATCTTCCTGCAAAGAGTCGGCTGGAGGCAGGGGCGAGAAACCTCCCTTAGTACAGCAGAATCCTGGGTTCCACCATAAGACTGCATCTGGGTACAGAAGCATGTTTTCTTCTCCCCATGTATGATGGGAAATAATGTGTTCCCCGTGTTTCCAGGTGTCAGGGACACAAGGTGGACAGGAAGCTCAGCAGGCCTCTTTCCCAGGGACAGACACCCCAAAGACTCAAGGAAGACACACTTTATTTTTCCTTCCTTTAATCTTAAGTAAAAGAGACACAGGGGTTCAAAAATAAAAATTTCTTTCCCCGTCCCCAAGCCTGCCCCAGCACCCCCAAGGCCACCACTCTTTCCCTCTGAAATAGAAGCAGGAACGGAGGTGCAGGTTAACTGCCGCTGGGGGGAGGGGAGGGGGCTTCTGAGCTCAGTGTTGGTCTCTTTCCAAATATAAATACATGTGTCAAGACTGGGAACTCCTCCACACCCGTCCCCCTGACACCCTCCATTTCTGCCGGTGTTTGGGGTGGGGAAGCCAGGCACCGACTGGCTGTGGTTTACTGCACCCTTTGGGCATGGGCCCCACCAGTCTCCTGCTGCTCATTGTAGAAGAGATGGCACTCGGGGTCTCCCCGGATGGTGGGAGCTCCCTGGATCGGCTTCCCAGTATTGGGGTTCACACACCAGCACTCCCCACGTTGTCCGTTCAGAGACATCTTGCACTGAAAGGTAAGAAGAGCAAAACATGAAGAGGAAGAGGGTCCCACTAAGCCTCAGCTTCTCCCTCACCCAGCCCAGGGCTGAATGCAGTTCCCAGGGGCTGGGTTACTGCACAGGGGCCTGTCCCAACCTAAGTGAGCACTCGGCAGCACGTCAACATGCAGACTCTTGTACAGGTGGCTCTAAATGCCTGCCTGGCCAATAAGCAGCAGCAGAATTCGGACACTGTAGGCCCAGAGGCTGTGCCCATCACCAAGGCTGCTGGAGACAATGACCAAGAAATGACTCAGCTCTTGTGGGAGACCCAGAATAGAGTTCAGCCATGGTCTAAGATGAAAACCCTCACATCACAAGAGACTCTGTGCCGGGCGCTGTGTGAGCAAGATCTTCCAGTCACTCACTGGCATCGGGTCACATTTACAATCACGTAATACACACAGCCTCTTTGTGTATTAGGTTCCATTAATGTCCCCACTCTACAGCTGTGAAACTGAAACAAAAACTAAACAAGTGACTTGTAACTGTGTAAGTGCCCTGGCTGTCCTGGAATTCGATCTGTAGACTAGGCTGACCTCGAACTCACAGAGCTCTGTCTGCCTCTGCCTGCTAGGATTAAAGGCAAGCACCATGGCTTACAGTTTGCATTTCTAAGAAGCTCCCATGTGTTGCTAATGGTCTATGCTCTGCATTCTTGGAATCAATTTAGCGGACATGTACTGGTTTAGGTTTAAACCCTACTTCTACATAGCTACATCCAAACCTCTGGAAAGCTGAGCTGTAAGGGCTTAAACTTTCTTCCTCGGTTCTCCAGGGCACTCCTTCCTGACAGACACTAAGCACAGATAGAAGCCAGTAGAGAGAGTGACGTCAGACCTGACCCGACAGAGGCCAAGGAGGGAAGCCTCCCGGAGCTGTGGTGCCACTCTTCTGATTACAGAAGCCTGTATCTAGGCTCAGCTCTTAGCTGATTATACAAGCAGGTGCAGCACACACTAGCATACCAGGCTGGGGGTTGAGGGATAAGGAAGGGCCTCCATAGCCCAGGCTGGCCCACACTCACCTGTTTAAGGTTGTACAGGCCATGCTTGTCACAGTTGGGGATGTGCAGGGAGTAGAGGTGCTCTAGGGGACCCCGATCATCCGGAAGGCGCATGGTGGAGATTCGCTCCAGGACCTGGTCCAACTCCTGCTGGCAAGGGGTCTGAAGACAAAAAAGGAACATCGAGCGTGAGGAAAAGGAGCCCACAAAACACAGGTACTAGACAAGACCTCACAAAGTGCCACAGCCGTGGGGACGAGACTCCCTCAACACCAAGCGGCTAGTAGGGCAGCATCAGTGGCAACTAACCCCACTGTGCTCTTCCCATCCCTCTCTAGAAAGTCATATGACTGTGAATATTTACTGTTCTCTTATAACTCTGACTACAGCCATAAGGAATCAAAGCAGGCTCTACTTAAAAGATTAGACTTTGTATCTGAAGCCATGGCCCAATCCAGTTCAGACGTTGTCCCCAGAATACCCCAACTCAACTCAAATGCTGTACCTGGAGTTACCCTAGCCAATGGCCCAAGCTCCATTCCCTTCTAGTAAAGCTGAGCTGGGGGAAAGCTCACCCGAAAGGGGAATAGGTTTCATTTGCACTTCTGGGTTTCTCTCTGCCAGTGCCCCAAAGTCCAACAGAAACATGAAGGTTTTAGGAGAGATTTCAAGAAACCATGTTCAATCCATTTTAAAGATGGAAGTGCCATGTAGATCAAAGGTCATCAACTATGTCAATGACACTGTTAGGTTTTGTTTTTTTGTCTGCAGCAGGGCACGTGGGGCACAGTGTGATATTCTTTCCAAGTGTGAGTCTCCCTTTCCACACTTCCTTTCCCCATCAGACTGCGCCCCTCCACTGACCCTGGCAGGAGGTGGGCGCAGCTTCTTGGGCTCCTCCAGGCTGAGATGTTTGGCGCCTTTGCCCATCTGCCGGTGCTGTTCATTGACCTTCTCCCGGAACACAGCCAGCTCCTTCATGCCTGACTTGAGGGGCTTCCGGCCAGCACTGCTGCCACCTCCCAACACGTTCATGGTTCCGTCCACGTGGTTCTCCACCAGGCCTCCCTCAGAGTGGTCATCATCACTGTCTGCAGAGAAAAGATGAAATGCTCCAGAACCCTAACCTCCTTGAGGAAGGTGTCTGCTAGAATAAAGAAGAAGACCACCAGCGAACGCGTGACAACCATGTGCCAGGGGCCCACGCTCCACAACCGACTGGATTATGTTTCCTAACTCTGTAGGTGATACCATGGATTGCATGTAGAAATCTCCCCCACAGAATTCTGTGCTTGAATCATTGCTCTCCGAGGAGCGGCACTGTTTAGGCATGGCGCATCCTGCTTCCGGCTCCCAGTCTGTTTTCTACTTCAGACTGAGATGTGGCAAACATCCACTCGCACTGCCCCCCCTCTCGTAGTGGACGAAGTCTTGAAACTATCCCCCAAACTAAAGCACTCCTCCCCTGAAGCTTCTGTGGGGCATCTGAGCCCAGTGATAATAAACAGACTCGGCTCCACTCAGGTTCCACTGGAATCCTCTTATCTTTCACATACGGAGAAACTGAAGCTCAGAGAAGCTGGTCACGTGAGCAAGATCACATACATCCCTGTTAAGTGAACTCACGCTGTGTGACTGCAGAGAAATGGGGAGATCCAAATTCTATTCTTCCCTCACCCTCCAAGCTGTGACATAGGAGCACCGAAGGATGAAGATGGCCACAAAACTCTTAACAGGGAAGGTCATCCCTGGATCCATCAGAAAATACCGCGCTCACCCACGACTAATCTCAAGTTTAAGTTCTTCCTTTATGGTCTGATCATGACAGACTAGTTGAGGTTTGACAGACTACTACCACAAGATTCCTAGGTTAGGACATGGCTAAAAAGGGACTATAAGGTGGGGCATGGCTGGCAAGGGACTGCACGGTGGACAGCCACCTGCCAGTGAGAATCAGCCTCCAGCCACTTCGTTTGTCCGTCCCTCCCTGATGAAAATGCCCAGTCTTTTGCTCCTAGGCTGCTACGGTACTAATCACACTGTCTTTTATTTGTGTTGAAGTCTACCTGTGTGTTGCAACCCATCCCACTGACAGGCCCCAGTACAGGAACTGGGTATGACTTCTTTAACTCTGTAGATTTAGCTTCTCACAGGCCATGAAACCTGGTTAAGCTGTCTAGAAGAGCCATTCTGTATGTAGCAGACTCTAAAAGCAGCCCCTAGTTCCCAGTCTCAGCCTGGCTGACTCATGTCTCTCTAGGGTAGGATAACAGATTGAGAACTGTGTGGTCAGTTTGTGACCAGGGGTACAAGTTCCAGCATGTTCTAAAAATCAAGGAGCCTTAGCCCCATCCCAGCCCCAGCTGTCCAGAGCCACAAGCCCACAAAGTCCTAATAAAAACTACGTGAAGCCGGGAGATGCTGGCACATGCCTTTAATCCAAGCACTTGAGAGACAAAGACAGGTGGATCTCTGGGAGTTAGAGACAAGCCTGGTCTACAGAGTGAGTTCCAGGACAGCCAGGGTTACACAGCAAAATCCAGTCTCAAAAACAAAGCAAAAAAAAAAAAAAAAATCAAGGTAAATGCATAGGGGATTTTTCAACAAATTTTGCACCACTCTGCCCAGCTTTTAATGCATTCTAAAACTTCACAGTCCCTAGTCCCCAGTGGTATAGCTCTTAATAGAAACGATTCAAGGCACAGAGTTCCTAGTGAACCCCTCAGAATCCACACAGTATACAGGGCACCACTGGTCCACCTCCTAAGCAACACTACAAATTGGAAAGAGCCAGCAGTAACTGCAAAAGGTAAGGTGTACTGCCCTGTCTACGTCGTTAGATACAAAGCAGATGGCGTTCAGCTACGGGAGGAGTCAGCAATTCCATGCCAGGGACAGAACCGGGTACCAGTGTCAATAGCTGCACCTGCTGATGCTGAGGTGTCCTAGCATACAAAAGCCATCAGTAATAGTTTGTCCCACACCTTCCTTTCCCTTCCCTTTCCTTCTCTGCGTCTGATGCCTGTCCTCCTCTCACTGGGCTCAGCAGCACGGAGAGAAGCTGTACTCATGAACTGGGTGCTCAAGCTGAGCCCTGCTGTGTAACTTTATCAGCTGAGGGTCCCGGCACATGACCTCTCTGGGCCTCTGCTTTCCTGCATGTAAATGGCTGCCTACCTAACGGCTCACTGAGAACTGAGCAGAGTATGTTAGAGGTGGCCATGTTAGATGATGACTGGGAACTGAGGCATCACACCACTGTCAGCTACCACTGTAATGATGGACATGGTCCCCAGTTATCTGCTAACTCGCAATCAGGAAGCAAAGGGAAAAAAGATTCTGAGCATCCCAAGAACTATCGCCATGTCCCCAAATTGAAAATGGCTTGGCATTTTCTTTCACACCCGACCCAAGGAGAACCACTGCACAAGAACCGTGCAGGTTCACTGCACTATTGCTCCAGGAAGCCTGGGATCTAGACATCTGGTGTCCAGGGGACAAGGAAGATGTCTCAGGTGATAAAGTGTTTGCCAAGTAAGCACAAGGACCTGAGTTCAGATTCCTAGACCCCACATGAAGCTAGACACAGTAATGTGCGTCTAAAATCCCAGCACCAGTGTGACAAGATGGGAGTCGGAGGCAGGAGAATCCTCAGAGCTTATGGGTCAGCTAGTCTGGTGCATACCTAACCAAGTGATAACCAGAGGTCATAGCTCAAAGACTGACACCCATAGTTGGTGTATGACCTCTACAGGCACACTGTGGCACACATGTCTGCACCCCATACACACACACACACACTTCATACATACATATTTCAAAAGAAAAAATGAGAAAAATAGTATGTGAACAGTATCAAGGAGCATTAAAGGATGGATACATGAATACATACAGACAGCCGAGCAGTGGTGGCGCACACCTTTAATCCCAGCACTTGGGAGGCAGAGGCAGGTGGATTTCTGAGTTCGAGGCCAGCCTGGTCTACAAAGTGAGTTCCAGGACAGCCAGGGCTACACAGAGAAACCCTGTCTCGAAAAAACGAAACCAAAAAAAAAAAAAAAAAGAATACATACATACACACACACACCATTCATGCACACACATTTTTCTTAATGAGAAAGAAATAGTATGTGAACAGTGTCAAGAGTATTTTGGTAAGGAAGAGAGCACTAAACAAAACAAAAAAAACAAAACAAAAACATAAGCTTTCTGGGGACAAAACCGGGTGTCATTGTCACATGCCTATAATCCCAAAATGGAAGACTGGGGCTTAGAAGTTCAGGGCCATCCAAGGCTATATGTGAGTTCAAGGTCAGCCTGGGGTACATGCAATGCCATCTTGAGGAAAGTAGAGAGGTAGAGAATGACTGTATTAACTCTTGGGGTAGATCATGCAAACAGTCCGCGTCCACCAGCAGCCCCTAAGGACACCTGATTTTATAACCCACATAACTATACTGAGGATGAGGACCTTGGGACTGCACAACAGGGAAGGGGTCAGGTATACAGCGTTAAAGACAAAAATCTACCTGAAGCTATTAATGCTGAGATATTTATATAAACTGTCTGAAACCTGAAAAATTATTTCTTCTAGAAAGGCTAACTCCCGCCGGGGCAGTGGTGGTGCACGCCTTTAATCCCAGCACTTGGGAGGCAGAGGCAGGTGGATTTCTGAGTTCAAAGCCAGCCTGGTCTACAGAATGAGTTCCAGGACAGCCAGGGCTACACAGAGAAACCCTGTCTCGAAAAGCCAAAAAAAAAAAAAAAAAAAAGAAAAAAGAAAGGCTAACTCCCCATGGCTCCTGGGTAGCATAGGCTTTACCATAACTTAAGCAAAATTAAAGTCCACTCCAGCTGCCCTGGTATGAGCCACAAAGCTGGAGAGAAGTCCTGCCCTACCTAGGTTCAGTCAGACCCAGGAACCAGGAGGCCCCAAACTCCTCCCACATCCCCTTCTTCGCTGTTCTGGGATATGGGAAGAGAGGAAACCCAAGGGCCCCAGACAGGTCAAGCTCCCCTATTCAGCTGCCTGTCAGGTTCCTTAGAGTAAGGAAACTGCCCTATTTGCTGCAGATTTCCTCTGTAGTATCATCAGGTCCCTGCAGAGCCATCCTCTGGGACTGGTGGTGCAGCTGGAACCACCATAACCACAAACACGGCCCTTGCATTCTTAGATGGATACAAAGGTGAGGGGCAAGAGACCTTAAGAAAAGCTTAGAAAGTCGGAAATGAGCTAAACCTTAGCAAACAAACCTGAGACCTCAAATACTGACAGCTCCCCATAACCTCAAGCTAATCTTTGAACCATCATGACACTGTTTGGTCAGTCTTTACCCCCAAGGGCCAGGAGTGCCCCGCAGCCCAGTGCAGAAATGACTAGGCTCCACACACTGTAGAGCAAGCTCTCCTGCAATAGCTTCTCTCCCCCTCCACCTCACTTCTACCCATCGCCACACTAGTCCACAGCTCCATGGAACAGAGCACGGGTCTTCCCAGGGCATCCAGAGTACTCGGCTTCAGGATCTATGGTCTCCAAGCCTTCCTGGGCACTTAAACCACAGACAGTAGTCTTCAAGGTCAGTTTAACACTGAATACCCAGAACACCCTCTGCCAACTCTGAAGACATATCTGCAAAGACATGGGCACTCTTAGATGACACGTACTCAGACCTGGAGTCTACAGGCAGGGCTAACCTGTCCATTAGACACAGAAGACATGGGATATAGGGGTCTGAAAGTGTTTTTGTTCATACTAAGGTCAGAAGAAGCAAATTCAGCCTTTTAAGTCAAAAAAGTCTTAACATATAATACTGATATACTTGCATTTATTAAAAAAACCAGATGTTATCATTTTACGATGCTTTTTTTGGAAGGGCCCACAAAGGTGGAAAAGCCTAAGATTCATGCAGTGTCCTAGGATCATTTATTTATGGATCCCGGGAAGATTAGCACCACCTGGGCAGTTCTCTCCTGGGAGACTACTTGACTTCCTGTCTGTCCTAAGAGGTTCCCAGCCTCCCCAAGGTGAAGGTCAGTCTGTCTATCCTCAGAGAGACCACCTGGATTCAAGGATAGGTTTCATTCTCTTCCTTTATTGATCTCACCACTACCAGCAAACATGCCAATAAGATGGGGAATCCCACAGGCAGGGCCGGCTGACTTGCAGGATCCTTTTAAAGGCAACAGGGCATCCATTTCTTTCTCTGGAACAGATCGCAAGACCCAAGTAAACACATAGTAAAGCAGGCACCCAGGAAAATGCTGGCTAGGGAGAAAGCAAAACGAAGGTTGGCTGAAAAAAAGCCCTGTACCTTACTTAGCCAAAGATGTTTGTCAAGGGTTCGAGACCAAAGTCTGACAAAAATCTCCAATCCAGCTTTCCCACTCAGCTTTAAAGCCCTGAGCAAATAAATTACTTAAGCTCTCTGTGCCTCCGATGCTCATCTGTAAGAGAGCCAATGGCATCCAGCTTCCAGATCCTGCTAGCAGGGTCCCCGAGAACTGTTCACGGTGTGTATGGATGAAACAGGGGGAGCATCTGAGTGAGCTCACAGATGCTTCTATTTCTCCATATTGGCCCCACCTCACCTGAATAAGCATCACCCCCTGCCCCATACATTTTCTTACAGTTACAGAGGCGATCCACAGGAAAACATTCCAAATAGACAAGTCCAGCTAAAGATGGAATTTTCCCACAGAACAAAAATACGAAGCTGCATTCTCTTCTGCCTAAGAGAGTTAGATCCAGAATAGTATCTGTTAAGCAACTACTTAGACGTGCAGCTAAGCAGAGTCTGTACAGAAGTCACTTCAGAAAACATTTCCCCAAGATTTAGGTAGAAAAGGCTTCAGACTTCAAGGTGACAGGCAGGGACTTGCAAGGCCCCTGAAGAGACCTGAGACCCCTCCCATGGGTTGATAAGCATTAGCTGATCTCCCCAGCATAGCAACTTAAGGAATGGATCAACCCAGAAGCGGGGGATTTCACAATTAAATATATATACATATGGTAAATTTTCCAAAAGGAAGAAACGTAGGCAATGAAATCAGAGCCCTGAATGGAGGTCTGCAGAGCGTGGGGAAGTCCCTTCCTTCCCTGAACTTACTGTATTACCACATCACCATCTAGACATGTGGAAATGAAAAAGGCAGCAGAGATTAAAGGGAACGGATGGCTTGCCCTGTTTTAGAACTGGCAAGCCTGAGGCCCATGTCATCTGGGTGTACAGGAGCAAGCATAGTCACCGTCATTAGAGGGGCTTCACAATTAGCCAGGTCCCCATGTTACCCTTTGACCCACCATTACCAAGCTGGCCAGGAGCCCAGCTGGAGGCTGACATCAGAAGAGGGCTACATGTCCGCTTCATGCATTCATACATTGGTTTTGAGGCTTAATTTAGATGTAATATCTTTCTCTCAGGTACCCTGTTTGATTTTAGCATCAAGGAATTTATTCAGGGAATTGAAATCTCCATGTTCCATAGAGCTCTGCTTTCTTCCAGGGCAATGTTCTGGTCCCAGTGCCATGCTTGGAAGCCCATGATCTGTGGCTAAGTCTAAAGCACTGTGAGGAAAACCAAGCCCAAGAACCTAAAAGCAATCCCTCCAGTCTTTGTTCTGATTATTTGGCAATGGTCTTTATCTAGGTATAGGAAGAAAATGAGCCCTTACCTCCAAGTCATCCCATCTTCCTAGTAGACCAACAAGTCTTCCCCTTTCCTTCCATATTGATTGTAAAGAATGTCTAAGTATTTCCTAGCCTTTGCTCTCATGATCTCAAACCATGGGAGCTCGGCACCTGGGAGGTGAAGACTCACAGTCTCCGATGGGTGCCGGCTTTCCAGACCCAACTGAACACTGCTTTTGAGCATCAATCAGACCACAAGAACAAGTGCCGGGTGCTTTCCTAATTCTGCCCTGGCTGGGCACAGAACTCACATGACCCCTCTGCTGTCAGTCTCTCCAAAACTGAACCTAACCTGGACCACTCTGGCCCTCTTCCTCTTCTTCCTCCTCAGATAACTTCTCTACTAATATCCATGACAACAGACAATTCATTCTCAAATTCAGATGGGCAAAGTACCCCATGAGCCAATTACGTAAGTTCCACTCACAAGATACCATTCTTCCATTGTTTTAGCCAGACCCTTTAATTCTTCTGATCTCTTAAGCCTAGACAGTGGGAATTCTGAGTGCTTTTTAAGCATGGTATTGTTTTATTACTATCCTCATTCAGACTTTCATTATAGGGGGGAGGAGAAAATCAAGCTTTATACAAAATGGTTTTTTTTTGTTTTTTTTCGAGACAGGGTTTCTCTGTGTAGCCCTGGCTGTCCTGGAACTCACTCTGTAGACCAGGCTGGTCTCAAACTCAGAAATCCGCCTGTCTCTGCCTCCCGAGTGCTGGGATTAAAGGCGTGCGTCACCACTGCCTAGCTATACAAAATGTTTCTTGAATGTGTAAGGTTATCTGCTGTGTAGGGGGAAGGGAAGAGTAGCTAATATCTAATAACGGAATAATCAAATACGTGGGAAAAGACTAATTAGAAGACTGTTCCTCAATATCTCTGCTGTGGTATTTCTCCACTTTGAGTTTTAAGATTTAAGTTTTAAGTACATCGACTTTTTTTTTTTTTTTTGCCTGCATGTATGTCAGTACAGAGTATGCATTCGATATCTGCATAGGCTAAAAGAGTATTTCGGATCCCCTAGAACTCGAGTTACAGACTGTTTTGAGCCAAACCTCGGTCCTCTGCAAGAACAGCAAGTGCTCTTAACCAATGGGCCATCTCTCCAGCCCCCTCAGTTTGATGTGCGGAGTCTATGTTTCGTTTTTGTTTCTTAGCTTTTGCATTGCTGGGATTGCACCCAGACCCGTCTTCTTAAATTTGATTATATTTCTATCTCAACTGTTCCCTAGCACATGCTGTAGAAAGTAAGAGACAGAAGAGGTTCCTAGTTGTTTAGTTGTGTGTGTGTGTGTGTGTGTACACATATACATACATACACATGCATGCATATGCAAATTCTTTAAAGACCTTGCGTGGAAGCTTAAAGTAGACAAATTTTTTTTTTTGTGCTTCTGGGTATAGAGTCCTGGACCTTGCACCCACTAACTGCATGCTCTACCACGGAACTACATGTCTGGACTGGTTGTTTAAATCCTACATGTAGCTAAAGAACAAAGCTCTCTGCAGCTTAACAGGAGTCTTTGGGAAGACAGAACTTGCCTAAATACCACCAACCTCAGGGGCCATCCTGTAGGTTCTGCCTACTGCCCCAGCTGAGCATTAAAAAATTCAGAAAACAGCCGAGCAGTGGTGGCGCACGCCTTTAATCCCAGCACTCGGGAGGCAGAGGCAGGTGGATTTCTGAGTTCAAGCCAGCCTGGTCTACAGATTGAGTTCCAGGACAGCCAGAGCTACACAGAGAAACCCTGTCTCGAAAAACCAAAAAAAAAAAAAAAAAAAAAAAGAATTCAGAAAACACAGACAAGTGGAACCCTGAGGAGGCACACGCTACCCTTGTACAGGACAGCAATGCACCAAAACAAAGAGCAGAGCAGCGACCGCCTGGCTGAGGAATCCCCTCCATCTCTCTGCAACATAGGCCCTTGAACTCCAAAGCCTGACTCAGTTCTGGTGTGGATGGATGAGCAGTGCTGGCTTCAAAGTCAGAGGACCAAGGTCCTGACCCTGAATTTGCTACCCCTGGTACTGTGAGCGATGCCAGGCTGCGTATTGAGCAGGAGTGCGCTGCTCACCTGTAAGTTGTGGAGTTCGACTAGGTCCCTGTTTCCAAATGAAACTACACACAAAGGATCATCCAAGCCTCTAAGAATAGCCCTGGAGATCCAGAGACAAGCCTGGGCTACCAAGGAACCTGTATTTTAAACAAGAGCCCTTGCTGGGCAGTGGTGGCCACGCCTTTAATCCCAGCACTCGCTCGGGAGGCAGAGGCAGGTGGATTTCTGAGTTTGAGGCCAGCCTGGTCTACAGAGTGAGTTCCAGGACAGCCAGGGCTACACAGAGAAACCCTGTCTCGAAAGAAAGAAAAAACAAAACAAAACAACAAAAAAAAAGATAAACAAGAGCCCTCGAACTGGCGTCCCCAGGGTTCCATCTTCCAGTGGTTCTTCTGCAGGCTATTCCGAATCACTCACTTGGTAAAGAGTAAAAAAAAGAGACCTCTTCTACTGGAACAAGAGAATCTTGGATAAATACTCAGCAAAGTGGCGGCCTCAACAAACTTTCTCCCCATTGGCTCCCAGGTTTGTAGCGAGGCATATGAATGCTTACACACATGCGCCCTTGGCCTGGCACCACGGGGATCTCTAGAGCCCTTACACCGCTGTCTCATCTGTCTCATCGAAGGATCCCCTGAGTGAGCATAGCCTCTCTGGAGCCTCCCTGCCGGTGCACGCTCAACAAGAGCTGCTTTGTAAACACCAGGTTCATTCCTGGAATTGCAAAGACCTGCGGAGGGTCAGGGCTGAGGCAGACAGTTTGAGAAAACAAAAACGCGCTCAAACTCAGCCCAAGTCCTCGGGGATTCTGCAAGCCCGGTTGTCCTGAAAGAGCCAGAGAAATTGATATCAAGATGGCAGACAGCACTATCACTTTCCACTTCTTCCCGGGAGTCCTAAATATCTCTCCTCCAGTTCACGCACGTCATCCAGGAAGCTGGCAAAGTGTCTTAGTGGCCAAAGGCCCAAGTGAGGAATTGGGCCAGAAACTACAGGGACAAAATACAGTATCTCACCCTCAATTTCTGCTTGTGCATAAAGTATATGTATACATTTTTTTCAACTATCTATAGTTGGCCCTGCAATTGGCAAATGAAGACACAAAATGAATAGGGTAGGGTGGTATAATGGATAACACATGGTGGCCCTAAAGACAAGACTTGCCTGTTTGTCAACACAGATTCAAAAATCTAATATTGACGGAGGAAATTAAATTTACTATTTTTCTGTCCCTGTCTGTTCGTTCCCTCCCCCTCCCTCTCTCTCTCTCTCTCTCTCTCTCTCTCTCTCTCTCTCTCTCTCTCTCTCCCCCCCCCCCATTGTTTTTCAAGACAGGGTAGACTTTGTTTTTTAAGACTGTGTAGCCCTGGCTGTCCTGGAACTCACTCTGTAGACCAGGTTGGCCTGGAACTCAAGAGATCCACCTGCCTCTGCCTCCCGAGTGCTGGGATTAAAGGTGTGAACCAACGGAGCAAGATTTCCCAATTCACTTTAGAGAGCGTGAACCATATTGATCACCCATCATACACACATCTGCATACATGCAAAAATATGAAACTACCATTCATCCTATGTGTGCAATTCTCTTTAGATTAAAAAGTGTACTATTTAAATACTGCATGCTAGTAGACAAAATATTAAGCATCCACAGTTCTGGGTAGAAGACTGGTATTTTTGTTTCTTACTATTTCTAGACTTTACTTTTAAAAAAAAAAAAAAAGTCATTTCTCTGGGCCAGAGGTGTGTGTAGCTCTGTAGTAGAGGGCTGGCTTAGCATATACAAAGTCTTGAGTTCCACCCCCAGCACTGCAAAAATAAATATACATAAGTTACTTCACCCACTGTGCTGGCTGGTTTTTATATCAACTCAACACAAGTTAGAATTCATCTAAGAAAGAGCCTCAATTGAGAAAATGCCTCTATAAGATCAGCCTGGAGGTAGGCCTATAAAGCATTTTCTTAATTAGTGATTGATGTGGGAGGGCCCACTGCGGGTGGGGATTACCTCTGGGCGAGTGACTCTGGGTTCTGTAAGAAAGCAGACTGAGCAAACCATGAGGTCTAAGCTAGTAAGCAGCACCCCTCCATAGCCTCTGCATCAGCTCCTGCCTCCAGGTTCCTACTCTGTTTGAGTTCCTGCCTTGGTTCCCCTCAGTGGACTGTATGACTCAGGGATCTATCTTTTCAGTATATCTCTTTGCTCCCCAAGTTGCTTTTTGGTCACAGTGTAACCCTAAGACAACCACAATCCACCCCTCACCTATCTGGAGAGCCCTAGAGCATCACAGACTAGACAGTGAGTGACATGGCAGGCATCAAGACCACTTTCACAGGCTGATGAAATGTTGTCCGCATGGCTTGCCCGCCAATAGGTCTCCACATGGAGCCCTCACGATTTACTATTCACAGCTCAGCCCAGAGAACAGGACATCAATCGTACCATGGTGCAGCGCAGATCATCGATGGTGCAGGGTCCCAGTGGATGCAGAGGTAGACATGTCCAAGGGGCAGTAAGGAGAATACTGTTCTGCATCACCCAAAACAAGCAAGGGGAGAGAGCTAGGCAATTACCTAACTTGGGATTTCACAGGAATAAAAATGACAAACAGCAAGTAGTAAAAAATAAAAAGTGGAAAAATCACACATTTCTTCTAGGAGGGGCCTTGAAGGGGTAAGGGGGATGGATGGAGATGTGCAAAGCCATGTGACTGAGACGATAAAAGACATCCCTGGATAAAATAGCCTAGGAGTTCAACTCTGCTTTTGAATGCTTGCTCCCCGGTTGGTGGTGCTGTTTAGGAGGTCTGGCCTTCTTAGAGAAAAATGTTGCTGGAGGTGGAACTTTGAGAGTAAAGACTCCGATCACTCAGGCTTCTGCTTGTGGTTCAAAATGTGATTTTCAGTTTGCAACTCGGCTGCCCTGCCTGCCTCTTCCGTGCCAGGATTCTGGTCCGTCTGGGTGGTGCTTTACCAGAGCAACAGGAAAGAACTCACACGAGCTGACCTCTGACTGGCACACATATGAAATCAATGAGTGTAATTAAAACAAACACAAATCTCTGTGGCCTCAACTCCTCCTCTGAAGAAGGGAAGCCCCTTAAAGACACTAGCTTAGCCTTGGCTTCCACAAAGAAATATCCTTCATAAAAAAGGACCATTGTGGGAGGAGGTGAGCCACAGAGAGGGGAACAGCAGGATACAGCTGATCTGAAGGGGAAATGGCAGAAATGGGAGTCTTTGATTAGAGAGGGGGTGAGAGACGAAAGCAGATGAAGGTGGCTGAGGGTATGTAGAAGTCACAAGAAATCACACTATTAACTATCTACCCAAAAATACCTCTAACACACTGAAGTGGGTACAGGAATATACATACATACACAGTTTAAGGGAAATTCTACAGCTGGCATGGAAGGGGGGAAAATTCGTGAGGCTTCAAACCTGGACCAAGAACCACAGGCAAGCAATTGGTAATCCAATACCTGTGTGTGCCTACATGTTACGTATATGTATATGTGTATGTATGTCACAACAATTTCAAAAAGAGGCAATGAATTTGAAAGAGAGCAAGCAACAAGGGGGGGTACGTAGAAAGGTTTTAAGGGATGAGAAGGGAGAAATAATGTAATTATAACCTCAATAAATAAATAAAAATGTGAAGATTATAAATCACCACAGACAGAAGTTTGCCTTTTTCTGAGATGATCACATGCTTTCCTCCTCCAGGCTGAAGGAGCATTTCCCACCACATTTGACTCTCACTGTGGTTTCTGTCACGGTAAGGGGAACCTAGATCTTCCTAGAGCTTTGATCAAAGGCTGAGTCCCCTGTATGTCACTGCATTAGATTCATAGTCAGCTCTGACTTTTCACTTTAAACTGTTTTTCTTGTGCTCCTTAAGTGCTATGACAGTATCTTTACAAAGCAAGGCTAACTTGTGCACGGTATGTACTCACTTGTGCCTTAAACATTAGAAAAGAGAGAAATGCTAAGAAGCCCTCATGGCCTGCTCGAGTGCACCTTCCTAATTCACTGTTTTCTTGTGCACCCCCGTCCATCATCATCCAGGCCCCCCAGAAGCAAAAGTGGTAAGGGACACGTGCTTCTTCTACCAGGGCGTACATCCAAGCCACCACCCCATACTTGATTCTGAGGATGTGATCCCACAGTCCCTTGGCCAAGAAAATGATGCCTACTGACCTTTCCAACCACTCTTCTACCCCCATCCTCTCCTGCAGTGCTCCTCGGTCTCCATCACACCACTCCCAGATACTCCACACTGACACACTGAACCCAGAGGAAGCAGAAAGAACTGTAAAACCTGCACAGATGTCCATCCAGGCCTGCCAGACACACTCTCAATCCAGCACACCAGTGTCCTGAATATAAATAAGTGTCTTTAAATAGGTCACCGAGAATTCCTCTTGCTTCGACTAAAAGTTCACTGATTTGGGACTCATCTAGTGCTACATCACATCCCACAGCCGTCTCTGACTCTGCGACCTTGGTTTACGGAGCAGCAAGCCAAACTAGTGACAAACGGTACTTGGGACCTTAACCAAGAATTCTCAAGCCTGGGCCAGTGAGATAGCTCAGTGGGTCAAGGTGCTTGCTGGGTAACCATGGTATCTTGAATTTGATCCCCAGAGTTCACATAAAGGTAGGAGAGAAACAACTCTACCAAGTTGTTCTCTGGACTCCACATGTGCCCCATGGCACATACAAACTCAAGGGAAGATGTCAATGGGCATGACGACTACCCATAGGAAACCCTCAAACAGACTTGAAGCTCTGCAGTTACTGAAAGCTTTGCCTAGCAAAGGGGAGCTATGCAAGTAACTGTATCCTTGACAGAACTTCCTTTTTTCCTTGTGGGTATGGACGGGTGTGCGTGTATGTGTGTCTCGTTTCCTTGAGACAGATTCCTTCGTTGAAGCTTGGTGGGTTTCAACTAGGCTCTCTGACCAACAAGACACAGTGGGTGACCCTCTTGTCTCTGTCCCCTCCCCTCCATTATAAGCACTTGCGGCTGCTTTGCGCTTCAATTTTATTTTTATATTTTAACACATGGGTGCTGGGGATCCAAGCTCAAGAGCCCAGAGCAAGTGCTTCTTACCTACTGAGCCAGCTCCCCAACCTCCCCTACCCTCGTCAGAATCCTTAAGATAAACCAACAGACTGCATCTAAACAGACACTGGCTCCCTCCTGCTCTCTGCTAAGATGCAGAGAGAAGAAAGAGATCAGAGCTTAGATAACATCAGTTGGTTATTTGAGTTTCTGTGCTAAGTCATTTGTATACTTAACTCTGTTTACTACACAGTCACAAGAGGTTGGTGACTTCTTACCCCCCTATCACATTCGATAAGAGCCCTGGAGTTTGAAGGCCAGCTGCACAAAGTCACCTTACCAGAGAGGCAGAGCCCAAACCAAACCCAGGTTGCCTGGCTACACAGCTCTTAGCTCCTCAGAATGCCTTCTGATCATTAGATCACTTAAGGAAGGGTGACCAGAACATTTCAACCCTCAGGAAAAGGGTTACCAGTTAATATGCCAGGTGGTCCCATCCAACCACAAAGCCCAGTGAACCCAGCCCACTTGACCCCTTTAGCCTGCCTGGCACAGCTCCTACCACTGTTGGTATAAAACTAGTCAGCAATATCAGTTACAGGGGAAGATCCCAGGACACAAGGCAACTGCTATTCTCGGTCTTGTCTTGGCCTTGGGCAACTCGGAAAGCAAATTCATCCTTCAGAGGAGACTGGGCATCTCCGTCCCAAAGGAAACTTCCCGGGGAGCTACATAAAGGAACATTTTTGAGAAGTTATGCTTCAATTACTGCCACACAGGGAAAAAGAACTTTTCCAAGAAGCAGTATGTACCCCACTGCTTTTGTGCACTCGGAAACTCCAGAGGAACGGAGCACAAGAACGAGAACCCAAGGCCACGGGTTAGCTTTGGCACTTGGCCCAGAATGCAGCCTTCATTTCTTCCTGTGTTGCTGCAGCAAGGCAGTTCTGTCACAGATTTATCCTCTGCCTGTAGAGATGGTACCTTGGCTTACAGCTACCAACGTCCTTCACTTGACAGTCTTACACCCCGCCAGCTGGAAGGCCTCCCCCCCATCTTTTCAACCCACCAGAATGAATACGTTAAAATAAGCTCCTCTAGTCTTCCCAGCTCCAACAACCTGCCAATGCCTTCAGTCCCCGGCCCCCATCTCTCCTCGACATCCTGGCTCTGTTTAATTCCTTGAATGAACACAGGCTAACACACCTAAAGCCGTCTACTAATTAGAAACCTCCCCGGGCTTCGCTCCCAGCCAATTCCACCAGAGTCTGTGGGCTAATTCCTCTGCCCAGCACTGGAGGTGTGCCAGCCCCTGTCCCCTTCCCCCCAGTCTTCACTTCTGCCCTGCTTCCCAACAGCCAGGAAGGGATATGGGGCAGACAGCCAGAAGGGCTTCAAGGTTCCCAACTGCCTAACCTCGGCAAAAAAAAAAAAAAAAAAAAAGAGAGAGAGAGAGAGAGAGAAAATTCCTGACTGTAGTGGACTGTACTCCTCTCAGGGAAAGCCAGCTTCCTGAGCAAGGTCTCCCTCTTGAGTAATGACTGACACCCAAGCTGAGCCAGCCTAGATCTTCCTTGGCTTTATTTTTTTTTATTTATTTATTTATTTATTTATTTATTTATTTATTTATTTATTTATTTATTTATTTATTTATTTATAGGTTTTTCGAGACAGGGTTTCTCTGTGTAGCCCTGGCTGTCATGGAACTCACTCTGTAACCAGGCTGGCCTAGAACTCAGAAATCCGCCTGCCTCTGCCTCCCAAGTACAGGGATTAAGGGAACAGAAGGGGAGGGAACTAGGAGCCAAGGAGGAAGGGGTGTGGGGTGGCCTCTTCTCCCCTCATTCTCCTAATGGGAGAAATGGCTCCGGAGCCTTTCCCTAGGCTCACGATTCAGTGAAGGGTTTTCTCTCCCATCTCTCGGGATCTAATCCATTCCAGATTCCTCAGGGACCCTGAAAACTGACAAGCAGCAGCCCTGCTCAGCAGTGAGGTCAGCTCAGGAGACCATATAGCAAGACATCAGTTTGGACAGAACATCCAAATTCTTTGCCAGGATCACCTTCAAACTCCTGGCACCCTAGGCTCAGAGACACCACTGGACCTGGAGAAAAAAAAATCCCTACTTTCCTGAAACAAAAAGGGGAAATCTTGGGGTCTTCACTGGGTTTGACCACTGCATGCCCATGAACACATCATGTGTGCTAAGTATATGCAGCAGCTGTGTTAATACATGCCCCTACTGTTCTGAAGCCTGTGTCCACCCAGTTTCCTTTGAGGAACACCTATAGAGAAAGGGCATCCTACCACAGCCATCTTGCCCCAGGGACCTCAGCGATTCTCCAGCCTTCCAGGCTCCAACAGGCAGAAGCCTAGGTTCCCAAGGTTGGCTGACCAGGTGAAGGCAGGAACTCAACCCTTTCTTGTTAGCTAAGTGAGCATAAAAGATGTCACAAGAACCTAAGAGTCCAAGCTCGAGGGTCATCTCTGTCCCTCTGGTTTTTACTCTGGGCACCGTCAAGTGTGAACTACAGCCCTGGAACGGTCAGTCCCAGAAAGTTGGACATGGGCCCCAAAAAGCACTCAAAAAGCCTAACTCATCCATAAGAAATGCAAACCATTTCTTCTCAGCTGGTTTTATATTGCACTAAAGGGCAGTTTCATTACCCCTTCCACAAAAGGACTAAGCCCAATGAATATAGGTCAGAGAGAGATGGATTTATTCCCTTTATAGGTGAAGAAGTAGAAATCAAGTGATATCACCTCCACATCAAGTACTGAGCATTACTATATCATCTGCTTCTTTTTGTTGATTTCTTTGTCTTGTTTTGTGTAATCACTAATCTGATTTGTCAACTCAGGGAGCTTTAGAATCAAAAGAGAGATGATGTGCTTCCAGGCATGCCTGAGGGAATTATCCCAATCAACTTAATTAAGATGGAAAAAACCTGCCCACTGTGGGGGGCACCATCCCCTACACTGGGATCCTTTAACAGGAGAAAGTGAGCAGAGGAAAAAGCATTCATTCCTCTATGCATCCTGAATGTGGCTATGTTTACTCCTGCTGCCAGAACTTCCCCTCCATGATGGGCTGCATCCTTGTGCTGAGAGGGCCAAAATAAACTGTCTTCCTTCAGTTGCTTTTGTCAAGGAATTTCATTGACAACAATTAGAAAAGTAATTAAAACATTTCATTTTTGAGACCTCAAGTCCATGATAGACCTTCTACGTCAGCTTCCCTAAGATCATAAGCATGAACTATGTCTAGCTGCATTATCTACTTTGACACCAGTAGTCATGAGCACCACCAATTTCTGATTTAGATACACATAAGGAAACTAAGGTTCAAACCTCTTAGATCTGGATATACCATTGACTGACATATAGGATTGGGTCCTACAGAAATGGGCGGTCTACCTGTCTTATCTAGTCTGGCCTTCATTTTAAGGGCCAGTTAACAAAATAGCAAAAATGACACTTGTCAAGGTTAAGTCCGCTAATGTGTTTGACAACTTACTGTAAGTTCCCATGGTCACATGTGACTTCCCATGGTCGTAGTTAGTCTAATATATATACACACACCCTGAAGGAAATAAAAATTACCCCTACTTTACCAAACCTGTTTTCTGAGGAAGGCTCCTGCTCACCACAAGTTTAGTTTCATGGTTTGATTTTGATTTCAGAGTGTTGGAACTCACAATGAAGGCCAGTCTGTCCTCTAAGTCTGGATCCACCCTGTCTCTGTCTTCAAGTGTTGAGATTCCAGCTATGCACCATCAAACCCCGTCACCACGCAGGCTGTAAGACATGGCTGTCTGAAAGCAAAGCCAGGCTACTTCCCCCACAGCTGTCTACCCACTCCTTTCTCCCTAGGGACCCTATGACCCTCTGGCTTCTCATCTTCCACTCATCACATCCTGGCTCCTTATGTTTCTGAAGTGTCCTCTCCTCACTAAAGCCAGCAAGGGTATACCATGACCTACCTGTCACCTACACACAACAGGTATCCAGGAACAAAACCTCTGCCCCACGGGCTCAAAAGCCAATACTTCAATCCTGACTTGACCAGAGGCAGAAGGCTTCAGCACCTAGAAGCCAGCAAAAATCTTAGCTCTTTAACATGGTGCTTCTATTGAGCCCACATAGACACCTAGGATGGAAGTACAAAAAAAAAAAAAAAAAAAAAAAACTCTCTCCCCTAGGGAGATGGAGGAGAGCTGGACCCAAAGGAAGCAGTTGTTTCAGAATAGGATGAGGACACAAGACAGGGCTGACCCATCTTCTGATGGCTGCCTGCCACCTCAGGAAGACACCAGCCAGAGATAACAAAGAGAAGCAGAGGGGTCTGGAACATCTGCCAGCCAGATCTCTGACTCCCTAGTGAAGCACATGTAACTCTCTCCTTTGTCCATTTTAGCAAAAGCAGCTTTGCTGGCCCCTCATGAGCACAGAGCCACACCCCTTGCCCACGGAAGTTCCATCCCTAAAGCCCAGTCCCTCCCCTCCCCCCTGACAGTCAACCAGCCTTTTCCATCCCACGTTGGATTCTGTTCAACATCCCAGCCCCCACTCACCTTCTAGGCCTCCCCTGACTGGAGCTGAGGAGGACCGACAGATTATCCCGGCTACTCTCTCTTTCTTTTTCTTTCTTTCTTTCTTTCTTTCTTTCTTTCTTTCTTTCTTTCTTTCTTTCTTTCTTTCTTTCCTTCCTTCCTTCCTTCCTTCCTTCCTTCCTTCCTTCCTTCCTTCCTTTCTTTCTTTCTTTCTTTCTTGTTTTCTGAGACAGGGTTTCTCTGTGTAGCCCTGGCTGTCCTGGAACTCACTCTGTAGATCAGGCTGGCCTCAAAACTCAAAGAGATCTGCCTGCCTCTGCCTCTCACGTGCTGGGATTAAAGGCGGGTGCCATTATTGCCTGGCCAAGTTTTTCTTTTTAAAAAAAAAATTATGTTATTATTGTACATGTGGGAGGGTGAGCCCACACACCAAGGCACATGTATGAAGGTCAGAGGACAAAGTCATGGAGCAGGATTTCTCCTTCCACCTTGATATGGGTTCCAGGGATCGAGCTCAGGTAGACACCTTCACTACCCACTGAGCCATCTCTGTCAGCCTACAGGATCTGTCCGCCTTCAAGTTTCCTTCCATCTTTTAAGGAACTGGGTCATCTTTGCCACACAAAAGCAGCTCTGCAGGAAACTTTTCTGAACTAGTAGAAGGTGGAGTAAATGCAGAGAGCTGGAACAAAGACTTGACCTTGAAGCTGCTTCCAATCCTAGCCCCTGGGCTAAGGCAGACCAAGGAAGCAGCATCTGCCATCTTGGTCCCGCCACTGCCCTGACTCTGAAGCCTTGGTGCACTGAGCCACTCCCTACTCAGTTTGTAAGCCAACCAACTCCAGGGGTCTCCCAGAGGTCCTGGGGCACTAGCCCTTACTTAGCATTTGCCTCATCCTTCCATGGCCCTCAGGGAAGGACAATTTAGCTAGATTGGTTCAAGTTCTGTCTAGGATCAGGGCCAGTTGTTGGCGCTAAGAAAGTGGTGATAAGAATCCGCCAAGACAGTGGGTCCCACTCATTCCAGAGTCTATTTTACCATTTTAAACTCCGTATGCAAATTTATGCAAGACGAGATGCAAAGCAGTGCTCTGAGCCAGAAGTCCCGTTGCTTTCTCCCCCTTAATCTTGAAGCTGAAGTGAACCACTGTAAATCAGGACCTGCCTCTTTCCCCCCCACCCCCCCACCCCCGTCTTTGGATCCGGGCCTCCCCTCATCACCCCCACATCACCCGTCAGCAGGCCAGCCCTTGTCAGCTTTGGGACTTTGACTGAACATATCTATAACACCTTTATATGTGCTAAGGGCCAGAAGGCCACTTGGGCAGCCCCGCCCCTCTGCATAATCCCCTGCATTGTATAAAATGGAGGGGGGAATGGAGGCAGGAGACCCGGGGATACTGAGGAACTAGCCTGGCCTGAATTCTGAAAGGGCTTAGCCTGGCCCAAGCCTCCCCTCCCCTCAACTCCCTGACCCCCCCCCCCCCAATTATTTTAGTTACTTGTGCCCATCCTGACTGCCCACTCCCACACCCTTACAAAGCATGGACTTGTGACAGTTCTCAGAGTTCCTTTTCCATTTTTCTTCCAGGCCTTGCCAGTCTGATTTCTGTTTCTATGAACCAAAAGGCCCAGCCCATCACCCCTTGGGATGTAGGATCACCACCAGCCACTTCTACCCACTGATGTGCCCACCCCCATCCCCTGCCTTCCTGCCATTCCCCAGGAAGCCAGCAATACAGTCCCTGAGTCCCTGGGAACAAAGACAAAAGAGCTAACAGCAAAGCCGGAACTGCTGGGGTGTGCTGTGTGGAAATAAGAGGGTATGTTTAAAATTCTCAAAAGCAACCTGCTCAAAGAGAAATGCTGGTTGGGGGAGGGAGGTTCAGCCTTCAGAGCAGGGAGGAGGTGGGCAAAAGACAGTGGAGAGCGGCCTCCCTCATTGCTAAGATCTGTCTGGACCATGTATAATATCTCCTTCTCGGTAGTCTCTAGAGTCCTTGCCCCAACCCAAAAAAAGCCTCTCTCGTGGGCCTAGAAGCCTTCTCTGTCTTTGCCTCTCATCCAGACAACCTTGCAAAACCAGGCTCTTTCCCAAACACCCCTTTGACAGTCCTGCTGTGCAGCTGATCACTTCTTCAAGGTGTACCTACTTGGCTTCAAGCTCCCACCCCCACCCCACCCCCTATCTTAGTAACGTCCCCTCTTCCAGACAGGAACACAAGAGAAAAATGTGGAAGGCATCTGGACCTTGGGAGAAGGCTGAAGCAGTCACTGGAACGAGCCAGCAAAACGGAGACCCATAACCAGGCAGAAAATCCAGAGTGACATTCTTCCCATGAACTCACCCCATTGTCCCCAGGCTCCTCTGACAACCCCCCTCACCCCACCCCCACCCCGCAGCCAGTAAGGAAAAGTGACCCAGGGAACCTGCCACATCTGTTGCTTGCAGAAGACTCCAACCTATTTAAGAGTTTTGGGAAGCAGAAAGGCTGAATTTCAGGCTTAGAATGAAAGCAATGAAGGGTGAGGAGAAAAAAGAAAAATAAATAAATAAATATATATATATATATATATATATATATATATATATATATATATATATATATATATATATATTAAAACCCTGAGAGGAAAGTGCACCACGATTTAGTAAGATGGTCAAAATCCAGAGGATTCTGCAAGGCCTTTGGTTACCCTGCTGAAGAAAATTCCTCTGGGGCCCCAGAGGTAACAGGGAAGGAGGGGGCATGAGGAGAGGACTTCTTTTTCTTTTCTATTATTACTTAGAAACAGGAGGCAAGGATTAATCCCAAGGCAGGCTGAGAGAGAAGAAAGAAGCCCTGGGACTCCCCTCGGAGGAAGCCCCACCTCGCTCTGTAGTCAAGGTCAAAAATGCCTCCAAGAACTACAAGACTTCAAACTTGACCTCTAACTCCATTGGGGCGGGGACAATAGCTGAGCCAGGGAAAGAGGGGCGCACAAAGAAATCGAAAAGCAAGGAGGACAGCTGTACTTTCTCTTTTTTTTCTATCTCTCCAGGCTAACTCCCTCCCCACCCCCCACCCCCCACCCCCAGTCTGAGAAACATGGTAAAAGCCTCCTTTTAAACATTAGCGAATAGGTGGCAAAATTCAGCGCTGTCCCTAAGACGAAATAAAACAATTACAGCTTTCTCCAGACAGAAGGGGAAGGAAAAAAAGTGAGCTCCTCGCAGTCAGCTTATATCTCCTAACTTTTTTTTTTTTTTTTTTTTTGAGAAAGGTCTCCTTAACAAAGAACCCCACCTTCCCCATCCTGTGGGACAGGAAGAGTTCCCTAGACTTAGGAGGAGGTAGGGTGTGACACACACCCACGTAAAGAGTTGTAGCTTCAGATCTCTCAATCAGCTCCAGCATTCAGACCGCAGGCCCAGACACTTAGCGGCACAGCCAGGGTGCCGGAATGCAGCTGGCCAACCGGCTGAAGTTACACCGATGGAGCCCGCTCCCTTCTCCACGTGCATCCTTACCCTTCTCCTCACCTCCCCACGCCAGAAGGAAGGAGTTTCTCCATTCGATCTTTTCTCACCCGAGGTCTGCGGTGTCACCTGTGCGCGGTGGCCAGCAGCACTCCCACCGGGGAACATTCGACCGGTGGTCACTGACTCAAGTTTTGTTTCAAATGAGTTTCAAGTTCTTACAGGCTCCTCAACCCCCACCCCCACCCCCCCACCCCCGCAGCCCCTAGATCAGACCTCTTTCCTCCCCGCGAAGTCCCGTTAAGGAAGACCGTGGTGACAAAGTGTCCTCTCCTCTCCCCCTTTACACCATCAAATCCCGCTTGCTCCACCCCCAACCTCCCTCCCGGGTTTGTCTTTAGGGTTCCCGCTCTCAAGAGTCTCCCTGGATCCGATCAAGGTCTGGGCTGTTTCCTGTCTACAAGAGTCCCAGGGTCCGTCGGACTCTCCTTCCCCACGTGAGGGCCGCCAGCCAGGAGACCCCGCTGAGCTACGAGTTTCTCCTAACCCCCAAACTAGTGCTCACAATCCGCATTACCTGCAACCTGCTGTGGGGTGGCGCCCACGCGTCTCTTTTCACAGGTACCCGCGCCGGTGACCAGCGCCTTCAGGGGCAGCTCGGAGCCCGGGTTGGGGTAGCAGCGTAGTGTCTGGGCGCAGCGCGGGATGTAGACTCCGCAGGCTTCGCCCTCCTGCCGTGCGCACACGGAGCAGCAGCCGCAGCCGGGCTCTCGCACCAGCTCGGCGCAGGGCGCGTCGGGTGGGGGTCCGCAGGCGGCCAGACGCTCGGGCGTGCAGGGTGGGCAGCGGAACAGCACCTCGGCGCGCACCCCGGGGCCGCAGCCGCCGGCGCCCAACAGCAGCAGCAAGAGCAGCGACGGCAGGAGCAGCGGCAGCGCGGGGCCGCCCAATCTCGGCAGCATGTTGGCTTGGGGGCAACGGTAGTGCGGCGAGAGCTAGCTGGCAGGTGGCACGGCCCTAGCGAACGCGGGAGACGCCTCCTTGCCTTCTTTCTCCTCCCCCGCCGCTGCCGGGTCCTAAAAAGCCTGCTTCTCCCCGCCCCCCCTGCCTTCTCCCCTCCCCCTTTTGGAGACCACTCCCTTCCCCCCCAGGCACTCCTGCGTGAGGGCACGTGCTTGCGCACACGCCCACTCGCCCACCCTACGTTACTAGGGGATTCAGCGGGTCCCGTACACTTCCCTGGCCGGGACTTTGCTCCCTTCTTCCTGGGCTCGCCCGCTCCGGGAGTGTAAGAATAACTTGCAAGCGTGGGTAGAATCGGCGTGGAGTGGGAAAGAGCCCGTGCTTTTGTCTCCTGTCTTTTAGTTTAGTTCGATTTGGAAGGACTTAGTTTGCTCACTTCCCACGTGGCCGGCTGTGAACTGACTGCTGGAGAAACACAAAAGCAGTCTTGACCTTAAAGATTTCGGAGCTCACACCGACTCCCCACAGCCCTCTGTGTTGCCAGGAACAATGACCTTGAGTGAGTCCTGAGGAAGTTCAGTCCTTCTAGACCAGGCTCGTCCCAAACAGCACCTCCTAGCAACAATTTCAGTTTCCCAAACCAGAGCGCATGGCTACAACAGATGAAACCTGGTGCATTTCCTGGTGCCTCACAAACCTCCGCCTGACAAGCCCTCTAATACCCTGGAGACGCGGGTCACCATCCACAAACCCTGCCGTATTTGCCCACCCCAACTCACACTCTCCCCGCCTCCTGTCCCAAGAAGTCTGAAGACACACCCACTGAAGGGGTCTTGAAAA
This sequence comes from Uromys caudimaculatus, assembly GCA_028551405.1. NCBI lineage: Eukaryota > Metazoa > Chordata > Mammalia > Rodentia > Muridae > Uromys > Uromys caudimaculatus. Next base: position 63,811,748 of record CM052709.1, on the reverse strand, counting down.
GGTCAGATTAGACGCCCCCTCCCCAGGTATGAGAGAAAACCCTAGCGTAGGCTGCTTAGAGCTCCCTCAGGTTTACAAATGGAAAAGTGTGGCTGCCTCCATTGTTCAGATTGAGTCACCCAGCCTAGCTGTCCCCAACCTCCATCACTCCAACCTGGACAGGACCTTAGTTATTGACTCATTTGCCACGGTTGTGACCTTAACAAAGACCTTCGCTCAGTGAGGCGTCTCCCTTCCCCCACAAGATTCTCCAAGCCATCCTTTCTAACTTTTGGGCTCAGGGCCTATCTCAGTTCAGCAGCTTTTTGTTCATATGTCTGTTTGAATTTTATACCTCCTAAAAGACAAATTTCTAATCTTAGGAAACTAGAAGAGGAAGCGTTATGAAGGAGAGTTTGGACTTTCGAAGGAACCTCCGTGGAAGAGGGCTATCCCGATGGAAGAGAAGGGTGAAATTAAAGCTTGGAGATTACACAGAGGGAAATGGAGGGTTAGCGATGGAGCATTCTCAACACAAGGACCAGCAGAAATGAGGACACAAATATTGAAGAGTGGTACTGAAACTGGAAAGTCACTTCGGCCAGAGATCGAAATCCCTGGGGAGATGGGGAACTGGCAGGGAGATCAGCTAATTGTGCTGAGATCTGGCTTAATTTGGGGTGCATCGGGGACACAGCATCAGTGTTTGGACAGAGGGATGGACCTCTGACAATAACTATACAGAATGACGACCTTACAGAAGGAAACTGACAAAGGCTGGTGGAGGCTCCAGTGCACATCTCCACACTTCCTGGTGATTTGTACCTGCCTTGGAATATGTACTTGTTGGCCTCACCGACTGAGTACTCTCTTATAATAGAGATGTCATCTGGCACCATGGTGTGCCATAAACATCCATTGCAAACTGCAAGTGAGCGACACATTGCTACCTACATTTCCTAGTAGCCACATAAAAAACACAGTAAAGAGCCAGGGGTGGTGGCAAGCCTTTAATCCCAACACTTGGACAGCAGAGTCAGGCAAACCCCTTGGTTCCAGGCCAGTCTGGTCTGTGGAGCAAGTTCTAGGATAGCCAGGGTTACACAGAGAAACCTGGTCTAGGGGTGGGGGAGAGAAGTAAATGGAATCTGTTTTAATAATATACTTGAATTCTGTTTATTTAAAATAGTACTATTTAATCAGTAATAAATAGGAAAATTATAAAGGCAAGATTATCCATGCACATCCCGAGACAACCTTGGACTCACAATCCTGCTGCCTTGGTTTCCAGAGTGCTGAGATCTCCAGCATGAGCCACTGTGAATTTCTACAATTTCTCTTTCTGGTGAGTCTAATCATTGCTGATTCCCCAGTTAATAGCCAGCTTTACCCTGTACAACACCAGATACCCACACCCCAAGAGTAACCTTATTTCAGTCCTTCCCTAACCAAATAACCTCCAAGTCCTACTCAAGAAAAGCCTGCGGGCACAGGCCTCTGATGCAGACACCTTCTGTAAAACACAAGGGAAATTAGTGAAACAGAATTCACATAGTTTTTGTTTGTTTGTTTGTTTTTTAAAGAAGTCAGTAGCCCCTGTGGAAGCAGAGCACGGGGTATTCTGGTGCAACCTTGTGATTTCAGGACCTTGGAAGCTGAAGCAGGAAGATCCCAAGTTCAAGCTCAGCCTGCACTACCTAACAAGATCCAGTTCAAAAGAAAAGGAAAGGAAAAAAGAAGGGAGGGAGGGAGAAGGAGGGAAGGGGGAGGGAAGAGGGAGGGAGGGAGGGCAAATGGGACAGGAAAGGGAAGGGAAGAGGAAGAAGAAGGAACCAGGGCTGAGGAACAGGACGTATCTGTGCTTCTTAACCTGCTATTTAGAAAAGTGAACTTTGGTGATTGTCACCCTGTCAGCTGACATGTGGAAGTGAAGAACAGTCACACTGTGTGCTAAGTGTACATGTTCTTGTCTTTATCTTCTGTGCTCATAGTCATGGTCATGGGCTGGTCACAGTCACACTTGGGAATGAAGGCTCTGTTCTCTCATGATTCAGAAATCCATGTGAGCACACACTTTTCTGCTTCCTCTAAAGACTGATTCAGCTCTCTGAACTAGAACTGTAGAACCACGCCCTCAAATGTTTATCACTTCTGTATTTGAGTTGAGCTATGTTTAAATCCACTGAAATCTAGAGAAACAGAGAGGCTTGACTAGGGCCTCAAACTAACTTACTAAGTCTTCTGAGTCCTGATCACTTTGCCTGAGGCCCAGAGCCTACACCAGTACCTGGCACACACAGACTCAATAATCATATTTATTGAGTGAACCTAAAGTCTAGAGACTCCTAGACTCTTGCTTTGATCATTGTTCCTGAAATATTCCTTACTTTAAATTTCTCACAAAGCCTCTACAGAGGACAAGTTCTTCAGCTTGGCAGCTTCTCTTTGTTGGGCAGTGTAGACTGGCTAAGAGATAGAAACAAGCTGAGACTGGCTTTCTCCCTTCTAATCCCTGCTTGCTTTTCACCACATCACACAATGTTGAACAAACGCCACCCCTCGCGGTTTACTGTACCTAAGTACCGGCTGTACTATTACTCACATAATTTTTAATGTAAGTTAATTTGCTTTTTCTTAACTTGAGGCTATTTCAAATAGGGAAAGTCTATATCATTACCATAAATGGAAACCCATAAGGGTAGCCATATACAGATGGTAACCATAAAAATAAATACAATAAAAACAATCCTGGCTGGATACTGTTACTGCTGAAGTCTCCAATCCTGGAACATGTTCCTTTGGATGAGCCAGTATGAGGTGTGCTAAGGGCCAGCCAGACCCACACTGAGATTTTATTTTCACCAAGTGATCAGGAAGGTAGGAAATAATATTTCTAGATATTTTATTGGAATATAATATGCAAGCCAAGAACACATATCATAAACTTGATACATATTTGCAAAGTGCTAGCTATGTAACCAGCACCAGATTGAGAAAGACAACATTAGCGACCCTCCTTTATGTTCTTTGCAGTTAGTACCTCCGTTACCCACCAGGATAAATGTTACTTGCACTTTGATGAACCTGGATGCATTTTTGACTCTTCTGCTTTTTACTTCTTCATTATGTGAAAACATTCAGTGTGCCGTATCTCTGTCTTTAGATTTTTTGGTCTTTGCTCAGTATCATGTGTGAGGTTAACCCATATTCTAGCATATCGTTTTATGCCATTCTTTCTCATTAGTGGGTAGTGTTTCAAGGTTTTGCTAACAGCAAACTTTACTTATCCATTCTGCCATTGATGAGAATGTAGCTGGTTTCCACTTTGTTACTATTAAGAACCAGTGGCAGGCTGGAGGCATGGTTTAGCAGTTACTTGTGGCTTTTGCAAAAAAACCAGAATTACGTTCCTAGTGCCATGTTGAGAAGCTTGCAACCACCTGTAACCCCAGCTCCAAGAACTCTGACACCCTCCTCTGGCCTCCACAGACATCAGCAGACACTTAAAAAGCAAATACCAAACAAACAAAAGCTTCCTAGAACATGTCATATTCCTAAAACATGTCATATGCTATCTGTTGAACATGCGAATCTATCCTGTTGGATCTTATGGCTTCATGTAAAATGTCCCCTGTAAACTCGTGTGTTTGAACATTTGGTCCCCCAGCCGGTGGCTCTGTTTTGGAAGACTTAGGAAATGGAGAGTTACAGGAGGAAGTAGGTCACTGTGGGTGGGCTTTGAGGTTTCCCAGCCAGGTTCCACTCCCTGTCATCTCTCTGCTTCACACTCCTGCCAGTGTGCCTTCTCCATCATGATGGACTGTACCCCCTTTAAACTGTAAGCCAAAAGCAGCCTTTCTTCCCTAAGCTGCTTCCTGTGGGTGTGTGGTCATGGCAGTGAGAGAAGTTAACTCAGATAGGTCTACATCTGGGTGAGTCATAGTGAATGCATAAGTCCAGTTTTAATGGGAATGGCCAAGGGATTCGCCAAGTAAGCACGCGAACGCATACGCTTGTCAGAAATACATGAAAGGTTCCTATCCTTGCCACCAGCTCGGCATGGTCAATCTCTTCTCTCCTCCCCTGTTCTGGTGAGTGCACTGCTGTATCTCATTTAGGGGATTATTCTGATGGCTAATGAAGCTGCTGAGCCTTCTCTTTATATGACAGAGTTAGAATAAGGAGGGACGGTATGGGGGAATCTATCTGTGGGAGCAACATGAAGTTACCTAGCATGCAAGTTTCACAGCGGCTCTTACTACATGGAGTTTCTGTAACCTGAGTGTTAGTATTTCAGGAGAGGAGACGCAGAGGATACGGGGCATGCCTTGCATGAGAAGGGTCCTGTGCCCCCTCTACCATCCTATGGAGTCAGTCAGAGACCAGTGCCACCTCCTTTTGTGACCACTGGAACTAATGAACAACTCATGTATTTGGTTGGGAATTCCATAATGGATGCAGAACATCAGTGTGGGAAAGCCTGAGAAGAAAAACTGTGCTAAGGGCGGGGCCAAATGCTTGATGGGAATCTCATTAACAAGCTTCAAGTGCCAGGCCAACCACTTGATCTGGGGACTGTCCTTATCATTCTTGGAAAATCTTCCCAGATGCTACAGCAGATTCTGGTGTGGCTATAGGAGCTCTGGATCAGGGCAGATGCTCCTAAGAGGACCAGCTAGAAAGATAAAGAAGAAAAGAGGGGTGGGGGATGTGAGCCTTAGGTTCTGGAGCCACACTGTAGGCTCAAGCTTGGGGCCAAACTCCTGAAGTTAGGAGAAAGGGCTTCAGGTCTTTCCTATTAAGTATTGAGCCTCAGTTTCCTTCTCTGTAATCAGGGGGATGATTCTATGACTTGTTTCCAAGGAGTACTGCAAAGAATACATGAAACCAACAAGATAAGGCAAGCATGTAGCCTCTCAGTGGGTCTCAACCTTCCCAAAGCTGCGACCCTTTAATATAGTTCTTCTCGTTGTGGTGACTCCCAACCATAAAATTATTTCTGTTGCTACTTCATAACAATAACTTTGCTACTGTTATGAATTGTAATCTAAATATCTGATATACAGGAAATCTGATATGTGACCCCCCCTCTCTGGGGGGGTCGAGACCCACAGGTTGAGAACCAATGCTCTAGCTGAAGCTACCTGCAACCCTTACCACTTTATGTACATGCGGAAAGAACAGGGACCTTCCCACACACACAGGAGTAGAGCATGAGATTGGTAGTTCCCCAGAGTGAGATTTAAAAAAAAAAAAAAAAAGGCTCTGATCTCTCTCTCTCTCTCTCTCTCTCTCTCTCTCTCTCTCTCATATGAAGCTGGGAAGAGGTTTGCAAGGTCAGCAGGAGTTAAGGGCACTGCCCAGTAAGAAGGGTGAAAATTATCCTCCAGTGTGTTGGAAAACAGGAACGGGATGAACAGAGACATAGAATTTCCTGAAAACATGTGAAGGATAATTAGAAAGTAGACAGTGCTCGTGATCCTATGCGAGGAAGCTGGCCCTGGAAGGCCTTCTGTCTACCCTAAGTGGAAGGCCTGGCTGATCTGTTCCCCAGAGTAATAATGACCTGCAGAGATGAGGTGTGTAAGAGTCACAGCTCCCCAGCTGTGAGATACTTTCCCGAGCACACATCCTCCTAAGTGTCAAAGGAGGCTCAGAGAGGATCGGTGACCTGCCTGCCGTCACCCAATGAGCATATCAGAATCTGACACATCCACCACCCTGGCGAATGAAGGGAAGCAGCAATAATTCAAGGTGTGTGGCCATGAGCATCCCGTGGCACCCCAGTAGAAAGAGCTCACCAAAATCCTTCTGAAGAAAGAGGAGATTGCTCTAGATATTTTCAGGCACCAGACAAAGGAGAGGATACTTACAGAGGCGGCTCATGGGATGAAGGATACAGATTCTGATGTCGCACCCTAGGTGACCTCCAGGCTCTGACCTGCGGATGTGGTACTCTAAGCCTGAATGGTGAAGCTGCAATGGGTGTCTACAATCAGCCTGGACTCTCAGGGACTGCATGAAAAAGAGAACTGGCCTTCTTGCCAGATGCCTGGTACAAACAGTGAATATAAAATAAAACGTTGTATTATAAGTCACTGAGATTTAGAAATGATATTTACTTTTATACTATAGACCAGTCTGTCTTGATTGATGCAACAAGTTCTTAGCTGTGTGAACTTTAGACAAGTTACTTAACCTCAACACATCTCAGTTTTCCCATCTACGGAATGGAAATACACAACCTTATAGGGTTGTGATGAATTCTTAGTATTTTAGGCACTTGAAAGCTAAATACAGGGACTGGCTCGGAAGTTAAGAACACTTGCTGCTCTTGCAAAGGATTTGGGTTTGATTTCCATGACCCACATAGAATTTCACACCCATCTGAATATGTCATTTCCAAGGGATCAGACACTGTCTTCTGGCCTTCATATGTATGTTATACATACATGCAGATACACACACATATAAGTAAGTAAATCTTTCAAAATTAAAAACCATACCTAAACACTGAAAGTCTATGAATTACTTAGGCCTCATATTCTGAAGTATTATGTTCCCAGTTGTTAGGATAAAGTGGAGGAAGGTTCTGGAACCTTTGGTGGGGTGGGGGCTAAGATGTGCTGCTCAGATGTGCACGCCTTGCAACACATCTAATGCAAGGGGTTTATTTGGAGAAGGGGAAACTGAAAGGCCATCTTAGGCGATAGCGACAGAGAGATGGGGAAACAGAGAGAAGGAACAAGACAGAGAGAATGCAACATGTAGTGGCTGGAAATGCACTGCACCTGGCAGCTGCTGATGAGGTAAGCCGAGAGGCAGGAACTGTCCGTTTCAATGAAAATCAGAAGTCTTAGTTTACGCCAGTACTTCTCAACCTGTGGGTCACAACCGCTTTGGGGGTCACATGTCAGGTATCTTGCGTATCAAATGCCTACTCTACAACTCATAACAGTAGTGAAATTACATTCGTGAAGTAGCAGCAGAAATAATTTTATGGTTGGGGTGGGTCACCGACATGAGGGGCTGTATTAAAGAACTGTAGCACTGGGAAAGCTGAGAACCACTGGTTTGTACACTGATCTTGCCATTTGCTTCTCAGAGATGCAGACAGTCCCTCCAACTCCATTGTGCCTGAACCGTCTTATCTTTAACGTGGACACTTGTCAATCTCATGGGGCAGCTGTGAGGATTCTTAAACACTGAAATGTATAGGGCTCAGAAAGATCCCTTCTTGATTAACATTTTGTAGGTAGGGAGTTGGAGATCTCTCCCAAAAACAGGACATACCAAAGCACAGAAAGGAAAACCCCCAAATTCCACCGAAAAGAATTATCCCAAGGCAATGGGACTCACCCAGAAGTGACCACTGTCATTCATTCACCGGTCACAGGCGCACTGCCATTACCTGTGTTCTTCTGGTCATGTCCCACTGGACGATAAACTAGGCTGATGAATGGATGTAACTCACTCATTTTTTTCTCCCTTAAGGCAGGATTTCACTATGTAGCTCTGGCTGGCTTAGAACTCGATATGTAGACCAAGTTGGTCTCAAACACACTCTGTAACCAAGAACAACCTTGAACTTGAACTCCTGACCCTCTCACCTCTGCCTGCTGGTGTTGAGATCATGACCATGCCCCCGTTTTGTGTGCTGAGGACCGAACTAGGAGTTTCCTTCATCCTAGACAAGCATTTCCCCAACTGAGCTACAATGAAGTTTACATTTTAAATAACCACTGCTACTTTGTGACTCTGGGATTGAGTAAGGCCAGAGAGGTAGTTCTCACACCATTATAGTAGACAGTGTCCAGGACTAGAGTCAAGGGAGACCCACTGAGCCATTCCATAAGAGAGTGGCTCACCCTCTTGGCTGATACAGACTTCTGGCTGTGAGTTGAGCCGAGTGGTCAACAATGGATCCTCTCTGTGGCTTCTCTATGTGGCTTGGGCTTCTCAGCTGGGTGACTGAGTGTTGAGCAGCAGTGTGCAAAAAGTAAGTGCTACAAGGGGCCAGATGGACATAACAAGGCATCTTAGCATCCAGAGGTTGCCCTGCCTCACTCTATGTCCTACTGCTCAGTCACAAGAGCTGCCTGTGTTAAGGAGGTGAAGAAATAGCGTGTGGTACGGAAGATACTGCGAGGCTGTCTTTAAAAAGCGTCAGTGGTAGTGCTTCCACGCCCTCCTCACTGTCAAGAACAGGTCTTGTCTTGAAGAGCTGTCCTGTCTGTTGCTCAAACTGCTGTCCATACCCTAAGGAGCCAGGAGCAACCGTGCTCTGAACTATGAGTCAGGCCCCCTCCAGGCTTACCACTTCCTCCCAGCTCCAGGACCTAACAGTCTCTAAAAATCAGTTCAGAGCTTCAAGTCTAAGGTAGAGTGCTAACCCATGAAGCTAATTAGTTTTTCCTCCCCACTTGAAAGGTTCTTACCATCCAAGAGATGAAAATTCTCTGTGGCGACGGGGCCTTAGGGCCCGTTTCGTTAAAGGAAAATGTGTCTGAGCAAAATGTTTCTCAGCCAGAATTCTCTAGATGAGAAGCTGGCAAACTTTTTCTGTGAGCCGGGCAGTGGGGGCGCACACCTTTAATCCCAGCACTTGGGAGGCAGAGACAGGCGGATTTCTGGGTTCGAGGCCAGCCTGGTCTACAGAGTGAGTTCCAGGACAGCCAGGGCTATACAGAGAAACCCTGTCTCGAAAAACCAAAAAAACAAAAACAAAAACAAAAAAACCCAACTTTTTCTGTAAAATGCCCTGGTAAGTACTTCAAGCTTCACAAGGCTTCGTGGGGTCCCTGTTGCAGTCACTCAGCTCTGCCATTGTACTGCAGAAGCAGCCAAGTACAATATTCCAACAAATGAGTATGGCTGTGTGCCAATAAAACTCTATTTACAAGAACAGATGGAGGCCAGAATTGGCCCATGGACTGTAATGTGCTGACCCCTGCTCTAGGGCTGCCTCAGCTCTAGAGAGCTTACTTCGAAGGCTCCTGTGTCTAGGAGAACCGTGCTGTGCCTGAAGTATTGTTTCCCAGCCTGCATCCAGCCTACCCTCGGGGGATCAAGAGTGTTGTGTTTTATAAAAAGACAGGAGAGACCAGAGATATGTTTGGTGGAGGCACAGGAAGGTGTGGGGGAAGGGGTGCCTCTGTGGGCCCATGCCTTCCCTCTGAGGTACCAGCCAGCCACACAGTATAGTATAGAATAGTTTATTCAGGGCATGGGGAGGGGAGTTGAGAGGAAGGCACAGAGAGAGAGAGAGAGAGAGAGAGAGAGAGAGAGAGAGAGAGAGAGAGAGAGAGAGAGAGAGGAGCAAGGGCAAGGGCAAGAGAGTAAGAGAGTGAGGAGGGGCAAGTAGCCCCTTTTATAGTGAGTCAGGCACACCCGGCTGTTGCCAGGTAACTGTGGGGGCAGAGCCTGGACTAAATGCCAACAAAGAGTATCAATATGGTGGAAAAGGCAATTCAGTCAGCCAATAACTACTTCTTTATGGGGGTTCCCACTCTTGATCCTTACTCCTTCCCAGAATCCCACAGTGAGGTTTTCTGAGTTCCCAGCATCACAACAACAGAATCTTTAGTTTGTTGTTTTGTTTTGTTTTCGAGACAGGGTTTCTCTGTGTAGCCCTGGCTGTCCTGGAACTCACTCTGTAGACCAGCCTGGCCTCGAATCCAGAAATCCATCTGCCTCTGCCTCCCAAGGGCTAGGATTAAAAGGCATGCGCCACCACTGCCCGGCTCAGCAGAATCTTAACCAAACCAGAGAGATGGCCAGGCCCTGGAGGATTCTGTGTGTTCTTCTAACACGGGATGAGAGCACAAGGAAAACACTCCCTGTAACATCTGGCAAAGAAAGAAGGCAAGGCAACTGCCTAGATCAGAGCCAGAGAGAACCAGCTTCCAGGACAGGTTTGTAGAAGGACAGAACATGGGTAAAGACAGCAGGGTAGCTGCTGTGAGAACAGAGCCGGCTTCCAAGTCTTTCTTTAAAGAAACAAGTCTACTGTTTTGGGACGTTCTATCTGCAAACCCTAAAGAAACCTTTCAGACCATGCAAACAAAAGCCAATCTTATTCCAGTGGGGAGCTCCTGTAACTGTGAATTTCTTAATCCAAAACTCTGTCTGCTGGTCCCTCATCCTCCTCCCTGCTCCTGGAATCCCTGGCCCTTAACCCAAAGATAGCATCGCTTGGGCCCTCCAGGCTGTTCACTCCCAAAGACCCTTGGTTTCAGTCTTCACATTTGCTTTGAGCGTTGTGTTTGTTTTCTTTCTCTGTCCCTTTCTTCTCAGTGGGGTGGGGGTGGGGGGGTTCTCTGTCTCTGCTTCCTGCCCTGCTCAAAGAGTCTCAGCCACACAATACTGTCTGAGCAAACTTGTTCAGGCCCCTACAATTATCTCATCTCCCTGTTATCCCTCCACCCCTATCCACATCTCCAACCCTGTTCTGAGGCCACTGGAAGGCAAAGCTAAACAAATAAAGAATGGGAAGCAGCCCAGGCATTTCCAAGGCCCTGGCAATGGGAAATTGCAAGCTTGCAGCTCAGCCGGCCTTGTGCTCCCCACAGATGATGGACACTGGCCTTCCCCATTCTCTCCCTCTCTCTCTCCCTCTCTCTTTCCCTCTCTCTCTTTCTCTCTATGTCTCATTCTTTCTGTTCTCTCTCTCTCTCTCTCTCTCTCTCTCTCTCTCTCTCTCTCTCTCTCTCTCTCTCACACACACACACACACACACACACACACACACACGCTGCCGAGCCCCTCTACAGCTGGAATCTAAACCACCACAGAGCTGTGCCTCAATGCAGCCACAGCATCTGTGTCTCCAGCTCCATGTGCATACTGCTCCTCTTTCCTCAACAGGGCAGATGCTCTTAGCCCTGAGGCTCCTTCACTGGCCAATCACTTGCCTCAGCAGAGAGCCACGGGAAGCAAAAAGCTGCCACAGGCACATTTGATCTGACATCATTTCTACTTGGTAATGGTGAAAAATTAGTTTGGGTTCACCCTTCCACAGCCCTGCCTAGAGGATGCACGGTGTGGGTATGTGTTACAATTTTACTCTGCATTCACTCGGTAATTAACCTAGAGACTGTCTTCTCCAATCAAGAGTCAGCCAGCAAGACTGCCATTGCCCCAGACTGAGGGAGAAGGGGAGGAGACTGAGTGAGCAAAGGAAAAGATGGAACAGTCTAGCCTGGAATTAAACTGTGGAGGTTGAGGGTGGGTAGGTGGTGTTTGGGTTTGGACCACAGGACAAGGGACTGAGGTGCATATTTTACATATCAAAGCAGACCTGGCCTCCAGGTTCTCCCTGCACCCCTCAGCCCCTACTTGGCACACCCTGCCCCCAACCCTGACCTTTCCAGCCCAGGGGCTATCTGCCCTTCCCCCAGAGGCCCTTCTTATATAGTCTAGACATCATTTTGCCCTCTTCTCTTCTCTTCTCTTCTCTTCTCTTCTCTTCTCTTCTCTTCTCTTCTCTTCTCTTCTCGCATTCTCTCTCTGCGAGTGCAGTCCTGGCCTCTCTTTCTCCCCCTACCCCTTGGCAACTCCCCTGGCCTCAATTCTTGGGGCCTGTGAACTCGCCCAAGTGTAGGTACCCAATAAACATGTCTTGAATCTAATCTGGCTTGAATTGGCTCATTTCACCAGCAGAGAAATAACTTATCAGGTTGGAGTGAGGGTAACAAGGAATTGTCCCCAAGAAGGGAAAAAAAAACCCACTCTCAATTTGGAGATTTCTAGGCCACTTTGAGGATCAGGGATGCTCTCCATGGGACATTTGTGTCCTTGGATTCAGCCCTTAGCAGATCGTGTTCTCCAACAGGAGCTGGATCTCTTCTCAGCCCACTATGCTTCACCGGGATCGTATTTCCTGTCCTGCTCTGCCTTCAGCCACTTACCTCTAGTAATATTGGGCGTTCAGGGGGAGCAGGCACTGGGTATTTCTGACTTTCTCTGCCCCTGTCCACTCAGCTTCTACCCACAAGCCCCCAGCCCAACTCTGCTCATGCACAGTAGCGGCTTCTCCCTTTTCTCAGTGTTCGTAAAGGAACAAGCCTTTAGTTGGGAAGGAAAGTTCCAGACTCTCTTCTCTCCCACACCTCAATTCCACCTTCTCCTTGGTTTCCACCATGTACAATAAATGCCACGAGAAACCATTTTTCTGAAGTTCCTGGTGGTTGTTGGCAAGGGAGCAAGGCTATCGGAAGCAGCTGAGCTGTGTCTCTGGGGAGACGCCCAGCAGTGTCTCTTGCCGAGGCCTCTGTCCCCTCCTCTTCTTTTTTTTTAATGATTTATTTCTTTATTTTATGTATATGAGTACACCATCACCGTCTTCAGACACACCAGAAGAGGGCACCAGATCCCATTACAGATGGTTGTGAGCCACCATGTGGTTGCTAGGAATTGAACTCAGGACCTCTGGAAGAGCAGTCAGTGTTCTGAACCGCTGAGCCATCTCTCCAGTCCCTCTTCTTCTTTTTGTTTTTTTAAATAGAATATCTTTTATCTATTCTTTACCAATTTCATACATTTAAGTAAGACATTTGGATCACAAGTACTCTAATTCCTCCCTCCTCCTCCCCATGAACCCCAGCTCCCTCCTCCCAGTCCTCCCACTCCTCCCAGGCACCTCAACATCTCCCTCCTACTTTCCCAGGCATCCTACTTCCTCCATTCCACTCCCCCAATCACTCCCAAGTATTCTACTCCCCCTCATGTCTGCTGCTCAGTTAATACAAGGAGTCCAGTTAGTGCTGCCTGTTACGATGTTGATGGATCGAGCTAACTTGATCTTGTGCGGATAATCATAGCTACAGTGGGCTCACGGTTGCAATTGCTATGTCACACACTCCTCCCTATCCTCTGGCTCTTCTTGTCTCTACCCCTCCCTGAAAAGTTCCCCGGGGCCTTGGTAGAATGGATGTGGCTAGAAGATGTGCTATTTAGGGCTGAGCACTCAATAGACACCTACGCTCAGCACCATTGCCGTTTATGAGTCTCTGCATCAACTGCTGACCGTGGCAGAGATGAAGAACAGAGTCAAACCGTGAATAGTTAGGAGGCAGTGTAACCCTACGTCAGTGAGTAAAACGACAGGTGTAGGCTTTTTCTCCCAGGGCCCTGTGACCTTGCAGGTCATGCGCTTGGCCAAGTTTACATTACCAAGCCAGGAACTTCTTCCTGTGGAGCAGACTTCTTCACATTTAATACAGAAGCAGTTGGTTACACCCAAACCCTTATGCCACTATTGCATTGGAGAGCACATCTTGGTACTATAGCATTCAGAGTTGGTGACAAAGATAACATTGATATCTCTTCTCCCCCACCCCCACCCCCACCCCCCAGTAGCCTACATAGCCCCTCAGGCACTATGGAAGCTAGCCAGCAGGAAGGAAAACTTCAAGTTAATTCCAGCTTGATATTTTTTTTCCTATGTCCTAAGACCAACATGTGACAGCATGCCATCTTTCACCCATAGTCTCTGAGTGTATGACATCTTCACCCTTGAGTTCCCTCTGATATCACCTCCCTAAAACCTCCTTTTTCTCTATGTAAACTATTCTCTCTATACCATCTCACAGCACAAACTATTCATATTTGCCTTATTTTGCCAGGCAGTGGTGGTGCACATCTTTAATCCAGCACTCGGGAGGCAGAGGCAGGCGGATTTCTGAGTTCGAGGCCAGCCTGGTCTACAGAGTGAGTACCAGGACAGCCAGGACTACACAGAGAAACCCTGTCTCAAAAACAAAAACAAAAACAAAAACAAAAAACAAAAAACAAAACAAAACAAAAACAAAACAAAAAAAAATTGCCTTATTTTGCTTGGTATTTTTTGGAATAGGGTTTTTCTGTACTGTCCAGGTTGGCCTTAAACTCAGCAATCCTCAAGCCCTAGTCTCCTGAGTCCTGAGCTTACAGTCTGCGCCACCAGGCCCAGCCTGCTTTGTTGATCTTTGCCGTGCACTGTGCCCACTCAGAGGATATTGTCTTAGTTTCTCTCTCAGTTTCTGCCTTTCCACAATCATTGGTGACTCCTTTCACCATCCACCCGTCTGCAACTACCTCTCCGGCTTCGCTTCCCTGCTCATGACTAAAGACTCTCTGTGCTCTATCCCTTGTTATCAGGAAAGGAGAGGCTTAACTCTGCTATATTATAATGATCTCCATTGGCTGAGAGGCCCCTGGGAAGCTGTCATTGTGGGCAGAAGGGAAATCTACCACTATTACCCGCACCCCCACCCTCAGCACATGGCTAGGGTACTGGGCACCTTTCCAACACTTTCTAAATTGTGCTTCCTGACCAAGATCCAGAATGGAGAATCAATAATTATTTCCATCCATACCTTTCACGAAATAACAACCAGCCCAAGGCTCAGCCAAGTCAATGACCTCAGCCTTTGTCCAGAATCCTGCACTTTGAACTTTGTGTGTAATGGATCATTTGAGTTGTAACACAAAGGAGCTCCGAGCTTGCAATGACTTGAAAAAGCATAACACATTTCAGAGGCAGTTGTTGGAGGGTCTCAACCCCAACTGTCTTAGGTAACTCACAGTATGACATTTTTTTTGCAAGTCACCAAATGCTTAGAGCCCCAGTTTCCCTGTCTACAAAATACTTGACTGACTCTGAATACTTTTGCCAGACATTTTGAAGTGTCAAGTCCAAAAGGGGGATCACTTCAATGCATGTCAGACATGGTGATGGGCACTTAATGTAGGACACTGGCTTCTTGGAGCAATTACCTGATTTTGAAAACTATGGTCCAGAATATGAGTTGTCTGGAGTTCTCTAAGACCACTTCAGGGCACTTTAATTCTGTTCTGGCTAACAAATCTTAGGGAGTAACACCAAGCCAAAGCAGCACCCATGGGTGGGGGGCTTTATATTCTAGGTGTATGTTCCATCGCTACCTGCCATCCAGCTTGGTCCCAGCTGGCTGGAACAGAACCTTCTCTCAGGAGAAAATATTGTTGTTTTTCTTACTACTCGTTTGATCCCCTGGAGTCAATATTTGCAGAGATAAGCACAGTGTGATGAAGTCACACACTGGGGTTTGCTTATGGCTCTGACCCCATTCATTGCCATCTGGTCCTTTTCTGGCCAAAGAGTAAGGTGAGTGGGTGTGTTTTAACGGAAGGTCCTTCCACTCATCCAAGCCGCCCCAGATCACTGTATGTGGTAGGGGGCTGGGTCAGCCAGCTCCTGACTTGTAGGGCTATGTTCTCAATGTCACTCTGAATGCCAGTCAGAAAGTTACCATGGCCTTCCAATGGAACTGGCAGCCTGGACTCTTGTCCCCACTCCCAGGCCTTCCCAGTGACTCTTCTCTATTAGAATGGCTCAGCAAGGTCTTCCTATATTTAATAACATCAATGATGACAACAACAATAATAATAATAAACTTCCTGTTTTCACTTCTCATGAAAATACATAGGTTTTCCCACCCAATTTGGAGGGCTTATTTCCAATGATGTGACTTAAAGTATAAGCTATGAATGTGCAGAGTTCCCTTCAAAGTGGCTTAGAGGGGAAGGCACTTCTCTCCAACATAGAATGGTGAATATCCATAGAATCCATACCCACGGAGGGCAGAGTGACATCTAATTAGGAGAGACACACTGTACATCCTGAGTTGTGGAGGACAGAGAAGTGAAGGCCCAAAGACACAAGTCCAAAGCTGCGGCTAAGCTGCCTGCTACATAGACAACTCCACATTTTTGTCAGAGAGTTGTGTTCTCAATCTTCTATTGCTATAACAAATTCCTGCCAAAATTCACTTATAAGGCAAAACTACTTGCTTGGGCTCACAATTCTGGATAGTCTAGTCCTTGATCAATTGGTCCCATTGGCTCTGTGAGGAGACAGCACATCACAGAAAGAGATACTTTTTAGAACATTTTCCCCAGTGACCTAAAAGATCTCCTACTATGTCCACTCCTTTACATTATTGGTTTGTTTATTATTGTATTGTGTGTGTGTGTGTGTGTGTGTGTGTGTGTGTGTGTGTGTGTGTCCATGTGCCACAGCAGGAGTATGGAGGTCAGAGGACAACTTTGTGGAGTCTAATGTTGTGGATTGGTTCTAATGCTATTTGTGTTAATTCTCTCAAAATCACACTCAGCTCAGCAGGGAACGCCTGGCAATCGTGTTTGTCCCTCTGAGCCATCTTGCGCAGCACCACCCCACACCCCACACCCTTTAGTTTTTCTCTCAGTGCTGGGGATTTAACTGAGCAATCCAAGTATCCCATTTAGCTATACTCCATCCCCTAGGCTCTGCTCCTCCCAGGTCTTAGAAGGGACATTCAACTTCCAAACCACAACAAATATACAATCAAGGATGGGTTCATTTAACAACAGTCACAAAGAATCCCAAAGACACTTTCAGGGAAGTCAAAGCAGCTGGTCACATCATACCTGTAGCCAAGAGCAACAAGACAATAAATACATCCTTGCTTGTTTGCAACTCAGTAAGTTTCCTCTACTCTGATGTGATTCAGAATTCAGCCCTTGAAATGGCACCACCCATACCAGCTACCTGATAACAAGATGAAGTGATGTCGGAGCAGAAAGGAGAAGAAAAAAGAAGGACGAAGAGATAGCCGAGGCACAGTGAGCAGTTACTGTGTGCTTGTCTCTAGCATAGTGAACCACAAAATCAACATCATTGAATTCTCACACAAACCCCTGTGGTATGTGTGTATGTAGCTAGAGTTACAGGCATTTAGGAGCTGTGCATCATGAGTCCCGGGAACTAATCTTGGTCCTCTGCAAGAATAGTATGAGCGCTTAACCAATAAGCCATCTCTCCAGCCCAAGGAGAAAGGATTTATTCTGGCTTATCATTTCAGCCCACCATGGAGGGGAAGGCATTATGACGTTCACAATGGTGGAAGAGATGTGGCAGAGAATCCTCATATCCTCATAGAGCAGGAAAAAGAAAAATGGGATCGGAACCAGGTCCTGTCTATAACTCTCAAAGACATGCCCCTCCCCCCAATGACCCTCCTCAATAAGGAAGGAAGGAAGGAAGGAAGGAAGGAAGGAAGGAAGGAAGGAAGGAAGGAAGGAAGGAAGGAAGGAAGGAAGGTAGGTGGGAGAGAGGAGGGAAGGAAGGGACCAATGCAGTGAACAGAGGGACATTGATTTATAAGAAGAAAGAATGTGTAGAGAGCATCAATGAGAGGGAAAAATCAGACTGTTCTTTTGTTGCCAGCTGGGAAATACAGAGGAAGCTCAAAGCCAGAAAGAGTTATGAAGACATCTACCCAGTGTTTCCAGATTTTTATCACTATCAAAGAAAGAATTCAGAGATGAGACAAAGTAAAGAATTTGAATAAAGTTAGTTTCAGAGCAAAAAGTAGACACTGAACCTGTGAATATAGGCTCCTCAAGAGAGCCATGGCCCAAGACTGGATAGCTCTGGAAAGGCGAACCTGAACACATGTGAGGATTCTCCTGGAGCTAAGGGAAGGCGGGCAGGAACTGCAGGGATGGAGTTTTCCAGATAGGATCTGCTCCCCATTTTTTGTCCTTTTATGGGATTTTCATGTGTCATCGCTTTAGACGTGAGAGGAAATAACTCATCCTGCCAGACTAATGATAAGGGAAGAACAGTAGACTGGAGCAAAAGATGGCACGTGGTTGGTGACCCTCACTGACCCAGATTTGGATGGCCCTGCATCTTTAGTGTTTGAGTGGTCCCCTGATGTTCCACCATTAAACAGTTCTGCTTTTGCCTTAGCCTTCAGTCACTGTGCCACCCTACCTCCATTGTCCCTCTAGGCCAGTGCTTCTCAACCTTCTTAATGCTGCAAG
This sequence comes from Uromys caudimaculatus, assembly GCA_028551405.1. Taxonomy (NCBI): domain Eukaryota; kingdom Metazoa; phylum Chordata; class Mammalia; order Rodentia; family Muridae; genus Uromys; species Uromys caudimaculatus. The sequence goes on along the minus strand of CM052709.1, from coordinate 63,793,937 downwards.
CCTTTAATACAGTTCCTCATGTCATGGTGATGTGTAAAATTATTTCATTGCTACTTCATAACTATAATTTTGATACTGTTAGGAATTGTAATGTAAATATCTGATATATATGAAATCTGATATGCTACCCTGAATGGGGCCACAACCCACAAGTTCAAAACCACTGCTCTAGGCCAGCTAGCCTACTTCCATGTTTGTTATTTCATTTTTCTTTAAGTGCATATAATTTTATATGCAATTATAGGATTGCATATAAAATTGAATTCAGAGCCTTGCCTGTGCTAGGTAAACACTGTGAGATACTTGTTCCTACCTCTAAGTTACTTTATAAGATTAAAGCAAGTAAGACTTCCTTATGCTCGGCTAGACCATGCCATTTTGATTGACTGCTGCCAACCTTTGAATTTTGGAGGGAAAAAAACTCACGTGAAGGTTCTTTTTGGTTCCTTGGAACCTAGCAAAAAAGCAATTCCCCTCTAGTTTCGATGTGGTCTCTTAGAACCTCATTTGGGAGCTAAACTCAGGACAATAGCTGCCCATCAATTCTGTCTAACTCAGTACACTCCACTGCACCCAAGGGAGGGAATTTGAAGACCAGTTGCTGTGCTAGCAAGCATGGACTATGAAGAGAAGCTATGACTTCAAATAGCCTTCTAAATGAAGTAAGGACCAGCAAGGCCAGCCAAGAGTCAGTGGTCAGTGACCTTAGAAGTCAAGACTAAAGGTTAGTCTAGAGGTTAGACTAAAGTCAACTTGAATCAAGAAGTATCCATGATTGGTAACTGCTGCCCTACATGTTTCATGCCTGATGCAAGCACATGACAGCCTCCAGTGTTTAATAATACCATTGTGCAGGAGCCACAGTTATGCCCGTCCCCCCACAGACAGGGTTTCTTGGCTGTCGGGAACTCTGTAGACCAGGCTGGCCTCGAACTCAAAGATCTCCTTGCCTCTGCCTCCTGAGGGCTGGGATTAAAGGCATTCGTTAACTGCCTGGCTTAATTACATCCATTTTAAAGAGGACATTTCTCGTGCCATAGGATGTCTCTCTTTTCAGATATAGGTTTTTAAACACTGCTTTTAAAATAGCTTCTGGCAAAGGGCCAACTTGCTTCTAACTCATCACAGGCCTGGCTTCGGGGTGCTTGGTCCTCTTTGGTACTTACTGGTGGAGCCCTAATGTAGAAGACCTGCTTCAGGTTCTGTGGACAGAGTGGAATTGTGAGTTTCCTGTCTTTAGAAGCTCTTCGGTCTGGATTTCAGTAGCTGAACTGTTAAGCTCACCTCTGGAGTAACCTTAAGGATTCATGACAGCCTCTCGCCCTGTTCCTGGCTTGGTTGGTTTAGAATGAGAGTTGATTCTGTGCCCCAGCACGGTATCAGGACAAAGCAAAATGTTAGTTTGCTCCTACACCACCCCCAACCCCCACTCCAACAAGCTAAGCTCCCGCCTAGTCTTAACGGTGGCCCAGCTCT
>CM052709.1:63760499-63792361 GCA_028551405.1 Uromys caudimaculatus | reverse complement strand
GGGTGGCGTGAGGGGAGGGGACCTATGACCAGAGGGGCAGACTGACATGTGGAACCAATCCTGAGGCAAAGGTGGGGGTGGGGGCTACACCTGAGAATAAAAGAGACACCTGGCCTGCTTTCTGAAACAGGGTGGATTAAGGGCTGACTTCTCGGTGTAGGGGCCTAGTGAATTGGGAGCCAACCCTGGGGCTTTGATTTCTGGTCTCTTGGTAACTGAAAAGGATTTTTTTTTTTCCCATTGTCTGTATCAGTCCTCATTCCAAGGTCCAGCCAGGGAAGTCAGTGAAAGACCTGTAGGTCTTTTTTGGTCAGGAGGGGGCTGGGGATCAATCCCAGGGCCACGCCTGTGATAACTAAGCACTTTCCCACTGAGCTGCACCTCTGGCCACAGATCTCTTATTCAGAGACTAAGATGGAAGGAATTTGGTCATAGAGGTTTTTACCAAATTGTTCTCTGCTGGAAGGAACCACAGAGAAGACATCCTCTTTACCACAGCTGCAGAGCTGGGACGTTCCAGGTGCCTAGTGTACAGTGAGCTAGCGACATAGGAATCACAAATGCATAGCACTCTCTAAAGCACGGGGCTAACAACACAGCTCAGTGGGAAACTGCTCGTTTAGCATGCACAAGGCCCAGGACCATAGAGTTAAAAAACAAAAAAGACAGCACATATTACATGCCACCAAATTTTCTTTCTGAAAGTAGTTGGTAAGATTTACATTAAGTCTATGTTGTTGTCTTACCATGATCAGATTTTAATGTATTTAAAAAAAGTGTTGGTTTATCTGCTGTTCCAATTTAACTTGTGCCCTGTCCTTCAGTTATTAAATCTGGCCACCGTCCATCCAGCAGGAAGGATGAAGCTGCTGGGAAGGAGCTGGGGCCACAGAGGAATCACATCTGCTGTGGCAGATGGTAGGAAGTAGAAGGAACCGGGGAGGAGCCACTTGGCTCTTTCTTTCTGCTGAAGCTTTCCAATAGTTATCCAGACGGCATTACCTAGAAGCCAGAGGGCCGAGGAAACCCAGAAATGCAGGCTCAGGAAAAGGGAAAAGGTCTGTGACCCACCCCCAACTCCAGCTGCAGTCCTGGTTAATGATCCAGGCAGTCTTCTGAAGTCTGCTCTCTGTTCCTATCTGTGGAGGGGAGTTACTGCCCACTGCAAAGGAAGCAGGCAGAGAAACACATTTGAGGACAGAGTCTGTGCACAAAGCTTCCAGAGGTCGGAATCCAGGAGGAGTGTGCGCCGGGCAGGTTAGGCTATCGTCTCCAAGACTGGTCATTCACTCATTCGGGGTCTATTTATTAGATGAGCCTGGTCCGTGGCAATGGAGTATATCATAAAAGACAATAGACACCCGATATTCACCTCACTCCACCCACAAGCCTGTGGTCCTAATTGGTTGGGAAGATATCAAATCTCATGAGTATTGCCTCAAACGTAAGAAACAAATGGCAAATACAATAAAAGAATGAGCAGAGAAATGACCAAGGCAGAGAGATGGCAATGAAAAAGAAACTGCATATGATGCCTGTAGCTTGTACCGAATACCCGCTGGTACCAAATGCTAGTGGATAGGAGCTGGGCACATGGTCCTTTCCTTTACCAGGAGCTCACGATGCCACTCAAAGGAATTTCCAGAAAGCAATGGCAAACATTTGTCCAGCCAACTTAGCTCCTCGCAATCCCACAGAGACCCTTGGAGAAGAGAATAGACTCAGTTGCCCAGAGAGCTTGGGTTCCTGCCGAGCTTGGCCTCTAGCCCTGTGGGTGTGGGGGCTTCAGTACCCTGTCAGAAAGTGCAGGGCAGCCTCTGGTGACCTCCACCTGGCTCTGAGATTCCTCAGGACCTGGCAGAACTGCAATACTCTGGTCTGTGGTTTCTCCTTTGTCACTTCTGTCAGCCATCCCAGAAGGGAGGGGAGCTTCATTCAGTCACCCGTATCTCAGGTGTACTAAATTCAAGATTCTGAATGCATGACTGAATGGGAAAGTGTGGGTGACCTTGGGGAGAAGCATCCAAATACTGGCCTGTGATGGCTAGCGTGATGCCCCAGCTCTGCCACTGACCAGCTTCAGCAGAAGTGCATAAAGTCTGAGAGCTTCCTTTGTATCCTCTGAAAAATGCAAATAGTAACAGTATCTCCTAGATGTGTGAGTCCCAAACAGCGAATGTAAAAGTGTTAAAAAGTGTTTAACTCAGTGCTGGGCCCTCGAATCATTTATTATCATTCATCCTCCTTAGGTTCAGAAAATCATCAATTCACTCCCAGTTACCAACATTCAAGTGCTTGCTTTTCACTCTGAGTGATAGCCCACAAGAGGGCTGTGGACTCACTTTGGCAAGCGTAATATTATACATATTCAGTAGCAGAAATAATCTGCAGCAAAATGGCAAGCAAAAAAAAAAAAAAAAAAAAAAGAGGGGACAGTATAGCAGAAAGCATAGCATTGCACAAGCCGGAAAGGAGAGTGAGTCTGTGCAAAGTACGTGATGCATAAAGAAGAGGCCTTATGGGGACAAGACGTAGGTTATCACACCCTTAACGCATATCACACAGAAAAATAAAAACGTGCCTTTCCCTCCCTGTCAACATCTTATCCCAGGGACAAAACCCTCATCAGATGTGGGGTGACATTAAGATGTCCCCAAAGTTGAACTTTTGTACTTTGCAGTAAGAAAATCTCCTTAAACTCTGGGGGACAGATTTCTATACAGTTCTGTCCTTGAGCTAGAAAGATGGTTCAGTGGGTAAAAACACTTTTGCACAAACATGAGTTTGAATCTCTGGAACTTACATAATTGTTGGATACGGAGCATGAGCGTCTATAACCCCAGCAGGGAAACAGAAGCAGAGACGGGTGAACCCCAAGAAGCCCACAGGCGAGCTCACTTTGAATACACAGGAAAACTATAAAGAAGACTGTCTAGGTGCAAGGTGGAAGCTAATAGCTGACACAGAAGGTTGTCTTCTGGCTACTGTACATGCAGTGGAGCACACACACTCACATTCACACACAGACACATACACACACACACACACACACACAGACACATACACACACACACACGCACACGCACACGCACACGCACACACACAACCCACATTCTCTCTCTCTCATTCACACACATACATGTGCACAATGCTGTCCTCATGACTACCGGAAAGTTTCCAGACCCTGGATCACTCAAGCAATGTGGTAAAAGGCCTATTCCTCCTCTGATTGGTGGCAGACTGATATCTCTGTCCCTGTTGTCACCCATGCCCCACCTCTTCACGTCTTGAGAAAATGTCTCCTTCAAAGCTTTGATTGAGCTCATTCTCTCCACCACAGCCCAGTTTTTATTTCTATTACTACTGGGACAAAAGTTCCTACACATCCGAGAGAGAGAGAGAGAAAGAGAGAGAGAGAGAGAGAGAGAGAGAGAGAGAGAGAGAGAGAGAGAGAGAGAGAGAGAGAAACAGAGAGAAACTCCATCCATCTGTCCAGGTGGAGTGCAATCCACTGACCTGTAATTTGGAAAGCATTTCTCACTGGATGACTTTGCTTTATGTTAAATCTCTCTGCCTGTGTCAGAGATTCTCAGCGTGGCCAGACTGTAGTCTGATTCCTGAGCCCTCTCCTAGGCCCGTCTGTGTCACATTCCATGTAGCAAAGAGTCCTTCTTGCCAAACTCTTCACCAGGAATCCCTGGCTCTCAGCAGCCCATAGCCTCCACTCTCCTTCAATGGTGCCTCATCCCCTAGCTTGTCTTTGATAAGATTCCTGTTGGATCTGCTTAGCCAGAATCCTGCCCTGCTCCTGATGGTTCTCAGTGATTTCCCACCCCCTGACCCTGACACTGCTCACTGGCTACCTTGTCCATACTCAAAGTATGGACAAAGATTTGAGCCCAATCTCTCTCCCAAGTAAAGGTCCCCTCTGTGGTAATCTCAATAATTCTCATAGTAGTTCTGATAAAGTCCTCCTTGCTGTGTGATGGGAAATCTTGGTTAGATGTAACTATGAGGGTCTCTTAGAGACAAGTAGATCAGGGGCTTCTGCCCTACACCGTGGTTTTATTCACTGATGAATGTAAAATTTGAATAGTCTACCAGGAGGTAATAGAACTATGGAAAGATCTTAATTAATCAAGAAATTAGTTTCCTGAAGTCATGCCTTTAAAAGGTAAATCTGGGCCTTGGTCCCCTCTTGTGGCTTTTCTCTGTGCCCTGGCTGTCATGAGAAGAACAGATCCTGCCACATGCTCCACCATGATTATCTGTCTTCACTTGAGTCCAGCTGAGCAGGAACTGAACCCTCTGAAACTCTGAGCCAAAATAAACCCTTCCTCCTCCAAACTGTTTCTCTCAGGGTCTTCTCACAGCAGTGGGAAGTCCAGAACACTGTTTAGACAAGTGTCTTAAAATAATTGCTTTTCTTTAACATCCGCAGCTCTGTTCTTTATATTTAAAATAGATTAAATTATTTTTTGTGTAAGGATGTTTTGCCTGTATGGATGTCTATGTACCACGTGCATGCCTGGTGGTGCCCAAGGAGGTCAGAAGAGGGCATCAGATCCTCTGGTGATACAGGTGATTTGTGAGCTATGAAACCAGGTCCTCTGAAAGAACAAATGCTCCTAACCACTGAGCCAACTCTCCAGCTCTACCCTTTATACTTCTAAGCCTCTGGTTCTCTCTGACCTCAAGCAAACATCATTCCCTGTCCTCTCCCTACCCAGTCTGGAATTACCCCTTCTCCCCCGCCCCCCTTCCTCCGCATTGCAGAGTTTGCTCTTCCTCTCCTTCCCTGATGCCCATGTGTCCAGTCCTCTCTACTCCCAGCCCCAACTACAGAATACCGTGGAGGTGCTTTGGCCTTGTCTCCAAGTGCTGGCGTTCACTCCGGTATTGTAAAAAAGGAGCCACAAGGGAAGGCTTGACATTTTAGCACAGAGAGGGACCTGAAGGGAGCACACTTCCAGGGAAGTGAGAGAGTAAAGGTGGACGCCTCTGGTTGATTCTGAAGGAAAGACTTTCCTGAGCAGCATGCAGAGGGATTAAGCTGTAAGGAGAATAAAGGAGAGAGAATGCCCTAGAAGATAGAGGTGCAAAAAAGTGGCTGGAAGAGCAGGTACATAGAGGAGAGTTGGGAACATCTGGGTGGCAGGGGGCTGTCAGCTACCACAGTCTGCAGAGAGAGGCTCTCCTGGGGCCCATCTTCTGGGGACCCACCTCTCATCTTGAAGAGTGCTCCTCTTCCTTCTCTTCTTCCATCCAACCATCCATCCATACCCCCTCTTCCCCATCTTCCCACTCCCTCCTATTCCTCCTCTTCCCTGAGCCCTAGGAAGCACCCTAAACTGGACAGCTGGGATGGCTCAAATGTAAGCGCACTTTGCAGTGACCAGTAGTCACTCAGTAGTTTTATTCTTTCAATCTTCTCCAGGTGTTTGTGAAGCCCGACCTCAGGGCCCATTGTTCACACGGCCCCTTGATAACCAACAGCTCCACCTCCACTAGCTTGCCAGCCTTCTCCTCATGCTAAAACACCAAGGACAAAGGCATGTAGTCTCAAGCCATCCTGGACAGCATCTCAGTGGCTTATAATTGGAGTCCTGTATAGAGATAGCAATGTGAGGGCACCGACTGGCTCTAATTCTATGAGTCCATTTCTCCACCTCAACTCCCCCAAGAGCAGATCTTGGAGTCACATCACCTTAGATTCTTTGAGGACTGAGACCTGTTGGACAGCCAAACCACCTCCTCTCTAGGGATGCTACACCCTCTTCTGGGCCAGGAAGGCTCTTATTGGATCATTGCTGGCAGCTGTTGTTGAAAACCTGTACTATAACAGTCAATGCTAGGTCAAGCTAGATAAGGGAGAGCAAAGCATGCCGACTATAACACAACAGGAAGCAACTGGGTGTGGCAGTTGGAGATTCCTCTCTGTGTCTCCAAGATCAGCTCCTACTCCCCTCCAGTTAGCAAACCCCTAGAAAGCTAAGAGTGTCCAAAATGTAAATACTGTTGCCTGGTATCAGATTTCTAACTACCACACAAGTAACGCAATGACTTGGGCTCCAGGTACCGGGCTTCTGACTCATCAAAGTGGTTTTAAATGAAAGTGGATTTCAGAATGACTTTACTCAAAAAGATTGCAGCCGCAGGGTATATATAGTTCAGGGCTAGAGTACTTGCCTAGAATGTGTAAGAGCCTGGCTTCAATCCCCAGCATTAAAAAAATAAAATAAAACAAAACATTATCCTAGGATTTCTATTGCTATGAAGAGACACCATGACCATGGCAACTCTTATAAAGGAAAACATTTAATTGGGACTGGCTTACAGTTCAGAGATTTAGTCCATTATTGTCTTGACAGAAGGCGTGGTGGCACGTAGGTGCTGGAGAGGTATCTGAGAATCTTACATCTGGATCGGCAGGCAGCAGGAAGAGTGAGCCACTGGGCCTGGCTTGAGCATTTGAAATCTTAAAGCCCTTCCCTAGTGAGACACCTACTCCAACAAGGCCACACCTACTCCAACAAGGCCACACCTACTCCAACAAGGCCACACCTACTCCAACAAGGCCACACCTCCTAATGCCACTCCCTATGAGTCTATGGGGGTCATTTTCATTCAAACCACCACAAACTTAAGAGTTGGGTGTGAAAGTGCATGCCTATAACCCAAAACCCAGGCCAGCTTGAGCAACACAGAGAAATTGTTTTAAAACAAACAGTAACAACAAGTGCCCATGAGTCAAAAAGCACAGATTGTTGGCCCCACCTGTTTCTGATGATACAGGTCCAGCGCAGCACTTTCTCAACCTGTGGGTCTCGACCCTTTTGGGAGTCCCATATCAGATATCCTGCATATCAAATATTTACATTACCATTCATAACCGTAGCAAAATTACAGTTATGAAGTAACAAAATAATTTTAGGTTTGGAGGTCACCACAACATGAGAAACTGCATTAAAGGGGCTCAGCATTAGGCAGGTTGAGAACCACTGTTATAGAGCCTCTCATAACTCCCAGCTGCTGCCTTTGGAGCTGGCCTAGGAAAAGAAACTGACTTTGAGAACCGCTGCTCTGTACTACAGAAAACCATCCCTACCCCCACGTATCCCCTGCATAAAGTCAAAGCAGCTTCTCATGAGGCATTATCAAAATTCCAGGCCCCTAATTTGACCATTAAAATGATAGTGTTGGCTGGAGCCCTGAGCCTTTACAAAGGCTCCGGAAGGTAGCCAGTGTGAATAGTCCCTGGTCTCAGAGGAAAATAATTCTTAGGTGATGGAACCCAAACCAGGCAGACAATATAGCTCCCACCGGGACTCAAGGCGGTTCTTCTCACCTCCCCCACCAGTCCTAGTCCATAGAACTGCTACAGTGAAACCACCCCGACCATAACACGTCAAGACTGACAGTTATCTCTCGTGCCTCCGGGAATCATGTGGTCCAAGATCAAGTCACTGGCAGACCCAGAGAACCTGGTCTTCTATTGCGATGGCTGTGACCGCAAGCCCCAGGGAGGAGACCCAGCCCCACGGGAGGACCAGAAGGAGTAAACTCACCCCTCCAGGCTGCTGTGGGGCACTAGCAGTGGATCTCATATCACCCAGCCACCTCCTGAAGACCCATCTCTTTTCTTCCTCCTCCTCTTCTGCTGTCTCTGCCTCCTTTTTCATCTTTGACACAGGGTTTTTCTATGTAACCCAGACTAGCCTCCAGCAAGCAACTTCCTGTCTCCCACATACTAAGATTTCAGATATGCCAAGATCCCTCTTATTTTGGGTCCCACCTCTTGCTACTATTGCTTTAAGGAATGTTATGGGTTTAGTATTAAATCCCACACAGGCTTGTGCTTTCAGTGCTTGGTCTCAGTTGGCTGAGCTGTTGTGGAAGGTGTGGAACCTTGGGAAGTGAGGCCTATTGAGAGGAAGTAGATCACTGGGAAGCAAGCTTCCCCAGAGTATGCCAGGTCCCCAGGCCCCTTTCCTTGCTCTGCTTCCTTTCCACTCTGAGGTGAACATTCTCCCACACATGTGCCTAGCACCACCATGTTCTATGTCATCATAGGCCCAGAAACATGGAGTCAAGTGACTGTGGACCGGAGTCTCCGATGTTGTGAGCCAACGTAAATAATTCTTCTCTAAAACTGCTCATGTCAAGCACTCTATGAGGACACTGACTGAATTTTGGAAGGGACACTATCTTCCAATCATTCTCACGAAGGCAGACCCTCCATATCACACTTTCTCTGTCTCCATCCCCAGATGCCGCAAAGTCAGTTGGTCTTCACTGAATGAGGGTTGGACTCAAACAGAAATTACAGATTGTGCTGCAAAGAGGAATAGAGAGAACCAGGGAGAGGGGCAAGAAGCGACAGAGGGAGGACTCTGAAGTGGACATCTCTGTTTGTGTCACGTCATGCAGACTCACATGATGTTTTGCTGAGACAAGACCCATGGGAGGACATGTGATGTTTGGAGAGAGAATACAGACAGTGATGGGAGGCTTGCATAAGCTAGCCTTGCAATGCTCCATTGGTCTCTCTTCACTGATCTTCACTTCACTGAGAGAGGCACAGCAGAGAACTTCTCCTGGCCACATGAAGTTCCTATGACCTGCTATACAAGGAGAGGTATATCAGAGAATCCTTCTGTGGCCAGCTCTCACATGGACAACTGGGAGAGTTAGGAAGCTCCTACTGTCATGTTTAGGCCAATAATACTGCACATCCTGAGTAACCAGGGCAAGTCTTTTTGAGATGATGTTTTTACCAAAACCAAACGAAATGAGAGGCTAAGAAATGAGATGATGACAACATACAGAAATGGAAACAGTATGATATGTTCTCACATCTCAAACTCATTGGCTGAGAAGAGTGAGCAGACAAAGGCTTGTAGGGAATGAGGTTGGAGAGCCAGGAGGATATCTTTAAAGACCATGCCAATACACATTAAGAATCCAAGGCAGGCTCTAAGCAGAGGAGTGATAAGCCCTGGTTGGGACTGGGTCAGCTTCCCTGTGCTTGCCCAGTGACAAGACTTCAGGGAGAACAAAGTACGTGAAATGAAGTTGTTGTCTAAATGACAGAGAGGTTTGATATGGGTGCTGCCATTCTGACTAAGCCTTGGAGAGTAGGAGGGGAGATGGTTAAAGAATAAGAGAAGAACAGGATTCCAAAGGGGAGATCTGGAAAGGGGGAAACACGTGAAATGTAAATAAAGTATGGAGGGGGGGGACAGGTAAAGACATGGGAGTGAAGGCCAGATAAGTCAGGGACTGGGAAGTTCTGCATCACCTATGGAGCCCAGGGAAATGTTGAAAAAGAAGTTGCCTTTTGACAGCACACAGTGAGTGGTTCTGAACAGCCAGAATCCAGCTGCTTTGCCTGGGCCTGACTTTGCTCCAGAGTGGGAGGTGACCATAAGAGGTGTGGATCAAATCTTGGGGATATGGTTCTATCTGGGACTTCATGCTTGTTATACCATCTAAATTAAAATGCTTACAGGTTCCCATTAGTGGTCGTGCTGGCTAGGTTAATGCCAACTTGACACAAGCTAGAGTCATCCGAGAGGAGAGAACATCAATTGAGAAAATACCTCCATAAGATCAGGTTGTTGGCAAGCCTTCAGAGCATTTTCCTAATTAGTGATTGATGTGGGAGGGCCCAGCCCATTGTGGGTGGTGCCATCCCTGGGCTGGTGGTCCTGGGTTCTATAAGAAAGCAGGCTGAGTAGGCCATGATGAGTAAGCAATGATGAGCAAGCCAATAAATAGCATCCCTCCATGGCCTCTGTATCAGCTCCTGTTTCCAGGTTTCTGACCCATTTAGTTCCTGTCCTGGCTTCTTTCAACTACGAACAGTGAGGTGGAAGCATAAACCAAGTAAACATTTTCCTCCCCAGGTTGCTTTTGGTCATGGTGTTTTATCACAGCAATAGTAACCCGAACTAAGACAGTGAACATGGAAGTATGAAAACCGGAGAGTGGTGATCATTGCCCAGATGTATAAATGGATCAAAAGACATTGAACTGTACACTGCCTAAGGGTGTACAATTTCAAAGATTTATTCATTTTATGTGTATGAGTACACTGTAGGTGTCTTCAGACACACCAGAAGAGGGCATCAGATCCCATTACAGATGATTGTGAGCCACTATGTGGTTGCTGGGAATTGAACTCAGGACCTCTGGAAGAGCAGTCAGTGCTCTTAACCACTGAGCCATCTCTTAAGCCCCATATATTTACAGTCTTACCTTTAATAAACTTGTCTTCAAAATGAAAGATGGTTAGCTATAAGGAACCCATCCTAAGTAACCACAGAAGTCATGCTTTTGTTGTAGAAATCTTTGAGGTTGACAAGTGTGTCACAGGGAACTTTTGAAGAATGTTGGAAAGTAGGAAAATATGTATAGAACAGATGATTTTCTGGAGACCAGAAAACTACATATGTGTCACTTTTACGATATGCATTTGGTTGGTGAGTTTTTAGTTGTTAGTTTGTTGTTTGTTTTGTGAGCATTGGGAGGGGGTTGTTTGTTTAAGATAGAGTCTCAATATGTAAACCAGGCTGGCCTTGAAGTCATAGAGACCCACCTGCCTCTACAGTCCCAGTGCTGGCATTAAGGTGTGTGTCACTATGCTTGGCATTATATGCATCTGAGAGAGAAAGAGAGAGAGAGAGAGACAGAGAGAGACAGAGACAGAGACAGAGACAGACAGGTAGAGACAGAGACAGAGAGAGAAAAAGAGAGACAGAGACAGACAGAGAGAGAAAGATGGGATTTTTTATTTCTCTTATCCCTAACATTTTAATAGTTAATATTTCTATAATCAAAGTGAATGATGAAGATTCTACTATAAAACATGTGTGTGGGTTTAAAGTAAATCCTTTACAAAATATAAAGTTATGGGGTGAAACAATATTCTAGCTTGCTTTTCTGTGGCTGGGATAAGCACCATGACCAAATACAACTTGGTGAGGTTGATTTCACTTGACAGATTACAATCCTTCAAGGGAAACCAAGGCAGGAACTCAAGATAAGCTCTTGAAGCAGAAACCACGGAGGAATGTTACTTACTGGCTTGTTCCTTCTAGCTTGCTCAGGTTCCTTTCCTTCACAGCCCAGGCCCACCAGCCCAGGGATATCACCCACAATGGGCCTGGCCCTCCTATATCAATTAGTGACCCACAGAAAATGTCCCACAGACATACCACAGGCCAACCTGAACAGGGCAGTTCTTCCCTCTTCCCAGGTGACTTTAAGTTTGGGTCAAGTTGGCAGCTGAAGCTAACTATGACCGTCATGATAAATTGTGATCCCACATCAAAAAGAAAAAGGAAATAAGCTAAACGGGAAACAATGGACTCATTCAAAATATTTTGGCTTCTTTCTGCTTGCCCGTGCTTCTACTGTGAACATGTGTTACCAGCCTTGTGAACAGGCGTGTGTAATCTGGTGAATCATTAGCTCCACAGTGTGTGTGTTTGTGTGTCTATATGCTATTTCATTTATTATCCACTGACCACACCAGCTCAGTCATTCAACAGGGTCTCAAGGGAGGGAGTGGGGATTGAAAAGAAAAAGACAATTAGACAACATTTTAACATGACCCCAACCAGTCCTGAAGCTGAATCGGGTTTATTTTCTTCCAGCCTGCTTTAATATCATTCTAAGTACATGCAAAGAATTTGGTCAGTCTTAAGGCCTAAACAAAGTAGTTAAGGAACAAACAAAGCATAAAAAAAATCCCAGGAATACTGTATTCAGAGTCTTAACAAGACCCATCAAGATACAAAGGACACATTCCTCAGCTGTATTCATCTTGAGCCTACCTCCACTTCCTAGCCCTGTCAAATTCCTGCCACATTCCTAGAAGCAGCCCCAGCTGCTCTCCACATCCCACTATGAAGATTTAATTTAGTTCAAAAGTTTGGGGCTGTGGAGCTGGCTCAGTGGTTAAAGTGCTTGCCACCTAAGCACTGGGTGAGAGTGTTAGCCAATAGAGACAGGGAAATCCCCAGACAGATTAACTAGATTAGTCAGATCATGGAGCTCTGGGTTTGATTGAGAGACCTTGCCTCAAGGAATAAGGCAAAGGATGATTTCTAGCAACAACCTCAGGCCTCCACAGGCACATGCACACCCATGCATAGGAACACACACACACACACACACACACACACACACACACACACACAGAGCCTGCACACATATATGATACACACATGAGAATGAAAAAAAAGGACAAAGTTTCCCAATTCTTGGGACACTATTATAGTAAACATTTCTCTGGGTTTGACAGGAAACAGGAAGATGAGTGAGGCATGCATGGAGCATGAGCGGAAAGCTAGAAGGGTGAGGTGCAGGGGCACTCAGTCAACAATGATGCCTTTAAAAAAGCCTCGGTTTCTGTAGGTCTTTTCGGCAGAAGTAATCTCTTTGGCCTCACCAGCTTGCTAAGCACAGTTCTCCAATGGTCTGGACTGTGTGGTGAGTGGGCTTTTCTGTAAGGAGCTAATGGTCTTCAAGAATCTACCAGGGGCCTCTGTGTGCTAAGCATTGGGTTTTGTTTTCCTCTAATCCCCATGATGCCTGCAGGCTGATTGGGGACTTAATTGGGAAGGGACAGAGAACACAGAATAGTGGGGAGACAGCCAGGCTCCTCAGCCACCTGCTCTCTTATCTGTTTCTGTTGAGTCCCTAATTATGCAACCTGCAGCAGATGTCTTAACCTTTGAGTCTTATTTCTTCATCCATGTGAGGGGATCAGAGCAGCACAAAGCAGGCAGTATCTGTGACCAAGACACTCTGGGCAGTACTTGACAAATATAAAGGCAATATAGAAATTGCTGTTTTATATTTCTATGCCATTAAGTAGATATTTCAAGTTCCTTTAAAATTTCTCTCTCTCTGTGCAACATATCAAATTTTCACTTAAACATCCAATGCATGATAATGATCCAGCAAATATTTTGTTTTGTTGACAGGATGTCATGTAGTCCAGGCTGGCCTTAAATTTGCTCTGTAGGTGAGGCTAGCCTTGAATTTCTCTGATCCTCTCACTTCAGACTCTTAAATTGTGGGATTACAGGTATGTGTCACTAGGCCTGGCTCTCCAACAAACATTTTTTTTTTTTGGTTTTTTGAGACAGGGTTTCTCTGTGTAGCCCTGGCTGTCCTGTAACTCGCTCTGTAGACCAGGCTGGCTTCAAACTCAGAAATCTGCCTGCCTCTGCCTCCCAAGTGCTGGGATTAAAGGCGTGCGCCACCACTGCCCAGCTCCAACAAACATTTTTGATCCTCTGCTATGGATCCAACACTGCCTTACTTGGGAAAGCAGAGATGAACTGACATGACCCTCCCTGGGGCTGTTTGCAGGTTAGTACATGAGAGAAACACAAACAGAATAACAGAACGAGTTGGTAATTAGTAACAGCCATGTCCTAAAATGCTCTAAAGTCCCAGAAAACACTTTCGCTCTTCGTTCTCTAAATGTGGTTCCCATTATTATGTTTATAGTATTTTTTTTCCCCCACAGGGAAAGGAGGAATCAAATATTCCTGGGAGTCTGGAGGCACCAGATACAGGCTGTCACCTACAATGGCAGACACTGCACTACAAGCCGGCACCATTACCACCTTTGCTCCCACGAAGAACACACGGTTGCTACTCTTCGTTTACACAGTCCTTGGTGGCAAAGTCAGATAACTCTTCCTAGGTTGTGCCTCAAAAAAAAAAAAAAAAAAGTCCCAAAATAAGGCTCAAAGCCAAGGTCTTATTTTCCCTGTAACACCTCCTTGTCTCTGGAATATTCTACAAGCACCAAATTCAGTGCTCAGATATTATCCCCATTTTTGCACATGGAGAAATGTAAGACTCTGGAGGAGTCTTAACTTACCCGAGACCCTCAGAGTGAACACATGGAGTTGGAGATTGATGCAAAATACAAGAGAAATTTATTGATTCATCAGCATGCTGAGGTGGCTCTACATACCAAGACAGGAGGGCGACCTGGAGCCCGTTTAGCGACCTCATATAGGATTTTAGAGCAGCCGCCATTAGGTACAATGTGATTGGCAGAACAGTGTGATTTTTAAACTGATTGGTCTTTAGAGAATAAGGTAGCAGGGGCTTAATCAGCCCCTCCCTTCTAGCCTACATGAACCTGTTTCTTCCAGGAGGGGAGGGGTGCCCATGTGCTCAGAGGGGAGGGGACTATGGTGGAATATCTCAAAGTTCCCGAGCTGATTTCTCATGACTCAGGTGGAAACAAGGGCAGAGGAAAGTGAAAGGGGGAGCGTGGCCAGGTGACAATGAAAGTCAGAGTTCTGAGTCTAAGCTTAGGTGGAGGAAAAGGCAGTGTGGTGAGATGGGTTCAGGAAACCGTGTGAGCTTTCCCCCCAATATGTTAAGACAAGAAAATGTCAGTTTAGATGAGCTGAGAAAATGACTCAGTTCATGTAGTGATTGTCATGCATACAAACAGGACCTCCAGCGCCCGTGTAAAGCATGGAGGGGTACACCTGAAATCCCAGAGCAGAGAAGCAGAGGCAGGAGGATCCTTTAGACTTACTGGCCAGCCAGTCTAGCCAAAGGGGTTATCTCTATGGAGAGGTAGCTCAGGGGTTGAGAGCACTTGCTGCTTTTTCAGGGGATCCAAGTTCAACCCCAGCACCCGTGCCAGGCAGCTCACAAATGCTTGTAATTCCAACTCAAAGGGAATTCCAACTCTGTCCTCCAAAGATATCCACGACACCCATGACATATATACACACAGAGAGACACACAAAGTCTGTGGTGTTTACACACAGAGACACACAGCACACTTGGAATATACACACAGAGATGCTTAAACAGAAACACAAATTAATGTAAAAATAAATAAATAAAGTGGAGAGACTGGAAAGATGCCTTAGCAGTTAAGAGCATTGGCTGCTCTCTCAAGGACGGAGGATTCAATTCCCAGCAGCTTACAACTGTCTGTGACTCCAGTTCCTAGGAATCTAATACCCTTTTCTGGCCTCCACAGGCACCAGGTATGCATATGATGCAGATATATACATGCAGACAAAATACTCACATACATAACATATAAAACAATATTATAACATAAGACAGAGGTAGGGAGCAGTTTAGGGATTCGTGCATGTGTGTCCCATGCACATATGCATGTAGGAACATGGACATATGCACTCATGTACCTCCAGGTACACCTCTCCTGGGCACCAAAAACCAAAACAAATGAAACAAGAGATATTGAGAAAGAAGAAAGGTGCTTCAGAAATGAGAAGAGTGGCCAAACGAGACCCTACTGTGCAGAGGACTCCTAAGGGAAGGCAATCATGAGTTTGCCCAGGTTTCCCCCTAAAGGTGAGATATATGGTTGTGTTTAGATGCTTTAGATGATGCAGAGACAAGCTGGACTCTACATTTCTTCACATCAATATAGCTGGTCTTGCCTCTCCTCCAGGTAGGATATGAGGTTGTCTCTGGAAGGGAGTTTAGGTTGAATCCCCTTAAAGTGGACTCTGAAACAAGGATCGGAGGCAAGTGGTTGACTTGGCAATTGTCCAAGGAAGCAGCAACAGGAAGTGCAGAAGGAAGGCACTGAAGGGAGGACAGTCAACACAGCACGTGCCTTAGGCCAGGGACTGTATCCAGTGGAGCCCCCTGAGAACTGGTTACGTCTCGTCTCTCAAAATTGTGCTTCCAGAGAAAGTGAAAGAGTCAGGGCATTTCTTCCTCAGCTCCTACCAGCGGCTGGTTCCATGTTGGCTGTTGGCATCCTGTGTTAGCATTCCTTCTAGGTTCTGACCCACAGTTACCTGGCAACAGCCAGGTGTGCCTGACTCACTATAAAAGGGGCTGCTTGCCCCTCCTCTCTCTCTTACTCTCTTACTCTCTTCCCTCTCTGTCCCTTCTCTCCCAATTCCCCATCTCTCTCTACTACCCCCTCAACTCCCCATGCTCTAAATAAACTCTATTCTATACTATACTTATTGTGTGGCTGGTACCTCAGGGGGAAGGGACACTTCAGCATGGGCCCGCAGAGGCACCCCCTTACCCTGCGCCATACCGAACCTCTACCAAACATATCCCTGCCTTCTTTTTCTTTTTTTATAAAACACAACATCCTGCAGAACGCTTCAATGAATTGTTGATTCCAGTGATCACAAAACCATTGGCTTGACAATGGAACAAAACAGGAACATAAAGAGGTTGTGATCAGAGCATAGCTATAGCCTGGAACAGCTATTTGGGAAGTGACCCAAGCAAAGTGACCTTAAGCAGAAGGTGTGCATTAGTGTGGTTATGCTGTCTGGGTAGCAGGGACCCCAAAATGCGTATCAGGGTCTGGGATAGTCAGGTGGGATGAGCACTTGTGGCTGAAACATGAAGTTGTGCTTACAAAATAGACTGGATTTTTCTTAGATTGGGGGAGCTGGTTTAGCAAATGCCATTGATAAAGACTTCAGGGAGTGAGCCAGGGCCTGCTGCAGGCCATCAACAACACAACCTTGAGATCAAAGCAATAAATGGATCGTGATCATGGGTGTCACAGATGCACTTGGAGGAAATCTTTGGTTTTAATAGTTTATCCCTAAGGAACTTGATTAGACATAATGAAGATAATGATTATGCTTTTTAATTTTTATTTATTAATCTTATGGGGGTGCTTGGAACATATGTAGAAATCAGAGGACAACTCATGGGAGCCAGTGCTTTGTTCCCACCATGAGGGTTCTGGGGATCAAGCTCTGGTCTTTAGGCTTGGCAGCAAGTGCCTTTACCCTGGAGTCACTTCACCAGCCTCCATACTTTTGCGGACAACTCTGAATAAATCCCAGCATCTTGAAAGCTGACTAGCTTAGGTTCTCCAAACTCAGAAACCCACCACTATCTGTGCTATTAGGACATATTGCAAGTGATAGGAGTCTTGCTCTCTGATAGACTGTTCCTTGCTTGGAGATGGGGGGGGAGTTTTGGAGATAGAGCAGAGGGCAGACAGAATTACATGTCAGTCATGATCAAAAGTGGAATGCTTTGGAGAAAAAACACCAAAAATCCACAGATGAAAGATGTCAAGAGCCAATGGAAGAGGCAGACCAGTCCAGGACAGATGAGAATGCAGCATGCTGGGGGCTTGGGGACAGAAGTGTGTCTATGGCAAAGGTAAGACACAGGATTCTACACCCTAGAGCTGAAGGCAGAGGTTTATACAGAGAAATACAAAGGTCACCAGGATGTATCAGCAATTTCTCAAAAACAAACAAACAAAAAAACTATTAATGTGTGATTCCAAACCCACACAGGTATAGCACTAACTACTGGGCTATCTTAACAACTGTGTTTATTCTATAGGCTTTAAGAGAGTGTGTGCTAGGGTCACCTGGCAGGCAAGACAGCAGTTGCAACCAAGATGGCTGTGTTCAGGACAAACTGAGCTCCTGTAAGGCCCGTTGACTCAATCTCTACACTAAGGGAGGAAGGCCTCAGTCTGGTCCTATGCTGTTGGACTGGACTCGTGCTGTGGAATGTGTGGAGTGAATAAGCCACTAACCAAAGTGCAAGAGCAGCACAACTTTTTAAAAATCTTTTTGGGTGTACATTTGGGTCATAATCCTTAGAAGGCACAGTTGGGGGTGGTCAAGATTGGCCAGCACTAAAGATGGAGTATGAAGAAGACAGCAGCAGACTAGAGCCCTGCCCTTCAGAACATCTTCTGACAAAAAAAGCAGGAGCGGGGCTGGAGAGATGGCTCAGTGGTTAAGAGCACTGACTGCTCTTCCAAAGGTCCTGAGTTCAAATCCCAGCAACCACATGGTGGCTCACAACCATCTGTAATGAGATCCGATGCCCTCTTCTGGTGTGTCTGAAAACAGCTACAGTGTACTTACATATAATAAATAAATAAATCTAAAAAAAAAAAAAAAAAAAAGCAGGAGCTAATGATGGTGAGGTGGGTGCAGGAAGGGCAGGGAAAACGGATGAGAAGACTTTGAGAGAACAAAGGTTCCTTATTACAAACTGATTTCAGTCAGGTTTGCAAGGCTGTTCAGTGGAGAAAAGATTCAGGGAAAACTGGCCAGCTACTGTCAAGGAATGAAGTTATATTTCACCTTCTGTCTTATCTAAGACTTGAAATGCACCACAAACCTAAGCCTAAAAGCTAAACCTACAGGGCAGAGCATGAGGAAGAGAACAAGGAGACATCTTCCTAACAGTAGGGTTGATGACTTCGTAGGTGACGGGGTCATACTGAAAATGGCCATCCCCCTGTTGAATGAATTGGGGGAAGGGAGAAAGTGGGGAGGGAGGGAGGGATCTACTAGGGAAGACAGGGATGGCAAGAGGAAGCAGTGATCCTCAGAGGAGGGACAGAACCTAGGTGTGACAGTCTTTGGGTAGGCTGAAGTGTGGATGAGTCTGGGCGTATTTGGTACCTGATATGGGAGACTCAAGCTTCGTGATAATCACTGGAAGCAATCAGGGCAGGGGAGAGCCAAACCAGGAGCAGGGGGGGCTGGGGTTGGGCTGGTGGAGTTAGGAGGGACTGATGGGGACACTAGTGGAGTCTTTTGTTGTTGTTTGTAAGCAAATTATTTGGAAGAGGCACCAGGCTCAATTTAGGGGCCAGTGAGATGGTAGGTAGAGGTATTTGCCACCAGACCTGACTACCCAGGTCCAAAGCCCAGCACTCATAGGGTAGAAGGAAGCACTAACTCCCCAAAGTTGTTCTCTGATCTCCACACATGTGCTGTGGCAAATGCACACCTATCTGCCCATCCCCACTGAGATAGACAGATAGATAGATAGCTATTTTAAGATTTTTTTTTTTAAAGACTTAATTCTGACTTTAAGCAGTCTCCACTGTGTTTCACAGTCTTATGGTTTGTGTGTAAAATGTCCTCACTGGCTCATGATGGTTCCCAGCTAGAGGCTCCTGTGTTGGGATGCTGTGAAAACTTTAGGAGGTAGAGCCTAGTTGGAGAAAATGGATTGATGGAGAGCAGGCCTTGAGGGGGGTAGCCCAGGCACACTTCCGCCCTCACTCTTTCTGCTTCCTCCTTTGTACCCTGTGATGAGCACCTGCTTCATGCTCCGGGCACACAGCAGTGAACTGCTCCTGCTATCGTGCCTTCCCTGCCATCATAAGCTATGCCCCAGTCCATGAGCTAAAACACATCTTCCCTCTCTTAACTGCTTCTCCTTGGGCATTTGGTCACAAGAAACAAGAAAGTGACTAACACACACAGTATGTGGCCTATGGCAGGCCTCCTGAGTAGTACCTGTGACCCAATGTCACTCAGGGTTACCCTTTCTACTACCCCCAGAGGGCTGAGCTTGACCCCCAAAGGCCACCACTATGAGCAGGACTGAGATCTTTATGCTCCCTGCTCTGGCTTCTCACCAACAGACCAGAACTGTGGGATTTAGAATCTAGGATAATTTGGAGAAGCCTGAATGTTATCTTTAAAGAGTTTGCAAGGAGAGTGGTTTGTTTTGTTTTGTTTTGTTTTTTAAGACAGGGCTTCTCTGTGTAGCCCTGACTGTCCTGGAACTCACTCTGTAGACCAGGCTGGCCTCAAACTCAGAGATTTACCTGCCTCTGCCTCCCAAATGCTGGGGTTAGAGGGGTGCGCCACCACTGCCCAGCTAAAGATGGGCTTTTTAAGAATAGGGCTAACTCATACTCTAAAGGCAAAGAAGTTCACATGAGGAAGGGCCAGCACTGGTCAAGGCCAGCACCAAATGACTCGAAACAGCATGGCCATGGCTTTGACATAATGACCTGACAGACGGTAAAATAGAATCTTGAAGAGGTCCAGTGTGACAGGAGGTTCAGTGTGACGGGAGGTGAGAGAACTCCCCTCTGTTAGTGGCACATAGACCCCCTTCTAGTCAGTGTGCTCCTCAAAACAGAAAATGTCACTTTCGTTCTGTTGGCCTCCGCTCAGTTGTGGGATTCTGGCCCTTCACAGGAACTCCATCAGCTGAATGAAGATCCTGTAAAAGGATAAAGAAGTGAAAGAATGAGCAGATAAGCCCCAGCCCAGCTGGCTCTGCTGATAACCAGAGCGAAACAAAGGATAGAGTGGCCTGGGTTATATACCATTGTGGCCTTGTTTAGCTTTGGGATGACAGCTGTTTAGCTGGGATAAAGGGAGTGTGTGACTTGGGTCATAAACAAATAAAGAGTGAAGGGACTTCTCGGTGTTCATGATTTATAGTTACAAAGCTGTTACTCAGAGCAGCCTATAAACACCTTACCACACAGGCAGGATTAATCCGACTTTCTCCTTTTGATGAATAATGAAACTGCAATTTAAATAACTGGAATCAGTAGTCACATAACTTGGAGTCAGGGAAGACAGATTTAACCCAGCTGGCTCCCCAGCCTTGCTGCTCACTGTGTTGGGGAGGGGAGGGGGGGAGGGGTGCCTCCTACCCACATTTGCAACCTGGTCCACCCCTAAGTGGTCTTCTTCCAATCCACTTGCCTATGATTGACACGCAGTCTTGTTTTGTGTTGGGTTTTAATTTTGTGCAAATTATGCAATTACATTATGAAACATATAACACAAATATGTCTTCTCCCACAAACAAAAACTTACATTTGTCCCACCTCTTACGAATATGAGAAATCTATGCCTTCATTTTCCGCCCTTGCCCACACCGTTCTCTGGTGTGTCTGCTGGGTTGTGTGCTTTCCCGGCTTTGTGTGTCTCTGCACCCTTCCTTTTTGGTTTCCCTCCAGGATGCCAGAGTTGCTTTCTTTGAGGCTGGTGTCTACCCCCTCTTTCTGTCCAGGGCTTTGGCCAGCTGCCTCACCCCTCCCTCATCCCAGTATCCCATCTGAGAGCAGGCTGGCAGCTATTGCTCCCACTGAGCGATTTAAGCAAGTTCCTGAGGAGACTATCAGCACACACATTTTATGAGCCAGCTGTCTCTCCAAGGACTTTGGTCTTTACGGCTTAACCCATCTATTTCTGCTTTCTGGGTGTGACTTTTTTTCTTTCCTTTTTTTTTTCTTTTCCTTTTTGGAGGGTGGCGATGGTATCTGCCATGAATTTCACTCTGCCATTGCGGTTCCTTTGCAGGCTCATTCGATGCTCCTTTAGCCACCTTTCCTGCTGGCTTGGCCTTCTGAACCCATCTGCTTTCACTGCAGGATGAATGCAGGAGGGAATTTCAGAACACTTGTGGTTATGAGATTCCTGACCCAGAGGCTCTGTGGTCCAGCACTGCTGAGGCTGCTGAGGCTGGAAGCTGTGTGGAGGATTGGGCACCTACCTAAAGGTTCCCATCCCCATTTGAGTCCCGGACCAGGCGTTGGTCTAGCTGCTTCATTTTACAGATGGGTAAACAGATCCCATGACAAGATGAAAGGAAACCAATGTCTGAGATTTGGTCACTGTGCTGGGCCATCCTGACCCCCACCCCAGGCTCTGAAAACATGTCCTGTCTCCTGGGTATTCTTGCTTTCTCAAGTGGATTCATATTAGATGCACACAGACACCCACTGACCACCACACTCAGGCCCAACTCTGGGATTTAGAGGGTGCAGAACAAAGTGAAAAGTGGGGTCAGCTGAGGATGTCCGGACCCATAGGGGACAGGTGATTTCCCAGGAAATTCCAACCTTGGTGTAGAAGCCCTGGGTTAGGAGTGTGGGTCATTGGCCCTTGCTCAGTTACCCACTGAACAAGCCATGGCACCACAAGTTGAGGAGGGACAGCCACACCTTGCCCCATGTGAGACATCTTAGGGAACACACCTAGCTCTGACCCTGTCTGTGCTTGCATCCCTGTCAGAGCAGATTAGTAGCAGAACATGGTGCACTAATATGCTAGAGAGCAGCTGGGGATGGGGTGGGAGACCACATAGAGCTCAGGGGCCAGGATCAAAGACAAACATACAAGAGCCATGCCAGGGAGATGATGGGAGTTAGACCACATCAAGCATCCTGTGAGGGCCCATCTGACTTGATTTACAAATGCAATTATATTTTAGGAATCTCAGGATGAGCTGGGCATGGTGGCACATGCCTTTGATCCAAGCCCTTGGGAGGCATAAGCAGGTGGAATCTGTGAGTCTGAGGCCAGCCTGATCTACACAACAAGTTATAGGCTAGCCACAACCCTGTTGGAAGAAAAAGAGAGAGTGGGGATGGGGGAGAATAGGGAGGGAGGGAGAGAAGCAACCAGGAAAGAAGGAAGGAAGGAAGGAGGGAGGGAGGGAGGAAGGAAGGAAGGAAAGAAGGAAGGAAGATCAAAATGGCTAAGCAGAGCACCAGGCTGAAGATCAGAATTGTGTATCAGCCCAGTGTCTATGCAGTCTTTGCATGTGTGGTACTCAGGCCTGGCTCTGGGTTTTAGAAGGTCCGGAGCAAAATGAAAAGTGAGGTCAGCGGCAAGCTCCTTAAAGACATCAGCTTTATTTCTCCCAAATGACCCTGTAAGCCCCACAGCTCAGCTGTCACCTGAGGGTTATTCTGCCTTATTCCTACTCCTCACAGCCCTTTGGCTCCCTCAGATCCGCTGTTCTTGAAGCCTCAGTCCATAGATGAGATGGCAAGACATCAGGCCTGCCTTCCATAGCAGAGTCCTGAAGCTGGCGTTTCCAGTAGAGGCTGCTGTGCCTTTCTTTCTCAGTTTGCTTACGGTGGCCAGTCATCTCTTCTTGTCTTCAGGATTACGGCTCGTAGCAGATAGCACACATTCTGATATAGAGGCAGCGTGCTCAGTAAGCGAGCCATGACGGGTGAGTATCTCTCTCACGTAAACAGCCTCTTATCTGTATCATTATTAGCCTATTTTAACTTAAAACATCCTTGTTTGTTTCCACTTAAATAAATTTAAATAAGAACAAGCTTATTCTGATGGCATAAACTAGAGACCAAGATCGTTTGCTTTATAGAAAACAACCATAAAAAGAAGTAGGAAATGACAGCCACAAGGAAATCTAACCAAATACTTAGCTTTCTGGAAGCACACAGCCTGAGAGCTCTCTGTTCAAGAAGGGAATTTGCAAGCATTCAACGATGTGCACCCCCTCCTACTTCTCTTTGATTTAATCTTCAAGGAATAGTTCTGTCACGGTTCACATTCCATTCCATGTTGTTTAAGGCCCTGCTGGTCGGGGTATCAGCTAATGTCATCTCTTGTACCCTGGTCTGCTTGTCATACTTTGAGAAATACCAAAGAGGAGGCTAAGAAGTGAGAGAGAGCCAAGATCTGTGCTCACTTACTAGGACTGCAAAATAGTTAAAGCCCAAACAAGCCAGTCAGGAATACTGTCTGTAGAGGCACGAACTGAAAGAATCCATACCAGCTGCTCCCTAGCCAGGGCCTCTGAGGAGGAGAGAACAGGCTGGGTGCTGTGGTCAAATGAGCATCACCAACTTAACGATGGTTTACTTATTTAATTTAAGGTGCTAGACTCAAATGGAAACTTTTATTTTAGGATGTATTTATTTAATAGTCTTCATACCAGGGCTGGAGAGATGACTCAGCGGTTAAGAGCACCAACTGCTCTTCCGAAGGTCGTGAGTTCAAATCCCAGCAACCCCATGATGGCTCACAACCATCCGTAATGAGATCTGATGCCCTCTTCTAAAGACAGCCACAGCAAGCAGGGGCCAGAACGAGAAGAAAAAGTGTCTGAAGACAGCGACAGTGTACTTACATAGAGTAAATAAATAAATCTTTAAAAAAAAAAAAAGTCTTCATACCTTCATGCATTTAAAAGTTTTTCTTAAGGTTTAGTAGAAAAAAAAGAAAAAAGAGATTAAAGAAGAAAATGATGTCTGGAGCAAAAGACTAGACTGCATGAACCTGTTTGAGCCGCTGCAGCCACTGAAGCAGATAGAGGATATAATGACAGAAGCTAACTTATCATTCTGTAGGCCACAAATGCCACCAAGGTGCCAGTGGGGTTGGTGCTCCCCACAGCTCTCTTTCCATTACAGATGGCTGACTCTTCCTGTTTCTTCCTGCTTCCCTTTGGGCATGTTTCAGTCCCTCTTCTTATGAGGACACCAGTCATGCTGCATTAGGACAAGCCACAGTGATCTCATTTAATTCTGTTACGTCCTGAAGGTCTTATGTCACAGTACAGCCACATTTGAATTTGGGACATATTCACAGGAGTCTCTTGTCCCCTGTCCTTGCTGACTGGGATGCCCCATCTTCTTCTTTCCCAACCCCCGCAGTTCCCTGACTGCATCCTTCCTGTTCCACTGCTCCCTCCAAGCAACCCACTGAGACTCACATGTCTTCTGAACTTCAGTTCAGCCTTTCTTGCTGCTGGAGTAGACGCCTGTCTTTGGGTCTTCCATTCAGCCTTACACTCTATGGCTACTTGCAGCTCAAATTGAGGACTCGTGGCAATATGTGAAGACATCTCTCATCTCAGATCCAGCCATGGAATTCCTCCATCTTGTCTTGGGTATATCTACAAGGGACATCGATGGCATTCCTTTGCCTGTTTTTTGTCTTGTAGCTCTCATATTATGTCACTTTAGATAAGTCTCATATCTAAGACTCCCCCCAAAGATGTCAGTTGACATTCAAGTAGGAGAGGCAGAAAACTCTCTGGATGCTTTAAGTAAGAAACGTGGACACAGCAAATACTTAAACCGAATTGGAAGTGTTTGAAGTAGACAGGAGATGGGAGAGGCACAAACATGGCAGACCCTGGGAACAAGAGCTACACTGAAGAGGTGGTGTAGGAATGAAACCTCAGAGACTTAGGTTCCCCACTCCATGGAATAACCACCTGAGCCCTGTACAATACAGGCCCAGGCTGACCCGAAGCAAGGACCTTCTATTCCAGCTAGGCGTCTAATAGCTTTTCAGCCAGCTGCACTCACAGCCCAGTAATGGAATCTCTTTTTATACTACCTGTTTGGGTGAAGTCTGCACATTTTCCCTTTCCCTAGAGAAGCAGAGCCTTGGCCTTGAGCTTGCTATTTGACACTGATTTAGGGGCCATTGTAACACTGAAGTGAGGAGGAAAGGCGCCTCCGCTCTCTGCTTTGTCAAATGGGATGGAGCCGATTACTCTCCCCATCCCTTGTGTTTGGTCAACTGTCTACTTCCTAAAATACATACCTGTCAGAGTCCTAGCCCTGTCTTCCTCCCGGGCCTCGGTCCACCCTTCCCTGCAAGAAGGTGGCCATCTTCATCTTGGCTGCTTCCTCACAGTGTCTCTGTGAGCAAGACTGGGCAGGCCCTTCATTCCTGAAGAGAATAAACACAAGATCCCACTCAGCCTGCCCACTGGAATTCCTACCACTGACTGTGGCAGCCCTGGCTATTTGTACCTGAGACATTTTCCAAAGCAAATTGAATTGTTCTGCGCCAAGGCTCAGGCTGAATTCCTTGTCTCTAGGAATTTGCTTGGTCACAGTATGAGTCTCCAGTCTGATACCCAAGTGAACTGATAATGGGGTTTCTTGCCCCAGGGTCCTTGCTAAGCTGCTGTTACTGGTGTTTTCTTTTTGGGTCTATTTCTTGGTCTGCTTTTATCTGGGGCACACCCGTGTGGACTGGAAAGAGCTGTGGGTTGAGCTCAGATCCTTGTATGGGTACAGGCCCTCTGCTTCTGTTCTCTATAATGTTTAGCGGGTTACTTTCCTTCTGTGTAATGGAGCGCTACAATAGGCTGAAAAATAACCTAACTCGGAGTTAACCACAGCCTAGTCTCTGGAAACTGCCAATGCAACTTCATTTAGAAACAGGGGGTCCTTACAGATGATGATATCTTCTTGGTGGATTTTTCAATGTTGTCACAAATGTCCTTACAGCAGGGACACTGCAGGATAGGACACACACAGAAGAGTCAGTATTACGATATTAGAGGCAAGTGGTTAGAAGCCACAGAGTGTTTTTATCTATCAACATCCAAAGTGTAGACACTTATGATTGGAGGCTGAACTGCCCCCTTCCCCAAATTCATATGTGGAAGGCCTGGACCCAGTACCTCAGAATGTTACTATATTTGGAGACAAGACTTTTAAGAGGTGATCAAGTCAAAATGAGGAAGGAACCAGACTGATGTCCTTATATGGAGAAGAAGAGACACCCAGAGGAAGGCCACGTGAGGTCAAGGGTATGAGAAAGCAGCTGTCTGTACACAGAGGACAGAGGTTGCAAGGGAAGCTAGCCCTGTGGACACCTTGATGTTAGTCATTTCTGCTCCTTAAATTATCCTGCCTGTGGCTCTTTGTTATGCCTTGACTCTACATCAGGGATGGCCAGCTTGCCTCTGGATAATAATCAGAAAATAATGAGCAACAGTGAATCTGGCTTCCCCTATCCCTGAGCGAGGCCCACAGCACCCTTGGAAGTCAGGGAAATATTTACCTCACAATTACACTTGCCTACTCTCATTGTCCCTCCCTTGTGATGGAGACTGCCACCATGGAAGCTAGTCTCTTTTTAAAGTATACATTTCATATCTTCACCCCTACCAGAAATGCTCTCCTATGTGCCTGTTCTTCTAAATATTTGTGTGGTTTAGTATTTCAAGACAGGGTTTCTCTGTGTAGCCCTGGCTGTTCTGGAACTCACTCTGTAGACCAGGCTGGCTTCGAACTCCACCTGCCTCTGCCACCTGAGTGCTGGGATTAAAGGCGTGCATCCTCTTGCACTTTAAACAGCTCATCTGAATGGAGTGAAACAGCATTTTGAACTGGGATTTGCAGTTGCCTTTTCATTGACCCCCTAAAGAAGATGATCTCAGTCTCCAGAACAAATTTCCCCACCTCTGGCACTGCTTATACCAGGGACAAATCATCCTGTGGTCAAGACGGGGTCCCTGTGCATTCGGGGATGTTCACCAACGTCTCTGCCTTGCACACAGCAGTTGGTAATTGTGTCTGCCTACCAAACTATAACAACACACAAATTTTCAGACCCTGACAAAAGTTCTCTTGAGCATAAAATCATACTCAGTTGAAAACCTCCTAGAAGGAAGGAGGGTGTTTGGGGACTCTCTTACACCACCCCAGATTTTTTTTTTTTTCTCTAAGACATCCACAACCAGCTTTTTATGTGAGTGCTGACAATCTAGCTCAGGACCTTATGCCTACACAGTAAGAATTCTTATCCACTGGGCCATCTCACTGGGTCCATAAGAGACTGTTTTTAACATCTCATGTGTCCATTCAATCACAGCAAGGCCCTCCCTTCAGCAGGGGTGATGGTGATTCCTTTTTTTTCCAAAGACAAGGAAGTTTCTCCTCCCTCTACTTCTCTCACTCCCTCCTCACTTTCTGTCACTTCCTGTCCCATAAGGGTCTACCATGATTCTGTCTCTAGTTAGAAAACAAACAGGCAACCGAGAGGCTTATCTGTTGGCTATCTACTGCTGGGCTTGTCCATAAGAGTAGTTTGTTTCCCCAGTGAGACTCCCTTAGAGTTAAACTTTCATTTGCAAGTTGTTATCAACTGGGAAGAGTTTCTGGATTAAGGCTGGACACACATGTCCACCTCTCCTTTCAGCTCTAGGACCCCATCTGGTGCAGACCAGTACAGGCCCCGTGCATGCTGCCTCAGTCTCTGTGAGTTCATGTGTGCGTCAGTCCTGTTGACTCAGGGGCCTTGTTTTCCATCCCCTTTGCTCTCACACTCTTTCCACCTCTTCTTCCACGGGGTTCCCTGAGCTCTGAGGGGAGGGATTTGAAGGAAACATCCCATTAGGGCTGAGTATTCAGAGGTCTCTTACTCTTTGCATATTGTCTGGCTTCAGGTCTCTGTGTTTGTTGTTTAGTAACTTGTCACATTCATTTGTTTATATTGTGTGGTACTGAACATGGATGGTATCAACTTATCCCTGATACAAGATACAGGTTCAGACATTGGATCTATAAAATTATTTACCTAATTCATTCTGTCACCCCACTCCCTCTCTCTTTCCTCACTGACACCCTGATGTTCTTTCTTGGTCCAGTATGTGCTAGGTGTATATCTGAGTAAGAGAAAAGACTGATTCTGAAATGTCTCCAAGCTCCAGAGTTCATGAAAGTCTTCTTCTGCCCAGTGTAATACACTGGCACCACCAGTGTCAACTAGAACACTGTTTCTGGCCAAGAAGAAGGAGAAGTTCCATAAATGCTTACTCTTCATCCCCCAAGACACACACACACACACACACACACACACACACACACACACACACACACACACACACACCATCCAAATAGAGCTATAAGCAGTGGCCCAGACCTGTAATCCCAGTGCTAGAGAGCCCAGAGCAGCAGTATCACAAGTTGGAGTCTAGATTGGGCTATATGGCAGTTCATGATCAGCTTGGATGATACAACAGAACTCTGTCTCCAACAGTAGTAGGGTTGACTACTAGAAAGAGAGTTAACCAGGAATTATGGGAGAAGGCAGGGCTGGGGGTAAAAAGGAAGAGATTAGCCACCATCCTATTGAGCACCTAATTAATTGTCCAGTGTAACTAATTGTCCAGTGAAATGGTTAGTGACAGTCCATCATAGAGGTGAAGGCATGGGGGAGGGGCTTAGTCTGTGGCGGGAAGAATGTGCAGTGAAAACTGTCCACATAGCAGCAACCAGGAAACAGAAAGTGTACTAGCACCAGCGGCCCAGCTATACCCTCACAGGCCTGCTCCCGGTCACCCGCTTCTGCCAACTGGACCTCACCACCTAAAGGAACTAAAACTTCCCAAAATAGTGCCATCAAGCTGGGGGAACATTCAATAGACCATTCTGTGGGAGACACTTCAGATTCAATCCATAGGAGCTAGCATACTCATCTCTCCCATCCTGGGAAGTCTTGTTAACATATCTAGTTTGTAAACTCGTGGATCTACAGTCTCTAGATGCTTCATTTGGTATCCTGGGTTCACTGGGAAACTATAGGAGATAGAAACAGCATGGTGGACTGAAGGTTAAAGACCAGCAGAGAACCCTCAAGAAAGTATGATGCACACGCTGTTTATGGCGCTCCTAGCATCTCTCAAAACTCAAAAGGTTGTTGATTATCCTGATATGGAGACAATTGACTTGGGTTTCAACGTCAGCTAAACCTGTGATCTCATCACGACTCTAGCCTGGCCCAGGTTCTATTTCATTAGTTTTTAAGCCTCAGATCCATTCTCTGTACAAGGCTAGGAGTAAGTCCTTTAGAGGAGTTGTTTGTTACTCAGAGATAATGTGTTGTCCCTGTTAGGGTTATCACTGCTGTGATGAAACACCATGACCAAAGCAACTTGTGGAGGAAAGGGTTTATCTGGCTTATGTTTCCTTATCACCGTTCATCATTGAAAGAAGTCAGAATAGAACTGAAACAGGGCAGAAACCTGGAGCAGCGCTGATGTAGATTGAATGTACCGTGCGTAGCATTTAACCCATGGAGTGGTGCTGCTTACGGCTTTCTTCCCATGGCTTGTTCAACCTGCTTTCATATAGCACTCAGGACCACCAGCCCAGGGATGACATAATAGGCTGGGCCTTCCCCATGCATCAGTAATTAAGAAAATGCCTCATGGGCTTGTCCACTGCCCAGTCTTTGGAGGCATTTTCTCAACTGAGGTTCCCTCCTCTCAGATGACTTTAGCTTGTGTCAGGTTGACACACCCAGCACATGTGCCCAGGGCCTGTTCCAATGTACACGCTATTTGTAGTACGCGCTCACTGGCTGCAGGCCTGCTTCCTTCTCGTGTTTGCCATGCCCTTTTGAACCTGTAAGAGCAGGTTCAAAAGTTTGCCTGCCTCTGGACTTTAGTGTTGTCTCCCTTCCCCTTTCATGATCAGAAATAGGTCAAATGGCCCTGACCATAAGCACAATTAACTAATTATTATTAGCATAAGTACAGAACACCAAGCTAGGCACTCAAGAACTATGTCCTCTGTTACAGAGAGTCTGGCAGAAAAAGTAAGACCAATACCCACCAAAGGATTTGGCTGCTATAGCTAAGCACAGTGCTAACACAGAGGACATTCACAGAGGTTGCCTTAGACTCTAAGCCCTTCATCCCTTCTCCAGACAGAACCCATTCAGAGGCTCTGGGGGTCTACAGCAATCTTTTTCTGGTTACGAACACAAGTAATCTACCAGAATCGGAGGACACTTGCTGGCATTTGGGGTGGGTGCTGCTGCTCAGGTGGTGACAATGATTTGTGTGTGGGCTGCTGTTTCCACTCACAGAGGGCAGAGCTCATGTTTGGGCTTGTAGGGTGTTTCCCACTCAATAAACAAAAAGTGGCCACAACATGACCCAAGCAAAGCAGTGCACGGAGAAGTCATGGACCCAGAGGTCAGAATCCTGGGTCTGATTTCCTGGTGACTGCTACCTACTTCTACTAGCCAGGCCTTCAACAAGACCTCTGCCCTCTTATATATAAATTAAGGGTGGTGGGTCTGGCCGAGGTTTACAAACTGTGCTCATGGCCCTGGGGTTCTGAAAATTCTGGAGCCCAGGGGCATCAGTGAGTCAGGAGGACAGGTAAGAGACGGACTGAGACATCATGGGCTTTTTCCTTACCTTCAGCCACAGCAGCCTCCTTCTCATATACTGAGGTTCTCCTGTAGATTTCCTAAGAAAATCCACCTACTTACCTCCATGTGACTTCACTTTCCTTTTACACAGCCTTTACGAAAGAGTATTCAGAGGTGAGACAGGTGAATTAGCATTGGCAGACAAGTAGCAGAGACTTCTTTGTTTCCTACCTTCTTCCTTTTGAGCTCTTCCTCCTCCTCTTCCTCCTCCTTCTCTTCTTTCTCTTCCTTTTTCCCTCCTTCCTTCCTCCCTTCCTCCCTTCCTCCTTTCCTCCCTTCCTTCCTTCCTTCTCCCTTCCTTTCTGTACCAGGTCTACAAGCCCAGCAATCCCTCTACTGTCTGCCTCGGCATCTCTTTTGCCTACACTTGCAATCATTTGGCTGTCTAGAGAAGAATCATCACTTCCTTCCTCTTTGAGATTTGGAGGAAAATCATGGCTCCTACTCATGGCTCCTACATTTTAAAAACAGTGAAGTTGAAAACAGGGAAGAGTGAGGGCTGAGATCTGCATAGCAAAACACTCCTGCATATCAGCTCTGAGGATGGCCACCTTGTCCTAGTCAGGGTTTCTATTCCTGCACAAACATCATGACCAAGATGCAAGTTGAGGAGGAAAGGGTTTATTGAGCTTACACTTCCATGCTGCTGTTCATCACTAAAGGAAGCCAGGACTGGAACTCAAGCAGGGCACGAAGCAGGAGCTGATGCAGAGGCCATGGAGGGATGTTCCTTACTGGCTTGCTTGCTTCCCCTGGCTTGCTCAGCTTGCTTTCTTATAGAACCCAAGACTACCAGCCCACAGATGGTACCACTCACAAGGGGCCCTCCCCCCTTGATCACTAAATGAGAAAATGCCTTACCGCTGGATCTCATGGAGGCATTTTCTCAACTGAAACTCCTTTCTCTGTGATAACTCCAGCTTGTGTCAAGTTGACACAAAACCAGCCAGTACACACCTGAAGTTCAGACAGAGCCCAAAGGATAGACTGGCTCTTGATGACTCTTCCGGGAGTGCCCTCCTAACAAAGGAGCAAGAGACCAGGCCCATTAGTTACCCAGGACAGTCCAGAGCAGCTGTCATATTTATTCTCCAGAGCTATCTTCTTGGCTATATGCCTGAAGTCAATATGACATGTGATTAAGACTTCTTTTCTTTAATTAACAGATTTCATTTTTTCATGTAAAAACTGAGTACAGGGGCTGAGTGTGGTGGTGCACTCCTTTAACACCAGTACTTGAGAGGCAGAGACCGGTGGATCTCTGTGAGTTCAAGGCCAGCTTGGTCTACATAGTGAATTTCAGGACAGCCAGAGTTATTT
>CM052709.1:63622337-63760399 GCA_028551405.1 Uromys caudimaculatus | reverse complement strand
GAAGGAAGGAAGAAAGAAAAGAAGGAAGGAAGGAAGGAGGGGGAGAGAAGGGGAAGAGAAGAGAAGAGAAGAGAAGAGAAGAGAAGAGAAGAGAGGAGAGGAGAGGAGAGGAGAGGAGAGGAGAGGAGAGGAGAGGAGAGGAGAGGAGAGGAGAGGAGAGGAGAGGAGAAGAGAAGAGAAGAGAAGAGAAGAGAAGAGAAGAGAAGAGAAGAGAAGAGAAGAGAAGAGAAGAGAAGAGAAGAGAAGAGAAGAGAAGAGACAGCATAAAATACAGAAAGCTGTAGCTCCCATTTTTGCAGTGCTATGATCCGTTGTCTATAGCTGCTGAGTTCATAAAGTCCATAGCTCACATTAAGGTTTGCTTTTAAAAAATACCTTTGAATAATTAAACATACTCTTGTTGACACTTACACTGAGGTACAGAAATTCCTCTCAGCTAATTTAAGTCCAACAATAATGAGAGGAAACTTCTTGGCCCCCAAACTCCCCTCTTCTGTGTCAGGTTAGGGTCTGGTTACTGTTTGATCTATATTTTGATAGTTACTGTCTGATCTATATGGTTACTGCTTGATCTATAGTTTTTCTTTTTCTAGGCTTCTTCCTGTACCAATTTGTGTAGATGTTTAGCATTAGATATGTTTCAGTAGTAGGGATTGAACTCAGGACCTCATTCATGTTAGACAAACTCTTTATCATTGAGCTATATCTACAGATCTCTTTTTGCCTTTTGTTTGTATCTCTAAGTTGCCTAGACTGACTTGGAACCCACAACTCAAGCAGGTCTCAGGCTCATGATCCTCTGATCTTAGTGAACTGAGGGGCCTGAACAGCCAGACCCAACAAACATTAGAGTTCTGAAATCTAGAAGGGAGAACAAAACCATCCCTTAAGACAACAAATGTCACCAAGTCCACTTGACAGTGTCAGAGAACAAAGTCCCAAATGTTAGGTGCTGTGGTCATTCCAGAGACATACGGATCACACTGTTGAAAGTTTCCCCATGTATGTGGTTCATGTGTGTGCATCTATGTACAGGTGAACTTAGCTGGCTGTGTATAAGTGGAAGTCAGGGGTCAACATTGGGGTCAGGGGTTAGGTGTCTGCCTCTATCACTCTCCACCTAGAATTTTAATGTTTATTTTATTATGGGGCTGAAGTGATGACTCAGAACTTAGGAACTCTTAGTGCTCTTGCAGACAACCTGGTTCCTCGCACCTATGTGGTGGCTCACAGTTGTCTGTGATCCAACACCGTCTTCTGACCCCTGCAGGCCCAAGCCTCACGTATTACAGCACACACACATATATGCAGGCAAAACACCCATGTGCATAAAGTAAAATAAATAAATCCAGCAAATTTAATTTTAAAATTTTAATTCTTATTGTATGTATATATGTGTGTATGATGTATCACAGGGGAAGGGTACCGCTACACATGTGCAGAGGCCAGAAGACAAGTTTGTGGAGTTGGTTCTTGTTATCATCCTTAATATAGATTCTGGGGATAAAACTCAGGTCACCAGGATTTGCAACAAACACCTTTCTTTGCTGACCCATCTTGATGTCCCTCCACCTTATTTTTTTGAGACAAGGGTCTCTCAAGAAGACTGGAGCTCACTGTTTTGGCTAGACTAGTTGGTAAGCAGGACCAGAGATCCTCCTGCCCTCACTGCCCCGCACTGGGGTTGCATACATGTGTTCCTGTGCCCAGCCTTTACATGCCATGGGTTCAAACTCAGGTCTCCATGCTTGTGCAGCAGGCACTTTTCCCATTGAGCCATCTCAGTTGAGCTATTTCAATTCCCTGTTGAAGAAATTTTTAATCAACTATGTGTGTTGATTGAAAAGACAAAACAGTGTTTCGTTCCTGGGAACCAAATAGGACCAAGTAGATTTTACGTTGAGAAACATGTTTTTTAAAAAAGTGTTTCATTTATAAATATGAAAAGAATAAATTATTTAAATTGACCCTAGGTTTATGACCTTCCCCACCATTGGCTTTTGACCAAGACTATAGACCAGGCATGAAATGCCCACTTATGGAGCAGGTCCCAATCCAACTAAAAAGCAGATAGTTACTGCACAGCCAAGATGCCCCTTCTGTACCAGTAGGCATATCTTGTCTGGCAAGTCAATGTTGTAGCATATAGTATCCTATACTTGATAACCATTGATGCCTTTCTCCCACAGCCTGAACCACACCCTCTAGTACCATGAAATCTAGCCAGCAGGGAGGAAGTTTCCTAGTCAGCTTATGATTGACTTTTTTCTGTGTTCTATAGCCAAAAATGTATGATGCCTTCAGCAAGAGGATCTTACCATGTGGTCATGATGGCTAACCAAGGGCAACTGTGGGAGTGGAGGAAGCCTTGAGTGGAGGAAGCCCCGGGAGAGTGTGATTGTTGACATGGTCACTGCCATGTCACGGACCTCAATGCCTCGGCCCCATAGGCATGGCAAAGCCTTCCTGGGCATCCATGTGCAAATAACTAAGCAACTGAGGCTTCATGAAAGCCTCACAGGATTTACAGAGACGCTGGTTGACTGAAGTCTGCATCATCCGCAAGCTTCACCAGGAAACCACACTTTCAGGAACAGGTTTAAAGGGCCCTCCATGGTGAGCTTCTCTCAGATAGTCCCATGTATAACTGAATATTGCACATCTTTCAAAAGTGCCTCTTAGTCAAATCCTGGGAGAATTTGAAGATTACCACATCCTTGATTTGCATCTAGACACTGGCAGGAAAACCGAATGTCCAGTAACTTCTCAGCCCCTTCAAACAAAAAAAAAATGTGAAGTTTCCTTTACCGTGGTGTCTTAGTTAGGGTTTCATTGCTGTGACGAGACATCATGACCCAGGCAACTCTTATAAGGACAACATTTAATTGGGGCTGGCTTACAGGTTCAGAGGTTTAGTCCATTGTCATCATGGCAGGAAGCATGGCAGTGTCCAGGCAGACGTGGTGCTGGAGAAGGAGCTGGGGGTAATACACCTTGAATCAGGCAGAAGGAGGAGACCATCTTCCATAGGCCTCCAGGGGGAGGGTCTCTTCCACACTGTGCAGAACTTGAGCATAGAGACCTCAAAGCTCACGCCCCACAGTGGCACACCCACTCCAACAAGCCCACACCCACTCCAACAAGGCCACACCCACTCCAACAAGCCCACACCCACTCCAACAAGGCCACACCTACTCCAACAAGGCCCCACTTTCTCTAACCAGGCCACGCCTCCTAATAGTGCCACTCCTCATGGGACATCATTAAATACATGAGTCTATGGGGGGCATATCTATTGAAACCAACACATAGAGAAACAAGCAAATAGTCGCCCCCCACAGGACCACCATTAACTTAAATCCCTTTCCTATCAGCTGCTGCCACTGTCACTGCACACAGCCCTGTTACTAGAGTTCAGGTTCATTGTTTTAAATCTTGCTATAATTTTAGTGAAAGTTGAGTGTGAGTCTGTTGGAAGCAGACACATTCAATCTCTTGTATTAGAAAAAAAAAAAAAAAAGGCCACAATGCGACCGACTGCCTCATGCCCCCACCACCACTGCCTTTCCTGGAGTGACAGACTGCATCCTCAATATGTGAGTCAAAATAAACCCTTCCTTCCTTCCTTCCTTCCTTCCTTCCTTCCTTCCTTCCTTCCTTCCTTCCTTCCTTCCTTCCTTCCTTCAAGTTGCTTTCATCTGGCATTTTGCCAAAGTGATGACAAAACAGAATAT
This sequence comes from Uromys caudimaculatus, assembly GCA_028551405.1. NCBI lineage: Eukaryota > Metazoa > Chordata > Mammalia > Rodentia > Muridae > Uromys > Uromys caudimaculatus. The sequence continues at coordinate 63,756,665 of CM052709.1, read as the reverse complement.
TCAACTAAGCCCAAGATTTTTAGTGGTGTGTACTGAACATCTGCCTCAGCAGCTCTGGGGTCCTTGAGTCTTCCTTGCTAATTCTGTTCTGTTGCAGGCCAGAGCTCTGTCCCTACACCACTAAATGGAACTTTCTACCAGCTGCCTAATGCTCAAGCTATAACCCCAAACATCCTCAGGAGTCTTGTCTTTACTTCAAAGTCTACTTTAGGTCATGTAGCCCCTACTGCTTACCCCACAGAAGTGTCTCCTGCGTCCTCCCATTTCCCACTAGGGAGGGGCCTGCCTACAACCACTCAGGTCTGCTTCTTAGACTTCCCCATCTGCTGGTTCTCACCAATAATGGAGGCACCGGAGCAAGTGTTCTGAAAAAGAAAAAAATTAAATTGAAAATCAGTTGGGTTCCATCGTAGCATGCTCATCAGAACGCACTTTGATACCCACACAGACCAGGTTCATTCTGACCATCGCTTACAGGACTATTTCCAGTTCAGCCTCTGTCTGACTTACCAGCAACACTCATCGCTGTTCACTTCCTGCTCAGTGTACACTTACACCTTCACTAATTTGCTATGGTTTCATTCCCTTTCAGCTCCTCTTGCTACTCCTTGCTCTCTCGTCTAAGTACCCATTTCTCCACTGCTGCAGCCCTGTTGCTTCCATTATGTAATGCTTCTAAAGCTGTGTCCTGGTGCCTTCTCTGTATCTCAGATTACAGTTAACGTGCGCTCTGCCCGCTGTCTCATGGTCACGTTCAACGAGGGTGGTCTGGAAGAACAGGCCCTTGTCCGTGCTACCAAGTGTGTCCTCAATTCATAGGCCAGAAAGATAAAAGCTTCTGGATAAATGATTGCATGGGTTGAGTGGTACCCAGCACACCTCAGCATTTTCCTGGGGCTAGCCCTTTCTAATTCACTCACGTTTGTGAGCAGACTGTGCGCGGCTCTTTATTGAAGTGTCTTGGGCAAATGTTTTCCAACTTTTCACCATCACCCCGAAGACAGGATTTCAGCGTCTTCCTGACCAGACAATGCTCCTGTTGGGACCAACCTGACAAACAGGACCAATCTAATTTGACAGTAATGAAGAGGGGGAGAGAAGGGGTTGATATATTCCATTTGAAAATATCACTGCTATACACAGGATGCTTCATCCAACGTGAAATTATAGCGTTTGCTCTGCATTGACTCAGCACGGACCTCAGCACACACCAGAGTGTTGTAAAGCTAGCTTCTCTGTGCTGTTAGAAATAAGATTAAGAAGGGGGGGGGGGGAGAAGATGAAGAAGCAAAACAAGCCAGCAGTTTGGAATTGAGAACAAAGAGTCCCAGAATAGACTCATTTCCACACCACAGTCACTGCAAAACAATCCTTTGGAAAATTCTTTTCAGTTAACAAGTCTATTTATTCCGTCTCATTGTATCCTTGCAAGAGTTCTCAGCAATCTTCTGCATCCGCTCTAAATTCTCTGTTTGCTCTTTCAACGCTGCAACCCCGGCCCACTGGTTTGAGGTAGCATCTCTCTGTGTAGCCGTGATCTGTCTCAGTGTTGCAGCTACAGGCATAGTCATCCTGGCTCCTGCCCCACAGTGAGCGCATCAGAACTTCCTCTGTGCAGGTTTCCTCCTGGGTTGCAGGTCTTAGGAGCACTCTGCCTCGTGGTCCTCATGGCTCCTCCAATGGCACCCTCAGCTAACACAGATCTCACTCCTCCCCATTCTCTGTTATAAACCCCTCCCCGAGTGCTCTGCAGTCTCACTGTGGGATCTCTAGAAGACTGCTTTTGTTTATCTAGCCTGGGATTTGCTGGGATTTCTGGGCTAAGACATCCTTATTACATGTTCGTTCCATTTTAATCTCCTTCTCTTCAAACACTCCTCACCCAGCTGGCACTGCCTTCTCCTCTCAAACTTCTCAGCCATGCGCATTAGATGCCTCTGTCTTACTCCCTGTCGTCTACTGTCTCTGTTGGCTTTCACCTAGTCTCTAGTCAGAGAATTTTCCAATTTTAGCTCCAACTTTTTAAAATTCTTCCTCAGCTATATCTAATGTATTACTTAGTATGCTCGTTGAGTTCTAAATCTTAATGAACATTCTTGACTCTAAGAAAACATACTTTTTGTTTTATATTTAAAATGTGACTGATTTTTACTTATTTTTCTAGATTAAAAAAAACAACAACTTCTTTTGTGTCATTAGACATCTTAACACTCCTACTTTACAATCTAAGGGCCTGGAAAGTCTACTCCTGTTGTTGTCTGGCCTGTAGACTCTCGCTCACATTTCCCGCACCCCCTGTGTCTAACATGATTTAAGATTGTGAGCTCATCTTCAGTGGAGCTGTCATCTGGGGGGAGCTGCTGAAACCAGTGAGTGCCTGTTTCTAACACCGGATAATTGGCCCAGACCAAAGCTTATGTTATTCCTTAGCCTGGGGATTTCTAGGTTGTACAGGATCTATTTATGTAAACCTGGACCTAGCAGAAGGTCATGATGGTGGTTTTGAATTCTTAAAGGAGAAACTTCCCTCTCCAGAGCCAGAGTTCAGCTCAGAACAAGTCAGCTTCCTTTCTGTGTTTCTATGCTACAGATGGGTTTTTATACTCTATAGTATTTGCAGGATATTATTGTCCTTCAGAGTCCTGGCTTTGTGCTGATGTCTTGGTTCCTCCCCGTCAGATCCCACAAGATCCAGACTTAGTTTCCCCATCCCTAGATATTAGTAACACCCGACCTTCTAAGAGCAAAGGTTCTCGCCCGAGTGGACTGTGAGGGTCAACCCAGACTTACCTTCCTAGTTTCCGGTCATGTCTTAGAATCTAACTAACAGGCACTATTTCTTGTTAGACACCAAGCACCATGCTAATCATTTATTACACACACTAGTGCACTTAACTCCTGTTACTTGCTATAACTAGTCTCATACTCATGGGAGAGAACTGAGGAGCGAAGAGGGAAAATGACAGATCCAAGGTGTCAAGGCCAGTAAGTGAATAAACTCCGATTTGAAAATTAGGCAAACTAACTTCAGAGGCCGGGCTCTTATTGGTCATTTTCATTGTTGTCTTGATTAGGATATTTAGGAGTTTTTCACTGCTTGTCTTGTAGGACTGGAGATGAAACCTGGGCTTCATGCAAGCCAGACAAGCGAGACCCATGGCACTGAGATCCAGCCTCATGTAGGCGTTTTTCTGACTGGAAGCTATTTAGTCTTCACATTGCAGTTTCACAGAATTTCTTTCAGTAAATCTGAAGACTGACTTTTACATATGCTTTTAATCAAACAGGTGTTCTCCAGTTACTGCTAACTGGTGCCGTAGAGAAAAGGCCACACTCCATACCTTGTGAGAGAAGCCACTCCAGGTGAGAAGCCACTCTTCAGGGTCCATGTTAGAAACCATTCTTCAGGTTCCTTGTTAGAAGCCAGCTCTTCGGGTTCTGGGTTAGAAGTCATCTCCTCAGGTTCCAGGTTCAAAGCCACTCTTCAGGAACTCTGTGAGAAGCCACACTCCGGGCTCCATGTGAGTGCTTCTTCTAACTCAAAGCACAGGACTTAGCACTGGGGACGTTTTAGGACATCATCAGAGTGATCTTGTAACCTTAATCTTTTCCAAAGTATGGTCTGTGGACGATCTCTGCCAGAATAATGTAAGACGTCCTAAAAATGCGGGTGTAAGATCCAACCCAAACCCAATGACTCCGAGTTCCACCTGCCAAGTCCAGGATTCTATCTTTATTCTTAAAAAACCTCTTTACTTGGTCCTGATTATAATGTGCACTGGGCTCAAGAACTGCCCACTGGTGATCTGTACAGGCACTCCAAGGAGCAAAGTCCTCTGAGGAGCAGACTCCTATATAACACACCTTCAAAGTGCTGTTTCTTTTTCCCACTCAAACCTGGTGCTAGAAAGCTGACCCTTCCCAGAGGTGTTCCTGGCTGCCATCTTTATGATATGTCATTTTATATATCAGATTGTGTCCTTGGTGACTTTGAAATAAGCATGCTCCAGATGTGTTCACCATCTTTCCCTCCTAATCTATGACCTTAAACTTTGCAGGCTTAGGAAGATACAATATTTCTGAAGTGAATTTGCCCTCCCCATGGGAATACCTATATCTTCCTAAATAAAATCCACATCACGCCGTTTGTTCATGGAGGACAGTACTCTGCAGTTACCTCCCACACAACCCTTACAAATCAAGGTATAGTAGCCTAGGCAACGACTACAAGCAGAACACATATGCTGGGCACGACGGTGTGCATGTGATCCCAGCCCTAGGGAACCAGAAGCAGGAGGATCAGGAGTTCGAAGTCATCCATGGCTACAGAACAAATTTGAGGTCAGCTGGGGTTCCCTAAGACTCTCCCTCAACAACAGTAAATAGACAGAAAAGCAAAACAAAAATAAATCAAGCCAGTTGTGCATGCTGACACACACCTTTAGTCTCAGCACTCAGGAGACAGAGACAAGTAGATCTCTGAATTTAAGTCAAGCCTGTAGTATATAGTAAGTTCTAGGTAAGCCAGAGCTGCCTCACGATTAATTAACCCAACCAACCAACGACAGTAAAACATATTTCTTTTAGTTGTTCTCATGTATAACACTCTGACCATTTCCGCCTCTCTCTCTCTCTCTCTCTCTCTCTCTCTCTCTCTCTCTCTCTCTCTCTCTCTCTCTCTCTCAGGCTCCAGTGAGGCCTCACCTCTCCTGCGCGAACAGCTTCAGCCCTTTGATGTTTTTCTGCAGGTGTGCGTCCTAGGGGCAAGTGTTTCAATGCTCTCAGGCTTCTGGGCATGAAACCCCAGCAGTGACCCGCATGCTTAGTTACTGTGGAATCTCAAGCCTCCCGAAGGAGCTCTGGAATCTAAAAACAGCACCGGGCTTCATTTGCCCCACTTCTTCCCCCTCAGTCTGGCTCCTGCCTGTCTCTCTCTCTCCAGGATCTTTGTCTCCTTCTCTTTCACCTTTGGCTCATACCCGACTCTGTATCTAAGTTTTCACTGACATGGAAGCGCCTCACAAGACTGCTGTGGAGCTGTTACAGATGGGAACTGACACTTCTCAGCAGTTGGGAGCCACACTATTTCCTCACCACAGGATCCCCAAGGAAATTAGGAAGCTGGAGAGTCTGAGGACACGAGGATGCTGGACACTGAGTGCTCTAGTTCCATATCTACTGCTGTAATAAAGCATTCTGACGAAAAGCAACCTAAGCAAGAAAAGGGTTTATTCATCTTATAATCCCAGGACCCATTCCATCACTGATGGAACTCAAGGCAGGAACTTGAAGGCAGGCTTGCTTCCGAACCTTCACAGCATTACCTCTGACCAAGGTACTTTCTTCACAGCCAAAGAAGTACAGCAGGAACGATTGAGGATGCTGCTTGCTAACTGGCTCACAGGCCTGCTTACACTCAGCTTCCTTCCTTACACAGTTTAGGACCACCTTAGTAGGGATAGTACTGCCCATGGTGGAGTGGGCTCTCCTTAATCAAATGACAATCAAGGTAATCTACCACCAGCAGCAGCAGCAGCAGCAGTCATGCCCAGCAGCCAATCTGATCCACACAATTCTTCAGTTGAGGCCTGCCTCTCCAATGACAGCCTCCAGGCTGTCAAAATGACAGTTGCAGCTATGCAGGCTACAATATATTATGATTTGAATCTGAAATAATAGAACAGTTCTCACAGACCTGGGAACATTTTACACACTTGCTCCTCAGCTAGAGGAGTTATTCTGGAAGACTGTGGAGCCTTCAGGGGGTAGATCCCAGGTGGATGTAGGTCAGCAGGAGCAAGTCTTTGAAAGTTGGAACACACCCTAGTTCCTGTTGTGCTCTTTGCTTCCTGGTCTACCCCCATGTGAACAGCCTTCTCCACAGGCTCCCGCCAGCGTGGACTGAACTGCTATGCCTCAGCCTCTCCACGAGAATGAACCAAGATCTAAACCAGAACTCCCTCCTTTAAGTTGTTTCTGGTAAGTATTTATTATAGTGACACAGAAGTAACTACCCACTTAGTGATGGTCTGCCTGTAGAAGCGTGTGTTTGCTAAAATGCACATACTAAAGAAAGGGGGAATACACTGGTTCAAGCGTAATCTGGAAACGCTAGGTTCAGGTATTAATTCTTTGAACAGGTCCTGACTTCTCTCTCCTTATCACTGTGTGATCTCTGTTGCCTTTGTCTCAGAGTTGTTCTCCTCAGTGTAGACAGATGGCTCCAATAGTTTAGACTCCACCCCAACCCCCACCCCAGTTCAGTTCCAACAGCAGTGCCAGAATTGATCTTCTAGGCTAGCATTGATCAGGAAATGTACTTGAACCTGGAGCTGTTGCCAAGGAGATGGAGTGACCTCCACTTGGCTGTTAAACAGGAAAAGGATGCTAGAGAATGAAGCACAGCATGTCTGTAATACTACCACTGAAGGGCTGGGCTTGCAGCTCAGTGGTAAATTATGTCTTGCATGCTCAAGGCTTAGAATCAGAACCCAGCACTGAGAGCAACAATGATCTTTTTTAGTATTGTGATTAGTGGACTGGAGAGATGACTCAGTGGTTAAAAGCACTGATTGATTTTCCTGAGGTCCTGAGTTCAATTCCCAGCAACCACAGGGTGACTCACAACCATCTATAATGGGATCCAATGCCCTCTTCTGGTGTGTCTGAAGACCACAACAGTGTACTCATTTATATAAAATGAGTAAATAAATTTCTTTTTCTTTTTCTTTTCTTTTCTTTTTTTTTTTTTTTGAGACAGGGTTTCTCTGTGTAGCCCTGACTGTCCTGGAACTCACTCTGTAGACCAGGTTGGCCTCGAACTCAGAAATCCTCCTGCCTCTGCCTCCCAAGTGCTGGGATTAAAGGTGTGTGCCACCACTGTCCAGCTAATAAATTTCTTTTTTAAAAAAAGATCATGATTAGTATGTACCCCATAAGATAGGTGCTACTATGAATATTTTATGATTATTAAAACAAATCACTGAAGATGGGAGCAGTGAGGTGAACATTGAAGTCTTCTTGTTGTCAAAGCCATCTTACTCTTCTGTTTTCAAGGCATTCCATTCTACAAACCTTTTAAAAAATAATTTATTTATTTTATGTATATAAGTGCTCTATCTATACCTGCAGGCCAGAAGAGAGCATCAGATCCCACTACAGATGGTTCCCACGTGGTTGCTGGGAATTGAACTCAGGACGTCTGGAAGAGCAGCCAGTGCTCTTAACCCCTGAGCCATCTCTCCAGCCCATCTACAAACCTTTTACGCTCAAACATGCAGTCATCATCCATGCCTTCGTCCCTTAGCCCCTGTGTCCGGTTGGCGTCACATCTCCGTTTTCATTTCACTACACCCGGACCATGCGCATCAGTCTTTATCTTCTCTACATTTACTCTTGTCCTGCCGTCCTGCCACCTCTGACCTATGTGACTCTGCCGCCTCTCTTCTGGTGGATGTTAGAGCTTCCATGACAGGACTCATGTCAGGATCAGCTAGGGCACGGCTGTATGTCTTCTTCATCTAACAAGATGGCTTCTGTCCTTTGTTGTCATTTTTGGTTTTGTTTTAACTTTATGCCACCATTTATAAGTCACATGCTAGTTCAAGCATGATATGTTCAGCCACTTGAAGAACTGGAGGGCCTGGAAATAATGAAGCTGGCACTATCACCCCACAAGAACAACAGATCACCCACGTGGCTGCTCCCGCCCCACCAAGGGCACACACTGCAGGTTGCTGCTGTCCTCACCTCTTTTAAAGATAAATAAAAATGTTTGAAGAAGGGCCGGTAAGGTTGCTCAGTGGCAAATTCACCTGCTGTGCAAATCTGATAACATGAGTTCAATTCCTGCAACCAACAGAAGGGAAAGTCAGGGTCTCAAAGGTCCTCTGACCTCTGTATGCACATTATAGCATGTGTGGGTCCACACGTGCACGGACACACACACACATGCACCCACACACACATATGCACATACATATTCACACATGCACATGTACACACACTGCACATGTATACACACAGGTACACACAGTACACACACATGCACACACATATGCACACATATGTGCACACAAATGCACACATGCACACACACACATACACACAGAGCATATTCTTTTTATCCCCACCTGTCCACATTCTTTGTTGTTAAGATAGAGTCTCCTATAGCCCAGGCTAGCCTGCAACTCACCATGTAGCCAAGGATGACCTTGATTCCTAATCTCCCTGCCTCTGCTACCCAAATGCTGGGCTTATAGGCAAGCACTACCATGCCTGGTTTTACTTCATAAACACAATAGCCCACTGACCCCCCTACTTCTTACCTTACTGCTTTCTCTTAACATCTCTTGGAGATTATTTTATGACTGCTTGTACAAAAAGAACTTCCTCGTGATTTATAGCTAAAAAGAATGCCATCGTGTGGCTCTACCATGGTATATTTAATCCAACACCCTATTGGAAGACTTTAAGAATACCTCTAGTCATTTGCTGCTGTAAGCATTATATTGACAAATAATTTGTCATAAACAAATATTACATCATTGTATTACTATAACTATATACATGTGTACACACAAATAAGAATAAATGCTAGAATTTGAATTGCAGGGTCAAATAGTTTATGCTAAAATGAAGTTTTCAATTGTAAAATATATCTCATGGGAAGAGATTAAAGGTAGCTCTGGTTATGTGGGTAACCCATCTGCCGAGTCCTGTTGGTATTTTGCACCTCTTTCACTATATAGTAAGTGCCATCAGGAGTATATTTACTTACTAGTACATCCTCGGCATCGTATAGTAATAAGGAGCTGCTGAAGGGGGAGGGGAAGAGTTACCTTGAATGTAGACTAAGGCCTGGATACTATGACCTTAGATGGGTCTTGAGCACCCAAGGGCTCTGATTCAATGATCTTATCAGATGAAAAACCATCAGGGGGGCTAGAAAGATTGCTCTAGTGAAGAGCAGTGCTGCTCTGGCAAAGAACGAGGGTTGGCTTCCTAGTACCCACGGGGCACTCACAACCATCTGTAACTCAAGTTCCAAAGGATCTGAGACCTTCTTCTGGCTTCTCCATGCACCAGATAGGCATGTGGTGCATAGACATGCAAGTAAGCATGTCATTCCCCCAAACCCACTCACACACAACACACAACACATGTGCCCACATGCAAGCGCAGTGGCCGTATTCATATGCCCCTCCTCCTATACACAAAAAAGAAAAAATGTAATAAACATTATTTAAATTTTTCTAAAAAAAGGAATCATCAGGCTCTTAGAACATGTCCAATGTCTACCAGAAGGAAAAATAGAAAAAGCAAGTCCACTCTAGTGTTGGTCCATAGGAGAGTGAGTGCGCCTGGTTCAGAAATAAGCAGCCATGCAGGGCAGTGGTGGCGCACGCCTTTAATCCCAGCACTTGGGAGGCAGAGGCAGGCGGATTTCTGAGTTCGGGGCCAGGCTGGTCTACAGAGTGAGTTCCAGGACAGCCAGGGCTACACAGAGAAACCCTGTCTCGAAAAACAAAAGAAAAAACAAACAACAATAAAAAAGAAATAAGCAACCATGTTAGGTATACTGTCCTAGTCAGGCTGGGTGAGGACAGAATGGTGGAATTCAGCTCTTCTCCACTTCAAGAAAGGAAAAGGCTGAGCTGTCAAAGGAAATGACGTTCCATCAGGGAGAAGACAACCAAGCCTGTGGCTCCATTTCAGCTTTAACTAGATCCACATCTGCTCTTCAGTCCGACAGAACCAGTTAACAAATACCTATCTTTCTTCTTCAGACATCCCCTCCTCCTCCCCACAGCTTCAGAAGTCTCCAGGTCATTGTTATCTTAGCAAATCCGTAAAGCAAGATGAAAAAGACCCTGACGCTACCTCAAAGCACCTCCAAACCTTGCATCCATTTTGGAAAGGAAAGCCAGATGTGCCCTTGATTAAATGTGTGAGACCTGTTGGTCCACAACAGCGGGCGTTGGAAATACAGAGAAAGTGTACCTAGGGTCTGGGAACCTCCTCCTTCCCACACCAGCAAGTTTGGGAGGTGGGAGGACAAAAGAAGAAGAGAAAAATGAAGAGGGTGTAGAAGAGACTTGCTCGCTCAGAACCACACAAAGGTAGATGCAGCTGGAATGGTGGCAGGAGAGCCAGGAAGCAAGCTTTCTACATCTGGTTTAGGAGAAGGAGCAGAAAGGGAGCAGAAAGGGAGCAGAAGGGGACAGGAGGAAGGTATGTGCATGAGAAGACGTACAGGGCTCCAGGGCACCTTCCTTCCAGACTGGAGAACAGTCCTAAATTCCCTGAGTCTCCTCATGGCAAAGGAACATCTTCAGAGAGGACCACAGATCCACAAGAGGCTGCCCCCAGGGAGGGTGTAGACACAGAGTCTGTGGGCAGGCAGACCAGAAAGGCCTTTCGGCTATGGTTTGCCCTGGTATGTGAAAAATTTGTCCACTTAGATAGTTGGCAAACATTTTAGAGGCAAAATGGAATTTATTAACAGAAAATATTTGTGAAGGATTGTGCTCCGCCCCCCAACCCTTTCTTCTTTTCTTTCTCTTTTCTTTCATCTCCTTCCCATGGTGGAGGACTTCATTAACAAGGTTCTTTCATGCTCACTGGCAGCTCTGGTCATTAAGCCTGGCTTGAAAGAAGTGGGAGATAGCTTCAGGGAGACTGCCGCTTGCCATGAGTCTCACTTCTAACCATGAGTGTCAACTTCATGCTTGGGGGAGGGGAGACCTAGAGAGAAAAGGAATTGTCTTCCCAACAGGATTTGTGCTGTTCACAATGAGTAGGTTTGGGGGCTACCATTCAGGCCCACAGACCTGGGTCTGACTCTACAAAGCACTATTTGATGGAAGCGTGGCTTTCATCCTTTCCGTCCTCCATGTCTGTAGGAGTCAAGTGGTAAGGAGTGGATGCAGCAATGTACGCTCAGTGTCTAGTATAGATTCTGTCCCAAATAAAGTATCAGTGGATCTCAGTCCGGCTCCTTCTGACGTAGGACAAAGCCTAGTGATCACCCACTCTATGGCAGCTCATCTAAGGATTAAGATGTGACTTTGTGGGGCATCAATTAGTGACGGGGAGGGGAAACCCAGCCTCCATGAGGCCTATAGTTAAGCAAAAATAGATGACGTTGTCCCCTGGGGTTTCCTGAGGGCTGAATGTTCTGTATGTGGCACCAGGTGAACTTATTTAACCTTCACTACTCTCCTACTGTCATCCCTACGACTGGGGACAAAGCTAGATGGTGACTGTACCAGTACTGGACCCAGTGGACTTTCTGGGCTTTTGAGACTCCAGAATCGTTCCACATGAGGGGTACAATCGTTTTAGGAACTGAGTGGGCTTCAGAGACTGGCTTTTCCAAACCCCACTTTGTAGCAGAGAAAAGGCAACCCATGAAGCAAAGGTCAAGGCATGGCACAAGTCTGTGGATCCCCGTTTATATAACTGACCATGGGCAATGGGTCACATTAAGCACATCCCTGACACGCTGAAATGTGTCAGCTACTAGAACAAGACTTTAGAAGAAGCCAATGCTGGGCCGTGTGTGGAGATGCAGAGAGAAGGGGGTCTGTGCCTCTTAAGGAGTCAGAAGATACTTGGAATTGCAGTGAGCTGGAGAAACCCGGATTCCATTTTCCCCCCTCTGGGCAGCTGTGTGCACTGGGTACAGCTGTATTAGTTCTTAATAGTGGCAAATGCTTGCCTTGGAAAATAACTCCTACCTTGCACCTCACTGGTCTCTCGATCACCTACTCCCTCCTGGCATGGGCAGATTTCATCCCATTCAGCAACTCAAGAGTCAATGTTTGCTTGCACTGATCCTCTGGAGACACTCCTGCAGAATCAGCTATCTATTCAGATCAGTAGAGGTCCAGACTCATCCTTACTGTTTTAAAAATAGTTTAAATGTTACCCCAGATGAAGCTACCCCAATGGAATGAGGCATGTAAATGGAGCTATATGGGTTCATGTGGGGTGGCTTCCCCAGGAAAATAATTAGGCAAAGAAGACCTGGGTGCAGTTTAGTGGCCAGGAGAATTGGGCAAAAGCTCTAAATAAGGAGAAATTCTCCTGCATCAAACCAGACTTTAAACACAGGGTTCAGATTGACATGCATGCCCCCCTGCCATCCTCTGCCTTCTGTGGCCCTTCCCTGATAACAGACTGCTCGGATAGGTCCAGCACCCACTACCAATAGTTCTTGATCTGTGTGATTCCACGTAGCCAATGGTGGCCACCCTCTCCTCGTTGCTCATGGCAGGGCTATGCTCCAGGTACTAGGAGAATGCATGTCAGAAGAGCTTCCGATGGACTTCAGACCAACTCAGAACGCCTTGCTCAGAAAGCAGTCCCAAAAGTCTTCCAGACAGGGTCGGCTTGAGACCTGGAAGAGGAGGCCTTTCTCATATGCCTCCATTTCTCATGATCTGGTTCCCTGCAGTCATCTCATGACTCCTATTCAAACAGAGAAAGAGCCATATAAGGCAAGGAAGGAGAGAAGAAATGCCTACCCTCCTCCCTGTACATTGACAGGGAAAACCCGGGACCAGACCGGGGCTGCTGCTGCTGCCTCTGAACTGAGCAGGTCAGACCTCACTGTGGGGCTCCATTCTTATGAGCTGCTGACCTTGGACGTGTCATCTAACTGCTTAGGTCCCATTTTGTCATTTATAGCCTAAGGTTGTCTTAACTCATAGTCCTTGTGAGGATGAAATGTGATCTTATACGGATGACATCTCTCCGCGTGACCATTGCTAATTCTCTCTTCTTCCCTCATCTTATTATATTTTGATGATAAAACAAAAACTGTCTCTTGTGACATTAAACTATTTAAAAGTCAAGTTTAAGAGCCTTTTCTACCATCTACATACATATTCCCATGTCTTTCCTGATCTCTTCTTCCTTTAGACTCTCCATCCCTGTTTCTGTCCTGGGAATAAGTGTTAAGAGAGGCCCAGGTAAGAAAGAAACAGTTCCTGAAAGCCAACATTCTGTAGGCTGTGTTCTGAAGTTCTGTGCTATGTTAGCCAGAATCAACATGAGGTGGTTTGAGCCAGAGGGCGCATGCCTACAACCTGAGCACTACAGTTACTAAGGAAGACAGGTCTCGTGCCCAAGGCCAACCTGCACTTCAGAGCAAGAGTTTGCTTCAAAAGAACAGGGCCGGTCTGAGAAAGATGGCTTGGCATTTGCTATACCAACTGGTGACTTGTGTTTGAGTACCAGATCTTACTTGGGTGGAGGAGAAAACTGACTGACTCCCAAAGTTGTTCTCTCACCTCCACATGTGTGTCATAGTATGTGTGTCCCCAGACTCACACACCTACTACCACAAACACACTACTACGACAATTACAAATACTACTACGAATAGTAATAATAATGTGTTTATTATCACTAAGTAACTAATAAGTTGAAAGCATTAAAAACAGCAAAACACTCAAAAATGTAGATGTTTGAAGAAGTTATGTATAAGGATACGACACACACATATGTGTATATGTCTGTGTATAAAATACATATGCATATCACAATCTAAATGTCAAGTGAATTCTGCTAAACAAATAAGTAAATGAGTAAGTTATTTATGCTAGAACACTATAAAGAGTTCTATATCTGCTAGGGCAGTATAAAGTCATTTAAAATGAGACTTGGGAATGTGTTTATTAAGAGAAAGAGACTCCTAAAATATAAAGAAAGGAGCGTGAAAAGTCAAGGCTCAGACTGTACTCATGGCAGGATCTTAAACACACAGCAGATGTTTGAATACAGATGAAAGGCTGGAGGGAAATTCGTCCGAATGTGAAATTTGATGAACCATGAACAATGGCGTTGGAAGCTGTCCAATCTGTGTCCACTGGAGAAAAATTAGAAAATACAGAGCAACATAAACGGAAAGAGTTAAAGAGATGAATGGCTAGTTTCTAAGTGTGCATGCACACACACACCACTTAGTAATTATAATGGTCTCACACACACACACACACACACACACACACACACACACACACACACACACACACACACACACACGGATGCTTGCGCACATACATATTCCCTGAAATTCCACTTACATAAGCATCAAAGGGAAGCTTGAAGGAGATGGAGGCTACAATTTCTGAGGTTTCTGCTTTAAACAAATGGACAAGGAAGGCCTGGGAGGGGAGAGTTGTGTGGGAGAAGTTGTGACTGAGAAGGGAGGCGGAGGGAGCCCCGCTTAGCCTTCGCCACCTTCATTCAGAGGATGGAGAGGTTTGTGCATTTCTTTGTTAGAGAAAGATAACTTCACAGGCTAGCTGGGTTAGGGCTGATTTAAGGAAGTGTCAGTACCATCTGCAGACCTAGAGGAACCCCAGGTTCTCCCCAGCCAGGAACTCCAGGTTTCTATTACAGTCACAAATCATCCGGAGACTTAGAGATAAAGGAAGGGCCCAACAGCCATCCTCTGAGCACATAGATCTGAAACCTGGGCTGGGCAGTGGAATAAGTGATGGTTTAATCTCTGCTCCATGCTCTGTCAGCTGGGGCACTTGACTGGGGGTGGGTTACAGGATGGCTGCTCTCAGAGCTGGCATCCTGGTGCTAAGGATGGCCAAGTGCCTGGCCAGGCCTGTGGACTTGGAGAGTCGGCCCCTCTCCACATTGGCCTTTCCTCCCCATGGGCTGCCTTGGCTTTCTCTCACTGCTGTGGCTAGATTCCAAGAGTGTCTCAAGAGACAGGAAGTGGGAGCTGCCAGTTCTGGAGGCTTGGGTCCAGAGGCTGGCACAGTACCTCTTCTACCGTATTCATTCGTCAAGGAGTCTCAAGGCCAGGTTCAAATAGAGTGGAGACGACTCCCACATCTCAGGAAAAGGAGAGGCAAAGAACTGGGGGATTTCTTAACTACTTTTCTAATTGCTGGGACCAAATACCAGAGAAGAAGCTCTGTCAAGGGGAATAAGTCTATTTGAATCACAGTTCAATACCAATCCAGTCCACCCTAGCAAAGAAGCATGGTAACATTATCAGCTCCTGTCTGGTGATAGGAGGTGGCTTGCTCACATCTTGTTGGATCAGAAGGTGGAGAACAGGGACATTGGTGTTCAGGTGGACTTTTCTTTGCTCCTTGTTACTTAGCTAGAGACCTCAGCTTATGACCCACACTCAAGCCAAGTCTTCCCTTTTCAATTAATCCTCCTGGAAATACCCTTGCAGAGACAACCACCTCACTAATGCTCTATATGTTCCTTAATTCAATCAAGTTGGCAAAATTCATCACAGGAGCTGTGTTTTCAAAGTGCCTGAAGGTGACAGGTAAGGCCAGCGCTGAGGATGCTGTTCTGAGTCACGCTGGGTACTCGCGAAAGGAGAATGGGATAAAAAGGTAGGGCAGCAAAGCCTCACACCATATCTACCAAGTAGTGGCCTCAGAGTACGGGGTAGGAAAGACAAGCACAGTTTTCCCTTTGGTCTACCTCCCCAGTCCCTACAACATGACTTCATCCAGCCTATTTGGCTCCTTCTAGACCTCTTCTGAGCCTAAACTCTGAGCAAGCCCAGTTTCTCAAGATCCCCAGGCCTGTGTGAGCTAATGGAAACTCCAATTACTTCTTAGAACTACTTCTGGCTGGGACCCCAGGACACAGCTCTAAGGACTGGAGGATGTCAGGGACCACTCAGGTAGTCATCTTGTTCAGTTCTCCCAACCTTCCTTGAAGGGTACATGTTTGCTCAGAAAGCTGTGGATCCTAAGATGGGAGAGGCCCCAGGAGTGTATGATTCTATAGCCCTTTTATTTTAAGGAGCTGAGCCATTTTCAGCTAAGCAGCCACTGAATGGGGCATATTGACCGATCAAGAAAAATGTCCACCCTTCAACCACAATCCCTGATAAGGACCAACCACAAAGCTACACCCTGGCTCATGTATTGATTCCTGTTTCTCCTCTTTCTAAGGCTCCAGGAAGGCTGTGGATCCCGTGGCCATGGCATACCCACGTCTCAGAAGAGAGAGAGAAAGAAGTCTTGTAGGAAAGTCTATTCCTTAAGCTCTTCAGGCTTCTGGGCCCTTCAGTTCTCTCTTCCATGAAAACAAAGACCCAAGCACTGAGAAGACACACGAACTTGAACCTGAGAACAAAGAGAAAAGTACCACCTTTAGAAATGCCGACAGCCTGTATCAGTTCTATGGCAATGCCTAGCAAACTTTGCTTTCTAGAGTAAGGGCCCTGGGGAATCTAGGCCAAGGGTACTGAGAGTGCCTGGGGTGGAATTTCTCCACCACATCTCGTCTCTTTCTCTACAACGGAAAGACCAGGAGGTGGGCCCATCACCAGGACTGGCCAGGTAGAGCTTAGGCTTTGACCTGTCAGTCATCAAGTTCTAGCACGAGGGGCAGAAGCTGCTTAGCTGCAATCATAAACATTAAGCCTTGTATTCTCCTTGCTGGCATAGGAGAAGCATTTGGGAAGAATTGGTGCTGAAGACCAAAATCACCTTCCCTTCTAGTGTTGCAAATCTGAGACAGACATTCCATCTACTTCATAGGAACCTCTACCAACTTGCTTTCCAGCTATTTTTCCCATTTCTTTTTCATATTTTCTTCTCAACACATCTTCTCCCATGTCTGATCCCAGTGCCCCTGTCTGCATGCAATCTAATACAACAGAGTTAGAACTACAGTCTAACACAGTTGGGAGTCTTTCTTTTGAGCTCATGGGAATTTCTCACATCTGAAAATCTAGATAAGGCATATGTATTTATAGTCCCTAAGTTCTGTTTCTAGACTCTGTCTTAGGGTCCTATCTGTTTGATTATAATATGATCTCATGCACGATTGTACACGGTATTAACTAATTTTCTACTATGGTAACAAACACCATAGGGTAAATCCACTTATGAAGAGGATTGGGTGAGCTGAGATCACAATCTTAGAGTTCTCAGCCCAGAATCAGTTGAACTAATGCTTTGGGGTGAGGGGTGAGGCAGAGCATCCAGGTGGGGCTATGAAGCTAAGGAAGATATTTCATAGGAAACTTGGAAGCCAGAGAAAGAGGAAGTGACAGAAACTCAAGGACTTTAAGGACATGTCTCTAATGCCATCCACTAGGTTTCTTGAAGGTTTCATCAACTCCCAACAATGTCACTGGATTCAGATTAAGCCTTTAACACACGAGCCTTTGGTAGGCACCAGTCCTGAGAGAGACTCTGCCACCTACCACTGGCTCCACCTTGCAGCATGAGACATGCTCAGGCCACCTCCTACCAAGCACCACGTTAGAAGTCCTCTTGCAGAACAATAAACAGGGTGTTCTCACAGAGCCACAAACCGTGCAACTTGCACTAGAGACCGTCAGTTTGAGATGTAAGCCTTCAGGGTGTGAGGAAAGCTAATGTAGAAGATGCCCTGCTAAGATGGCTCAGAGGATAAAATCACTTACTGTGTAAGCCTAATGACCTGAATTTGATCCCCAGAATCCACTTATAGGTCAAAGGAGAAAACTGACTCCACAAAGTTGTCCTCTGACCTCCACACACACACCATAGAACATGCTTGCTCACACATAAATACCTCTTTCTCTCTCTCTCTCTCTCTCTCTCTCTCTCTCTCTCTCTCTCTCTCTCTCACACACACACACACACACACACACACACACAGAGATACACCATGCACATAGCACACGTAATAAATAAATAAACAATTTAAATAAACACAGCTGATTTTATTCTAACAATGGTCCTAAGCACACCTCCTCTTCATGTGTCTGACTTAATGCATTTATGACTATCCTGCAATACCGCTTGGAGCAGAGATGCAGACTGGTGGATAACATCAAGCTGCAGTTGTTGCAAATCCTGCTTCAGTCATGTAGCAAGAAGGGATACAAGAATACTTTTCTGGGCTTTCCATTCTCCCTCTATAAAGGAGACAAAGGCATTCATCCAGGATTGACACTTTATTGAAAAGATAACAGTTAGCAGAATATAGTAAATTACCAAATAGATGCTGTATTGGAACAAAGCAGCCCAAATCCAGCAAGAGCATCTAGGGGACCATTCTGAGTTTGAAGACTTCCCAGGGAAGACAGGCTTCCAGAGCCTGGGAAACTGGAGAAAAACTGAAGTTGACATTTCAGGCCCAAGCCCTGGGCGAGGAAGCGGGCTGACGTGCTTGCTTGTACGACTGCAGGAAGACAAGACAAGACTGGCCTAAGAGGAAAAGCCCCAGAGCAAAACAGTGCAAAATGACGTGACAAAGAAGGGACAGAACAGGGGCAGAGAGAGGGGGTGTGTGCACGCTCAAAAGCTGGGTACAGTGTGCTGGCCATGATTTCCCTGAAATGTGGTTGTGGGAGGCCCTGATATTATGAAACTGGAGTCCATGTCTAACGGACTCCTTCCCACAAGTCACGAGGCAGGCCAAAGGCAGTAGTGGGAGAATCGTCCACAGCAGAGGCAATCGTAAGGTCCACCAAAGGCCGGGCAAAGGAGATAAGGGAATCAGGAATCAAGAATGCTTCCTGGCTTTTGTCAGGATAGTGAGGGATCAGCATGGCAGCCCTGGAGAGTGGCAAGTCAGAAAGGAAGAGCCTGAAGAAGAAAGGCAGTCAGTCAGTTTTGGACGAGTTCATGCTAAGATGCTGGAACCAGTGTCTTCCGTGTCACGCAGATGAGAGCGCACACCTCTGAGGGAGCCTGGCTCGCTTGTACTTAATCTCACCTGGGCTTCTCACTATATTCAAGTGTCATGTTTCCTAAGACCTTGATGAATTCTCGTAACTAAGCCTGGCTGGAGGCAGAGAGTCGTGCAAGCTCTCCAGATGAAGCCAAGAGTGAACTACCTACCAGTCACCTGTATTTCCCTAAGTTTAACTTGGGAAACCCTCAGAAGTTCCGTAAATAGTGTACTCAGACTCCTCCATTTGGATGAACAGTTCTGTTTTGTTTTCCTTTGTTTGAGATAGAATTTCACTATGAACCCAAGCTGTCCTGGAACTTCTGAGCCTCCTGCCTCAGTCTCCCAAGTGCTGGCATTATAGTTACCAATACCCAGTTACTTCCAACTTTCTTTTGTAGAGGAGGAATGAAGTTTCTGGAGGGATTGAACTCCATATTGGACAAAGTCTCGTGACTTAAGGGGAATCAGTATGACAGAACATAGAATTGTTGGGCCCAAAGATCACATGTAGATTTCTTTGTATGTTCCTAGGAATCTCTTGTCTGGGTTGTACGCATTGTTACAGACTCTCCTGGTCTGTGTCCTTCTCCTTCCTTTAAGGTATGTTTTGATGAACTGTCAGAGGTCACAGACCAGTCTCCTTACTCATGAATTCTGCCTCCAAGGAAGCCTACCCTTATCCGGTGTTGCAATTTAGCAGGAATTTGGTTGACAGGGTTGTGTGGGTTTCGGGGCATCAGAATAGCAAGCAGGCTTAGAAGCGGCCAGCGTCAGGGACTGAGGAAGGAAGTTCCAGATGGGAGCAGCGGAGTGTGAAGATGCTTGACTGTAGGCCAGCCCTGCGATGGGGGGAGAGGTGCAGGGCTTTGGAATGTCCCTAAAAGGCTCCAGACTAGTGGGGAAGCTGCAGAAGGCTAAGCATATCGGCATGCAGACCCAGAGGAACGTCTGGTATTTAGCTCCTATGTTAATAAGATTTAGGGAATTATAGACTCCCAGGATTGAAATCACCCTTACCCTAAAAATATCTTTTCTACTCTCCAGCTTCTGCCAAGATCACCAGAGCACTGTCCTTGGACAGAGATGGCGATCTGACACAAGTCCTGCGGGACATTCTCTGAGTCCTCAATACTTATCCCGCTTTCAGTGTAGTGTTTAGAAGGAACAGAAATCTGACTTCAGACTTTTTTGGATAATTTAAAGAAAACAGACAAACACAAAGGAAATGGTTCTATTAATAAAAAAAAGATGGAATTAGGGAACAAAAAGGACTATTTTTAGGAGACAGAAAGAGCACACATGCATAGTCACAGTATTTTGGTGAGTCTTGGGTTATTTATGGAAAAGACAACAACACTGAGCCTCAGCTTTCTCATCTATAAAATGGGAAAATTGTTCCCCAACTCTCCTGTGTTAACATTACAAAGAATAAATCCCTTTGAGACATCAAACCCCACACATTGAAAGCGTCTGTGGCAAGCGATAAGATGTTGCCTACAGAAGGGATGAGAGGGCTGAGGACCCTTAGAGCATCTGCAAGGCGGAGTGGTCCGTAACACAAACACACACCCAGTGCAGTTTTGGGGTTGTTTGGTTTTGTGCTGTTTCCTTTTCTTTCTTTCTTTCTTTCTTTCTTTCTTTCTTTCTTTCTTTCTTTCTTTCTTTCTTTCTTTCTTTCTTTCTTTCTTTTCTTTTCTTTTTTGTGACACCCTCCTCTTTATATAGCAGTCTCTGTCCTTTCTGCCAGAAGCTCCATCCTTCCAGCACCAATACCACCCCTTGCCAGCCTCCATCAGAGGCCCCGAGTATCAGGGATACACTTCTGCAAGAGGCATGGAGCCATCCCATGTGCACACAGAGGTAAGGGTGACTACTGAGGCACTGGCTTATAACCCGGGGGTCCTGAAGCCTCATGTCAACCCAAAGGCTTCAGCTGCAGCCCTGGGGAACCCTGGAGTTCTACTGAGGGGAGTTAGTGAGACACTGAAGGAAACCAGCAATGCTTGAGGTCTCCCAGCCCTGTCTCAGCCAAAATGGCTGGGATCTTATTGTAACTGAATATGGGTACCCTATATACTTTTGTTTATGGAAAGGGTTCTGTGTCACTAAAACGTTTATAAAACATTTGTCTGTACTAATAAATTTTGTAATGGAAACAAAGCCTGGAGAGGAAAAATTAATCATATTTAAGACTTCTTTGGAGTCAAATATCAAATCCAGCAAAAGAATTCTACTGGGAAAGGCGCCCGTGCTATTGACCCTAAGCTAATGAAACATTCACTGGGTTCCATCGACCCTCGTGGTCTTACTGTTCTGTTCTTCAGCCTCCTCCAGTCACTTGATTCCTAATACTGCTAAGATAGGTGGAGATGCTAGTACCTAGGAGAATGTCCTCTGTAAGGTCTCTCAGACTCTCCTCTTAGCTCTGTTTTGTGTATCTGCCAAGCTTGGTACACTGTATTGACGGTATAACTAGACCATGACCACCCAGAGGACAGGTATCAGTCATCAGTCTGTGTGACCCATGTTTAACATGGTGCCCATGATAACTCACAGAGCTCGACAGACATGTTCATAGAGGAGGAGGAGGAGGAGGAGGAGGAGGAGGAGGAGGAGGAGGAGGAGGAGGGGAGAGCACATGAAAGCAAGAATTTTCTGGTCTCTCTTCTCTAAGCAAGCCAGCGTCCTTTTACAGTTTCTCCTTCAGGTAACAAAGAGCTAAGCTGTAAATTCTCTCTTAGGGGAAAGCTGGGCAAGATGTACTTGGGAACATTAAAAAAAACAAAACTGGGCTGGCATAGAGAGGAGAAAGCCAATATATTTAGCCACCTGTGGCATGCCAAGGCCTTATCGAGACTGTAGGAGGAATCTCAATTAAATATTTTTCTAAGCAGTCAGTTCTGGGCTTTGCCTGAACATGGATATAGAACTAGGTGAAGTTCAGGATAGAAAACCCGAAGATTTGAATGTGGCTTTCAAATCATCCCAGGACTGAGCTATTGGCAATGCAATTCGATGACCCCAGAAATGCAGACAGTGATGGTGTTTTACTTCCCAGGGTCCAAAGGCCAGGACATCCATCTTGCAGGTACTTTCCAGGACCTCCTACCGGAGAGAGCAGTACCTGCAAAATGGATGTCTCTCCTCATACACACAGTGTTTGGGGCAGCGCAGTTTCTCTGAAATATCCTTTTGGCTACTTCACAACCATTTCTATTAGACAGCAATCTGTGAGAATCCTGCCTCGTCATCTAGAAAGTTCCCTGGAATTGAGGGAAAATGACAATGCTTTGGGCATGGAGCCACGCCCCACATTCCACTGTTGCAATAGGCAGCATCTTGGTCCAGAGGTACTGATGGGGATGAGGATGGGTTCTCACACCAGGCAGGGTGAGGATGGAAAGGCACTTGGTAGTGGTGCAGGTGCTCTAGTCTTGCTCGTCTGCCAACATCTGCACACATGAAGGATCCCAGACACCCTCCTTTTCCACGTTTGGGCTCATGCTGTTCTAGAAATGGCTTTTCTCACTTAAAACTGTGTCATCAATATCCACATGTAACTGAGTACTCTTTGACAAGATGAACTTTAACATCTGCAGTGTGCGACCTCATTTGAGAGTCCCATTTTCTACAGCCACTCTCTTCTTCTGCATGTAGACTGTTTCCTGTTATCATACGGAGCACCCTCGGGGGGAGGGCTGTGCTCTTTTCCAATCAATTCGAAAGACAGCATTGCCTGGTGGATAAGAGCAAAGTCTGGTTCTTCCATTTCTGTCTCGACATCAGCAGTCATTAGACCTTAGATGTGGCTCATGGCCCTCTTGAAGAAAGGATACTTATCTTACAGGGTTGTTTAAAAACTAAAATAATGAATGTAACATGTTCAAAACAAGGGCATCCTTGACATTGGCTGTTGCCTGAGAATGAACCTCCCTCAACTTCCATGGCTGTATTTTCTGAGTCATATTCGAACCTTGAAGAATTTCTGCCTTGTCTCGAAAAAAAGAAAAAAAAAGAATTTCTGGACTAGCAAGTTTGCACTTCTTACCCCCTTTGAACCACAGTGAAATAGCCCTCCAGAAGGATTATGCCTGTCTATATATCCTGAAAGCGATTCGTAAAGACATTGGCTTTCTCAGTCTCCGAAAGCCCCCTTTGAAATCCTTAGAGTGTTTGTGTTGGGCAACCTGGAATTCTGTGAAGCAGTAAGCTTAATCCTGCTGGCTCCATTTTCTGGAATCTCTTCACCCTTGGCTTTTCTCTCCCTGCTTCCTAGATTCTATGTCTCTGCTGTCTTCCGTGTTGGTTTTAATGGCTGCTTTCCTTGGAGCAGGTAATGTTGAAGCTGCCAAGTCCAGACATCAGCAATCTCCTCTTTTTCTCAGTGTCACAGGATTCATCCAAAGTCCCCTCGGCTTTTCAGTGGACACCTCTGGTTTGGGCTTGTTGTTTATGTGCTAATTCCATGTGGATAACCCATCTTGTCAAGTCTCTGTTTCCAAAGCCAAATGGACCCATCCTACTTACTTAGCCAAGGCTGCCTCATTGTGGAGTTGCCCAGATCCAGATTGGCCTATGGCTATGGCTGTGAGGAACTATCTTGATTAGTTGATTAATGCCCGCTATGAGCAGCACCATTCCTGAACAAGCATGTGGGCCTAGGATATATTTTTTAAAAAGAAAGAAAGGAAGGAAGAACAAACCCTAGCAGGGAGCAGAAGCCAGGCAGACAGCAGGCCAGTGAGCAGTATTCCTCCACGATATCAAATTTTTTGCCATGCTGGAGTTGCTGGCCTGACTTCCCTCAAAAATGGACTGTAAACCGTAAAAGTACAGAAACCCTTTCCTCTCTAGTTGCTTTTGGCCATGGTGCTTACCACAGCAACAGAAAACTGACTGGGACACCACCCTATGCTGAGTCCTCTCCTTCCCACTTAGGCAGGTGTCTGCTTTCCCTCTTCCCAAAGCCAGTGTGAGAAATTTGAAAGCAACCTTGGACAGCTTCTCTGGGATCTCAGCCATCATTGGACCCAAAGTTATTCTTGCTCAATATCTCCTGTTCGGTCTCCCACTTCCAGTCCTAACCTTATCTCCATATTCTAACTTTTATCTTGAAGCAAGTCCTCGGGCCAACCAGCTCCACCCCGACCGGAAATCAACTTGAACATGGATCCTCCCATACTCCCAGCAGTCGCCTGTTGCATGCACCCTCCAAGACCTCACAGCCTGAGTACAGTCCACTCACACTCCTCAACATGGCATCCAAGGGCTTCATTCCTAAAGACAGCGATACTCCCTCCAGCAGCATCCCTATTGGTGCCACAAGATTCCATAAAGAACCTAAGAGCCCTGGGCTCCGGCTGCCACTACAGCTACAGCCTGGATGCCTTTGAGTGAGTTATCTAGTCTCCGTGGGTCCATGTCTAATGGTAACTCCACTTGTAAGAACCAAGGATGTGGGAAGCACTTTGTCAGCCTGAAGTGGCCATGCAAATGGAAAGAGGCAAGAGTGCTTAGGGACTACTGGCCTCCCTCACAGGGACTGAATCTCTTCAGTAGCAGCTCTAGAGCAGTCAAGCAGGGAATCTCTGGCCCTTTACTGCGGACTGCCAGGCTGCCTTCTCTCAAAGCCTCCTCCTCTTCCATCATAGCCTCGCCATGGGTCCACTGGGTCTCTCACCTTCCACAGCCACTGAAGTCTCTCAAGAAAGAAATACACCCATGTGTCTCTGAGACCCAGGCCTCAAGTCTCACTGTCAGGAGCTCTGGATGCTATATTTTTATCTAGAATTTTAAGGTTGCCTTCCAACCCCTTTTCTTGACCCAGACTCCTGAGGGACTTAAAGGCCAGGCCTGTAAAGGCCAGGCAGGAAAGATTTTAGAAAACAGCTCAGAGCCAAAGCTCCAGAATTAGCCTTGGTGTTAGAACTGAGCTTTGCTGTTCAGTAGACCACTGATCTGAGGCAAATCATTTGGCCTTTGAGCCTCAGTTTCTTGCCTTTAAAATGAGAAGAAAGATGGGTACCTCATAAGGTTGATCTGGGATAAGGTAAACATTCAAATTGCTTAACACTGTGCAACGGCAGGCAATGGTTCCAGGAGCCAGGGCCTCCTTTGTATGTATTACAGCTGCTGAGGAAACCCGAAGCAACCAAACCTAGCTCTTCCACTCCCCTGAAAAGGTAGAAGAGCCTGGCCTCCAGGGCTGGTGCAGCTCTGAGCTATGAGTTTCTATCTCCTCCTTTCGTTCTGGTTTTTTTTTTTTTTTTTTTTTTTTTTTTTGAGACAGGGTCTTGCCATATAGCCCAGACTGACCTGGAGCAATCTGCGTAAACCAGGCTGACTCAAATTTGTTGGAATCCTTTTGCCTCTGCCTCTCAAAATGCTGGAATAGGCCTGATTCTAAAACATGTCCTTGTCTAGAAAGTGGCTGTGTGGAGTGAGCCATGGGGTCCATCTTTGTGGAAAATGTTACAGGCCTCCTTCCGTAGTGTCCTTGTCTTCCTATGACAAGACTTCCAAGGTCTTCCCCGTCTCTGATTTTCATAAGTGGCTCTGGAGGCCTGTCCACCTCTGCCACTTCCTCCCCAAGGTCCTCACCATCCTGAGACACAGTAGTACTGCATGTCTATTCAGATGCAGCTGCTCCTCCTCCATCTTCTCTGAGGTCGTTCCTCAGTTTCTAGGAACTCCAGCACTTCCCCAGGCCCCCTCTTTCTTTTGTCCTGCCCAAATTCCTGGCTCCATGGGCCAGGTAGGAAAGCAGTTTGGTTAGACCCAAGCTGGCACTACCTCCCCTGCCTCTGGCACATTCCTTGTATTTGGGCTGGACCCAGAGAGCCGAAGAATTCCTCGCCCTCCTTAGCGTGGGTCCTCGTGTTGGCATGCCAACAGCCCCAAATATTTAAAGCAATCATGAAAATGAGCTCAGACTCCCATGCCAGAGCCTTGAAAGGAATTAGGCTAAAAACGGGACAAAGGAAGAGGTGAGGCCAAACGGAAAATGCCATGAAAGGCACTGCCCGGCATGGCTGGGGCCCAGGTCTCTCCTCACTGACTCCATTCATTTGTAGCCAGGCACTGTGCTGGGCACTGCAAAGGCAAAGTGGAATGAATCAGTATCCCAGCACTTGAGGAGTTCCCCATCTAGCCAGGGAAGCCACAGGCAACCACAGTGCAGTGTGCGAAGTATGGACAAGAAGCCATCCAAAGCACAGAGGAAGATCACAGTGAAGCATCTCCCGGGTCTAACTTAAGGCAGGTGTCCCCCTGGGAATAAGACAAAAGATGTGCTGCTCACAGGCAGAAGAGCCCTGGCGGGGGGAAGGTACAGGAGAAGCACACAGCAGTTTGGAAGGAGGAGCATGCTCGTGGGTGCGTGCTTGGGAAACCGCTAAGACCCGGCCTCTCCATAGGCATGTTTATGCACACATTACACACAGAACAGAACATGGAATTAGACTCAGCTTATGGTCTTTTAAAAATGCTGACAGAAATCGATACTTGGGGTTAGAAGCAAAGTTTTGAGTAGAAAGCCTTTCTCGGAAGATGGCAAGCAGGAGAACAGAGGCGTCTCCCTACAGGCTTCCAGGCGGCAGCCCTGATGGAAGGGACATGGGTTTTCTATGTCACGAGAGTAAAGGAAGAGTGAACTTGGCAGGCTGGGCGAATTGGCAGCACCCCAGGCACCCAGCAGAACAACTGGGGAAGGTGCCAAGGTCAAAGGCAGATGCCTAAGGGCGCCTCGGGCACCTGGTTACCTAGAGATGGAGGAGATAGGGAGGCCTTGTGCCTCGTTCTGCCAGAGCACATCACAGTCCTCATGACAGTGTGGGCATGACTTTGGTCTGATCTTCGGTGCTGGGCAGCCCCAGGGAAACCTGCTGGAGATAAGGGAGCAGAAGGAAAGCAGCTCAAGCAAACCTCACCAGGAGCTGTGGAAGTTACGCAGCGCGCAGGGGCCTTCCTCATCACTATCACAGACATTTTTTATTTCTTTAAGTGCTTCTAGCTTTGACTGGGCACTCATGGGCCAGGCTGTGCTAAACTCTACATGTGTTCACTCCTTACAACAACCTTGAAGAGATCAGAATTCTTACTAGTCCCATTTTACAGAGCAAATAAATGATTCCCCCAGAAAATCAAGATGTTGGGCCATGTGTATTTAACAACAGGAGAGTGTCATGGGCTAAACTGAGCTCCTCACAGAATTCATGGGCTAAACTTCTAACCACCAGTAGTCATAGGATAGTGGTCTTTGGAGCCAGAGACTTTTTAAAAAGTCATTAAGTTCAAGGGCTGTCCTTATAATAAGAAGAAATATTTATAACAGAGACAAGTACAGAGAGAGCAGGTGAGCTCAATAAGTGTGGTGCTGGCATCTACAAACCAACAGGATGGGCTCCAGGAGTAGGGCAGGAGATGGGCAGCCCTGCCAACCTAACCTCACCCTTTCGGCCTTCAGCACAGTAGAACTGATTTCTACTGTATAGCACCCCCATTGTATAGCATCCCTCACCCCACCCCGCCACTAGCTGGGTGTTCTAGTACAAGTGTCTGTGCAGCTTATCATGGGAAGCAATAGCCTGGAGTACCTTAGAGATAGGAGGTGCAGGTCTGCAGGGAACATAACCTACACAGGACACCTGTCCGCCCAAGCCTTACTCTCAGCTGTTGGGATCCGGAGGGCCCTGACAATCCCCAACTGGATCCAGAGAGAGGAAGGCCTAGGATAGCTTGGGGCTGGACAGTAATAGTTCAGTGGTATCTTCTTTGACAGGATCAGGGCTTGAAAGCAATGACTTTACAACTGGGGTTTAAAGAGATTAAAACTCAAAGCCTAAAGCAAGGCAAAAGCATCATAACCTTTCCGACATAAGTCTTTGTACATTCAACCACCATGAGAAGTGAGGTCAGGAGCAGGCTGTTTCCACCTGGCTTGAGAAGTCAGACAGACGCCCAATAAGAAGCCAGCCCCATTCGCACATGAAGCGGGCCCTATCCCAGAGGATGAGCGCTCATGGGAGACATCATTAGGATGGGTCAGTTGGATAGTCAGCAGCCATTACATCTAGTCTCTTGGACTCCTCTAAGTCAGGCAGACATTAAAAGGAAGAGACAAAAATCTGGGTCAACCAAATTAAAACTGGTCTATTCAGAGTAGGGTGAGGAAGAAGGTAAGTGCCGAGTGGCCAGAAGACCTACACTCAATATGGAAATCATCAGAAGTACAAAGCAGTGGGGATTCCAGGCCTGAAGATATGAGACAAAGTCATCCTGCAACTTTCAGGAATTTGAATTTCTATGGGGAGAACAGACTTCAAACAGGTACTGGCTACCAGAATAGACAGCAAAGTAGCTAAGGAAGTTAAGTACTTTCAGAAGTGGGAACTGCTGCTCAGGGGAAAAGATTTGAATTTTAGAAGACAGAGGAGGGGTTTGCCCCATGGAAGGTATGGGAGAGGAAGGAGGTCCTCCCTGAGAAGTATAGAGCTAGCTGGGTGTCAGTTCTGCGTGTGAAATGCCTGTGTGTGAAGTATATGCTATTGTTATGTGTGCCTGAGCACACGTTGCATGATGCATATGTGTGTCCATGTGATGTAGCATGTGTGCATGTATGTTTCTGGTGTATACAGGGGACACACATGCATGTGGTTCACGTTATCCGCCATGGCTGTAAATATGGTGTGTGCTCACGTGTGTGTGTGTGTGTGTGTGTGTGTGTGTGTGTGTGCGCGCGCACATGCAAATGTTCTGGTGTATTTTACAGTGTGGATAACTTGGAGAAACATTTCTGATGAGAAGTCAGGCCTTCAGCAGTGAGACTGGAGCAAGCTGTGGGAGAAAGGCACCCAGTAGGAGCCTTTCATAGGGAAGGGGGAGTTGGAATAAGAGTCAGGACAAAGACCTGCTGGATTTTCGATCAGAACTGTGGTGTTGAGTTGCAGTTCAAGTGATATCCAAATGCCCCTGCTTCTACTTCATCGTTTCCATGCTTCCAGTAAGCAGGGATTACCATGTGCACAATGTCCAGCCAAAGGAATACGAACGGAGAGGAAATTGCACTCCAGTCTGCATCATCTGTCTGATCCTCCGGGATATTAGTGGAGACATGTGAGTCTTCACTGTCTAAGCAGTGATGTCCTGACTGTTCCTCAGCAGGAAGTTTACCATCTCCGCTGGCTGAGAGGCAACTCTACAATGAGGACAGAGGGACAGCTTCCCGGTCTCACTGAGCTCCCTCGCTACTCCTAAATCTCACGGCTCCCCAGCTGCTGCAATGACTCTCATGTGCTGACAGGTTATACAGTTCAAGGCAGGACACTGGCAGGCGTTCGAGTCTGTCCGGTAACACGGTGAAGTGATGATGTGGATGTTAAGTGACAGGGTCAGGAGCCTACCTGGCCACCCTCCCACCCCTCTCCCTTCTGCCCTGCTGATGTGTCTTCATCTTAGGCAAGTCATGTCGACTGTGAAAACCCAAGCTTCTTCGGAGGAAGAATCAACAGGCCCAGAACTGCCTATCTTACAGGGCTGTGGGGAAGAATAATGTATCCCCAAAGGAAGCTCCTCACATAGTGCCAGGCACACAAAACCCTCTGAACTGCAACAATGGTGACTGCAGATGCTGCAATGGTGACTGCAGGTGCTGCGCTTACTCCAGGCCATGAGAAGTCTAAGGCATCTTAGGGTAGTAACTGTGTGAGTATTCCATCTTGTAAATCCAGCCTGCATTACTAATGCCATCTTACAGGGGATGAACCTAAGGTTCTAAGAGCTCCCATTGCTTGCCTGTGCTCACAGAGCTGAGCATCTAACAAAGGCAGGTTGGTCTCAGAAACGAAGTAAATACTTGAAAGTTAATGTATTGGTGGATGAGTGGACAAAGATCATGGATACCTGTGAGCCTTCACAGGGACAGAAGGTTACCTAGGCAACTAGAAGATTGGAAATGCTCATGCCAGCGCCACAATGTCCAGAAAACACAGCTAAATATGTAATGCTGCTACCGGTCACACCAGTGTCCTGGGACTGGAGCCTCTTGGTGCCCAGCACTGTTTGACTCTCCTACCGCTCTGCTTTACTTCATTCCACAAGAGTCGCATCTGGACACGAGGAAAGAATCAAGAACATAAATGTACATCTGATGGGTCCACGGCCCTGTACAGAAAATTCTCTCAAAGAGAGGTGGCCTTACTTTGTTACAAGGACATTCCTATTTATGTGTGTCTGGGAAAGTCATTGGACTTGCTTCTCCCTGTTTCTGATCAAATTCAGATACACAGAAGTCTGGGACAAAGGGGACAACTGTGTGGATCAGAACCTATGTCCGGGCCAGGTGGCTACCCCTGCTTCCCAAGCCTTCCTAACACGTTCCACACCCCACCACGTGATACTGGCTAATGCTGCACCCCTAGCCCCAGGACTCAGTGAAGCTTCCGGCCATCAGGACCAGAGGGAACCCTTGAAGCTCAAGGAGCTTATTGGCAGTAGGTAAAATTCTGGCTCCCGTGCCAGCCAGGCCAGGATCTCTGCCTTCTGTTCATGAAGGTATGTTTGCTGATTGCATCCCTAGCTTCCCTGTCTCCATTTTCAGTCTCCTTGTGCCAAGCTCAAATGAGTAAAGCGGGGAATTCATTCTGGAGCAAGTGCTGAGGCCTAGGTACAGGCTGGTGACATGCCTCAGACACCTTCATCACCATGCTTGTCTTCAGGCCTCAAAGCACCTGTGACAGACCTCCTTAGACAGCATCTGTACAGCTAAGGGTACCGTGTGCACAGGAAGATGTCAGCACAGCACTACACTGTAAGGCAGGGTGCCATGATTGCCTTCCTCAGAGGTCTTAGCCACAAGCTGTTTTGGTTTATGGTGCTTTGGGTTGCATTTATCTCCCTTCCTCATCAGTTGGCAAGGACTGTAAGTTCACCTCTCATTCCCATTGAGCCCGAGTACATACATATTCAAAGTCAAGGTAGGTGTGTTAAAATGAGCTAATCAGAAAAAAAAAAAAAAAAAAAAAGAGAAAGATGGGGATGGTGGCACATGCCTGTCATCTCAGCACTTGGGAGACAGAAGCAGGTGGATCTTTGAGTTCAAGGCCAGCCTGGTCTACAGAGAGTTCCAGGACATCCAGGGCTAAACAGAGAAACCTTATCTCAAAAGATCTAATTAAATTAATGAATTAATTAAAAAGTTGCTTATAGCAAAGAGCAGGAAACACGGGTTTTGTTAAAGGCCTGTGGTGACTGCCTTTATAAACTTCAAGTAGTCCATGCCAAGGGCTCTGTTCTCTCCGTTCTGAAAACCAAACCCTATCAAAAAGACTCATTATCCCTGTGCATACAGCAGGACTGAGGAGCGGGAGTAAGGCACCCATCAAAGTTCAGATGCCAAGTTTGTATCAGAGCTGAAGTTAGTGCCCAGGCCCATCTGGCTCCCCAGTAGGAACAGGGACCCCCTTCTGCTGTCTGGCCAAGGCCGGTGTTTGGTATGGTTTTAAACTAAAATGGGGTTTGCATTTTAATAGTGAAAAAATTATATCATATACAATTAGATGAAATGATTTTAGTGTGCATAAACTTCTATTAGGACATAGCCCAGTTTGTTCATTTATGCCATGGATCTGCCTTCATGCTCTGGGAGACAAGCTAGGATGTCTGCAGGAGAGATGCCATGTCCCTCAGATCCTGGAACATGTGCTCCCAAACTTTTGACAAGAGTGTATGCTCCTTACTGTATGTCACATGAACCCTTACAGACAGACAGACATGAGGTCCTCACAGGCTTTTCTTACTTCAAGGAAAGCTCTCCACTTACACAAAATGGGTGCATCTAGGAGGGCAGTACAGTAGGTCCTGGTGTGGGGACTCTGACTTTTGTACGCATACTCAACCATCTCTAAGTTTTGCTGTCACTGGCTCCCAAGGGGATTCTGAAGGCATTGCTGAGGGAAGCCACCAGCCTCCGTAGAGGAGGTACAGCAGGCCAGAGCAAGTCTAGACGCAAAGGCAAAGGGATTTGGAGCAAGCAGCCAGCTTAGCTTCATGAATTCTTTCACCTCCTTATTCATCCTTTCCTGCTGCATCTTGTTCAGCTGTGGACATGCCCGGGCCCCAGGCAGGGACAGGCAAGCTGGAGATGTTGAAAGCACAGGACCTCCAGGCTCTGGGTCGTCAATCCAGCCTCCACCCTGACTGCTAGCAGAGCCCCACCTCAGCAGATCCCTCCTCACCGTTGTCCTCCTCCGGTCGTCCTCCGTCCCCTCATAAGGAAAGTGAAAGGTCGGCTCAGGTGTTCTGACGGGCACAGCTGCCCAGAGCCAGCCTTCTGCAGATAAATATATACTGCGCTTATGTGTAACACACTAGGCCCCTCCACTGCCTGCCTTCAGAGTGAGTCCAAAGAGCAGACTCCACCCTTTGTGGCATTCTTTCATCTAGTAAGGGCTTTTAAGAACTCGTGTGGCGTGTCCAGCTCTGTGGAGATACACAGTGAATGAGAGCAAGGGGGGCCTTCCTCAACTGTTTCAGGAGCTACGCAATGAGCCCGGACAAGCCAGGTCCCCAAGCAGAGGCTAAGCACCCAGCACAGCCTCAGCACGACCCGTGGGCCCTGATTTCCATGCTTTCATTACAGCCACAAAGCACACCTGTGCTCAAGCAGTCTACATCCATTTTACAGATAAGAAAACTGAGATTCTGAAAAATCACCTGGAGGTCAAATGGCTGTTGAGAGTGGAACTAGACTCTCAGTGCTGGTTTCATTGGCTTCAAAAGTCTTCCCTGGTGAGCTGTGTCTTCTAGCATAATGCCACTAGGTGCTGTGGGGTACAGGACAGAGATGTTATATTTTCTTCATACAAGCCCTTCCACAGCAGCAGAAAGAACACTGAGCCCACAATGAAAACATTCTTCTAGAACCAACACTCTCTATAAGTCATGTATCTCCAAGTGTTTTTTTTTTTTTTTTTCTTCCCCGAGTCTCCGTTTCCCTATTGTGAAACCACAGTGAGGGTCTCGGCAGTATGACGTGAAGACGGCCAATGCTCACAGCTCCTGTGTGTTCTTGCCTCACAAGTGCTATGCTTGGGTACAGGAGTGATGCTCAGCTGCAGCCTAAGCAGAGCACTGAAGCACACGACTCGAAGCAGACGACATTATCACCAGAGTCATAAAAATACAGAGACGCCCGAACAGAACCCAGCAGCTGTTCCATATGGGTCCAAACCACTAAGCTAAATTTTAGGAAAAGATGAAGATGAAAGATGCACGTGGTGGTCCCTTTCTCATCCCACCTTCCTGTTTATCAAGTTCTGTGTAGGCTTTGATTACATTTGAACCTTCAGATGGCTTGGGGCAGGGCCTTCAAAGCTTGAGGATGGCTGTGGAGGAAGACAAGATCCAGGCCTTAAGGACGGGAAGGATTTAGACAATGTTACAGGCAAAGATTCAAGGAAAAACTAAAAGACCTTTCAGGGACTCTGGTGAGGTCACCAGTTAGTTTTTATGGGAATTATTAGAAAGTTAAGGAGGACCAGGAAGCATGAGTATTCTAAATGTTGTCAGGAAATTTAAAATGTAATTGACCAAACAGACCTCCAACCTATAACCCCAGCACTTGGGAGAGACAAAAGCAGATCACAATTTCAGTGCTAGCCTTAGCTACAAAGTAAGTTCAAGGCCAACTAGGGCTATAAGAAATTATGATTTTTTTTTTAAAACCAAGACAAATAAAACAAAATGTAAGTTGACATCCTAATATCAACTCAAATCTTTATTTCTGAGTACTACTAATAAAACAAGGGTTTCTTGTCGAGATACTTGACCCTACTAGGACCTATAAACAAGTATATAGATGATCTGGAACATCTTGTAATGCCAGAAAATAAGGAAGTAATTTTTTAAATCCTCAAAATTATCGTCATTGTGACATCATGGTATATATTTTATTTTATGGTTCTTGGCTCACAACTCCCTCATTAAGTACGGGTATAGAAACGGGTTTTTCTTTCCAAGTAGGGGGAAAAAAAGCCGTAATCTGCTCCACCTTTTTGTCTCAAAGGTGTCTACAGAGAAGTGATCCGATCTGCTGTGTCTCACAGTAGGCCAGAAGAGCCTGACTCAGAGTCTACATGCATGGAACAAATGCAGTGTGGGCCATGGAGCCTGCACAGGCAGGGCTGCTGGTCTCTACACCCAGGCTCGCACAGCCCGTGTCCAGTCACACTTCTCCCGACTTCCATCACACCCACTCTCACTTACTTGATGATTCCACCAAGACTCAAAAGCACAGGGTTAGGAAGCTTGGAGGTAGCTAGACATGCAGAGGAACCTGGGCTGGCAGATGCTCAGCCGATGTCTGCCTCGGGCTTCATTGCTTACCTGTTGGTGAGGGGACACTTCACAAATAAGGAGGTCACCCAAGTGATGTGTGCTGTGAGCAGATAGTAGGAGAAACTCGGTTAGTTTTTCCTCTATATCCCCATTGTTGTCAAAACAAGGGAAGCCCAAGAAACTGTCAAGCCTGAGGAGGCATGACGAATAAATGTAACATGGCCTCCTGGATGGGAGACGCATATAAAATGACAGAAAATTTGATGCCAGAAAAATAACATGTAGTTCTTTGATAGTTTAACACTAGCCTTTGCTGGAAGAAATACATTTTGCAGCCTTTTTCCAGGGCAGAAGTACAGTTATTTGTGCTTTGCTTTCAACTGCGTGTATGTGACAATTACTAACAGATGGGACCCGTGGACAGAAAAGGACAGTGGGAAAACGAAGGCAATCTGAATCAACGGATTTTATCACATCGTGATGTATCAACACCGATTCGTTGATTTTGACACATATAGCACACTAATGTAAGAAGTTAGTAATGGAACACTGTGTCCACGAGGGGACACATGAGAACTTGATGTACTGGCTGCTTAAAATCTCTTTTAATCTAAAATTGCTCTAAAATGTAAAGCCAACTGAAGTAAGAGTACACTAAAAAAAAACAAAACAAAACAAAAAAAAAAACCCAAAAACAACTCATGGCAACCATTAACAGACACTTTGTTAGAAAATCTAGGTTAGGCTCGCACCCCAGAACCTGCCTCCCAAGAGTCAGAGAAGCCTCTCCCTTAAAAGGGTAAAGCCAGCTTGCATGGGCCTTAGGGACTTGCTCACGGTGAGGCTGTGGGCAGGATCACTCTGTCCTTGAGCCTATCCTGAGTCTGGTGTGGAACTACCTAACCGATGGCTCCATCTGCCTTACTGAAGTGTCTCTAATCCAAACACCCCAACTCTGAAGCCCTCCAAAAGCTGAGAGGTCCTGGGTGCTGTGGCAATACCACTAGTGGAAAATTCCACACCTGACCTCTCATGAATGCCTTGCAGGTAAAATAGTGCATAAGGGTCCCTTTGAGTTGTGTATAACGTGTGTGACACATAGATACATTTTGTGATTCATTTTGGGTCCCATTCCCACAATCGTGTCTCATGTACTACTCTCTGCAAGAATATACAAACTATATAAACCCCCAAAGGGGAGGGAGGGCAGGTGAAGATAAATCTATTCACAGATAGAGAAGAAGAGGACTTTTCTCACAGAAGAGAAGTTGCATGGGCTGCTGGCAGGTCTGGCTGAGACCTTTATGGGCTTGGAGAGTTGTCCTCATGCAGGCTCTGCATTATGACGAATACACCTAAATGCAGCCATGGCTGGGGCTTTGAGATAAACCAGTGGTTAGGAGCACACACTGCTCTCGCAATGGACCTAAGCTTGGTTTCCAGCACCCATGTCGGTAACTCACATCCACCTATAACTCCAACTATAGGGCACCTGACACCTCTGGCCTTTTTTTTTCTTCTCGTTCCAGCCCCACTCACTCCGGCCCAAAGATTTATTTATTTATTATATGTGAGTACACTGTAGCTGTCTTCAGACACACCAGAAGAGGGCATCAAATCTCATTACAGATGGTTATGAGCCACCATGTGGTTGCTGGAATTTGAACTCAGAACCTCCAGAAGAGCTCTAATATAGTACTGTTAAAGGTCAGTGTCCACCCCTCATGACACATGCTGCTGCTGCTACTGCTGCCGCCACCGCTGCTGCCGCTGCTGCTGGAGATGACAGGAAACCTGAGTCTCCCCTCCTGTCTCAAGTCCTGAGATACAGTACTAAGACAGGCTGCCTCTCCCTCTTTCCGAACCTCCTACCAGTCTTCTTGAGACCCCATAAACCACCAAGGTTCTATACAAACCCCATTTAAAGCCCCACAGAGAACCATTATCAAGTAAGACAAATGTGGGATTGGGGGAGTACAAGGGGGCCTTAGAAGCGCCTGCAGGTATGATTTGAAAGGAGAAGATAAAGTGATACCAACCACTTTGCTTTCCTACAGCCGCCTTCTAACCGTCGTTGGAATTGAGCAGTGGAGGAGAGGTAGACGAGGGGTGAATTGTACAAATGGGTGAAGCAGCCAGATGGCCAGCATGAAAAACCTGGAATCAGGGTCACACCTCTTTCCCTCTAGGGACCCAAGAGAGCACTGTAAGTCACAGCAGTCTGTTTTCCAGGACAGGGAAGAGCACTCGTGGCTGTGTGAGAACACAGGAAGCAGGGCCACCCAATCAGATGTGCACTTACCTGTCCATTACAAGTATGAGGGCCAATGCATTACTCACTGATGGCGTCTGTTTAGGCATTTGATGTGTTCCTATCGTGTGCAATGCCTTACCTGAGCCCATATAACACAGGCCCTGTGGGTGTGGGGAAAGTACCATCGCTATCTCAGACCGTGTAACTAAACATCACTAATAAAAGACCAACACCCATACATCTCTTTCCTTGCTGTACATTTTATTAAGTGTGCTACACATCAGCTTTAATTCTCAGAGGAGAGCCTGCAAACGAAGATGGTTATGATTTCTACTTTACTCCAGAGAGACAGAGGATGGGAGAAGTTAAATATCTTCTCAGAGTCACGTGGCTAGGAAAATCAGATTCAGCAAAGCCCAGGGAGTCTAGCTTGAGCACAGTCTATAAACAACTGTCTTATCAACTGTCTTCTTTGTGTGTGTGTGTGTGTGTGTGTGTGTGTGTGTGTGTGTGTGTGTACATCATGTGTATGTGTGTCTGTGCACTTGCATTCATGTGAGTATGACACACGTGTGTAGGTCAGAAGACAACCTCAGGTGTCAGTCCTCACCTGGCTCATTGTTTGAGACAAGGCCTGCTCAGTCTTTTCCTGCTGTATATGCCAGGGTAGCTGGGCTGTGAGCCTTTGGGGATTCTCCCATAGGTTCATACAGTTGAACACTTTCCCAGTTGGTAGCACTGTTTGGAGAGGTGAGGGGGAGGGTCAGTCTTGTAGGTGGGCCTCAATTCCAGTTCCAGGGATTCCAAAGAATAATATGTATAGTCTTTGACAATTCATACATGTGTATTATGCAATGCATCTTCATATCTACCCCCAATAATCCCACTCTATCCTGAACCCCCAATGTCTCCCTGCCCATTTCATGTTTTTGTCTTCTTTTTAATAACACACGGAGTCCAGGTAATCCTTCTCATGCATCTGACTTTTTACATGAGTTCTTGGATTTGAACTCAGGTCCTCATACCTTCAAAGCAAATGCATTTACCAAATAGGCCATCAGCCCAGCCCCCTAGCTGTCTTCTGATTGTTCTGGCAGGTGCTTACCACAGAAGGAGACAGAAATCTTCAGCTGAACTCGAGTTGTCCTCAAGCGCTCTGTGTCTCCATTCTGACTCTGCAGACCCCTGGGGACTGTCGTATGGAGAAGTCAGTACTGACTCAGCATTGTGCATCTCCTTATGTCCCTGTGAGGTGGAGGGTTGGGGCAGGCTTTCTATCCCCATTCAGCCAATGAAGGAACTGAGCCTAGTAGGAGTGAAGAAGCTTGTCACTGCAAGAATTTAGCTAAGGCTAGAACTCACTCATCAATTGCAAGCACCAAGCAGAGAGTGAACTGGAAATAGGGCAGAGCTTTCAAAATCTCAAAGGCCAGCCCCAGTGATGTACTTGTTGAAACAAGGCTGAACCTCTCCAGACAGGGGACCAAGTGTTCAAGTGCCTAAGCCGATGAGGGACCTTTCTCATTTAAATCACCACAGTCTCCAAGGTGAATTTTTGAGGAGGTACATCAATTCTCAGCAGCAACTACCTGACATGACCACAGGCAGGTTGCCTATTCCTACTCCATATTTCCTGACTGCACACTGAGGCTAACCTATAAGAAGACCTATCCCCACAGAATTAGGTAAAGATTAAATGAGAAAACCTGAGTTCTTTGTAAATTCTAAGAAAACAGAGAGATGTCACTATTTTTTATTCATTAATCATCTTTATTCCTAACTGGCTGTTCTTTATAAAGTAAGTACTAAAATTTTCCATTAAATTATCTTATTGGAAGAGATAAAAGGGATGAAAGACGACACATGCACGTTTGCACATGCATGCATGCACACATTCAGAGACACAGATAGACACAGATACACACACACACACACACACACACACACACACACACACAATCTGTTGGCATTACAAAGTAAGGGCTTGGAGCAATGGCCCTGAAGTCAACACAGCCTTGAAAGAGAAGTGTCAAGTTTTCAACCTTTGCACCGCATTACCAAGGGCACTGGCCCTGGCTCACAGGTAACACAAATATTTTGCACTCCCGTGTATTTCTTTGTTCAATATATTTCCCTGTTTCCTCCGAATGCTCTTCGCACACATCAGTCATAGCCGTGTATTTCTTTGTTCCATACATCCCCCTGTCCCTCTGTCCCCCTGTCCCCCTTCGCACACATCAGTCATAGCTACTCTTGAGCACTGATCCTCAAGCTTAAAGTGTGACTTTTAAAAACATCTCCCAGGCACTTTTTAAAAACTCGTGGGTCCCACACCTGGAGATTCTGAGTTGATTTTGATCTCACAAATCTGTACCACAAGCAAACTTTCTGAGAGACTCATGTGTTCTTTGCAGTCCCTTCTGGCCTTAAAGAGAAACCCATATCTTGCAAAGTGCTTTAGCTTAGTTAAGGCTGTGTATCGTCAGTACCTAACACTTAGCAAATATAGTGCTAATAAGCCAGCACTCTGAGATAGACTGAAACTCACCTTCTAATCACTGCAGTGGTTCCCAGCATTGTTTCAGAATTTCAATCCACTGTATAGTTTGTAACTCTTCATAAGAATTGAACTCTAGAAGCATTATTTTTCCCAGATCTCTTTTCTATACCTACCAGACTAGATTAAATGGCCCTTCCCTCTTACAGACCACACCAACATGCATCTTACATTTATTTATGGACTTTATTGTTAGCCTTTCCCCACGAGAGGTCAGTTTTCTCCTTTTCCCAGAGGATAGGCTGTGCCACCTCTGTCAGATAGCTTTCACTATCTATCTGTTCCGGATCATGGATTATCCCAAAGTCAGCAGAAGACAGCATAAGAGAGGTGGGCCGCTGTATGAGATGAGAGAGGGAAGGTGGGCACTCAGTGGGCTGAGGACAAAGGCCCATCTGAGGATGGGGCCATGGAGAGCTGTGAAACTGATTTTTGGTGAGTAGGAATTTTGACTTTGATCTACAG
The DNA here is from genome assembly GCA_028551405.1 of Uromys caudimaculatus. NCBI lineage: Eukaryota > Metazoa > Chordata > Mammalia > Rodentia > Muridae > Uromys > Uromys caudimaculatus. Next base: position 63,717,381 of record CM052709.1, on the reverse strand, counting down.
TACTTTGGAGAAATCATTACAAGAACTGGGCACGAGAGATGCTATTTCAGTGTTGTAGAAGATGTTCAGTTCTTTCTACTGACGTTGACATCTTGGGCTGGTCCCATGCTAAGTCATCTTTGCTGATGCAGCAGACTGCTATAAATTATATTACCCTTCACCAATATCCGGTTAGCTCCTTGTAAGAAAACCATGTTTAGCCACATTGTGGAAGTCACAACCATGTTCAAAGGGTGGGCAGCAATATCTAAACGTCAGTTGTGCCCCCTGATGACATCAGGGGATGAAGACAATGGTAACACAAAACATTCATCTAACCGTACGGATGGACACAGAATGTGGGCAACAGACATTTGGAAAGGGTTATGAAGATGTAATCTGCCCTTTCCTGGCTTATGTTCAGATGCCCACATGGCCACTTAGGTTTCATCAATGAAAAAAAAAACTATACTCAACTGTGTTGGCTTGGTTTTGTGTGTGTGTGTGTCCGTCCTCTTTAGGAGTTAGTTTAACGTCTATGAAGTGAAGGGAATAATAATAATATAATGATAAAAATATCAAATATTAATGCTTATGGATCAAGCTCAGTACTCTTTAAAACTATCTATTAGTTTGATTTACATTCTGAGTGGTTTCCCCTCCCTCCTCTCCTTCCAGTCCTTCCTTCCCCCATCTCTCCCACCCCAACATCCATCTACTTCTCCTACATTTCTTTCCAGAAAAGGAGAGGTCTCACATGGATAGCAACCAGCCCTGGCATATTAGGTTGCAGTAAGACTAGGCCGTATTTTCTCCTATTGAGGCTAGACAAGGTAGCCCAGTAGGAGGAAAGGGTCCCAAAGGCAGGCAACAGAGTCAGAGACAGCCCTTGCTCCTACTGTTGGGAGTCCCACCAACCCACACAACTGTAACATATATGCAGAGGGCTTAGGTCAGTTCCATGCAGGGTTCCTGGTTGGCAGTCTGGTCTCTGTGAGCCCCTATAGGTCCAAGGTTAGTTGATTCTATAGGTTTTCTTTTGGTGCCCTTGACTCTTCTGGCTCCTACAATCTCCTACAACCCTCGATCCTCCCTCTACTTCTTCCACAGGACTCCTCAAGCTCCATCTGATGTTTGGCTCTCTGCATCTGTTTCCAGTTGCTGGGTGAAGCCTCCCTGATGACAGTTATGCTAGGTTTCTGTCTGCAAGTATGGCAGAATATCAGCAGTGTCAGGGGTAGGCTCCCTGTTGGTTTGATAACGCGTGTGTGTGTGTGTGTGTGTGTGTGTGTGTGTGTGTGTGTGTGTGTGTGTGTCTTTGGGACTCAGTGTAAAGTCTATGAAGTAAAAGGAAGAATAACAAAATAATGAGAAAAATGTCAAATATTAATGAATGCTTTTAAGTGAAGCGTAGTACTTTTAAAAATCATCTCATTTATTTTTATAAAAAGAAACTTAGATGAAGATTATTATTAAGCTATAATTCAGGGAATAGACATGGATTGATTAGGATACTTGCTCAAGGATACAATAATTTAACTGTAGTGTCTAAAAATAATTTAAGATGCTGAGAATTACTGATGGAAAGTGAGTGTCTTTGACTTGCAGTCTCCTCTTTCGACATCTGCAATTCACCAAGGATCTCCAAGACCTTGTCTAACCTTGAATATGCCAAGATTCTGTGATACTGTCATGAAGTCACAGTGTGGCCATTTGCCTTCCCATTTTCAAAGCAAGACCCATTTTCGCCACTGCTCTGGACTTGCAGGGTGAAGAAAACTATGCTCTGAATGCCTCAGAGGAAGGCCCTAGAGAAATGGAGGGGCTGCCTAGTACCCATGGAGGCTGGGCTTCCCTGCTGAGGCAGAGGCCCACTCCAGTTACATTCCTCTCCAAAGCTGCATCTCGCTGTGCGAGAAATGTGCAGCCAAAGCAGAACGCCTTCCCGCTCTTGCCAGGAGTATGACAATCACCTACCTAAGAATTGGGGAAGGCTGGGGCTGGAGATAGTGTGTTTCTTTAGTTTCTGTTTATAGGCCTAAAGAATTCTGTTCACTTTATCCCCTTAACTCTCACAGTAGGTACTGAGGAAGAAGCAAGGAACAAGAACAGCCTCAGGAAGGATGTCTGCTACTTCCATAGTCCAGCAGAAGCAGGACACACGGCCTTCTCATATCCTATACCTAGTTAGACCCTTCCATGTCAGCTCCCTGTTCTCCCAGTCAGGAACCAAAGTGTGACAGACCATTTGTGCTGGCTCTTGTGCTCTCCGCACAGCCCCCCAGTCTATCTTTGGGGAATGAAAAATAGATTCAAGTCCTACCTATCCAAGAAGGTGCGGGTCCTCAAGAGGAATAGAAATGTCAAACCAAGGAAGGGATAATAGACCCTCATCCTCCATGTTGCCCATGGCAGCCCTGAATTCTCCAGACCTCTGGCTCTGCATTTAGTCATAGAGAAACCTTAGGGTGGAAGCCCTGTCATCATCTTCTTGTCCAACTGTGGGAAAGTCACTTTACATGCCAGCACTACATCTCCACTTTAAAATGATAGAGCTCATCACTGGGTGTGATGGCACATAGCTTTAATCTCAGCGCTAGGAGGCAGAGGCCAGCACATCTCTGGGAATTTGAGGCCAGCCTGGTCTACTTAGAGAGCTACAGGCTAACCACAGTTACACACTTAGAACCTGTCTCAAAATAAATAAATTGAATGAATGAAAAGCTAGAGCTGCCGGGCAGTGGTGGCGCACACTTTTAATCCCAGCACTTGGGAGGCAGAGGCAGGCGAATTTCTGAGTTCGAGGCCAGCCTGGTCTACAGAGTGAGTTCCAGGGCAGCCAGGGCTACACAGAGAAACCCTGTCTTGAAAAAACTAAAACAAAAAAGAAAAAAAAAAAAGAAAAGCTAGAGGTAAGGCTGGCAAGACAGTTCAGGGGTAAAGGTGTTTTCCATGTGCCTGCTGATCTGAGTTTAATGCTAGAGTTCGCATAGTAGAAAGAGAGAACTGACTCCCAAGATTTATCCCTGACCCCCACATGCATCATATGGCATGGAAACACACACACACACACACACACACACACACACACACACACACACACACACACACACACAGGACAGAGCTAGATGAGAACAATCTGACTCAGGGGTCAGGTGGCCTATGATTCTGGGGACAGCAATAATAGAACTGTCTTGCATGGCTTCAGGAAGAGTTGCATAATCTTTTCTCATCCTACACATTATTGGATGGGCTAACTTCTCTTAAATTGTCTCTCAGGCAGTGGTCATGCATGTCTTGAATCCCAGCATCTGGGAGGCAGAGGCAGACATGAGTTGAAGCATGAGACATGACTGAGAACTTTTAGGACTCTTAACATGATTTGAATAAATGTGTTTTCCTACAAGGGCTCCCTCCAAACCACAGATCAAGGGTCCCATTACCACTGCAGCCCTCTGCCTATGCTCTGACTATCCACTCCAGTGCCCTCCGTTCATGGTTCTTTACCAGGCTTGCCTTTGAGCCACAAGGTTCTTAGGCTCTCCCCAGTCTCCCACACCCTCCCTCCCGACCCAGCTCCCAGCTGATCTTGGCCTTGACTCATTGGTGCTGACTCAACAAAGAAAAGCAGACCCCCTCAGGCAGCTGGACAGTGGACCAGGGCCAGAGCCTGCAGGAGTGGGCAAGAAGGCAGGCCAGAGGCGGGAAATCCATCAATCAGCTTGTCACCAAGTCTTTGCTGAGCCCCCCTGAAGACTTGGTCCCATGCCAGAGTTGCACAATGGGGGTCCAGAGAGAGGGAAAGACAGGAGCCTTCATTTTGTTCTGTAGCAGTTTAGGAGCTTGAGTTTGGGCTCCTTGTATTTAGAGACCACAAAGCACAGTGTCACCTTGCCTACTGTCACACGGAGGTAGGTCACATGTTGAAAGGAAAAGCCAGCTCTTGTGTGCCATGTGTGTAGGGGAAGTGAGAAGGCAGCACCCAAGGAGGGTCTTGAAGCTTTGGGCACAAGGTCATGTTAGCTGTTTAGAGACAGTAAAGGGATGAATGGAAACTGTGATCTTAGAGCTCCAAACCATTATTAGCCTCCAGGTTCCTCCCTCAAAAGCCCCTTTTTGAGTCAAAGCACTGTGTTTCTACATGTCCCTACCAAAATGAACCGGCTATATTACTCTGAGCAAAAAGATCTGGGCTGGAGAGATGGCTCAGCAGTTAAGAGCTCTTCCAGAGGTTCTGAGTTCAATTCCCAGCAACCACATGGTGGCTCATGACCATCTGTAATGATGCCACCTTCTGGTATCTGAAGACAGCGAAAGTATACCCACATGCATGAAATCTTTTTTTAAAAAAGATTATCTTATTTTATGTATATGAGTGCACTATCTGCATGTACAGCTGCATTTCAGAAGAGGGCATCAGATCTTAGTATAGATGGTTGTGAGTCACCATGTAGTTGCTGGGAATATTGAACTCAGGACATTTGGAAGAGCAGCCAGTGCTCTTAACTGCTGAGCAATTTCTCCAGCCCCTGAACAATATTTTTTTTAAAGATTTATTTTATGTATATGAGTACACTGTAATTGTCTTCAGACACACCAGAAGGCGGCATCGTTTCCCATCACAGATGGTTGTGAGCCACTATGTGGTTGATGGGCATTGAACTCACGACCTCTGTAAGAGCAGCCAGTGCTCTTAGCTGCTGAGTCATCTCTCTAGCCCGAGCAATGTTTTTTAAAGATTTATTTTTTATATGTGTGAGAGTTTTGCTTGTACCTAAGTACATTACACGTGTGCAATGTACCATATATCCTATCGTAAGTCTTTTAATTTTATATTCTCATTGGATCCCCCCGGGTTGGAGTTACAGGTCATTATGAACCACCATGTGGGTGTTGGGAATCGAACCCAGGTCCTTTAGAAGAACAGCCAGTGCTATTAATCTCCAAACCATCTTTGAAGCCCAACGAAATAGTTTTTAAACTCCACTTGCACACACAGAGCAGGCTAAGGGCTGTAAGGGATGAGAGTAATGGGACCTGGGGTGAGGAAGGCTGCATCCTACAGCCCTGGAATCCTACAGCCCTAGAGATTGGACTCCTCACACCTTCTTACCACCTGCACAGCTGATTCACGCTGCTTAGTCACTTGGACCTGGGTTTCGCTGACCGTGGCTCCTAAGGAGAAAGGGCAGCAACCTCACTGGCCTTGGGGAGGAAGCAGGGCTGTTGGGGTGCTGTGACTACTCTCATCAGGGAAGTTATACTTGTGCACTGAGCAAAGTTAAGAGTGGGGAGAAGGAGCTGATGGTCAAGGATCAAGCACGCTCACCCTTCCAAGTCCCCTAAGAGTTACAAGGGCTCCCCCTGCTGTTCATCACCTATGCTTCTTTTGCCTGCCCTTAGCTTGCACCCGGTGGCGTTTCTCGACAGTTATTTCATGGTAGTGGCTTTCTCTCCACCTGTGATAGCCTTTTAGTGTTATATCCTCATCACTTGTGATTGAGAGCTTCTAATTCTACTTCCACTGTTCTAGTAAAGATTAAGTGTTTGATTTGTAATTAGACCCTTCCTGAATACAAGAACCTTAGAACATTTTAATATTTACCCTTTCCAAACCTATATGCTGTCATTTCGATGCACCCTGTTACCCCTCCAAAGTTATTGCTATTATCACCTGTATCTGTCTCCCAATAGCTGAGATTAAAGGTGCCACTATGCCCAGGCTACATTTTAAAAGTAATTTTTAGACTTATTGGGGAGTTCTTACGTGCCATGACGAGTGTAAGGAAGGCATAGGACATCCCAGAGGGGTGTTCTTTTAATCTACGTGGATTCCAGGGATCAAACTCAGGCCCATCGAGCTTCACACAAGCTCAGTTTTTACTCAGTAAGCCATCTACCTGGCCCCATTCTCATTCAAAATTCACTTGTGTTATCTTTTGGCTGACTTCCATTACTACTGTATCCTCCAGGGCCTCCATGAACTGTTTTCTGTGAGAAATATAAATGTGCTAATTTGTTATTGGGAACTATTTCTTATTCTAACAATATTATTAAGCATAGAATTTGTGGCACTTTGAAATACAACTGTATGTCTTCTATAAGCCATTAGGTTGTTTTGGACAGGCTATGTAGACCTAGCTATCCTGAAGCTGGTTAAGTAGATAGGCTGGCCTGTAACTCTGAGATCTACCTACCTCTGACTGAGTGTAGAAATTAAAGGCATGTATCTCTATACCCACCCATTGTTTTTTACACCAGATCTAGTATGTAGCCAGTGACTTTGAACTTCTGATTCTCTGACCTCCACCTTCCAAGTGCCGAGATTACAGGCACAGAGTTTAGAATCCATCAAGAAATCAATCTGTTAGAGCTGTTATTTGCTGCTTGTGTTATGTTAGTATTCAGTGGTCTTTTGTAACGTTTGTAGGGTTTTGTCAATCTGTAGCCTAGTGATCATTTAACCATGTGTGGTGGCATACATTTTTAATCCCAGTGTTCTAGAGGCAGAGGCAGGCAGTCCTCTGAGTGAAGGCTAACCTAATCTATATAAAGTTCCAGGTCAGTCAGATTTTCTGCCTTGGGTGGACTGTACCAGTAGATCCCTTTGTCCCCTGGCTTCCTAGCAAGTTCATCACCACTGCTAGAATGCTGACTCAGGAGACACTACCTTGTGGGAAGTGCAGATTCAGAGCAGCTACTCAAGCAGGAAGTAGATATGGCTCCAACTTTCCTCTGCTAATGTATGTTGTCACCTCCCTATTTACTGAACCCTGTGTACAACCCCAGAGCTCAGGTTCAAGACTATGTTATGAATTACAATATTTACTGTTCTTACAAAGTATTCGACTCCTATAGAAGCATGTCCTTAACATCTATCAAATTATCTTTGGGTTGATTATACTGTATTAGAATATTTGACTTTAAAAACTGTTTAGTTGTCCTAAGTTTCATTTTTAAAAATTAAATAAATTTTCAGCTATAACAATTTCCCAAACAGACATTTCTGCCCCCCCCCCAACATCGGCATTCTATTCTCAACATTGCCAAACATAAAGTTAAAACAACTCTGAAAGCTGCTCTGCATCCTGTGGCATCATATATCCAACCAAGATTTTACACAAACTCATGTGCTCGTATGCACAGAGGTCAGCATAACTCCAAGAGTGGTCAATTCTCTAAACTACAACGTAGGAAGTCTCAGGGTTCTACCCAGAGTTGTCTTCATCTGGCCAAAGACTTGATTCTTTATGTGAAAATAAACATCTGATTTGCTTTTATTTTTTGTAAATGATAAAATTGTAATTATAAGTAAATGTTTGATTTGTATGCCTCCTTCATAGTCTCACATACCAACAGCCACATAAAAATTTCCCTGGCCAAAAAAAGAGATGATTGGAAATACCTTCTAAATACCTCTTTGCATAGTTCCAAAGGCTCAGAAACCTTGTAATGAAAAGTAAAATGCCAAGTGGAAATGCTCAGCACAGGAAGTCAACCTAATATAATTCAAAAGGCAGGAACTAACTAACTTCCAGCTGTATCTCCTCCACTTTCCTACTTGTGGCTTCATTCATTGGACTGTCACAAAATATAAAATAGCTCTGAAACTTGGCTCTGGGGCCCAAGACCAAAATTCAAACACAGGTCCACTTATAAATTAATTTTTTTTTTTTAAATTTTGTTTTTCGAGATAGGGTTTCTCTGTGTAGCCCTGGCTGCCCTGGAACTCACTCTGTAGACCAGGCTGGCCTCGAACTCAGAAATCCGCCTGCCTCTGCCTCCCAAGTGCTGGGATTAAAGGCGTGTGCCACCACTGCCCAGCATAAATTACATTTCTTGGGGGCTGGAGAAATGGCTTAGCAGTTAAGAGCACTGGCTATTCTTCCAGAGGATACAGGTTTGATTTCTAGCACTACATAGCTAACATACAACTGTCCAGAGGATCTGGTGTCCTCCTCAGACACCAGGCATACAGTGATGCAGACACACATGCATAAAATAAATCCTAAAAACCCTGCACATTTCTCACACACAAATGACACAAGTTGAACTGTTTACTTGCAATTTCAGGCTGTTACTGCTATAGGTCTAATAAGAGCTGAACCCACATGGTACCACTGAGGATGTGTTTAGGCAGAATTGGAGCACAGATAACAGGATCCGCAGAAACCTTACAGTAAGTCAGTAGGCAAGCGTCTGCTATGCAAGACAGAGATAAGCCGCAAAAGGTCAGCCTTTACCTTAAGGAAAACCACATCAGCAACTTTAAATCACTGCTCTTGATTTGGAATGCATCAAAGACCAAAAGCAGTCTGACGGCCCCAGTAGCTTAGACACGGCTGATCAAAGCACAAGTGGCAAGTCTGGCAGTAAACTGTATAAAAGTTTCAGAAAGGCTAGCCATAAAACTAATCCTAAATAAATTAAACCCTAAATTTGTCAGAAGACCCTCATTTTTGTTACTTACCTATGTATTATCATTTGTTTCCTGAGTATTACACTACACTCAATTCAATTTTATGAGTCTTTGTATAGACTAAATATTCTAGTTTCAGTTTGCTGACAATGTGTAGCAAACCAAACTATGTACATAATTGTCTGTTTTACAACCTTAGCTACATTTTATGAAGTATATTATTTCTGAAAAACTAAAATCTTAAGCCAGATGTAACAGGATATAACCACACTTAGAGGAAGGAGAGCCAGGCATTCAAGGCCAGCCAGGGTCACACTGTATGTCTCAAAACAACCAAAATTTCTTTCAAAAGTGAAAAATACAACATACACCAGAATGTTATAATTAACCACAAACAAGGCAAAAAAAATGTTATGTAAATTAACCCGTTTATTACAAGCTAGGCAAGTCTCAGAGGGTAGGGCTTCTACTGGTCTTTCAGTTCCTTCAGTCTTCTGATGGCCGACTTCACTGTGACTGCAGAAGTGGTGCTGTTAAGAAAAAACCATTCCCAACATAACTACGCATGTTAACACACCACACCCAAGTACATGTCTCACTATTCCCTCCGATCCCGGATCATACCGACAGTCTCCTTCACCAGCACCATGCTGCAGTGACTCTTACCTAACAAGACACTCTCTGATGTCACACCAGCATGATGGCATCCTTTAAAAACCATGACTTTGGGTACTTTCACTATTCTAAGGTGCTCAAGCATCTGATTTCTTAAATATTGAAGAAAGAGGCAGAGCCAGACTCCACAATATCTTAAGATGTTCTCCTTTGTAGATAGGATAGCAGAGGTCAATGACAACAGTTTTAAGCCTGCACCCCAAAACCAAACAGCTAGGCCACACACTGCATGTATGAATAGTCAGTCACCTATCAGGACAGAGCACCCTTGCTTCCATTCTTCCTTGTGCACTCCGGTGCTCTTAAACCATCCACACTGTTTTTTCAATACCAAGCTGCAGTAAAAACTGTAACCCAGGCCGGAGAGATGGCTCAGCAGTTAAAAGCACTGACTGCTCTTCCAGAGGTCCTGACTTCAATTCCCAGCAACCACATGGTAGCTCACAACCAACCATAACGGGATCAGGTACCCTCTTCTGGTGTGTCTGAAGACAGTGACAGTATACTCATCATATGTATAAAATAAAATCTTAAAAAAACCCAAAAGTGTAACCCGAATGCTCAATTTCTCAACAACTAACCACACTCAGAGGAGGAGCATGCTGGAAGCACAAGACTACACACTACTCAAGAAACTCGACTTCTAGCCAGCAAACTTGGGGGTGCCTGGGCAACTGTTGGTTTTGAGATGCTAAAGCTCTGAAGAACAAAGCAAACAATGACAGACAGGAGGCTTCATCTTAGCAACATCATTTGGCTCTGTAAGGGTCAGAGCACTAAATATGCCCAAATAGCCTCAAAATTTTGTATACAATCCTAAATCAGCCATAAACAAACTATTTTATAAAAATAACAAAGTATAAGTCAAGTCTGCCACAAAAGTCAATGGACCTAGATCAACCATAATTTTCCAAAGACCCCAGTGACTGTACAATTTAAAGGGATATGAGAATCAAAGCCTGAACTTTCATTTCAAAATTTTCTATAACCATGACTTTGGTTTTGGGACAGGGTTTCACTGTGTAGCCCTGACTGAAAACTATTAACTTTTAAGAAACCCCAAAGCACACTTGCTTTGACAGTCATAAAAACTAAAACTAGTCCAATATGTGCCAGACCTGGATCAAGGGCTGTGTGGTCAGCCATAGACTTTCCCATACCACAAAGAAAAGCACTCACTTGTAGGTCCAGGCCCCGCCGGCCACTGTTTTCATGCAGGAGCCACAGTGCCAGATGCCAACGGCTCGCCTCTTCATCTTCGTCTACAAGTATTTAAAGTCTTGTTATGAAATATATAAAAACATGAATCCCTGTGGCTTCCAGAGTGCAAACTATGCAAAAAGCAGTTAAAATTCTAGTAACCCAAGCAGGGTATTATTTACAGGCTAGACACACCTCTTGGGAGCTGGTAGATACATTAACATAGCTTCATTTCCAACCAATAGTCGTTCAGAATTCTGCCTTTTCCCCTCTCCAAACCATTCATCCTTCAGTTCCTCAGTAATGTCATGGAAGCGAACAACCGCAAACCCTCGTTATCTTACGCTGGGCCCGCGGTTTCCAAACAGCCTTAGCTCACGAGTCCCCCTCCTCCCCAACCCGAGGCCGACTTACCTTGCCACAGAAGGAGCAAGTGTACTTGGCGTGCTGGCTGATTTCAATTTTCTTCACCATTTTCCGGAGGGAGGCACCATAGCGGGTCCCGTATTTCCCGACGATCCCGACCTTCTTGGTGCGTTTAGCCTGTGGACAGAGGAAACGAACGGACCAGAGAAGACATTTAGCGACGGGAAGCCAGCCTGTGCACGCCAACACGCCGCCGAGCACACACTCAGCTGGGGCCTAGTTTCCCGCAAGCTCAGACGCCAAGAAAAGCGCCCATGCGGCGCGCAAGGCTCCGGAGCCGCGCATTAACCACCGCGCTGGGCCAAGTCCCGTCGAGCCGCCACCGGCTGCGTATGGGTCTCCAGACGCCGCGAGGATCCCGACAGCAGACAGGACACGGGACAGCACAGACTACCCGCGGCGGGTGAGAGCGGGAAGCCGGAGAGAACGGCAGATGCAGATGGATAGCAACTTCCAAAGCAGTTACGCAGAAACTCACCATGTCGCCGGAACCGAAGCCCAAGCCCGAAGAGGAAGAGACGCAGTGCGCACGCGCGGTTTTGGACCGACGAGCGGAAGTGACGCGACGTCCTCTCTAGGAAGTGAACTCGGTGTTCTAGCGTTTTATTCGCTGTCGTCTGGCGGTTCGCCGGGAAGTGTTTAGAGGCACTGAAGTCGTTCGCAAGCTGCAAGCGCATTCTTCTTAGCTTACCCATACACCAAAGTTCTACAGAACAGGTGTGATTTCTTCCGTTCGGCTCGCGAGGAAACAGGTTTTCGGTGGCTTGCCTTTAAGTGTTTAAAGAATAACGTTTGTGACTGAGTCTCATTGCCTTCCCACTACATTATACTTATGAAAATCGTCAGGTCCGGTGCCAGATGCTGACCATAGTAAAGCCTAGGATCCAGCCGGGCAGTGGTGGCGCACGCCTTTAATCCCAGCACTTGGGAGGCAGAGGCAGGCGGATTTCTGAGTTCGAGTCCAGCCTGGTCTACAGAGTGAGTTCCAGGACAGCCAGGGCTATACAGAGAAACCCTGTTTCGAAAAACAAACAAACAAAAACCAGGGGAAAAAAAGCCTAGGATCCGCTCCCAGGCCAAGTTTAAGTTCGACTGGGAGACAGTCATATTCGTCACAGTTAAGAGTTACGAGGGAAGCCGGGCAGTGGTGGCGCACGCCTTTAATCCCAGCACTTGGGAGGCAGAGACAGGCGGATTTCTGAGTTCGAGGCCAGCCTGGTCTACAAAGTGAGTTCCAGGACAGCCAGGGCTATACAGAGAAACCCTGTCTCAAAAAACCAAAAAAAAAAAAAAAAAAAAAAAAAAAACCAACCAACCAAACAAACAAACCAAGAGTTACGAGGGGTTGGGGATTTAGCTCAGTGGTAGAGCGCTTGCAAGGCCCTGGGTTTGGTCCTCAGCTCTAAAAAAAAAGTTAGGAAATGTTGCTGATCAGAGTTCTGGGGATTAGGTAAGGTAGAGGGTCGGCCTGAACCCAAGACCCCAGAGCGGTGGTTCTCAACTCCTTTCTGATCAAGCCACCCTTTCACAGGGAATCACGTAAGACCATTAGCAAACAGATATTTACAATTCATAACAGTTGCGAAATTACAGTTAAGAAGTAGTAAGGAATATACTTTTATGGTTGGCAGGGTGACTACAACTGTATTAACAGGTCAGAGCATTACGAACGTTGAGATCTGCTCTAGAGCCTGGAATTCTAAGAAAAATGTGGTTGGGCTGGAGATGATTCAGCAGTTAGGAGCAGCACTAGGGTTGGATTCTTAGCCCCACATGCAGCTCACTCTTCAAGCAGCAGACACGCACATGGTGCACAGTCCTTATGTGTAGGCAGAACACTACACATAAATAAAAATTGTTCAAAAGAAAGGAAAGTGTAATTGCGAGGCTGGTTGAGTTAACAGCCACTCCAATTTTGCCTTCTGTCAATTATTATCTTCCTCTGAGTTCTCTCCAAGGGATGAGTAAGGAAGTCCCTTTTCTCTTTCAGGACAGGAAGAAGTAAACAAATGGGTTTTGCTTTGGTTTGGTTTGGGTTTTTTTGAGCCAGGGTTTCTCTGTGTATCTGTGGCCATCTTGGAAATCACTATGTAGACCCTGTGTGGCATAAAACTATTTTTTCTTTTTCTTTTTCTTTTTTTTTTTTTTTTTTTTTTTTGTTTTTTGAAACAGGGTTTCTCTGTATAGCCCTGGCTGTCCTGGAACTCACTCTGTAGACCAGGCTGGCCTCGAACTCAGAAATCCGCCTGCCTCTGCCTACCAAGTGCTGGGATTAAAGGCGTGCGCCACCACTGCCCAGCTGGCATAAAACTTTTTAAAGTTTGTTCTATATGAAGAAATACTGTTGGTTAGCTGGGTGGTGATGGTAAACGCCTTTGATCCCAGCACTCAGGAGGAAGAGGCAAGTGGATCTCTGTGAATTCAAGGCCATCATGGTCTACAGTGTAAGTTTCTAGGACAGCCGGGACTAAACAGAAACCCTGTCTTTTAAAAAAAAATTTTTTTTTGCTGCCTTTTTTCATGAGATGGCCAGGAGAAAGCTCAGATAGATGTGGAATCAGAATGCAAGAGAGAAACCGTGAATGCCAGTAGGCATTACGGCATTACCTCACCGTGCTCCCAGTCAGAACTTGGTAATGAGTAGTTTCATTTCACACAACTAAATATTAACTGCCTGAAATGATTTCTTGTGTGTTTGTGTTTCTTCATGACTTTATTGAAAGCAGCTTGCAGGCAGGCCTCATTTTGTATCTTCATTTCCGTGGAGAAGTGGCCGAATCAAACCTCGAGTCCCTTCAGGAGCTGAGTCCTGGACTGAGGATCCCAGGTACTCAACAGCAGCAGATAGCAATGACGACACCAGACAGCACTGTCTGAAAGGTGATGTGTCATGGCAACAGTCTGGTTAAACATACCGTTTCATGTTTGTTATTGTTGGGGTTCAGGAATCGACCAAACAAATACTGGTCTCAGTTAAGGTGCTCATTGAATGCACACCTTATTCCTGAACATTCAGGACTGCAGAACGGACTCGGATGCCCGACTGCGGTTCTAGTCGGCTTGCTCTCAGAGCAGGCTTTTATAGGAGAAACCAGGCTCAAAAGTTTAAAGGGCAAGGAGGGGAGCAGTTGGCTCACTAGGCAAAGTATTATCAGCAGACCTTTAAGCTGATTGGTCCTGTGTAACGTAAGGGGGGTGGTGGATGTAACCTTTAAGCTGATTGGTCCTGCATAACGTAAGGGGGGTGGTGGATGGGTGGTGAACAGGGGAATTTCAGAACACTGTGATAACAGAGCATGAGTATTATAATCATAACTTTTTGGCTTATTAGTAGCATTCTTCAGTATCAGCCACAAAAGCCACAGTGAGATCATACGAAGGTATGGGAAGGGCTGCCCAGTGATCAGCTCTGACTCAAGATATTTTAGATATAACAGTTCATATTAACTGTTGATTTGATGTGTTCTATGTAAAGCTTTGTGGAATTAAGATTAGCAACCCTCGTACAGAACAGTCATACAGAAAGGTTGTCCTTGCTCTCAGCCAAGTCACTTCTCTGTGGCAATGACTGGCAGGCATGTTACAGCAACAATATGAAATAGCTGGCAGGCAGGGGGGTGTCAGATCATAAGAATTATGATCATTTGTAGCTGGAACAATTTTAATCCACATTTACAATGTAACAATTTCATGTGTTCTTCAGGAACACAGGGTCTGTAATGAGACTTTTGGTAAGTTCTCTCCTTTCTCACCATTTTGGTTTCTCAACTATAAAATCTGTATAAGCATAACACATCCTTTATAAAGTTGTGAAATGGCAATGAGCTGAATGCATTCAGAGTTCATTACAGGGCAGACATAGCAAGCACCACACAGCTGTAAATATCACTGGATGAAGAACTGAAGGCTCAGAATGTAAGAACTTTGCCCAGTGTCTCCCAGCAGTTAGGGGGTGGAACTAGAACACAATCTTAGGCTCACTGATCCCAAAGTCCTCTCTTTTTAATGTTAGTAGGCACTAACCCGTGTCATAGTAACACTGACAGAACAAAACAAACTCTGTAAGTACCTTATGGTATGACTCTGGGGAGACCCAGTTCCTTGAATAAAGTACCGTTTCCCCACTTCATAATCTGAAGAAAATACCACTTGAAAATAATCCCAGCAAAGGTGGACATGGTGGCACATACCTGCAATCCCAGCACTTGGGGAGTAGAGGCAGGTAGTTCAAGGTCATCTTCAGCTATGTAGTGGGTTCAAGGCCAACCTGAGCTACTTTAGACCCTGTCTCAAGTTTTTATTAACTCCAACAACCCCAGTGGCAACAAGGACACTCAGATCTTGGTTTTTAATATCATCCCCACAACCCCAGAAAAAAACAAAGCAAAGCCAAGGTTTCCCAGAGAAGCAGCTGACTCTAGCACTTTGCAGGAAACATGTAAGATGAGCCTGGAGCCAGAAAATAAGGAAATGTCTTCAAATCCAGAAAATCCTATAATGGAGGAAAATTGGAGACACAGGAGCTAACAAAAGAGCTCCCAATAGACGCCAGAAAACTGTGAAGAAAACATGAAGTGGTATGGCTTTAAAATTAATATCCATGAGCTCACAGAAATAACTGAACCCTGTCTCAAAAAAAAAAAAAAAAAAGAGAAAACTTGGGCTGGAGAGATGCCTCCACAGCTGAGGGTACTGACTGCTTTTCAGAGGACTCAGGTTCAAATCCCAGCACCCACATGGCAGGTTGCAACTGTCTGTTACTCCAAGATCTGACACCTTCATACAGACAAGCAGGCAAAACACCAATGCACATAAGATGGAAATAATTTTTTTGTTGTTTTTTTGAGAAGGCGCCACCACTGCCCGGCAATAAATAATTTTTTAAAAACCTATTACAGAACAATCTAAATTTATGTGAGCAGGAGGTGGTGGCACACACCTTTAATCCCAGCACCTAGGAGACAGAGCCAGGCGGATCTAAGTTTGAGGTCAGCCTGGTCTACAGAGCAAGTTCCAGGATGGCCAGGGCTACCCAGAGAAACCCTGTCTCAAAAAAAAAAAAAAAAAAAAATTATGTGGATATTTTGCCTCCCCTTAATCTGGAGCATAAGTGCCATTCTTTCAGCACGGGCTGTACAAAACTTTCTCTGAAAGATGGCAAGTCTAGAGAAAGGACTTTACAGTAGAGAGGCCTCAAAAGCACCACCTTGACCAGGTGATCAAGGTCAACATTAGCAATGATGTCATATTGGTGACCTGTGATCTTGCTGTGATGTGATGCTTTACCTTTGTTACTTCGTCTAGCACAGCATGGTTCTAAAAACCTGACCTGGGTGACAGGAGAAAAGAGAGGACAAACACACAAGGCACACATACAGGAAAGCTGGGATCAGGTGGGCTCTGTTCATGATGATGGAGGCGGACCAATTACACAACAACCCAGAACCTCAGAGCACTAAGTACAGTGGAAGGAGAGAGGTTAGCTTGTCTGTGGGAGGCCTCTGTGGGGAAGCAGTCTCGGGCTGTAAGCATCCACAAGGAGGAAGCTCTGGTGGATGCCTTCTCTACACTGTCAGTATTCCCACACAGACCAGAGGAACGGTTTGCTGGTTCTCTGACCCTGACTCAAGGAAAGCTTTGTCAGTTCCCATGGGTCTGGGGTAATAGTTACTGTCAAGAGTACACACTCAGGACTTTACCTTACACACGTACTCCTTAGGTATGGTGCGCATGTGAACACTTGAAAGACAGCTGGATCATTCTCCACTTTATTCAGTAAGGCAGGGTCTCTTAATGCCACAAAAGCTTGTAAACCCAGCTATTCTGGGTAACCAGCTTATTTCAGAGATCCCTTGTCTTCTTCCTAGTGGTGGAATTACAAGTGTACTACCGTATCCGCCTAGTGTTGAGGATTTTCTAAACATGGCTGCTTTGGCAAGAGATCATATCCAAAGACCTTGGTCTGTGTGATCCTGCTGGAATACAGACACACCTTTAATCCCAGGAGACAGAGGCAAGCAGATCTCTGAGGCCAACTTGGTATAGAGAAGTTTTGAGAATAGAGAAGCTCAAGTCCAGGAATGGTGGCATATACTTTCTTTTTTCTTTTTCTTTCTTTTTAGATTTATTTACTTAATGTATGTAAGTACACTGTCTCTGTCTTCAGATACATGCATCAGATCCCATTACAGATGGTTGTGAACCACCATGTGGTTTCTGGGAACTGAACTCTAGACCTCTGGAAGAGCAGTCAGTCCTCTTAACCACTGAGCCATCTCTCTAGCCCCAGTATACGCCTTTAATCCCAGCACTAAGGAGACAGAGGCAGGCACATCTCTTGAGTTCTAGTCAGTTCAGTTGAGTCAGTGAGTTTTGAGGCAGTGCAGTGGAATTGAGTTCATGGCAGTTTAGTTCATGGAATTTAGGGGCAGTTTTACTGTTTTACACAGAAAGGCTGAAGATAGAAGACACTAGACACAGGTGAAGGCAGAACAAACCAGAGAATGAAAAGAGCCAGAAGATTAGAAACAGATTGCCAGAGATAGTTTGAGGCCAAGCAGAGCATTTCAACACGAAGCAGAAATAAGTCAGTTTGGATCAGTCAGCTCAGAGAAGAGTTTTGAGCCAGAACAGCTGAGTTGAACTCAGGACTAGAAAGGGTAAGCTTATTCAGCAGTAAGTTTTGAGACTAAAAACACTGTAGGCCTAAGTCAGCAGAGGCATTAAGCCTCCAAAGGACAATTCTATCAGGCAAATAAAAGACTCTCTTACAACCCAGCATTTAAGTGAGTTCTAGAAATCCCAACTCTTGCCATCACACCTCAATGGCAAGTGCTTTACCTACTGAATCTTCCCTATAGCCCCGTCACCCTGTTCTAACCATGAGAAAAATGATAAATTCTAATGGGCTCCTACAAAAGTCTTTACCAGAACTTCACAAAATTGTAAAGATCGGCAAAAACTCAAAGAAGCCTAAAGTGACATAATGACTAAATGTATCTAAGAACTATTAGGGTTCAGGAATCGCTACACAAACCATATAAGTACTGATCTCAGTTAAGCAAGTATGGTTCGACAAACCCACACCTTAATAGTGGTCAGACCAGGAACACAGCTCAGAATTGGGTCTGAAACTATGACAACGGACAACTTTTTCTGTCAGCTTATAAAGGAAAAAACCCACAAACCCCACATAAGCAGGGGCAGGAAGTGCTGCCTAGTGGTCAGCTCTGACTCAAGCTATTTTAGACAGAACAGTTCATATATGACCTTTGATATGTTTTTGATATGTTTTAGCTTTATTTTATGCATATGAGTACACTGTAGCTGTCTTCAGACACACCAGAAGAGGGCATCAGATCCCATTACAGATGGTTGTGAGTCACCATGTGGTTGCTGGGAATTGAACTCAGGACCTCTGGAAGAGCAGTCAGTGCTCTTAACTGCTGAGCCATCTCTCCGGCTCATGATCTTTGATTTGATGGGCCCTACATAAAACTTTGTGGAATTTCTTAAGATTATCAGACCTCAAACCATAATAGGGGATGTGGTCAGCATGATCGTGCCCTGAGTCAAATCACTTCTGTGTCACTGACTGGCAGACATGTTACAGTAACAATGAAATAGCTGACAGGCATGAACAAAACGCCTCAGCTATTGGGGAGGGGGGGTGTTGGACCACAACAGAAACTATGGGACAGAACAAAAGATATTGTAAAGACCAAGATCTGAGTAAGCCAGGGAGTTAATAAAACTATTAGTATAGGTTCATTAACTGGACGAAAAGATATACAAAATATCTGCACCATTTCATCAGTTTTCTGTAAATCCAAAACTGTTCTAGGCACCAAATAGGTTTCTATCTGAAACCAGCACTCGGGATCCATAACTACTAGCAAGGGCACAGCTGCGTTGGTCTTTGCATCCCAGGGCACTAACACGAAGCCTGGCATGCTAAGGGTGAATACTGCTGATCGGACACTTGTTCTTTTATATAACATCTTTTTTTTTTTTTTTGGTTTTTTCGAGACAGGGTTTCTCTGTGTAGCCCTGGTTGGCCTGGAACTCACTCTGTAGACCAGGCTGGCCTCGAACTCAGAAATCCACCTGCCTATGCCTCCCAAGTGCTGGGACTAAAGGCGTGCGCCACCACTGCTTGCTTGTGAGGTTTTGTAGATAAATTGGAAATTAGGGTTCAGAGAGACCACGTGGTTTGCCTGAGGCCATGCAGCCAGTAAGTGACTTCTAGAATTGTGTTCTGTATTTGAAAACTCAAGTCATTGGGTTTGTTTCCTCTGCTGTACAGAATACCACACACTCTGTAAGGTCTTGGGAGGATAAAGCAAGCGTGAGTGTCCACTAAGCGCTGGCTGTCCCTGGTGGTGGTTGTATGGTAGGGATGCTCTCAATGCCTGTCAATCCTGTCTTCTCTCTGCCATGCTCCAGGGACTACGACAGATCTGCTTCCTACTCTCTTTAAGTTTTCCTTAATTTCTTTAGCCTAGGTACAGTAAGACAACCACAGACACAGTGACTGCCACCTGACACCTTTACAGTAGGAGAAATGTGCTTACCACATCTCTTCCATGCCTGGCATCTTTCCCCACTTAGGGTGGAAGAATAGCAGAGGCCAGGGGAGCAGCCATTTTTCTTCCAGAAGGGAACCAAGGTAACAATGGAAAGCTCTCCATGTAAACTGTGCCTTATAGAAACTGCACAGCAAAAACCCCTTTGTGTTCTAACAAATGGGATTGATGTTTGTGGCTGCAGTGTGTAGAAACAGTATTTGTCATGGCCTTCCTGACAATGTGGGACCTTGCAGTGGCTGTGTGGGTAGGTACTGTGGTATAGAAGTTTGACTTTCTGTGCCTGCCCTTGCTCTGAATAATGACATGGAGACATATATTTATTTATTATAAGCTTTAGGCACTATAGCTGGGCAGACTCTGGCTATTCTAACCTGAAAATATTGACCTGGCCTACATCCTGCCATGTGTCCCCTCACCTGCCATCTTAATCTCAGCCTGGCAACTCCTTCATGTCCAGATGGATAACTCTTCAGTCCCCACCTCAGACCACCCCATGGCCCTGGTTTTTCTGTTTTCTATACCAGATGTTCTCAAGCAGGCCAGGTACAAGCAAGAAACATTAATGGCCTTACTCCAATCACATTTGAATATATATGCACAAAAACATCCTCCAACACTGTGGGTTTGTGTTAAGGCAGCCTAGGCCATGCCAAGCGAACTCTACCCTGGTTCTATAGTCTAATATGGATCACCATTCAGCAAATGAACTATCTCCCCTGGCATGGCCTCTGGCCTGCTGGGGTCAGGGATGAGAAGCAAACGGCTGTGAGTGAGATGTGGCAGAGCAGCTGAAAACGAGACACTTCACAATAGAGGAAATTGTTCATGCTCACAGCAATTTCATCAGACTGAACAATTCTCTCTAAATAGCAAGCTCAAGGAGATACAAATAGCTCTCATGAAATCAGCTCTAAGTGACTGGAGAAAATTGTGCCTTTCATAAATTCTCAATTCATCTGATTTATGGGCAAATTTCTATGCCATTAGAGGACCATGAGTTATAGATGTTCACCACATCATGCTCCCATGCAAGTCTCAGTAAAAATCTTTTCTGAATCAATCACCTCGTTCTTCGGAAGCACTCAAAGTTCACCTTTCATCTCTAAGATCATTAACAAAAAGTCACTTCCAGAGAGAGATCCTTTTAGCTGCTGAGCCAACCAGTTCTCTTGGGGCATACACAACATTTTATTCTTAAAAGCCATCTGAGGCACAGGTTCATCTCATGACACAGACATAAAGGTTTATCCCAGAGTCACAGGAATGTCCGGCATCCTGTTGATGCCTCTGTAGCTAGTTCTGGACACAGAGATCAGCCTGTCTAAAGTAGATTCATACATATAGATCCTTTTCTTTCTTCTGTAGCTCCTCAATTTAAGAAAATCATCCAGGTTTTATTAAAGGGCCAATACCAAGGAGGCATCTGGCAGGCTCATAGGTCACATAGAGAGAATAGACCAGTCTGAAACAGTAGGCAAGTATATCATAGGAAATAGTCCACGGCAGTCCAATACATTCAGTACAATTTTTGTAAAGCAACTTTTAGGTATATACAGAATAAATTACAAATGGCCCCATCTCAAATTATATTAGTTATCACCTCTAAGAAATGGTAGGCTAGGGGTGAGGGGGAGAATGTAGGACCTTTTTTTTTTTTTTCACTTATAATGTACATTTCTAGAATAATTTTACATCAAATATATAGTAGTGGGTAAGTGTTCCCACAGACTGACAGCTGAAAGGACGGTCTTTTAATATGTGGTGCTGAGAATAACTGCATCGTCACCCAGGAAAAATGAACCTTGACCTATCTCATCCCAGACAAAGCTAAACATTAAGGCAAAGTAGCAATGGTTCTAGATAGTATCTTTGTAAGACTGGGCTTGTGCCTCCTCAAGTGCTTATTTCAGTTAAGCTGCAAACTATTTTATGAACCCTCAGAACCAAAGGGTTGGGAGAGTGGCTGATAATAAAATCCATCGAATGGGAGTAGAAGGAGAACATGGGCAGAGAGTACGGCAAAACTGAGTAATTGGCAGCTGCCATGGTACCCAGAGATTAGCAGGCTTAGTGCCATTTGCTGAGGTTAGGAATGTTTCCCTCACTGAGACCCATAGGAAAATAAAAGGCAAACACAGGTACTTGGGACTGCTCTAATTAACCCCTTCCAAGCCTCTTACGGTGACATTCTTGAACTGACCTGGTGGGAAATGGAAGGGGTAAATAGATGATCAGACTTGATGCATCCATTTTGCAAAATAAGGAGCAGTCTTGGATGCAACGGCTGTCAATAAATGCTGATGAGCCTATAAGTTTAGGCAGGAAATAGAAGGTGGGACATCCAGTTGGGAGACTGAATTCTGGGATACACCCAAGCTCAAGACGATTCGATTCGACTGGGAACATAGAGATCAGAAGCATGGGAGCTGAGCAGAGGTAACCAGCCATGTGGCAGAACTTAGAATAAATGGGATATTAAGTTATGAGCTAATTGGGAAACAGCCAAAGCTTATTGGCCTAGATATTTGTAAATATATTTGAGTCTCACAGTTGTTATTCTGGGAGCCTGGGGCCAGGAGGAAAACCACAGACTTTTACAGTATTCTTTATTTTCCTTTGGGGTCTCATGTCCCTGAAGACAGCCTCAGGTCATGGGGGGGGGGGACTTCCTGGTGTTTCTCAAAACATGTGATATCAAACACAAATAGCACAGATGCAGGTAGGTGTAGAAGTGGGTGTCAAGGGTTCCTTTCTGAGTTTCTCAAAACAAGCAAAAACCCCTTTATTTTCTGGTCCTTAACTCATTCCAAAGAATTTTTTCCCTAAAGGTGTGATTGCTGTCTCCATTAACGAGCTAGGTGGATGGGGGGTGCATACCTCTAGCACCAGGGAAATGGGAACGGGAAGATCAGCAGTTCAAAGTTATCCTTCACTGGGCAGTGGTGGCGCACGCCTTTAATCCCAGCACTTGGGAGGCAGAGGCAGGTGGATTTCTGAGTTCGAGGCCAGCCTGGTCTACAGAGTGAGTTCCAGGACAGCCAGGGCTACACAGTGAAACCCTGTCTTGAAAAACCAAAACCAAACCAAAACCAAACAATACAAACAAACAAACAAAAAAACCACAGTTATCCTTTGATACATAGCAAGTTTGAGACTAGCTTGGGATACATGAAAGCCTGTTTCAAAAACCTCAAGTTTTTGACGATATGTAGTATGTTTATACTATATATAGTATGTTGACTATAGCAGGAGAAATACATTGCTTCTGCTTCTAAATTTAAACGTTAAAAAAGTTACAATCACTATGTGGTTTGTATTACATCACTATTGGACTATGTTGCTTCAATCAGAGACTGGCAAACTTTGGACCATACGTAGTATCTGCCCACTGATTGCATCAAAGTTTGTGATCTCAGAATGTTTTTTCACTCTTGTGATGGTTTTAAAAATCAAAATAAAATTCATGATGTGAAAATCAAAATTTACATTTCAGTGTCCACAATTAGAACTTTTCTGTATTAGGAAAGAGGACTTACCATCACTCTGCTGGTCCTGTTGGATAACCCAGCACAGGCTTGTCTTTAGAAGGTTACTACCTTGGACAGTGCCTGTATTATGAAGTGCTTAATAAATGTACTAGTTGAAATTTTTAACTAGATATCAGGGGGGTTGTATAGGAGCACCTCATTACTTAAGAATGTAAATTATGACTACTCTAAGCCACTGTATCTTTTAATCCAGCAAAGCTAAAAGAAATTAAGCTTCCAAGCAGGCCCCTGTCTAGGAACACAGGAAAGGAGATGCTGGTACCCACTGGCCTCGGACTCTTCTGCTACAGGACAAAGGGAATACAGGCTTTTAAACAAAATACTTTATTCCAATGAGTCCCATGATTTTTTGAATGCTTTCTTTCTTTGACCCTTTCAAAAGGGAGAGGTAAAGCTGTCCCAATTATCAAAGAATTCAAATCTCCTTTTCTTTGGTGGGCTGTCTAAATTTTCATCTAAGAGATCTCCTAGGTCCTGGGGACTACCAGAGGCTTCTAGTTCATAGGTCTCTGCTGCCTTCAGGAATTCCATGTCGTTTCCATCGTCTTCAAAGGACTGCTGGAACATGTCATAGATCGTCTTCTGCTTTGGGTCCTTTATTAGAGAAAGAGGAGAAAATGTAAATGGAAGAATCTAGTCCTCACACTGATCCAGGACCAAAACTAAGGTGAGAGATGGTGCCTAGCATTCAACCGGGGAACGACAGTGACATCAGATCGGCAGTAACCAGTGACCTTCCTGTCTTCTCTGCTCCTCACTGGCTGGACATAAACAGAAAAGATGGCGACAGAGGGCTGCTCTCACAGTAAGCCCTGTGATGGGAACATTCTTTTCCTTCCTTTCTGACTTCCCACCTCTGCACTTCCATATTACTGTAGCTCCAGTAATCCACTTCTTCCTAAGCCAAAGTCTTTCTAAATGGAAGTAAGTTAAGCTGTAATTTGTCTTTACGATACACTGTGCCTCACTTTCAGAGTGGATCTGTACTTGTGTCTGATGTTAAAACTACAGATGATCAAAATGCACACCACATACATCTGTCTACTGTTGGCAGTGGTAAAGCCAAGCCCAGCAGTGACAACCATGACACATGACATGCTGAATCTAAACTCTTAATTATCTCATGATCCAGGGATACATTTTTAACATCATTGTGGCAATCCATAGATCCAAAAGCTGTTTAAAATCAAATGCTGAGATGGCTCAGTGAGTAAGAACGCTTGGTGCTATATCCCCAACACAGTGTCTCTCTTCGCTTTACAAAGCCATCAGTGTTTTCATAATCCCTCTGCTTGAAATTGCCAGTACAATCTTTGACTCAAAAGGCATTCCTGCCATCATTTTTTCTTAATAAGTTGCTTTAAAAAAAAAGATTTTTTAAAATGTATGTATATATTCCATGCATGTAGACCTAAGGAGGCCAAAGGAAGACATCAGATTCTTGAAGTTACGGGATTATAGGCAGCTGTGAGCTCTCTAGTGTGGATGCGTGGATCTGAACCCTGATCTTCCGGAGGCGCAGAGAGCACTCTTAACCACTGAGCTATCTCTCCAGCCCCATCCCCCCACCCCACCCCTCCTTGGTATATGCGAAGACTACCATAGCTCAACTGCACTTCTGCCTCAGGCTTCTTTTCACCTGCAGAAGTCTAGTTTTATTCCCAGACAATCCTTTAGCAAGATTCCCGTTGTTGAGTCATGGGCTCTCTTATATCCACCTCAAGACTGAAGTAGCTTCCCTGGCTTTCTGGCTCTGCAACTAGGTCTCAACCTAACTAGTCCCTGTTTCTTAGCAGAACTCCTCAACACTGATGGGCACCCTTGAAACTGTTCAGGGGAGGATGTCATGTAAGAACTCCAGATTATTCCATTAGCCCAGGCCCCAGGCCCCCAGCCTTTCAAAACAGGAAGTGATTTTAAAGTCTATTAAGGCTGAATTTAGTATGTGTTTCATGTGCTCCCAAAAGATATACTTGGTGGCTCCTTTGTGAACAAGTGCAAAGTCAAGGACATGCTGTGATGTGAGGCAGCCTGGTCCAGCCAGCTGCCTGCCCGTGCCCTTTCTATAAGAGAGTGACAACACTATTCACAGACCTGTAGCACACACAGCTGACTGGAAATGAGTTCTAAGATCAGACTATTCTTTGATTTCCCCTCTTGGAAGGAAGGCTGTTTGACTGAACATAGCTCAGTTTGCTTTTGTCTCCATGAAGGAGGAAGCAGTTTCTTTTTCAAGTTGTTGATGAAATTCTCAGCCCCATCTTAGTAAAGTAGGCAAGCTTTAATCAAAATAAATACTGATAAGTCTCATTTACCTCACTCTGCACTTATATTTTAGGCAAAAAGTTTTTCATGAGTTCAAAGTTTCTGAGGGTAAGGCCAGGATGAGAAGGGTTGAGGACAATCCTTAAGAAGCAAGCCTTTCTTTTCAAAGGGCATTAGTAACTTAGGTGTCCTTGACATAGTCACCACCCAAATGTCAGAGTGCCAGCAAAACCTCCAGGTAAGGCCATTTTACTAGTGTCTTAGTTCCTATTTTTGTCTAAAAGAGTAAGTTATGGTGTGGTGATTTGAATAGGAATGCCACCCCCCCCCAAACTCATGTGTTTGAATACTTGGTCCATAGGGAGTGGCACTATTAGGAGGTGTGGCATTGCTGGAGGAAGTGTGTCACTAGGATGTGGGCTTTGAGGTCTCAGAAGCTCAAGCCAGTTCTCTTTCTGCTGTCTGTGGATCCAGATGTAGAACTCTCAGCTCCTTCAGCTTCATGTCTGCCTGCATCCCATGATGCTTCTTGCCATGATGATAACGGAATAAACCTCTGATTAACCTTAATCAAATATTTTCCTTTATAAGAGTTGCCTTGGTCATGGTGTTTCTTCACAGCAATAAAACCCTATGACATATGGTCAACATTAAAAAATATGGTGTCTATTGAATGTGGTATCTCAGGCCTATAATCCACAAGCGTTCAGGATACTGAACAGTAGCACCATTAGTTCAAGATCTGCCTGGGTGATAGGACAGCCTAACTCAAAAAGGCACTTATTCAGGGGGGATAAGGCAGAAGGTTTGCGCAGGGGAAACTAGGAAAGGGGATAACATTTGAAATGTAAATAAAATAACCACACACACACACACACACACACTCAGGCACACATGCACAAGCACACGCACAAGCACACACACATGCACACGCGAGCCCTCGCACACATACTTTTCAGATGTTTTAAGTTGTAGCCATATGCTTTACAGTACTTCGTTCAAACAGCGCTGAAAAAGCACAGAGTGAATATGAAAGGAGTGGAGGAAGCCTGGAGTGATCGTGTACGGTTGACTGCCACATATGTTAAGGACCCACTGCCTCAGACCATGAAGTGGCAAAGCCGCTTCTGGTCCAAATGTGAATGCTGACAGTGTGTGCAAGTACAAGCATGTACAAACAAATGCCCGGCTTCCTCCTCCCAGATGACGGAATCTGGGTGGGACTGCTTCTTACATAAGCTCCTTACTGAGGTTAGCTAACTTCTTCTCAGTACTACACACAGTAAACACGAGTTTTTAGCTTGATTTGTCGTGTCTGCTGCTTCTAGTGGAGTGAGCATAGCCCACCGGATCCCAGCTTTTCTGTACGTATGTGTACCCTTTATTTCCTAATCACCCCAGTTATTTAGTTTCCAGGCCCAGGCCACGTATGATGCGCCAAGGCATGATAGCCCCATCCTCTCTGGGGCCAAGGAACGTCCTCTGGCACCTTTTGATATGCTCCCGTCATGGGAGGATGTTCTCTGGCCTCTCACACTTTACAGTGAGAGCTGACGTTATAGGAGGAAGAGTTGAGGTGGAAAGACTTCTATCTCGGGCTGGTTTCACATGCCATATGGCTATGCTGCACAGTTCTGTGGTGGCCCTGCTGTATGGCAGTACTGCCGTCTTACTTATGGGGATAACTAACAGTTGCCGTGGGGAATTTCCATCTTTTTCTCACGGCCTGATGAAAGAGACAGCAGGTCAGCCTTGGTTTTGGAGAGCCTTTAGGACACATGAGATGCAGCAGAAATCAGTACCAACCCCTTCTTCATAAGGGATCACACAGACGAACAGAATGACTGCAGGCCCACCCGTCCACCCCAGAAGTGACTGATACCTCCTCCCTCAGGACCCAAGAGCTTGGCAGCCAGCTCACTGCCTCACTTTATATGGGATGAGGAGTCATGTGCTGGCGTTACCTTGTAGAAGTGCGCAGCTTGCTTCATTTCCGAGAGACTGGTCTCAGAAAGCCCAGCCTCCCCCAGAACTTTAATCTTCTCTTGAATCAGAGGCCTGTAGGAGAAATGACTGTAGTGAACACACCTACCCAGGACCAGAAGACTGAAAGAATGAGGCCCCTTCGTTCCTTCAGGCCTGTGAGGTGGTAACTGAAGCTCATCTTTGTATCTCTCAGTCCTTCCTGAAATACTTGCCCTGTCTCAGCTGGAATGAGTCCGCTCTGTTCATAACACCACGTTCTAAACTCCCTCGTCTCAGCTGGAAAGAGTCCGCTCTGTTCATAGCACCACGTTCTAAACTCCCTCCAGCACAAGATGCCTAGGAGATAAATTCTACCTCATGACAATAAAAGTCTGAGTTTGCTGTTAGAAGCTGCCCCACGAACAAATCCATTTACAAAGAGAGGAAGTAGGGAGATCTGCCTACGCCGCAGGGGCCAGGCACCCACGTCACTGGCTAAACGCTGGCACAGAGTGGGTGCTGATGGGAAAACCTCGAATCAGGAGGAGGGGAAGGGGCTGAGAAACACTGGAGGACTTCTACCTAGATGACAGACAAGCTTCGAGGGGTGAAATGTGACCATGTAGGCCTGGTGGAGCAAGCCTGTAACCTCAGCACCACTAGAGGCTGAGGCTGAAGGATTGAAAGTTCAAGACCTCCTGGGCTACAGAGAGTTCAAGGCCAGCACAGGGCAAACTCGGTGATACTCTGTCTCAAAATGAAAAATGAGGACTGCATGGTAAAGCTTAGAGGCAGAGAACTTACTTAGCAGATGCAGGGCCCTAGGCTCAATTTTCTGTAACACATAGACACACAGACACACAGACACACAGACACACAGACACACACAACTGCAGCCCTGCCATGAAGCACTGCATGGTTGAGAACAAGCATTTTCTCCATGCCTACCCCTGAAAGAAGTGACCATCACATCACATATCACAGACGAGAAAAGAACACTGTGCCCGCCCTAGAACGTGCCACCACTGAGAACAGTGTTCTTAAATGAACTCCATCTAATATCTAAGTTGTTCTCCCTCTTGGCCCAGTGGGAAGAGTCACTTGCCTTTATTCTTACTCGGTTCACCCTGCACCCTGCAAGCTTCCAAGGAATGCTACCGCCAAGCACGGTGTTAAGAAGCAGGAAGCCATCACTAGCTGGTTTCAGCAAAATCTTAAGTACTTAAGGAGCAAAGCACCACATCCTCTGATTCAGGACAGCTCAACGCATCCAAGTCACCCACCCATGCCTACCAAAGGTAGTCATCTGCTGTGCCTTGTGCCACCAGGTAGTGGATGCCCACAGAGTTTGTCTGTCCAATGCGGTGCACACGGTCCTCGGCCTGCATCAGCACCTGTGTGGCCAGGGAACAAGACAGTTAAAGAAAGGCCTAAGTAAGTCCATCCCATCACAGTGAGGGGCATCTATTCATGAAGCTCCACTGAGCTGCCTCTATCCAACATTTCCCTTATCTCTAAACAGACTCTAACAACCTCAGGACCCGGTATCTAGCGCTTGGACACTGTGCTAGGGCTTGTGGGTAAAGCATGGACACAGGCTCTGCCTCCAGTCTGTGTACTTGGGGGCAAATGACAGAAATAGGTACACTTTCCTTTCTCATCTCTGGAAAATTAGAAGTTATCTTCCAGGGGCTGCAGAGGGGGCTCAGCAGTCGAGAGCACTTGTTCCTGCAGAGGACCTGGTGGCTCACAACCATATACAATTCAGTTACAAGGGATGTGGTACCCTCTTCTGACTTTCAAGAGGCACCAGGCCTGTAGGTGGTACATGACATACATGTAAGCAAAATAATAATACACATAAAATAAAAAGGGGTCCTGCATGACGATTAGGGGTGGATGTGGTTTTGATGTGCTGGTAAGCCCCTTAACCAGAACCAGGGCATTTTGTGAATAGCCTCAACCTTACAGCCTACCCATCCTTAAGGCAAAAGCGATATATGCCCTGTAAAAGCAGCATGTCAGAAAATGAGAGGGAAAATAACTTTTTTCTGAGACTCCACGAAATTTTTATGAATTCAAACAAACGTCTTAGATCTGCCATCACAGTCCTCAGTTATCAGTCACGTCAGGGACACAATGACACCAAGTGAACACCTGGTGCTGTCACTCTTTCTGAGGCCTCCACTGGCAAACAGCTCAAAGAGACAATTAACACAGGGCCTGCGTGAGTGCCTCTAAACACCTAGCTATACAGTCCTGGATCTCAACTTGGGCTTTCTGTGCCCACTTTCCTCATGGGAGATAAAGGCTGGGACCTTCCTAACTCTCTACAGCAGGACTTCCCCATCAGTAAGATGATCCTGCAGGCTGCTGTGAAGATTTGCAGTGCTTGAAACAAGTGAATAGCAACAAAAACAAGAGTGAATGACAGGACTGAGCTTGAGGGAACACTTGCAGAACATGTCATCATCTTTTTTCAAAAATTATTTCTTTTCATGTGTGTGAATATTTTGCCTGCATGCACGTGTACTACATGTGTACCTGGTACTCATGGAAGCCAGAATAGACAGGGACTGAAGTTACAGATGGTTGTGAGCTACCATATGGGTGCTGGGAATTGAACCCAGGTCCTCTGCAAGAGCAGCCAGTGTTCTTTACTGCTGCACCGTCTCCCCAGCCCAAGAACACGTCTTCTACCATTCATTTACGGGGCTTGTATTTCTCAGCCCTGAGCATGTCCAGGGGAATTCTAGTCGACTACATTCCTTACCCCTGGGTTCCAAAACAGCTCAGCAAACACCACCAGATCAGCTGAGGAGAAGGTGAGGCCCATGTTGGCAGCTGTGATGGACAACACTGCCACTGTGTGCCCTTTGGACTGCTGGAACTGCTGGCACAGAGCCTCCCGGTCTGCTGAGGGGGTGGAGCCATCAATCCGGATGAGCATAAGGTTCTGTGTGACAAAGGGGGGAACTGAGGTGAGCAGCTACAGTCTGCAGGGGCCACAGACAAACTGCTGTGCCACTCAACCCTCTCACTTCAGGGCTGTCTCTCCCTTTACAAAACTGTGGTTGGACTGACACAACCGTACAAGCACATATTGTCAAAGGAAGCAAAACAAACAGGCCTCTGCGTGGGGCTGAGTTCCCCATGCAGTAGCCTTTTGTAAAAGTATAGAATAGCATCACCACCAGGACGCCAACTGTGATACAACAGAGATCTTCAGATTTCCCATGCTACCTGTGTACATGTGTGTGCACGCACATGAGCGTGGGGTGGGGGAAGGAGGCTGTGGGCGGGGTGCATGCGTGTGACCATGTCTTTACATGAGTGCTCCACACATTTTTATCAGCAGGGTTTTTTATGTATTAATCTCCATAATGGTGGTGAATGGATCCTTGACCGCACGGTTCTTCTGAGCCGTCTGAGAATTGACTCCCCTACCTCTCCCTCCCGTGCTCCCACTCCCCCATGCGGCACCAGCACATCCTGCATTCTGAGGTGCTTAATCTGTGTTATATACATGTGATCGACATGATGCCTTGGGGCTGAGCTTTTCCCTCAGCGACATTCACTGCAGAGTTGCCAAGTGTTGTCTACCTCAGCGGTCTGCTCATGGTACTGTGGGGCAGGGTCCGCATCATGGCACATGCCCATGATCCCATGTACACACAGAGGGGCATCTGGGCAGGCTCGTGGGGGCTACTGCCAGTAAAGCTGGTAGGAATGCTTGTGAATAGCCTATTCTGTGTGAACTTAAGTCTTTGTTTCTTTGAGGTTGCCCTGGAGCCAACTTCTGGATTGTATAGTAATTGCATGTTTAGTCTGGCTGTTTTCTTTTAAGAGGCATTTAAAGTATTTACTCTTTTCTCAATGAATATTGCATATCTTTTTTAAAATATATATTTTATTTTTCACCCAAATCATACTGTAAACTGCTAAAATATTTTTAAATTTATGTGACAATAGATAATTTAACCATTTCTTTCTTCCTTTCCTTCTTTGCCTGTCTGCCTTCCTTCCTTCTTTCTCTTTCTTTCTCTCGCTCGCTCGCTCTTTATCTCCTTCCCCCTTCTCTCTCTCTCTCTCTCTCTCTCTCTCTCTCTCTCTCTCTCTCTCTCCTCCTCCTCCTCCTCCTCCTCCTCCTCCTCCTCCTCCTCCTCCTCCTCCTCCTCCTCCTCCTCCTCCTCCTCCTCCTCTGTGTAGCCCTGGCTGTCCTGGAATTCACTATGTAGACTAGGCTGGCCTTGAACTCAGAGATCCTCCTGCCTCTGCCTTCCCAGTGCTGAGATTAAAATGTGCACCACCACCATCCAGCCCATCTTTAGATTTAGGAGTTATCAGAGCTTTTCTAAAACAGAAGAGTTGGTAGGTATTTATTCATCAATAGTTGAGTTAAAAAAATCTCTGTGGTGTATCTATGCAGTAAGGTTTTACTTAGCCCCTAAAAAACTGTTGATAAAACAATGATGTGGGCTGGAGAGATGGCTCAGCGGGTAAGAGCACTGACTGCTCTTCCAGAGGTCCTGAGTTCAATTCCCAGCAACCACATGGTGGCTCATTACCATCTGTAATGGGATCTGCTGCCCTCTTCTGGTGTGTCTGAAGACAGCAACAGTGTACTCATAAGCATAAAAACTAGGGTGCATGCTGAATGATTGCACACTATGTCAAACTCCAAACAATGCAAACCAATCAAGAGTGAGCGCAGCGCAGCTCAGCTCAGAGAGAGGCAGGAAGGGGCAAGAGGGGACGAGGACAGAGAGCCAGGGGGAAATTGAGGCAGAGGGTGATGGCTGTGCTCACTGTCTCATCAAACTGTACACTTTATGTGTAGTATATCACACAGCAATGATTTTCTTAGGTTATAAAACTCAAATACCATAGCAAAAGGAAAAAAAAAGCAAGCAAGGTTCTCTCTAACATTGCCAGGTTGCTCTGTGATAGAAAAATCAGAGCCTCGCCAGCAGGCTCCACCCTTATCAAAAGTGTGGCAGCACACACTCAAAGCCCTGGCTGATCCCAAGGAAAACAAACTTTTGCTGAGTGTGGTGGTGCACACCTGTAAATCCAGCATTTAGAGGATGGAGGGAGGAGGATTGCAGGTGTGAGGCTAGCCTGGGCTACACTGGCAAGATCCTGTCTCAAAAAACTAAAAGAAAGGATTCATGCTGTTTCACTTACTCAGTCACGGACCAGTGCTGGTTTTGTATGCGGCTGCCGTCTTGTCTATGTCATACCGCCTGCTACTAGTCTACCTTGTACACTCCTTTTTTATCAGTTTTCTTCACTTTGTATTTAGAAATATCTTTTTTTTTTTTTAGGCACAGTTTCTCTGTGTAGCCCTGGCTGTCCTGGAACTTACTCTGTAGACCAGGCTGGCCTTGAACTCAGAAATCTGCCTGCCTTTGCCTCCCGAGTGCTGGGATTAAAGGCGTGCGCCACCAGTGCCCGGCTTAGAAACATCTTGACTTTCAAGATGAGATGGTTCAGTGGGTAAAGTGGTATCTTGCCAAGTCTGACAACCTGAGTTTGAGCCCAGGAGAAGGAAAGCCCCAACACCCACAAGTTTAATAGTAAATAGTAAGGTAAAGATTCACTGAATTCCTCTCCCTGCCTCAGTTACCCAGAGAGCTTCCAACAGTTATTTGCTGAATAAACTAAACGACTCCTTGGTTCACGTTTCCTAGCTGTCGGACACCATGATTCAGTGCTAGTGACGTGTACATTATATGTGACATACGATGTTCAGGATCAAGTCTCCAATATTGCTGTCTTTCTCAGACCTCTCCTGCTTATTTTCTGAGATGTCTCTTAGGATAACAGCTAAGGTTCCCTTTTAAAAATGAGTCTATCCTATGACTGTAGAAGATCACGCCTGACCACATACAAGGTGCATACAAACGCACAGCATACACAGGGGCACATCTTCAAAACTATTTGCCATTAGCAAGATAAGCAAAGCCAAAAAAAAAAAAAAAAAAGCCGGACTGTGGTGGCGCACGCCTTTAATTCCAGCACTTGGGAGGCAGAGGCAGGTGGATTTCTGAGTTCGAGGCCAGCCTGGTCTACAGAGTGAGTTCCAGGACAGCCAGGGCTGCACAGAGAAACCCTGTCTCAAAAAAAACAAAAAAACAAACAAACAAAAAAAGATAAGCAAAGCCCAGAGTGCATCAGCAGCAGGTGGCTAGCCTGCAGCCCGACACTACTCTGCCGCAGAATATGCACTGCACACCTAACTCCATGTTACACCTTGTAGAGAAATCTCAGATGTAATGGCGGGTGAAACAGCAAAGGCAGCTACTTACACTGCCCTCCTACTGATGCAAATTCATTAATAAAGAGACCAGGTTTAGGAGGGGAGGGACACTGTAGTGGCTATTACTGGTTGTCAACTTCTGGAATTAACTAAAACCCAAGTGGCTGTGCACACCTGTGAGAGATTTTTGCTTAACTGAATCATTTGAAGTGGGAAGAACCACTTCTAGTCTGGATCTTTGAGGTGGGAAGATAAACCTTTAATCCAGATCATTTGAGGTGGGAAGATGCAGCTTTAATCTGGACCCCACCTTTTGCTATATTAAAAGACATGGAAGAAGGAAGGTCTCTCTTTGCCTGCTTGCTTTCACTAGCAAGACCATTCCCTCACTGGCATTAGAGTTTACTTGTGTGGGATTCTGGCAAGTACTAAAGTCAGCTGAGACATCCCGCCTCGTGGACTGAATGACTGCTGGGTTCCTGGACCTTCTGTTCACAGGTAATCATTGCTCGATTAGCTGAACCACACACTGTAAGTCTTTCTAATAAATCCTCTTTCTATATAGGAAAGAATCATTCTGTAAGTTCTGTTACTCTAAAGAACCCTGACTAATACAGACATGCATTAAACTCAGGGACTCTGGGGACTGAAGGAGAGGAATGAAATTAGATTACTAACTGGGGCCCAAGTATTTTATGACTTAAGAACCAGGGGCTGGTAGGATGGCCCAGCGGTTAAGAGCACATTACTGCTCTTGCTGAGGAGCAGAGCAGTTCTCAGCTCCCACACTGGGCGGCTCACAACTGACCGTAATTCTAGGTTCCAGGAGATCTAATGCCTTTGGCCTCCACAGGTACCCTCACACATACCTGTAATTAAAAATTAAATAAACCACCCAGGACTGGTGACACAGTCTGTCATCACAAGTAACAAGGAGTCCAAGGCCATTAGTTCAAGGCTTGCCTGCATTATAGAGTGAGTTCAAACCAGTCTCAATAACTTAGCAAGACCTTGTCTTTAAAAAAAAAAAAAATGTACAAAGGCCTGGATATGTAGCTCAGTGGTCTATCACATGCACAGTATCCAAGAGACCCTGGATTCAATCTTCAGTACCACAAACATTAAGCAAATCTTTTTTAAAAAAAAAAAGAAGAAGAAAGAAAGAAAGAAAGAAAGAGAAAGAAAACCCCTAAGTCTTGACACAACTACAGTGAAACATTTCCTTACTCAGCCCGAGTGGGAGATTCACAGGTGCTGGATTTTTCTCTGTATCCCTTAAGCACTGCAGAAGTGCAGTAATGAGGAAGAGAAAGGGAATTTATGATCCTAAACTAAAGCAAAAGTCAAGAGGGAGTGAAAATGCAGTGTGCTGCATTTTAGTGAATGTCCTCGGAGCTCCCTCTACCTCGGAGCTCCTCTGGATAGCTCTTGCTCTCTTTATCAAGATCCATCAAACAGTACTGAAAGGCCCGGCACTACCATGTACAACTTACAAAGGCTCCTGGGTAACAGTGAGGTTCACTGTGTTACGGATGCAGAGGATGGAAGGGTCCCTGGAGACACTTAAAGCAAGGCTCCTGCCTACAGTAGAAGGATGACTGAGTGCCCTGTGTGTGTGAGGACACTTGACCCCACTGTGTACCAACTGCTCAGAAGGCCGTCAGCAATGTTTCTAGAAACCATGGCCTCACTTCTTTGCGTAGTCAGGACCTAATGCTGTGCAGAACAGCCTGACACACAAATGGTAGAAGTCAAGACCTCCCGACTTCAGAGGGGGCTTACCTTTCTCGAAAGCTCCTTAACAACTGCATCCAGAACCACCTTATGGTGTGCAAACACTAGAAACTTCTCTCGTCCGCCGTCCAGAAGGTCCAGAATATATTCACTATATTTGCAATGATAACAAAGCAGATTAAATGTCCAACTGCAGTTAGTTTCCAGCGTTAAGAGCCTACAAGGTACCTGCCCTCTCCTGCCCACTCCCTCCCTCTTCTGAGACTTATCTTTCCCTCTTTACTCACACCAGGTCATATGGACAGAGGAAAAGGAGGGAAACCATCTTCTGACATGTTTAGAAAGAGTTTTACACGCTAGTCATCTTACATACACAAACTGAATTCTCTGTAAGCAAAGCTCTATGTGTCTCTGGTATGTTGCTATGTGGGACTCCTGTCGTGTAGATTACTGAAATCATCATCAGCTTTCATGTAAGTTGCTACTACCAATTGAATCTGTGTTTAGTACAAACCTAAAAGATTAGGTTAAAAGACTCTCTAAACAAATCCCTGTAAGCTTAACGTTGAGAAATAAGTGGTACTGAGAAATACTCTTAGGGGCGACTCTCCTCTTCTCTTCTACTAAGACCGCAGCTGGAAGAGCCCATGTGGTGGGAACCAGACCCACTTGCTTGGTCACCCGTTAATTTACTTCTCTTTCTACTATGTATGTTTGTTTGTTTTTAATGGTTTATTAATTTAATGCATATGAGTGTTTACCTACATGTGTGTATGTGTACACATGTGTACAGTGCCCACAGAGGCCAGAAGAGGGTGTCAGATGCCATGGAAATGGGGTTCTAGACAACCATGAGGAGTCCCCTGGGTGCTAGGAACGAATCTGGGTCTTCTACAAGCAAAGTGAGTGCTCTTAATCACTGTGCCATCATCTCTCCAGCCCCAACTGTGTTTTGTCCTAACTTCGTATTTTTTTTTAATCTATAAAACTTGGGTCTTTTTTTTTTTTAATGATTTATTTATTTATTATGTGTACAGTGTTTTGCCTGCATGTATGCCTGCATGTATGCTTGCAGGCCTGAAGAGGGCACTAGATCTCATTATAGATAGTTATGACCCACTATGTGGTTGCTGGAAATTGAGCTCAGGACCTCTGGAAAAGCAGATAGTGCTCTTAACCTCTGAGCCATCTCTCCAGCCCCAGTCCTTGGGTCTTAAAGGCAGAGGGGCATTGCTGGGAACCTGTAGGGTAAGGAGTCACTCTGTCAGCTCTACTCCCCCTGGATTAGCACACAATCTCAAGAGTTGACCTGCACAGGTAACTATTGCTTACTTCTTGGGATACCAGAGCCCTTACCTAGGACATGGCCGTGCTTCCTCAGGAAAGGGGCTGGTCTAGGCAGAGGAAATAAGACTATCCTTGGGAAGGACAGGTCTCAACAGATTTCTATGATACAGGCAGGGTTACAAACACAAGTGCACTGTCCTGTAAACATCTAAGAAGTATTTCCAAACAAAATTACATCTGACCAAAGTATCAAATTAGACTTCAATTTGTAACCAGTGTATTAGCAGGATCTAATTATTCTGAGAGACATAAAATTTGCCATGATCTGAGTAAAAGTTTATTGCCACTGCATTGAAAAACCACAGGGTCACAAAATCAACTTGGTCAGCTCATAAAAACCTCTGGCCCCAATTTTCCTAATGACCCTTTCCCCTCCATACCTGACACAGCTTACTGCTCTGCTTATTTCAAGTTTCTCTTGTCATTCTCAGAATGGACATATTTGCCTACTACCATGTAGTTGTCTGTTTCACTGAAGGATGCTCATTAAAAAGAAAACATACAGCAGAAAAAAATGGGGAAGAGAAGCAGCAGAAAAAAACAGAGAAAATCGGGTTTTTACGATCCACAATCTAATTCCTACTCCTTAGATGTGTTTGACTCGGAGGTCTAGAGACTCTCGTGAGACTTAATCACTATCAACACTTAAAAATGGGGCCCATGTAGTGACTCCAGATTTCACAAAGAGGCTCCAGGTGTGAAATACACAGAGGTAAAAACTGTTTAAAAACAATAAAGCTCTGCACTTTTATGGTGGGATTTGAGAAGGTATTTTTCAGGCGTGGCCCATATGAGGTAGCAGGACAGTTTGACTTAAGCTTGGGATGTGGCTCCATGCAGTGTGCTTGCTCTGTACAGGGCTCTGGGTTTGAGCTCTGACAATGCAAAAAACAAACCCAAACCCAATACCAACCAATCACCACATGAGAAGTTGTTTAATGGTTATATTTAAAATTCTAAGGGAAATGGATGACTGTGGACCTAATAACTGTGAGACACCCCACAGATCCCAGAGGGATTGGGGCAAAGGACTGTCCCCTTGTCATCTGATACGCAGCAGAGTATAAGAAATGGGTCAGCAGGGTCCATCAGAGACAGTGGGTTGGCCAGAGGATCTGTGGGGTGGGGATTGAAAACACCAAGCATGTTACTTTCTTTATAGACAGGTCTCGATCCCAGAGCCAGCGTGGCACTATGTGCTCACATGAAATGCTTTCATTGTGAGTGGACCATGTGCTCCATTATCCTACCACACAACCTGTTAAAAAATCAGGCAAAGTGCACATTGTTAGGACGGCCTCAAGTTTCAACGGCAGTGAGGCTGACCCTGCGTGTGCCTGTGTGTGCCTGCGTGTATAGAGGCCAGAGGGCAATGTCAGGCATCTTCCTTAGTCTTCCCAACGACCTCAGCCAAAAGGTCTGAACCTAGAGATCACTGACCAGGGCCAGCAAGCTGCAGTCATCAGTCCATCTTTGTCTTCCCACAGCTGTGATTACACATCTGTGCCATGGCCCTGGCTCTTGGTGTAGGTGCTGGGGATCCAAACTCAGGCCCTCATGCTTCTGTGGCAAGCACTATGCTCACCGAGCCATCTCTGTATCCCGCCCCACACTCACTGCTTTTAAACATGCGCCATAGCAAAAGGTGAGCCTTGGTGACTACTTACATGACGCATGGGATTTTAGCTTCTGCTGTTTTGTTGAAGAAGACAAGGAGAGCTTCTTTCTGCTGCTGTTTCTGTGGAGAGAGAACGAGAGTTTACCAGCCCACTCTCTGTGCTCCAGAATAAGCTGTCCCAACTGGAGATGCCCTGAACTTCCCCAAACTTAGCAACTATTCTATTCCAGCACATTTCAAAACTAAATTATCACTCACGTAATAGTTCCCAATTCTTGTTTTAACAATTCCAACTCTTGTTTTAAAATACATGTATTAGGCTGGAGAGATGGCGCAATAGTTAAGAACACTGGATAGCCAGGCAGTAGTGGCGCACATCTTTAATCTTGGGAGGCAGAGGCAGGCGGATTTCTGAGTTCAAAGCCGGCCTGGTCTACAGAGTGAGTTCCAGGACAGCCAGGGCTACACAGACAAACCCTGTCTCGAAAAACCAAAACAAAAAACAAAAAACAAAAAAACAAAAAAAACCACTGGATGCTCTTCTATAGGACCTGGGTTCAATTCCCAACACCCAAGAGGTGGTTCATGGGCATCTGGCCTCCAGTCTCAGGAAATCTGACACCCTTGTCTAGCCCCCACAGGCACCAGGCCCACAGGGAGTACACAGGTATACATGCAGACAGATCACCCATACATAGAAACTAAAATAATGAGGGGTGGCAAGGATGGAGTGCTGGCTCAGCAGTTCAGAGTACTTGTTGCTCATGCAGAAGACCCTGCTTCGATTCCCAGCATCCACAGCGTGGATCACAGCCATCCATAACTCAAGTTACAGTGCATCCAATATTCTCTTCTGATGCCTTTGGGCATCAAGTATTCACATGGTGCACAGATACACATGCACAAAACACTCATACATAAAAAATATGAGTAAACCTAATAAACTTTTAAAACTCATTTGTTATTACATATATTTATATACATTTATATCTAGCTATATTTTATATTTTTATTTTATACAATATATTTTATACAGAAAGTTATATATAGGCATATAAAATACATATAGAATGCCCATGTATAGGGGTGTCCTTTGATTTGCACTTGTATGCTTAGCATGTATATTGCCCCCAATATACATGCATGATAATATCTTAATATACAAATGTTATGAAAATATACAAAAATATATGAAATCAAAGATAGTTATTTTAATTGGATGGTAAAAAAATAACAAACACTACTTATTATGGCCATGCAGTATTCTAAGAAATACGTATGTAGTAACTCAGAAGTGAGGACTGCTCTGCGGAAGGTCTCACTGCACAGATGAGGGGGTGACTAACGTAAGGCGTGGAGGTGCTGTAGCTGCTGCACTTCTAATAGAAACAGGGTTTCTCAGGAGCTCGAATAGCTGGGCGTGGACCCTGAGGGTGATTCAGTAGCCAACACATATCAGTAAAGCACCACGCCCAGAGGTCACGGTGTTCACTAAGTGCCACTTGTCCACGTGATTTCCTTTACATGGCGCATATCTACTATATTAGTGACACTACTGTGTTTTCTCTTTTTCTCTTTTTGCAATGCTGGGGTCAAACCCAGGGACCTGCCCATGCTAAGCAAGTACTCCAGCACTGACCGACATCCTCAGCCACAGTACATTTTAATGTAGGAGAAATCAATAGTTTTATCTTTAAAAAGAAAAGAAAAACTTTCCCAAACCAAGTAGAAATCATAGTACCCATTAATGGTCTCCATTCATTTCTAGCTGTGGGCAAGGGATTTTTAAACAACTTGCATTTTTTGATCCTGAGTCCTAGACTCTTATTAAAATAGATACACCAGGGTTTTCAGATTTCTATTCTATGTTGGACATTTGAATGGATCGCCAAGTGACAGGGGAGAAGGGATGCTGTCCCAGGGACTCTGCATGGACCTGCTTCATTTTCTTGCTTCTTCTGCTGATCAGAGGCAGCTTTAGACAAAGGGCCATTATAACCCGCTTTCCTCAATGAGAACATCTTTCGTTATAACAGATTTTAATAGATGGCTGCCTTTGCTTTTATATACAAAGGTTATAATAACGTCTTCTAGATGGAAAGGTGTGAAAGAACAAAGAACCAACCCTTGACAGACAGGCCAGTAGGACCTGATGAAGCAACTACGACGTAGGCTGAGAGGTACCTGGGGCTGAAAGTAACAGTAACAAGGGGACTTCCTGCAGAGCCACTGTCTCCTTATCTGTCTAACTGTGCAAACTCGGTTACCTCATGGACGAAGGGTTTTTGCAACTGGTGGGGTTTTGCCTGTGATCATCCAGCCCACTGCCAGCCGCAGCTGCCTCCTTCTTGAATAAAGTTAAACGCTGGGTTTCCACGAGGACTTCAGGGGATGGACAGCAGGTCAGGTGCTGGACTGAGAAGGGCTCTCAGCTGGATGCTCCAAGAACTTCACCGCGGCTCAGACTTCACTTCCATCATTTCCAAAAGGGAGTGAGAACTCCCTCTGCCATATCTGAGGCAGGGGTCACTGCCAGCAGCAGGCAGAACTGGAGGCAACCGACACTAACTTTACCAGCATCCTGTCCTACTTGTAGAAGCATTAAAATATCCCCTCAAAGGGAAGGGATTTA
The DNA here is from genome assembly GCA_028551405.1 of Uromys caudimaculatus. Lineage (NCBI taxonomy): Eukaryota > Metazoa > Chordata > Mammalia > Rodentia > Muridae > Uromys > Uromys caudimaculatus. Next base: position 63,676,723 of record CM052709.1, on the reverse strand, counting down.
TATGGCTGCTTACAGGTATGAAATGCCCAACATTTCAACCATCATGACTTACCTGAAATTCCACTAATAAAATATTAGTTTGGTATGAAGTCAAGCTCTTAGGCTTCACATGAAGCAGCATGTGAGGTTAGGCACCACACGTAAAGAGCTAAGCACACCAGTGCAGGTCTAAAAGCTTCTCACACAACTCACTGAACTAAATACAGTCCCCGGCGCCTCTTGGGTGCCCAGCCCAGCAATCTGATTTTCTTCCTCAATTCAAATGCTCTCAAACTGGTTCCAAAGGCAGCCCAGGTACAAGAAAGAAACACTCATGGCCTTACTCAATCACACACAGAACAAGCCACCATTCTAGCAAAAACAAAACAAAACTATACCGTTGGATCCAAAAACATGCATGCCTGAGTTCTGGTTCACATTAATATTTGCTATCCATGTTCACAGGTCAGGCATTAGGGTACACTTCTTTAACCCTAGTGCCTAAGAGGTAGAAGCAGGAGATTCCTGTGAGTTCCAGGCCAGCCAGGTCTACATAGTGAGACCCTGTGTAAAAGCAAGCTATGGGCTAGGGGTGAGCTCAGTGGTAAAGTACACATTCAGCACGAGCAAGTCTCTGGGTTTCATTCAAAGTGCCCTCCCTCACAACAACAAAAAGGGGAAGATAATACTTACATTTTATAAAGTTTCTATTTACTTAAATTTATTTGTAGAAATCAGAGAAAGACCACCAAGACTAATTTCTAGTGACAGAGAACCTTGTGATACCACATTATAACTTGAGCGCACTACTGTTCTAACTAGGCATCGCAGCAAAACCCTGCAGCCTTGGCCACCAGGAGACAGAGGCAGGAGGGCTGCAAGTTGGAGACTAGCCTGGACTACAAGCAAAACCTTGTCTCAAAAGAAAAACCAAACCACTATCATCACAACAAAAGAATGTAATCCTCTGTGTCCACGTCAATGGAAAACTCTACACAGGGAATATCCCTCCCTTTCTCTGGGGCATTCAGGGTATTACATGCAATTCAGCACACACTAAATATGGCTTGACAGTCTACCAGGGCGTTCTCTTTCCTCCCAATTTCTTAAGTTCCCGTCTAATCTTGCTTCTCCCTCCATAAGCAACGCTAAAAGCATCTCTCGTTTTATCTCTGGTCATTTTTGTGTTCTGTGACATCGGAGAGGCTAGGATTACAGCAGTGTCTGACTGCCTTTGTTTGGACTGTTGGGTTCCAGATGGAAAAATTATAAATGGCTGTGCATTTTCCTGCTAGTCAAAATTATAAGGCTTTATCCCTAAACACAGAAATAGAGCGGATCCAGAGTTCTTCGCAGTACTTTAGGCAGCCTGACACTGAGTAAGAGTTTGGAATAAACGCAGCCAGCAGAGCGTCGTGTATGCATCTCTGAGGTAAAAGGTAGGAGACCCCCATCTAAGCTCAGCTCTGTGAGCCTCTCACTCTCTGAATACCAATCACGGCTTCTGACAACACAAGATCCACGGCACAGGCCGACACCAGCTCTCTCGCATGCTCACTACACACACAAAATAGGTTGGGTGAGGAGTGATATGGTTGGTTCTTCTTGCTCAGGGAGGCAGAAAAGATAACAGAAAGTCGGGTTCAGAGAACTCCACACACACAGAGCAGCTTTCAGGAGGACACCGTGGATGCGCCCACTCACAATCCACACTCACAGTTTTATCCTTGGTCATTTCTTTGGCTGCTGCTTCCAGGGCGGCCTTAGCCCTGTTGCTGATCCGACCAGGGTTCACCACCACCATCTTGCGTTGCTTGGCCGGAAGCTGGGAAAGGACGTCAGATTTGAGTCTCCGCAGCATGATTGCTTCCTCCAGGAGCAGCTTCAGCTCACCCAGGTTGGAGGAGCCCGAGTAGTCCCAGCCCCAAGAGAGCTGAAGAGAAAGAGGGGGTGTCTGTTAGCCTAGGAGCTCCAGACTGCACTCTGTCCTCCTATCACCCCGCTGTGACTGTGACTGGAGAGCTAAGAGGCTTTGCAGAACTGAATGAAGCCCAGTCGAGACAGATGAGGACAGACAGGATGTGGGAAAGTCAGGCATGAGATAAACCAAAAACTCCTGTCATGGCAGCCCACAATTTGAAACTAACATTTCTAGCAGCTTACGTGACTGAAGTTTCAGTTTGAAGAGCCCAGAGGTTTGTGCTGGTCTAGCTGAAGCCAGAGCAAAGTTTTAGAGTGCCTAGGCTAGACCTCAGATTATGGTCCCCTGACTGGGAGCTGCTGGGAGGCTGAGGGTTCAGATCCTTCTCTCTCACACAGCTGGACAAAGTGTTAGAAACTAAAATAGAAGCCCTGGCTGAGTGAAGGTGAGCGGCAGTACAGCATTTGCCTGGCATCGTCAGGTCTTGGGCTTGAACCCATCACAGCAATCAACCTTCAATCAATCATCAATTAATCAATCACATCCTTGCCTTTCCTAGTAATCTTCCTAGAAATAAGACGATTTTTACATAGAACACCAGAGAGCACAGGACCTCTTCTGCTCTGCATAGCCACAGCTCAATGTCTTCCTACCTCACCTTTCCCTGGACCATGAGCCCCCTGGTGGAGAGCTGGGCTTGCTCACTTTAGAGGAGTCAAAGGGCGGAGTACAATGCTGGAGATAGGGTAAGTGTCTGCTAGACTGAGAGATGGAGACTGTCAAGGGTGGAGAGATGACTGGTCCAGTGCTCGCCCTTTCTTTCTCTCTTTCTTTCTCTTTCTTCCTTCCTTCCTTCCTTTATCTCTTTCTTTCTCTCTTTCTTCCTTCCTTCTTTCCTTCCTTCCTTCCTTCCTTCTTTTAAAAGGCATATTTAAGGGAAGGTCTTAGCAAATGCCTCTAGACAGTCACTGGACATCAGATGAGTTTGGCACAGGGTACTTTCTCTACTGAGGGCTCTTAGTGCATAAATCTAATGGGTGGGGGAAATAGCTTGCCCTCTGGGATGTACTTCAAAACAATTTTGGGAAGGTGTGCATATATCATAATTAATTTGGATATCTTTCCCCCAAGTTTAATATTCTTACCTCTTAACCTTGTAGGTTAACACTGAATAATAACAAAGATTGTAACCTGGAATAATCATATTCTAACGAGGTCTCAAGCTGCGGGCTGGGTGGAGAGGAGAATATAAAGAAGACAAACACACTGTCTGTGTCCGTGATTGAGGTGAGGAAAGTCAAGCGGGCAGTAGAATAAGCCGGACCTGAGGGTGATGCCTCAGAGTGTCAGAGACTGGGGCGGGTCTCCAGACACTGGGGACAGAGGGAGGGGACAGTCAGAGTCAGAATAACGACTGCACCTCCAGTCCTTCTAGCTCATCTACAGACTCAGCTAGTTGAGGGAGGAATCCTGCTCAGAAAGCAGATCATTTGCAAATAGGACTGAGGTAAGCATCAGTCAACAGTGAATAAGCAATCTACTGTGGAAACAATCGTGTGGCAGCGAGCGAGCTGCAGACTGTGTTAATGAAAGATAAGGCTTTAAACACATTCAACAACCGAGAGCCACCTCAAGCACCACCTAACAAAACAGTCGGCCATTAACCCAGCAAGGCACTGTAATTTAGATTATATGTACTTTGTGAGTAAATGGAAATGTTTTTTAATATCTGAAGGTTTTCTATTTTAAAAGTAGTTTTAAAATATGGGAAGCAATCATGAATTCACATAGCAGGGATTCTCACTCATGAACTGCCATTTCTCCAAAGTATCAGTGTCTCTGATGCAAATAGGGACTCGGTATATTTGCTATTTGATCATAAAACAAATTACTAAGGTCTGAATGGGCGAGGGTTTACAGTGCTAATGACTGCATAGCATTTCTGCTTGCGTACTCTGCCATCCTTGGAGAACTGGAGCTGTGCAGACAGCAGGTTTGGAGTCATATGCAGACGGGTGGTTTGTGGGTCAGGGGCAACTATCCCCTGGGAGTCACCACTTACAAGCACAAGCTAACAGAGAAGGCCTCCCAAAGCAGCTTGCAATCTTGCTCTATTCTATGTGCGCCAAGGTTCTCTGCAGTCTTTTGTAGAGAGGACTTCCTCCCAGGCCAGAAATGCCCATTATTTTATCTGCTTTCTTGGCTCTCCCTAGGCTCTTCCCTCTAACCTGCCTCAGTGCCTTTTCTGGGGCTGCTTCTGGCTTGGGTTTCTTTTCTGCAGCCCCAGCTCTGAGCCTTGCACAGGAGCTGTGAGCTGGAGCCAGACAGCACCACTCAGAGTCCTTCACATCTGTGGAGTAACTGCTAGAACCTTTCCTAGAAAACACTACTTGGTTTTCTGGCCCATTTCTTGGTTCATACCAAGAAGCAGAAAAAAAAGTGTCAACATAAGTGTAAAGGGGGGGGCATAGAGATAAGAGGATGAATACCCGCTTGGCGTCACAGTAGCGAAGTCCAAAGGCATGGAACTGAGGGAAGAAGGTTGGCTTGACAGCAATGATCTGCGTGTAGAGCTCTGAAGGCCGTGACATGGCAGGTGTGCCCGACAGTAGGATCACCCTCTTGGCAACCTAAAGACAAAACAGCCAAAGATGTTCTCAGCACAGTTAGGAGGAAGAGACTGCGATTGCTAGGAGGGATTTCCTAAAACAAAATATCAAAAGTGCCACAAGGAGGCGGGGGCTTCATGCCCCCACCCCGACCCTAGGAACAGCAAAATCTCCAAGGTTGCAGCAGCTCCGTCTTCCACTTCCTGGGGTCTCTCACTGCTGGCTGGGCTGTTCTCAACTTTATGTATTTATTTTTCTGAGTGTGTGCATAAGAACATGTCAGTGGAGGCCCGAAGGTCCATCGCAGCTGGAGTTATAGATAATTGTGAGCTGACAATCTGGGCGCTGGGAAACAAATTCACTTCTCTGGAAGAGCAGCAAGCACTCTCCCCCACTGCCCCATCGCTCCAGCCCACTCTCACCTTTCAACATGTCAGCTCTTTCCTTCACCAAAGATGGTGAAGACAAGCCTCACTCCAGAACTGTGTGGCCTCTAAACCAAGGTACTCTAGCCAACAGACCACATGCCTTGCAAAACCCAAACGGTCTGCTGACGCAAGCAGTTAGGTGTCAACTGCCATTCACAGTCCACCTTGCTGCTGTCACAGCACTTGTTCCTCCTGAACTCCCTGGGCTGTGGTCTTGCTGAGATTGTGAAGGCTGTTCCTGGTTGTTGATGGGACTACATCTGGAATTAACTGAAACCCAAATGGTTGGGCATGCCTATAAGGGAGGGTCTTTTGGTTTTTTTTTTTCCTTAAATCAATCATTTGAAGTGGGAGAACCCACTTTGAATCTAGATCTTTGAGATCTATTAATCTGGGTCACACTTTCTGCTGGTAGTCTACATAAAGAACACAGAAGAAGGAAGCTTCCTCTCAGCCTGCTTGTCCTCACCCTCTCTAGCAAGTCCATTCCTTCAGTGGCATTATGACCTACGTTTTCAGGATTCTGAGGTATACTGAACAACAGCTGAGACATCCAGCCTCATGGACTGAACAACTGGATTCTTGGACTGACCTTGGTACACGGCCACAGCTGGAATAGCTGGACCACAGACTGTAAGACACTCTAATAAATCCATAAATCCATCCTTCCATCCATATATACACACACACACACACACACACACACACACACACACCCCGCTCTAACGTTCTGCTCCCTAGAGAACCCTGGCTAATACAGAGGTTAAGGTGGGGGTTGTGTTCCTACTTACTTGCTGTAGCACTTTGCATTTGGCACAAAGTAGGTAATCAATCAATGTACACTACATGCTGAGAAAAATTCAGAGGAAAGCTAGTTAGTGTTGCAGGGAACGTGGGGTGAACACAAGGGATCCGGCTTTGGAGCAAAGCAGAGGAGAGATCAATAGGCCTGAATTTCCTGCAGAAAAGATTTCTGAAATTCAAGTTAAATTTACCATAAAGAGCCAGGCAGTGGTGGTGCACACCTCTAAGCCCAGCACTTGGGAGGCAGAGGCAGGCGGATTTCTGAGTTCGAGGACAGCCTGGTCTACAGAGTGAGTTCCAGGACAGCCAGGGCTACACAGAGAAACCCTGTTTCGAAAAACAAACAAAACAAAACAAAACAAAACAAAACAAAAAAAATTTACCATAAAGACCCTGTTAGTACCAAGAGGAAATGACAGAGACAATCTGTGTAGGAGCTTCTATCTAGTGTTTTATAGTTTTTGTGGGTGTATTATGTGCACATGTTCATGTGTATACAGGTGTGCACGTGTGTGATGTGTGCACGGGGGCTGAGGTCCATGCCATGTGTCTTTGTTGTTAGAGACAGGGTCTTTTATCCATCTGGCTCAGCTGGCTGGCCAATGAGCTCTAGGAACCTGCCTGACTCTGCTCAAACCCAGTGCCAGGTTCAGACTCAAGTTTCCATGCTGGGGCAGGAGGCATTTGACTCATTGTTTTGTTTTGTTTTTTTAAGGGAAAATGTCTTTACTAACTTCACCGTATTTCAACACTCAAGCTCATTTTATAATTCCTAAGAACTTTAAATGATGGGACCCAGACCCATTGGCCAAGCTCAGCCTGGTCTGCAGCAGCCTGCTCAGCAGTGGGCAGAAGGGAAATAAACAGCTGGCTGAGCCAGTGAGGACTCCAGTTCTCCACTTCCCTGACTCAGGCCTGACCGAGGCGATCATACCCAGATCATACACCTCTCAGAGAGATGGGAAAGACTGAAATCAAGAGGAGACTGTAGCATCAAGTCACTACGACTGGGAGGTAAAATTCACACAGCTTTGGAAGAGACCCCACCATGGAGCTCAGCTGCATGGAAACCGATTGTCAACCACGGTAACCTTGAGTTAACGACAGTAATACAGGGTAACCACATGAACTAAATGTCCAAAGGGAATAAAGTAGGTCTTAAAATGGATAAATAAAGATGTAACCATGGGAAAAAAGAGGGTCCTCATAAATATGCAATACATATAATTTTCAAAATGCGCTTCTGCCCTCTCAGCCCCTGCCCACACCTAATCCCATTCTGATGGCAGAGTCATGAATTTCTCTGGCCATGATTTTCCACAGTTCAATTACCAGGGCCTATAATTTCCTGCACAGTTTAATGTAGGTTCATTGATATAACAAGGGGCATCCTGAATGATGTCTGTAGCATCTCTGTTTGTGGCTTTAGCCTGCTTCAGGAAAGTAGCAGCAGAAAAAAAAGGGGGGGGGGGGACAAAAAGTTTCATTAACAGGAGAAATCTGCGAATCACCCTGAACCCACTCCCTGGGCTGCTGTGGATGGAGCCTGGGCAGAGCCAGCTCCCAGCCAGGTGGCAAAAATTCCCCCCAGACTGAGTCAATAGTGAGTTCTCTCATACAGTTCCCAGGCTAGCTTGGTGGGAGAAGGATAAAGGAGGGGGTGTGAGTGATGAAAAGCAGAGGCTTAGTGCAGAAAAGGAAAAGGCTGGCTTTGAGAAGAAACCAGAAGAGCATCTCATCGTCCTGTAAGCTGCTCAGACCCAATGCTGTGGCCAATCATCTACGAGGCCTTTGTGCCCACCTGAAAACAGTGAGAAAGCCACACCTAGAACATAAAGATGTGTAAAACGACAAATCTATGCTACATTAAACACTGTGTAGTCGACTCCCCTGGCTAAGGAGACAGCAGCACTTGAGAAAACCACAATGTAGTGGTGTTAAAGAACTCCTGTGTGCTGCTGGGAAGGTAATGCAGACACTGGGGGTGGGGAACAGCTGGCCTTCTAAGTCTCCTCAGAGTGGAGGGTCAGAAGCTCTGCAGGAGACTCAGAGGCAGGGCAAGCTAGCAAGCACATGTAAGGCACCAAGGAGAAAGCGGATAAGCTACACATAGATCTGAAATTGTGAGCCCCGGGGTGCTCAGAGCAAAGAGCTGGGGTTGTTTCAAGTCCACCCAACCAACAGCCGAGAAGTTACCATTTTCCATTCATACCTCCTACCACAAGGAAGCCAGTAACTAGCTTTGCTGAACTATTCTGATTGGTTAGAACATTTTCCCAAGGAAATAAAATCATGGTCCTCAAAGTTGAGGCAACTCCCCTCCACTTTTTGGCTTTTCCAGACATGGGTTCTCTGTGTAGCCCTGTAGACCAGGCTGGCCTCAGACTCAGAGATCCTCCTGCCTCTGCCTCCCTTCAATCCTGGGATTAAAGGTGTGCGCCATCTAGTCTACTGAGCCCTGTTTTTATAGCCAGAGTTTTCTCCAGCACCTGAAATAACGTTAGGAGTGTGATGTGAAGCAGCAGGTGGCAGCAAAGAGAAGGTCAAGGCTGCCCCAGTCTCACTCCTAACCCTGATGCCCCAGGACACTGTGAGCTACTGAGTGTTAGCTCCTTCACAAGTCACTCTAGAACCTTCACAAATAATGTCTGGAACCAATAATTTCAAATAATGGCAACCCCAGTTAGGAGTCAAGTGACCAAAAATATCCATATCAAAACCAAAAGCAGGCTCGCAGCCACTCCCCAGGAAGAAGTGAGAACGATTCCCAGTGCGTGAATGGGAGATGTTCCTGTCATATTCCAGAGATGCTACGGGTACCAATCTTACTGCTCGGACCTACAATGCAGTGCTCTTGTATTTCACTTTGTTTTCTCTATGCCTGCTTATACATCTGCACCAAATGCCTGCCAGAGGCCAGCACAGGATCCCCTAGAACTGGAATTATGAAATGTTTGAAGCCACCATGTGGGTGCTGGAAATAGAACCCAGGTCCTCTGCAAGACCAGCCAGTGCTCTTAACTGCTGAGCCATCTCTCCTGGCCAACATGGTGCTCCTACACTAAATCAGTATCACTGCTCTCTGTTATGACAACTCGGATGCCACACTCCTTGGCTAAGATCAGTCAGAATGAAGACTGTGACTACAGGTATATGGATTAAACATACCAAGATGCTATAACAAGAATGCAATGCGGAATATAATCATGGATTATTAAAGTTATACTATTCTGAGCGTTAAGACTTCTGTAGGGGTATTATTAAGATAGCATACATAATAAAATTAAGAACTGCAGGGTTTTCTTTTCTTGGAAGAATAGTCCATCTCCCCCCCCCAATATTAGACTCCAATAATTTCCCTTTGGACCCTGATTCTGTAATGAACGTTGAGGAAACTAGGATGGCTTGACACAAGGATCTCTTTTTGTAGCTTTGCCATCCCCGGGGGTATGAGATCTACTACTGGACACCCTTCTCCCCTGTGGCCAGAGAAAGGCAGAGAAGCCCCTGTCTCAGATACAGAGGGCTGGTGTTCTAACCCTGCACTCCTTCTGTGTCCCTGGAAAAGACAGTCACTGCAGTGCTGTACCTAAGAGCTTCTGTTTGGGTCCAAATTCAAAGAGAACAGAAGATACCCATTTTGACAGACTTACATACAACAGCGTGCTACATGTAAGAATGACGTGGTCATTTGGAATGACATGTGATGATTTTCAGGATGCACAATCCAGGGGATCCATAGGTATAAAGCAATGGTTGTTATAAAACTAGGTGTGGGAACGGACGAAGTCCTGAGTAAGTGTGCTCTGTAGACCTAGCATGGCCATGTCAAGGATCATAGTGTCACACACACCAATGGCAAAGCCTTCCCTGGGTAAGGCTCAGGGAAATGGCAGAGCTGTTCCCTTGTCCGAGTGCCAACGTTAAGAATATTGGTCTTTAGCTAAAACCAGTGTAGCAGAAAATATTAATCATCGCTGCTTCCTCCAGATGATTGCAATCTGAGAATGCTCCCCTACTGAGACTTCCTGCCGAGATGAGCTAGCCACCCTCCTCCTCCAGCTGCATACACACACACCTGCTTCCTCCTTCAGTGGTATATAATAAATGCACTGAGATTTCGAGCTGCTAGTGTGCACCCACCCAATCATAGTTTTTCAGTAGGAATGTCTGCTTGCCTTCCCTCTCAGCAGTGGGGCAGGTCAACTCCAAAGCTGGACAGGTTGGAGCAGCTAGGTATGGTGGTACAAACCTGTGATCTCGGCACTTGAGAGGCAGAGGCAAAAAGATGAGGAGTTCAAGACCAGCCTGGGCTACACAATGCCATGTCTCAAAAAAGGAAGAAAAAAGAAACAACGACAAAGCAGGAGTTGTAGAATACTCTGTAGAGAAGAAAACACACACTTAGAATTAGGCTTTCTTATGAAGTAAACCATGAATCATGATAGCTGTAACTATCTCTGAGGGACAGGAAAGAGGAAAGATCCAAAGATGGGAGAAAAAGACAAGTTATTATTATTATTTTTTTTTTACTGTAGTGAACTTTTTATAAACTTAATCATCTAATTATTTAAAAAGAAAAAAACAAAACAAAAAAAAAAATCAAAGCCCTATTTAGCTGACTTCTCATTTAGCCAATTATGGGAACTGGGGACTAGAACTGGGCCTGGTGTCATATACCTGTGCTTAGAAGGTGTGGCCAGGAGGATCAGGAGTTCAAGGCCATCCCTGGACAGCTTATGATACACAAGGCTCTGTCAAAGACAAAAGAAAACAAACAACAACAGAACGACACTCACAGAAAAATTTAGGAAACATTCATTAGGAAAAACCAGTGGGATGCTGGTAGCTTTTCTCCTTAAAAATTAATTTTGGAGCTGGAGAGGTGGCTCAGAGGTTAAGGACACTGGCTGCTCTCCCAGAGGATCTGGGTTTGATTCCCAGCACCCACATGGTAACTCTCAACCTAGTTCAAGGGAATCTGATCTAATGCCATCTTCTGACCTGATGCCATCTTTCGGCCTCCATGGGCACCAGGCATGAGAGTGGCGCAGAGCCATGTGTGCAAGGCAAAACACCCATACACACAGAATACAATTTAAAACTAAAAAGAAATGAATTTTTCTATTTGACTCACCATCCAAAAATTTCATGTAAAAACAAAACCAACTAAACAAAAGCCCACTCTAAATGTCGAAGAGAAAGGATAATCACCATTTGGAGGAACAGAGCCACCACTTAGACCACACACCGTGAATGTTGACACTTGGTCAGGTGCAACTTCAGAGTCCTCCCCTGAAGGTAACTGACCCAGCAGTTCTGCTTGTAGGAACCAGTCCAACAAGAACACACTATAAATGGATGTCCATTTATATTGAGAATTATTTGTAACAGCCAAGTACCTGCCAATGGAGGTTACTCATTAAGGATGAGCTTGCCCCACTACTGACTTGTTAGAAAAATAGCCCAGCTGCTAAAAGTGGTTTCAGGAGATTTTAACTTTGCTCCTTAATTGTTTTCTATCTTGCCTATTTTTACACATTTATATATATAAAAACAGAATCATCTTCCTTGGTATTAGTAGCATAGGCAAGCAGTGCTGTGGGGAAGAAAGAAGTCTTATTTTCCTGGGGACAATGACATCAGTTTCTTATGACACTGACTACTGTCACCATGTACAAAAGCTATGTTTAGGCCGAGGATGTAGCTCAGTTGGTGCTAGTCTAACATACATACACACATACATACATACTCACATACATGCATGCATAATACACATACATATACATATAAACACACATATATACATACACACATACATGCATGCATAATACACATACATATACATACATATACACATATATACATACACACATACATGCATGCATGCATAATACACATACATATACATACATACACACACATACATACACACATACATGCATGCATGCATAATACACATACATATACATACATACACACAAATACATACACACATACATGCATGCATGCATAATATACATACATATACATACATACACACAACCCTGCACTCAACCCTAGCACTACATCAAAACAAACAGGTATTGTGGTATACACCTGAAATGCTAGAACTCGGGAGGCAGAGGCTGGAGGATCAAAAGTTCAAGGCCAGCCTCAACTGTATAGCAAATTTAAGGCCAATTTAGGTTGAAAAACAAAATAGCTGGGTGTGGTAGGAACTTGCCTGCCTCAGCACTTGAGAGGTAGAGGCAGGGGGATCAAGAACACAAGGTCACTCTCGGCTACATAGAGAGTTGGAAGTCAGCCTGTGATTCTGTTTCAGTCAATCAAACAACCAAACCCTCCTAGTTCTCTGGACTTGATCTTACTCCACTATCTGTTTATATGCTAAAATCTAATTGCCTCTTGATACATTTGCTGAAAATATCTTGCTATATTATGAAAATATGAGATTTTGCTATCTGTCTGTCTGAGGACTGAACCCAGGCCAAGAATATATTCCCAAGACTCTGTATAAATCTAAGAAAAAAATCAAGGGCAATTATCTTATTTCAAAAGCATCTACATTCAGTTCTAAAGGTATTTAGGCCAGTGCTTCTTTAAGGGGGTTAAGGGACTAGGATTTGGGTGAGAAGTGACTTGTTCCCTATAGGCTGTGACAGGGAGACCAGCTGAGTTGTCACAATCAAGAGGGTTACAGAGTGCTGGTAGAAGCCAAGAATGCTGCTAAAAATCCCACCATGCACGCCTCAGTCCCACAGTATGGCTTAGCAGGGCTGGATTTGAAAAATACAGCAGAGAAGAGAAAGGAGCTAACAGACCAGCAGACCAGCACAGGGGAAGTCCCCCCTCCCCCGCCCCGCATCTTACCCCCACCGGTTCACTCCTAAGCATTAGGGGGAGTCAGTGTTTCAGAAGAGCCACCTTTCATGAAAAGCAGCCATAGTCACTCAGTCCTACTCTGCAAATGCAAAGTGCCATATAGTAGCTAGCAGTTTAATAGTCCTTTTAAAACATCACTTTGAAATATACCCAGGGTATTAAAGATGTGCATGCTGTTTCCAGATGTCTGCCCATAGACACTCATTTCAGACCCCACTGTGAGGCCCCACGTGCCAACCCAGGCAACTCAACACCAAAGTGGCTGTTAACAATTTGTCATATCAGAACTTAAATACACACTTATTCTACTATGCAATTTCTTTTGTCAACAATCAGAGGTAGAGATTTAATTTTACTGATGCCATAATATTGGAACCATGGTACCAAGATGTATTAATATTTTTCTAAGGAAAGCATATTAATGTTTTCCCCTAGACAGGTCACCGCCCTTGGATGGCATTTCATTTAGGTGTGTCCAGAAGTGGATACTGATATATAAAAGTTTATGATGGAGTCAAGCTTAAGTTAAAGGCTTACGTTTTTGATCTGGAGCACATGACATAACCTTGACTTACAGTTATTTTAAAAACTTGGAGCTGAAATTGCTTTTTAGACAGTTTTGTGGAGAGGTAGGAAACAGACAGTGAACCTGGCTAGCAGTCAGTGCATTTGCTTTCCTTAGTCCACATAAAAACAAAAGCTTGTTTTAAGCAGTAAATGCTGCGGTTTTATTTTTGTTTGTTTGTTTACGTATTTATGTATATTAAGACAGGATCTCTACATAGTCCTGGGTGTCCTGGGACTTTGTGGATCTGCCTGGCCTTTGCCTCCCAAGTGCTGATAGTGAAGGCATGTACCACACTGCCCCACTAAATGTTGTGGTTTTCAAGGCTCACATACTACACAGGCTGTTTAAACAGAATGCTCTGTTTGCTCAGTCCAAGCCAAGTAGCAGTTCTCCCAGAGTCATCTGTGAACGGCTTCTCACTTTGCCATTAGAAAGCATTATGTTGGTATTCCTTAACTTCCTAGCCTTTGAGGGGAAAATGGTGTTTTGGGGCTTATCTCTGAGGAGTGAGGTTAGGAAGCTAGGCAAGGACAGACTGCATCAGAATGTGTATGGAGAAAGACTAGACTCTGTTTTACAGGCCCACTGCTGCCTGCTCTGAAGGCAGAACACACAGCAGCCCAGAGAACACGAAAGAAAAAAGCACACAGCTGGCCTTCTAGTTAACCGCAGGCCCCGGCCAGTTAAAAGGGAACAAGCAGCTTACCAGACAAGCCTCAGCTGTGCCTGAGGTTTACTCTCTGATACCCACAGCCCTGGCCTGGCTCTGCCCTTAGATAACACATCTCACCCTGACAGCTTTGCTACTACAAGAGATACAGTTTCTCCTGAGCTGTGTAGTGACACACTGTCACAGGTTTCTTGTGCTGGCAGAAAGTCAAGGAGAAGACTCAGGGTCTCTTCCAGTCTGAGTCTGGGACCCTCAATAGGACTTCATGTGGACTGGATTCATGGCAGGATATGAATGAGCACATAGCCCAAGGAGAGATGCCCAGTGTCAACACTGTGTCCCGCCCACAGCTCATAATCCTGGCTGCATCTGTTTGGCCAGCATGTCCCAAGCGCCTGAGCAGGTGTCCTGTTAAGGTCCTATGTCTCCTGTCGGCCACACTCACCTTTAGGATAGGCACAGTTGCTCGGCACCGGGCAGTCTTCATGTTTTTGAGGAAGTGTGATTCATCCTGCAACAAACAATGTGGGTGAACAGGGCGGCCCCTGATCCACGGCAGCCCGCTGACTTGAGCCTGGCTTGGCATTTGCCATGAGGACGCCTCCTTTGACTCATGCTGGTTAAGGAGATGGAACAGTACACCAGGGAAGGACCCAGACATGGGCAGCTTCTTTATTATACACTGGGGAAGTTATTATCTCTTTCTCTAGGGCAGTTTTTCACCTGGAAAGGCGGTCAGTGAATACTTGCCCCAATCTGCCCACTAGCTATGTAGGTGGACAAAATCCTGAGAGGTGACTTGCCACCTTGTGGGAAACACCTCACATCTGCGTGGCATTAGTAGGTGTGCTGAAGACCCACTACATGCTCTCAACTGGTGTCAAGTTCTGTGGTCTGGCACTGCCCTCAGCCTTTGCAGAGCCGCAGGGATGGCAGACACACTGGCAGCAGGCACACTGGCAGCAGATCAATTATGCCACCACAGCCGTGCACACAAAGCACTGTGGGAACGGAGAAATGAGAAATGGACTGAGCCCTGTCCTCTGGGGAACTGTTGTGCTGAAAATATAGCATGTGATGAATTTGTAGTTGTACATTCTGTAACTAGACAAACATAAAATTTGCCATATTTTCTAAAGACAAAGGAATCATGAGCATATTCCTTCCCAAAAGAGAAGATCTGAGGTTGGTACACTCCAGTTGCTTGCTAAATGACTCTGAGCCACCAAATGACCTCTCTACAGCACCAGTTTCTCTACCGATAAAATGTTACCAGATACAAAGGGTATGAGCGTATCAGCTTGCTGTGTCTGAAAGAGCTAACACAGGGGCAGCCCTCAAAGCCATCCTGCCATCTAATGACTATTCCCTGTACCAGGGGCTACTAGTGATCTCTGTCCCTGGAAGAATCTATAAGTTTCCTACTTGCTCCATTTCAGCTATGACTAAAAGGGGGGGGGGGGGGGGGTAGGTCAAAGACACAATGGACAGAGTGTGAGGTGACCTGCCCCTAGATGTCAGGATAGCATTCCCTAGATGCCTAGGCCACTACATTCATGATCCTGATTCATGATAAATCCTTATGAAAGTCATGAGAGAGCCATTTATAGAGAGAAGCTGCAGAAAATGTGTCAGGCATGAAAGGGAATTGGCTTTTTTAAGCACGGGTAAAAGGTACCCCTGTCAGAATAAACCACAAGCAAAGGCTCAAGAAGCCTCATCTGCAACATGTGCTTCTCAGAGCTGCCACTTTGTCCCTTGCTGCAGTGAAGCCAGAGGATGGCAGGCTGCTTGCTTCACCCGAGGACAATGCAACACTATCGCAAGCAGTTGCCCTCAGTCTCAAGGCTGGCTGAGTGATGAGCCAGGAACAGAAACACATGACTTTCGAGGCCACAAAGTTTCAGTCATTGTGACTGTGGGAAAGGATGGCTGTGCCTACACCGTCAGCTCCAGTGAGTCAACAGCAGTGCTGCTTGGGAACACAGGCTATAGTAGTGGCTCTGTGTGGAACACCTAAGACAAGGGCCTGGTCGGGAAAGGCAACCATCAGTGTTCCCACCTCCCAGAGCCATCACAACTATCCTGGGATAGTTCTTTTATTATTTCATTTCTCTGGAATGCTGGCATCCTTTCTAAACCACACTTGAATTTGTGCCAAGCCCAACATGATTCTCCCACAGACTCAGATTACCAAAATAGCTTTGATAAAACATGTGTTCTCGTTTGCACACACTAAGAACACAGGGTGGTTCTCATGTTCAGAGCACACTGAACATTTCCTGGGGTCTTCAATCATGTCATCTCCTTCCCTGCTCTGAGCTCCTGCCGTGTGTGTATCTAGAACCATGTCTACATATTCCACTCTGACAGCTGGCTGGTCACCAAGTCTCCCCAGATGTTCATGAAGTGTGCAAAGATGAAAAGGGAAGCCAGTGACTAAAAGCAGCACCGTCAGATCTGGAGGCAGGCGACGACATCTTTAAAAACTGATTTTCTTTTTATCCGGGGTAGGGGCGTGTCTTCACACCAGCTAGAAGAGAGTTATTGACTGCTCAACTGTATGGCTCAGCCGCATTGACAAGGTGGTGCCAATGCAGGCACACAGTTCCTGACACAGCTGTAGTCCCTGGGACCCAGAACAGTCTGCTATACACATACTGGCCTCCATTCCTAGCCTCCCAATACAGGAGGGGTGGACTGGAAACCTTTGAACAGACTCATCCCACCTGTTTAAAACACTCCTCAGGAAAGTCTGATACACAGGCATAAGAGCTGCTTCCGGAAGGGAGTAAGAAAACCATTCTCTATAAAAGAAAGGCAGCGATTTCTACCACCCCCTCTTCCCAAAACCCAGAGAGGCTCAAGGAGGCCACAAATTCCTAAATTTGCGGAGACCTTCAGAGTGTCTAAAGAGACAAAGTACTTCAGGGCTCCACCATTACTTACAATAATGACGACTTTGAAAGGGGTTTTTAGCTGCCTCTCCAACTTGCAAAGAAGGTCAAAGCTGACAATGTTGACCAAGCCAGCTGTTAGGCGGCCTTTCCCAGTCACCACTACATTGATATTCTCTGGGTTAAGAGATGGAAGCCATCGAAGAAAGGCCTGTAGGAGAGGGGACAGTATAGTTAAACAAAGCAGTGATTCTAGCCAACGCATCAACAGCACTGGGGGGTGGGATCTGGGGCAAGTTTAAGATTCCCTGAAGACATGGTCCCTCTCCACATCCTCCTGCCTCTGGCCCACCCTGGTCACCTCTACCTGCCTCTAGCCCGCCCTCCTCCTTTACTGACATGAGCAGACACTACCCATGCCTGTGGTTTCCCCTCTGTGATCTCTAGATGTTCCTGTTGGGGAAGAATGTAGTTCTGTCTAAGAAAACTGTGCTTACTGAGCACAATGAAAACATTTATGTCGATGTTTACTTCAAAGCCACCCGCTGTCCCCATAGTTGATCACTAGACAAACCAGGTATCC
The DNA here is from genome assembly GCA_028551405.1 of Uromys caudimaculatus. NCBI lineage: Eukaryota > Metazoa > Chordata > Mammalia > Rodentia > Muridae > Uromys > Uromys caudimaculatus. Next base: position 63,659,379 of record CM052709.1, on the reverse strand, counting down.
AGGAGCCTTAGGAAGGCCACCGGGTGTCTCCACACGGAAGCCCCAGCACTTCAGTGTCCCCTTTGCTTTGCCTGGATGTGCTATGTCTTGACATCACTTCTCTGGTTATAAGCAGTGACCTGACTCTTCCTGGACTTTCTGAGGGAAATCTAGCCCCTGCAGATACATAATGACACTTTCTACAGGTAGTGGCAGGATCCAGACCTCACCAGCAGCAGGCTGAGGTACGACCTCTGCACTGTGACTCTGGTACCTTAGGAAGAGCTCAATCTGTGAAGAAAGTGGCACCACACCAGCAGCATAAAGCCATAAGCTTTGGAGATGAGCTGGGCCATCCTTCACTGGATATGCTTAATGGGATTTAGTTCCTCAGTGTTCACATCAGGCCTCCGTCTATTAGGTGGTCTACACATACTATGCCCGCCACCCTAGGGCAAACAAAACACTGAGCAGAAAAGTCAGGAAGCTGCCTCCTTGAGACTTACATTTGTTTATCTGAAAAGTGGGTCACTGAGTATTGTGTCACAGGATTTGGAGAGACCAAGGATATAAAGACACTGTAGAAATCTGGTGCAGGATAGATAGGTCTTATTTACAACAGAACAGAGGTACAGTACCTGCTGAGGGACTGGCAAGAGGTCCCTAAGCTAGCAACTGCTTGGCTTTCCTCCCTGTGGGGATAATAGGATTCCCTGTCCTCAGGGCCAGCTTATTTTTCTGCTGGTCTTTGACCCACATCTAAACCTTTAAAGACCCCAAGGCTTGCCTCAACACTATTATTTTGATGCGCTAACCCTAAGGAGGCCCTTTCCCAATGATTCTGGTGCAGAGAGAACTAACCTGCTCCCAGGTGAAGCGCACAGAGGAAGGCGCAACCACCAGCAGTGGCCATTCCTTTCGGTAAAAAGCTGCTATGCAGATGGCTTGGATGGTCTTCCCTAGGCCCATGTCATCAGCAAGTAGCAGGCGGCCTCTTCTTGATATGGCAAAGCTGCACACAGACAGACAGGGTAAGGTGGGTATCACTGCACAGGGCATTCTGTCTGTAGTTAACCTGCCACCCCATAGAGCTGAGGGGCCCCCTCTATGCTGGCTGCAACACTGCCCAGAATGGGCCCTGCTCACAGCAAGACTTTCCCCAGAAAGGACAGGGAACAGAGTAAGAGGAGGAGGGAGCTGGATAGGAACAATGCATAATGTTAAATACACTGGCGGGGGCTGGAGACCACCACTGACCACAAGAGTGAAACTGCAATGGGAAACTCGGCCTGGCCCAGGCCCAGGGGCACAGGGGAGCAGGGGGCCCACAATACAACATGCACATCCAAAGGTTTGCTCTCCACTGAGAAATGTGCCCAGGACAGACAGAAGAGTCTGTGGAGTTAGAAACACAGCATCTGAAGACTATGCTACGTGCTAAGGAGCAGGGTGGAGCCAGCAGTGACTGAGACTACTGGCAAAAAGGGCAGATGGAGAGAGAATGAGAACTTGGCTTTGTTTTAGCCAAGGCTGGCAGCCTCCGCGCACCTGAAGCACTTAAGTGCACTGGGCCTTGCTAATAGTCTATAGATAAAGGTGGAGTCTACTGCTTAGACCGGCCTGGATTGGAATCTCAACTCTCACTCAGGAGCTGTGCCTCCTGACGAACTCCCTAGGGAGACTATGAGACTGGAGTAAATGTTACCTGCCCCAAAGAATGGGAGAAGCAGGAGACAAAGCATTATGTTGGTGCTTGGCAGTTCCCTAAACATTACGACCATCATCTCACTAAAGGGAGGGACGTAATGAGAGCAGAAACAGTGGTGAATCACCGAGCAACTACGAAGAGTGCGCATCAGACAGCTGGTCCCCTGCTCCAAACTGCAGTCCTCTTTATCTAATTTGTGAAAAGCTGTTGCTGGCTCAGAAACCTAGAAATGAGCTGGTGGATACTTTTTTCTTTCCTTCTTAGACAGCAAAAAAGAAGAGAGCAGTCTCTTCTAATTGGCTTATGGGTCCTATAAGGACTTAGGTTGCCCTTGGCCTTTCTGGTAATGGTTTCCCATGATGCACCAACTGAGCATCTCTCTGGGGGCCAGAGGCCAGCACATCAAGGCTCAGCAGTATATGGGCCAATGGGCGTCCTGTCCTCTCCGCAGCCACAAGAAGCAGCTCCCCTGTCTGCAAAAATAGTACTTAGTCTGTGCTGCCAAACCATGGAACACCAGCCACAAGTCCCTGAACAGAGCACCTGGCTGAGACAAGCTGAGATGCGAGCTAAGAACAAAGCAGAGTTTATTGGGAAACCTGGGTCTTCTGTTCCTGCACTGAGACACCTTCTTCCTCCAGCTGATGTGAACTGGGTTTCTGAACCCGTGCTATCTGAAGTCCTGGCTAACTCACGGGCTTTGGTGACAGCACACCTGCTCTAATGCCTAGATGCTTCAGACATGTAAGGTATTCATAGATGCGTTCCAACTCCACCTGTGCTAAGGGAGGTGAAGTGAGAGAGAACAAGAGGAAGATCAGGAATCTACCTAACTCCCTCTCTCTGAAAGGGCATGAGGCTGGACACAAGCTTGGCATCCACTCCCGAAAGGTCAGCTTCTGGCACGTCTTCTTTCAGTTTGGTAGACGTTTTCTCCAGCTGAGATGCAAATGCCAGAGTCACTGTCTTGGGCAGAGGGTCCAGCTGAACTTGCTTGAGTTCACGTGACCTTGCAACTGAAAAGAAAAAACAGGGGTGTATGAGCCAGAACGCTTAAGTCCAAAAGACCTGGGAGAGGAGAAAGGGAGTCCAGTAAGAGGCATTCTGCTACGTGCCATCTTATTAAAAGGGTTAACTACAGATCATTCTGCTAGCTGAGCACTGCGACAGACAACAGTCAGTGCTCCCTCTGTCTAGTCCTCAATTCCTATAGATGTGAGCGTACTCAGTAACAGAAAAGGGGTTTGGCAGACTACACAAGACTGGAAAGAGCTGTCCCATGCTTACGACTTTTTTCAACCTAATTTTTTCTTTATAGCTCCATTCAAATACAAAGACCCATATCTATTAAAATATCATACCATTAAAAATCAGCTCAAAAAGACCCTAAAAAAGCAAGTCTTCAAAACAATGATTCTAGTCTTAGTTTTATTCTAATGGCTGCAATGTTTGGGGGAAGAGAGAACTCTTAAGTCACATTCTGTTGACAGGCAGAAGAAACACTGTGATCTTCAGAGAGAAGCCCCTAGGTGTTCCCAGGTTAGACTGGTAGATAGTAGTGTTACCAACAAACCAGATCAGAGAGCAGAGTCCACACACAGGTCACAGACCAAGAAAAGCATATATTTCCAATCTTGTTTCATATGAAAGTAACCATCTCCCCCTGAGAAGGTATTTTGGCTGCCACCTCTAGTGAAGCAGGTAAAGTTATCTGTCACTGGGAATGGGTGTGTGTATCTCTCTCTCTCTCTCTCTCTCTCTCTCTCTCTCTCTGTGTGTGTGTGTGTGTGTGTGTGTACACGCGTGCGGGCAAAGAGAAGGTTCAGTGAATAAAAGAGCTTGCAGTGCAAATGTCGGAACCAGAGTTTGTATACCCAGAACCCATGTTTTTGCCAAGCGCATAACAGGGCTCTTCCAGGGTGATGGGAGGCAAGCCCAGGAGAACCCCCGAAGCTCCTGGACCAGCTAGCTACCTTCACATAGCAGCAGAAAAACACAAGGAGACCTAGTATCAGAGATAGAAAATGGGGACTTGAGAGGTTTTCCTCTGACCTCCACAAATATACCACGGCACCTGGATGCCTGCACACATACACATACACAAATAAAATAAGGAAAATACAGTGTATCCATTACTCTGAAGATAACTGCTCACGACCTTGTCTCTAAAGCAGGAGTCAGTAAGCAAAGGCCTGTTTTAGTGTTTTGTGGGGTTTTTTGTAAATATTTTTTTATAACAACATACTCACGCCATTGATTATGGATTGTCCACTGCTATTCTTCTACAACGGCAGAGTAGAGCAGCTCGGACAAGGGCTACACAGTCCAAAGGCCTAAAGTATTATCTAGCCCAGTATAACTTATTTACTGATAAAATTATGGTTCTCTTTAACATGGAGGCAGTCATGATCAGCAGCTTAATACTTAAGGGTATTCCAAAAGTTCTGGACTACCTGGATGACCAGGGCACACACCCATGTTGGTATTTTCAGTTTATTTAAATTCATTTTTTTTGCCTTTCACTACATATGAGTATCAGGTGCTACTGAGATGGATCAGCAGGTAGAGGTGCTTGCCCCCAAGCCTAGAAACCTGTGTCCAATCCCTGAAACCCACGTGGCAGAAAAGTCTGATTCACAACCAGTTTGTCCTCTGATCACACGTGTGCTGTGGCACGTGTGTATGTTTATGTCCTCTCCACACAAACACAATCTATATAATAAAAATATATATACATATATGCACTCACGTATGTATACACACACACACACACACACACACACACACACACACAAACTTGTCTCTGCAAAGTTTCCATGAACAAAATTAATAGGAAATAGGTAAGGCTGAGGGCTTTAACATAAAGCAGGCTGTTCCATACTCATGTAGAAATACGCTTATATTTTAAATGAAACCTGAATGTGCTAATTTGTACAAGCTCTGGGAGACTGAGCACTCAGTGTACTTGGCAGAAGCCATTCTCCTCACAATTGTAGCAATCTTCAGAACCTGCACGCCGAAAGAAGAAGCTCGGAGCAGCCAGAATGCAGCCTCTGTAAGCACCCCACTCTCTCAACCACTCAGAGGGAAGAACCCAAAGCCACTGTCTCCTGCAGCTCTGTCTCCAAAGGCTTGTGTTGCCCGTTCAGCTCGATGGGAGCTTCTGAGAACCCTACCCTTCCTCCTCAGCGCTGTCTGCTGTCCATTCCTTGTCGCTGGCAGATGATAGGCACGTGCTGTCTGGCTTCATGAGTCACACAGAAGTCATTTCTACAAAAAGCTCTCTGCCAGAGTGCGCAAGCCACACAGCTGAGAGATGCTAGTGTTTTCAGACAGCAGCTGACAAGACAGGATCACGGAGAACCCTTCTGGACTGTGACAGCCGAGGAAAACAAAAGGCCTCATGCCAATTTCACTGTGGGCAGAAGGCCTCCAGTCACGTGGGAAGAGAAATCCCTGACAGGCACTTTCCTAGAGGAGAAGACTCTCATCATGTCTTTGATGACATGTTCAGGCCCTACTGCCATTTCTTAGGTAGCTTTAGATGCATGTGCTCAACTAGTTTGAGGTCAATAAACTGACTTCACACATGAGGAAGGGGACCTCCAGGTCAGAAGAAAGGAGCAGATTCCCCAGGTCTGGGGCACTAACAGAGTCTGAGCCACGGTGGGAACTGAGTTCTCTTCAGCAGGACCCTCTCTGGCCTCTCAGGGCTCAGAGCTGGCTTTAGAATTTCTTAATGGGTCAGGTTCCAGATGCGGCAGGGGTTTAAATCTTATTTTGTCACCACTGACTTCACTGTGGCCCCCAAATGTCCCCAGGAAGGAAAGCAAAGGTTTCCTTACATTCCTGAGACAATGTAACCAGGAAAAGTCTATAAAAATTCTAAATCTAGAATTGCTGACTTGGGACCCAGGGAAGTACTAACGTCTCCTGCAGACGTTATGTCCATTGTGTGCATTTCTCTGTATGAAGAACTACTGCACTAGACACTCCAAAAGAAACCAGAGGCCAGCATGGAAGGCTGAGCAGCGCGGGGCTCCGGGTTTCACCTGCTGATGCTATGTGTCCTGCACTGTCAGTCCACAAAAGGCAGAGCTTCCTATTGCTCGTGTATTTGTCTTTCTTGGTCAAGAAAGGCAATGCAGTGAGAAGAAAGAACTAATTTTCATCTCACATCAAAAACCAGGTTAGGCCAAACAGTTCCCTTTGAATCAGGAGCTCCAAACAGCTGCCAGAGAACTTCTTATCTATACTGGCCAGTCTTCCTGCTTCAGCCGGTTTTTATGGATACCAAATAGCACCTCATAACCAACTTAACCTTGCAGCTTACAGCAAGGTCTTGCTCAAGGAACATGAAGCTTTTCCTTTGTATTTAATTCTGTCAGTGAGGCAGATAGGGATTGAAATAGGGTCTTAGGTAGCCCAAACTGGCCTCAAATTTGCTAGATAGCCAAGGATGACCTTGAACTTCTGGTCCACCTGCCTCTATCTCCTGAGTACTGGGATAACAGGCACATACCACCCTACCCCCTGGATCAAACGCAGGCCTTAGGCAGGCAAACAAACACCCGAACATCTCTAGCCCAAAAATGTCCCTTCTTAATAAAAGGACAAGTGGGACACAAATAGTGAGTTATGTACCTGATATCTGATATTGCGCAGTAAGTCAGAAGACACAGCTCTGCCTCAAAGCCCTACATGATGGACAAGTACCTGCTGGCTCCTCACTCCCAAGCTGGCCAGCTCACTGCCATGACTGGCACCAACACACGGCTCCTCCCACTATCTGGGCTGACTAGTAAGTCTATAGGGCACCAGGTAGGGGGAACACAACTGTGAAAAATCACCACTGCTTTCAGCAGTGTTCCAGAACAGGCTGAGCTATGATCACAACCACCTTTCTCAGGCACATTAGAATTTTAGTCCATCTAAGAAGGGTATAAAGACGAAAAAACGATAAGGAACCAGGCGTCTCCCTTTTCCGGTCATGGTAGCTGTGCACACATCCATGCCCTTGGCCAGTCTCTATGTCCTGGTAAAAGTCTTCACCTACCACGTCTTGCCTTCTGCATTTGATAGGATGCAGTCCATGACACAACCTCCAACCAGAACACTGTCCTCCTTTCTAGGTCACCCGGTGCTGGACATAATCTGAGAGGCTATCTCAGGGAACTTCTGGGGGTAAACTGAGAGGCTATCTCAAAGAACTTCCATTGCAGCTGTGTGATTCTGACACTCCTCTGATTTCCCAAGTCTATATCCTTCTCTTTAACTGTCTATGATGACAGGAAGGCTTCCAGGCCCTGGGAATTTCAACAGCACCACCCTGCCCTTATGGATGAAGAGCCCTCTCTCTGTCTGAATGGCTTTCACAAAGCTGCTGGGGCCAGCAGGCTTGGACAGGGCTCATTCGACCGCTCTGCCCTCAAGCACGAATGTACCAATATTACCACAGCAGAGAGGAAAAAAATCTCTCTTCAAAGTCACTTTAAAGCTAAGGCTCCTACTCAAGGTAACAGCATGATAGAAAAGCAGAAAGGTGGGCTTCTCACTTAGTTTATTGTGCTCTTCCAGGAGAAAGTTCCACTTCCTGGTCTTGACATCTGCAATGAGAAGAGATAAGCACACGCTCACTCATTTGCTTCCCAACTTCATGAACCTCCAGCAAGCTCTCCTGCTGATGGATGTGGTGGTCCTGAGGCTGGTACCACAGCCACCGCCAGGGAACTTATTAAAAGCACATGTTCCCCCCCCCCCCCCCCCCAACACACCATCTCAAAGCTACAGCGTTAACAACCAGCCTCCCACGGGTTTCCTTTGCAAGCCCAAGTTTGACACCACTGTCTTGGGATACAGAAAGGCATTTCTTTGTAGGGCATCTACTGTTTTACTGCTCTTCTAAGGCTAAAATAGAAACAAATGGGCTTTAAAGCCCAAGCAGCAATGCACCTGCATTTGCCAAGACAGCGCTGACCAGGTGATTAAGAAAACTGTAGGATGTTCTCTCTGGGAAGCTTAGAGATAAAGCAGTTGCCTCTACTCGTTCACTCTCTGTGACAACTGACAGTCATGTAGATATATCTATATCTCTATCAGGGAAGTCAGTTTGAACATTCAAAGACAGAGACAAACAATGCTGAAATCACAGACTGCACAGAGATCAGTCACTTGCCGTAGTTCCTGGACTCCATCTGTTTAAACAGGGCAATCACCGCCTCCGAATAGCCGATGTCAACCTCGAAGCGGGCTCGGGAGATGAGCATGCACCTCCCTGTCATAAAGGCAAGGGATGGAGCTGAGGGAAGGCTGGTCTGTCCCCTGACACTGCCATTAACCTCTTCCAATGGCTGCAGGGAGACCGTGGAGAGTCGCGCGACAGCCTTCACTGTGAAGAGGAGGAAAGGACCAACATGATAGGTGCATGACACTGGACAGCTTTCACCTGAGCCAGGACATTCAGAAAGGCCAGGCAGAATGCAGGGCAGGGAACTCAAGGCCATGAGGTAGATTAGGAAGTCTTATGAGCATCCTTTGGGCATTTTAATATTTATCAAATATCCTGGGAACCTACTCAGAAGGCCAAAGAGTGGATGCCAGCCTGGGCAACATAGCAAGACCTTTGATGGGGGATGGGAGAGGGAGAGGGAGAGGGAGTAAGAGGAAGAAAGACAGAGAGAGAGAGAGAGAGAGAGAGAGAGAGAAAGAGAGAGAGAGAGAGAGAGAGACGAACAGACAGAGAGCATGTGAGCAATTTTTTTGTTCCTTAAATTTTTTAAATTAGAAAAACATATCAGAAATTAATAGGAGGATGTAGTTTATGATAAAGGTTAAACGTTGTAAGTCATCTTTGTTCTGCTTGAGAATCTGCTGATGTCAACACACCACAAAGCACCCATGTGACCCTATGCATAGCTGCTCTACCAACCGCTTAGATAACAAGATGAGAACAGGACCAGCAGGCCACAAATGTCAAGTTTTCCACATTATTTTATCACCATCACTGATGCGCTTCACGGACTCGACAACATACAACTAAACTGATAAAAACAACAGCAACTGGCATCTGAAAGGAGAAACTACTAAGACAAGACATGCACAGAAGACATAAACAGGAAGAGGACAAAACGAAAGGACGGATGCAGCCAGTGTGAAGCCGGAGGAAAAGCGACTGGAAAACAGAAATGTTCAACTTTACAAATAACCAAAGGGAGGGAAAGCCATTTTCACATATTAGTGCTGCAAGTCAAATGGGAACAAACTAAACAGCAAGAGAATGACTTAGGCAACTCTGCCATATTCATACAATGCAATGTTATACAACTATTAATTTTTTCTGTAAGAAATTTTAGAAAAGACAGTATAAATTTTACTAAGTTCAATAATACAAAATATCTCAGGTTCACGATGGTTCATACACTCATCACGCAGAACTGCTAGCTTTCACTAAAATAGAAATGTTTATGATAAAGGCAGGGTGCAAATTATATGCAAATGTAACACTGTTTTACTCAGTGCCCGTAGTGGCTGAGTCCAGAGACTGTGGGCCTAATTTCTCTCCTTCGGGCATTAATACACTCTGTGTATTGTGTGCTAAGTGCAGGGTGTCCAGGTTAGGGATGTAGCTCAGTACTGAGGTGAGGACCGAGCTCACCTGAGGCCCTCGATTCAGTTCCAGCTGTGAAGGGAAAGAAAAGAAGGAGCAATGCAGATCCACACACGTTTAAAGCCGGGGCTGTTGGGGACTGTGACATGTGACGATGCGATCAAGGGCCAAGGGGTGCAAGTCGGGGATCAAGCAGCTGCTCACCATGCACAGGGCTGGGTCTAATCCCCAATACTTTAAAAACACAAAACAGAAACAAAAGCCAGGCAGTGGTGGCATGGTGGCATGGTGACGTGGTGGCACACGCCTTTGATCCCAGCACCCCACTCCAGACACAATGGCAGTCGGATCTCCAGACCGGCCTGGTCTGCAGAGTGAGTTCCAGGACAGGCAGGGTTACACAGAGAAACTCTACCTCGAAAAACCAAAACACAAACAAAAACCCCAAAAAGTATAATCTAAAATAGAAAGTATAAAAAGACACAAAGATGATAAACCAGTGTGAAACTTAAGAACAGAGCGGTAGCTTATAAACCCGAAGCTGCTGCAGGGGAATGCAGGGTATAGAGAGGGTCCACACACTCCAGTCAACCTCATCTAAAAAGCCACGTGGAAACTTTGCTGACTAATACAAGTAGGTGGGGCAGTACAAAAAAAGGAATCACGCCAAACAAAACCTACATAAACTCAAAAAGTCATCCATGTCACAAAGCGCCATTGTCAAAAACAAGATCAAAAGATGGCGCAGCCAACACAACTGCCCAGTGGGGACCTCTGGTTTCAAAGCCCAACCTGGACTCAAATACTCAATGACTGCATTGAAGGAAAGGTCACCACCAAGTGTCATGGGCTGAATCATGGCCCCCTGAAAGTCCCATGTGGGAGTTGTAAGTTCCAGTACCTTGGAATAAGACCCAAAGATAGAGCTTTTCAAGTTAAATAAGATCACTTGGGGAGGCCTTAATACTCCGAGATGACTGGTGGAGGAGGGGCAGGTAGAGGAACAGGGAAGGAGGGATGGAGATAGGATGGGGGAGAGGGAGGAAAAGGGAGAGAAAGACAGGGAGAGAGAGACAGACAGACAGAGAGAGGCAGAGGCAGAGAGACAGAGAAGCAAAGACAAGACAAGATGGAACTTGTATGCCTGGAGGCTGTGAGGATATGGAACAGTAGTTCTCAATCTATAGGTCATGACCCCCAAACAATCCTTTCACAAGGGTCACCTAAGACCACTGGAAAGCAGATATTTACATTACGATTCAGTTATGAAATAGCAATGAAAATAATTCTATGGTTGGGGTCACCACACGTGAGGGACTGTACTAAAGTGTCATAGTATTAGGAAGGTTGAGAGCCACTGCCATGGACAGAGGGTGACCACCAGCACCTCAAGGACAAAGGCCACAGTGGAAACCAAGCCTGCACACACCTTGGCCTCAGATTTCTTTCCTTCAGAACTATGCAAACATGTTTCTGTTGCTTAAGGTCCAGTTTGTGTCACAACAACCTGACCAACGTGCAGGACACCACCTAGTCACACGTTTACAAAGATGAGACCAAGGAAAGAACAAGTAAAGCCTGCAGAAATTGGCCCATCACCCCCAGAAAATGTCCCGGTGAACCCAAAGAATTCTATGTCATGCCAAATCCTCTCAGAAGTGATGGGAACATGTACCCTCAGCTTCTGAATTGGGTGGAGGGGTTGGTGTAGACGAGTCTGTAGATGCAGCTGCTGGGAACAAGCGGGGAGAAAGGGAAGCAAGAGCACGGCATAGGACAAGGGGACAGGAACACCAACACAGGACAGACATAGGACAGACTCAGACGACGGGGTACGCCAGGGCTGACGATGGCTGGATGGACGGACCTGCCTGAGTAATCCCTCCCCCACCCCCAACTTTGGAGTTCACTACTCAGGGTCAGACATTAAACAGCCATTTCCCTGGGAAGCAAGGCCTGACACAGCTATCTGTCCCTGCTGGATCTGCCAGAGCCCAGGGGGAACAGGAACTCTGGTTTGAATTGCAGTTGAACAACTAATTAGCTGTGTGTCTCTGTACTAGTTACTCATTTGAGACTTCACTTCCCCATTCGTAAAATGGTCATTATAAGAGAGAAGAGAGGTCACCAGTTCGTACAACCACTAGGTGCCAGCTCTTGCTAACTTCTCCCTGCAGGTGAAAGAATGTGTCTACTTACTCAAGGCTCTGTAGTCGCTCATGCTGAAGTCCCACGTCTTTGTAAAAGAATCTGAAATAAACAGAAGGCTGATCATGTTTCGTCTTCATTTGTAGTCTGAGACTCTCTAAGAACTTATTTCCTGGACATCCAGACAGAGGTCACATTCAAAGCACTGACTGGCAGGTTCTCACAGGCTTAAAAAAAAAAATCTCATCAGGAGACAAATAGCCAACACGGGTAATTCTTTTGTTTCACATAATGACAGCTCAGGTCCACAGAAGTCATTTAATTAAGTGAACTGAGGCAGTTAGGACTGGAACCCAAATCCTCTGAACTACCTTCAGATCAACCAACCCAAGCACACTACTCATCATTTCTGAGACAGCTCAGCACTTTAAAACTGAAAGAAGAAAGAAAAAAAAAGTCTTTGGATTTCAAACCACTGTTTTTAGGCTCTATCGCTACAATACATATAAAGCACCTGGCAGAGGAACTGGCTCCTCAATAAACACTGGAAACTTCTCTGTGTGGCCATGTACTAGCTAAGTTTAACAGCTGCTTGAGACAGTGTCTATTACAAAGGGAGAAGCCAGCTACAATAGAAAAATGCAATGTGCCAATGTGCCCTCTTAATATTTATGAGAGACTGTTAGAAGAGAGTCCAAAAATAGAAAAAAAGAGAAAGCCTCATTACCATAGCGTCTGCTGGGCAGAGACTTAAACACAGCAATGAGCTCCGGGTTGTAGCCGATCTTTACCCGGAAGCGATCCCCAGTCCTTACACACGTTCCCTGTAGACAGCTTGCTTTCTGGGGTGAGGTTTGCAGTGTCTTTGGTGGTCTCACTTCTGTCCTAGGTGTTTTTCCCCCTAAGGCATAAAAGGTGTCTGAAATGCTCTGCCCAGAGGTAGAAGGCCTCACTGCCTTGGCCTCTAAATCGGGATCCCTGGGAAATGGTCCGGAAGAGGAAGCTGCTGTATCCTGGGATGCCTGGGGATAACCCTCACTGGATTTATAACCCAAAAGCTGTTGATTAGAGACTTCTGGAGGACTTGGGTTAGGGTTTGAGAAGGCTGTGGACACCTCTCCTTGGATCTTCCATAGCCCCGTTGCTTCCTCTGCTGTGCTGGGCTGAGAACAGTGGGAACTGTGGGGTCTCTGATCAGCAGGAAATGAATTATTGAGATTCTGTTGCTTGAAAATGGCAGCATGGCCCGCTGGCTTGGAAGGCTCCGCTGGGAGGTTCAGGAGAGAGCCGGGCTTGGACTGGGCCGGGCCGGTAACAGAGGAGCCCGAAGCTGTGCTCTGTGGTTGTTCTGCTGACTTCTCAGCTCGACGGGCCAAAGCCTTTTGCCGATTCTCTTCAATCTTTTTCCTCTGCTCCTCTGTAAGTGGCAGGGACATTTTTAACAGGATAGGCTCATGCAGGAATGTCACCCTTTAATTGGGAAGTTGGTAAAAGCTGGGAAAGGTAAAAAGAAAGAAATAAAACTTATGTCCGCCATGTTTGATTAATAAGGTTTTGTTCCAGGTTATTAGAAAAAGCTAAAGGAAGAACTGAAATTTCTTTTATAATTAAAATGAAAAGCGCGTGCACGCGCACGCACACAGACAGTAAGTAGCATAATCTAAAATACTGACCCAGATGAAAAAGCACACAGTAAATCCAAAACTGTGTTTCACTGGGTCCCCCCCTTCTCATTTGCTATCGAAACTGAGTTAGCAGATCCCAAGAAAGTTTTACAGTGAAACCTAACTTTATTAGAATAGACAAAGACCACATTTTAAACTAGAAAGGTTAGTGGATCAGACAGAAATAGACCAACCATACATACCAGGCCACGACGCTTACTACAATAGCCTGTTTCCAACCTGGAAGAAGGAGAAGAGCATTAGCCTCATAGAGACTGCACACTAAATTCTCCCCTCATTACATTTCTCTTGAATCTGCAGGTGGTCGAATGCAAGCTAGAGCGGATAGCCTTACCTGACTTCCAAAATGCAAAAGCAAACTGACTCTTGGAAAAATAAGGGGACAAAGGGGTGCAAATTTGGACAGAAGATATAAAGGGTTAAGTTCATCTCAACCAACAGACATCATCACCACTCAGAGCACAGCATAGTTCTGAATTTTTCTTGCCACACATTTGGAAAACACAGATATTCACTACAGAGTAAGGTCATCTTATACATTTTATTTTGTACTGTGATTTCATTTACCCTAGACATGTTCCTACAGGCTGAACCAGTTCTACAATGCTCTAGAAGCAGGGGCCTGAACACCAAGTTCTCTGGCTGGGTTCTGACTTAAGCCTTACCCAAATGGCACTGCCTTATAATAGTACAGAATTTTTGAACGGGTGTTTCTAGGGTTTGGCTCAGGCCTTGGTACACACCTTTAATCTCTCTGAATGGAATACAGACACGCCCTTAGTCCTCACCTTTAATCCTAAACGATGAAGGTAAAGTTAGTTTGTAGGAGGAAGCACCCATGTTTGAAAGTGATGTCTAATTGAGTGGCAAAAAATTGACAAGAATCAGAGAAAGATTTGACAGAATAGGATACGCCCAACTCTCAAGAGAGAGGAAAGGGAAGCTACTTAAGGGAGAGACAGACAGGACAGGAGGAAGAGGGTACAGCACAGGATACAGTAGGATTCGTGGAGAGCAGCAGAGTGGAGTTGAGAGGGAGAAGGAGGCGGTTTTACCGGGAGAGTTTTACAGAGACAGGTTGAAGAGAGAACGGGCTAGACACAGGTAAAGATAGAATGAGCAAGACAATGAGAAGGAGCCAGAAAAAAGAAGAGATCCCTAGAGTTAATCTGAGGCCAAGCAGAGCAATTCAGAGGTGGAGAGAAAAGTCAGATTGAATAAGTCAGCTGGGAGAGGAGTCTGAGCCAGAACAGCTGGGTTGAATCAGCCAGCTAGAGTTCAGAAAGAACAAGAAAAGGTGAACTTATTCAGCAGCAAGTCTCAGAGGCTGAAAACATTCAAGGCCTAGGTAAGAATATAAGGAGGCCTCATGCTCATGGATTGGCAGGATTAATATAGTAAAAATGGCCATCTTGCCAAAAGCAATCTACAAATTCAATGCAATCCTCATAAAATCCCAAATCAATTCTTCATAGACTTAGAAAGAGCAATTTGCAAATTCATTTGCAATAACAAAAAACCCAGGATAGCTAAAACCATTCTCAACAACAAAAGGACTTGTGGGGGAATTGCTATCCCTGACCTCAAGCTATATTACAACTGAGCAGTAGTGATAAAAACTGCATGGTATTGGTACAGCGACAGGCAGGAAGATCAATGGAATAGAACTGAAGACCCAGAAATGAACCCACACACCTACGGTCACTTGATCTTTGACAAAGGAGCTAAAACTATCCGGTAGAAAAAAGACAGCATTTTCAACAAATGGTGCTGGTCCAACTAGTGGTCAAAATGTAGAAAGATGCAAATCGACCCATTCTTATCTCCTTGTAAAAAGCTCAAGTCCAAGTGGATCAAGGACCTCCACATAAAACCAGATACACTGAATCTAATAGAAGAGAAAGTGGGGAAGAGCCTCGAACACATGGGCACAGGGGAAAATTTCCTGAACAGAACACCAATGGCTTATGCTCTAAGATCAACAATAGACAAAGGGGACCTCATAAAATTGAAAAGCTTCTGTAAGGCAAAGGACACTGTTAATAGGACAAAACAGCAACCAACAGATTGGGAAAAGATCTTTACCAATACTACACCCGATAGAGGGCTAATATCCAATATATACAAAGAACTCAAGAAGTTAGACTTCAGAGAATCAAATAACCCTATTAAAAAATGGGGTACAGAGCTAAACAAAGAATTTTCAACTGAGGAAATTCGCAGAGCTGAGAAGCACCTAAAGAAATGTTCAGCATCCTTAGTCATCAGGGAAATGCAAATCAAAACAACCCTGAGATTCCACCTCACACCAGTCATAATGGCTAAGATCAAAAACTCAGGTGACACGGGGCAGTAGTGGTGCACGCCTTTGATCCCAGCACTTGGGAGGCAGAGGCAGGCAGATTTCTGAGTTCGAGGCCAGCCTGGTCTACGGAGTAAGTTCCAGGACAGCCAGAGCTACACAGAGAAACCCTGTCTCGAAAAACCAAAAAAAAAAAAAAAACAACAACAACAACAACAAAAAAACCTCAGGTGATGCTGGGCAGTAGTGGTGCACGCCTTTAATCCCAGCACTTGGGAGGTAGAGGCAGGTGGATTTCTGAGTTTGAGGCCAGCCTGGTCTACAGAGTGAGTTCCAGGACAGCCAGGGCTACACAGAGAAACCCTGTCTCGAAAAACCAAAAACAAACAAATAAATAAATAAACAAACAAAAACTCAGGTGACAGCAGATGCTGGCAAGGATGCGGAGAAAGAGGAACACTCCTCCATTGTTGGTGGGATTGCAAGCTGGTACAACCACTCTGGGAATCAGTCTGGTGGTTTCTCAGAAAATTGGACACAGTATTACCTGAGGACCCAGCTATACCACTCCTGGGCATATACCCAGAAGATTCCCCAACATATAACAAGGACACATGTTCTACTATGTTCATAGCAGCCATATTTATAAAAGCCAGAAGCTGGAAAGAACACAGATGTCCTTCTACAGAGGAATGGATACAGAAAATGTCGTACATTTACACAATGGAATACTACTCAGCTATTAAAAATGATGAATTCAAAAAATTCTTAGCCAAATGAATGGAACTAGAAAATATCATCCTGAGTGAGGTAACCCAATTGCAAAAGAACTCACATGATACACACTCACTGATAAGTGGATAGTGGCCCCAAATCTCCAAATACCCAAGATACAATTCACAAACCACAAGAAGCTCAAAAAGAAGAAAAACCAAAGTGTGGGTGCTTTGGTCCTTCTTAGAAAAGGGAAGAAAATTCTCACGGGAGCAAATATGGAGACAAAATGTAGAGCAGAGACTGAAGGAAAAACCATCCAGAGTTTGTCCCACCTGGGGATTCATCCCATATACAGTCACCAAACCCCAACACTATTGTGGATGCCAAGAAATGCTTGCTGAAAGGAGCCAGATATAGCTGTCTCCTGAGAGGCCCTGTCAGAGCCTTACAAATACAGAGGATGCTCGCAGCCAACCATTGGTCTGAACTCGGGGTCCCCAATGGAGGAGTTAGAGAAAGGACTGAAGGAGCTAAAGGGGTTTGCAATGCCATAGGAAGAACAATACCAAACAAACAAACCCCCCAGAGCTCCCAGGGACTAAGCCGCCAACCAAGGAGTAAACATGGAGGGACCCATGGCTCTAGCCATATATGTAGCAGAGGATGATCTTGTCGGGCATCAATGGGAGGAGAGGTCTTTGGTCCTGTAAAGGCCCGATAGACGCCCCAATGTAGGGGAATCGAGGGCGGGGAGGCAGTGGGTGGGGGAGCACTCTCATAGAAGCAGGGGGAGGGGGGTATGGGATGGTGGGTTTCTGCGAGGGGGGAAACCAGGAAAGGGGATAACATTTGAAATGTAAATAAAGAAAATATACAATAAAAACAAACAAAAAGGAATATAAGGAGGCTATAAGCTTCCAGGACCAGGCCTCGGTTAGCAGATTGAGGCAGTAAGCCTCCCAGACAACAACTACAACAGGAGAATAAAAGTTACTTTTACATTATAATGCTTGTAACACAGGAAATACTCCAGAGGCACTGCCAGTCGTCAGAGGAAGATCTAGACTTCAGAGGGTTCAAATTTTATCCCCTGCTAAGACTCTCTTTAGAGAAAGCACCCCAAAACATCTCCTCTCACAGATGTTACACTCAATCCAACCAGCCAGCAGCAATTAAAACCTTGTACTTAAGTAGGGTTATCTACCTAAACTGCCAAGGCCTGGTATGCTGACAGACCATCCAGTCGGATGAGACCACGGAATGAGAGGTTTATGTAATAAACCATAAACCACAAATGCACCCCACCACATAGACGTCCTTCTCCGCTGGAACCTGGGCTTCACTTCCTTTCCCAGGCAAATCCTGGGCACCAGCGATAAGAGGACGCCCCGCCCCACTTTGCCTCTTGCTGTTCCACTTTGATCTTCATGTCCCTGCTGCTCCCTCCCCCCCCCCCCCCGCCGTATTTGGTCTCGTCCGCCTCTAACGCCGCTGCCTCCTTCGCAGCCCACTTTCTTACCTAGCGAGGCCGGAAAGGTGAGGCACTTCGCAGTAGAGCTCTAGGAGCGTCTTTCAGAGCCTTGCCTAGCCAGTTTTCGCTTCTGGGTGGACTGTTAGAGGAACTAAAACTCAAACGCTGCAACTTCACCCATCTTGGAGCCAGCCGCTGGCATTGAATGGCTCGGCCACCGTCGAACTACATTTCCCAACAGCCAATACGGCCGCAGATTCCCGGTCATAGATTGTGGGTGATATAATACTTGGTGTAGGGCCTTCTGGGATTTGTAGTTTGAATCTGAAGGCCTGCCCATTGGAGGTTGGTGAATTTGAGAGGCGTAATGTTGTGGGTGGGTCAAGTTGTGGTGCACCCTGGGAATTGTAGCTCTCAGTTTCTCCAAACGTTTAGTCAGGCGTAAAGGTAACCTGTGATGCTGAACATTCAGTGTCAGCGGTGTCTCCAGACATGTCAGACAGCCAGATTGATTTGATGCTTAATAAAGATTTTCCTGGCACACCCGTTTCTAATAGTGTTGTCCTTATAAGCCCCAGCTGCTGCTGAGTATCAGCTTTCCTAGATCAAAGAGGAATTGAAATTGTTAGAGCCTCCATCAGTCAGCGTGCTGATCATTAATACGAACTTAAGTTAATCCATACTACAACCTATGAAGCATTGACAGGAACTCATGTATCCCAGACTTGTCTAGAATTCACTCTGCAGCAGAGGATGACTTTCCTGTCTCCACCTCCTACAGACTTGCACCATCATAAGATTATTGTTTTATCTTTCTTTCTCTCTCTTTTTAAAGACAGGATCTTACCATGTATCACCGACTGGCCTAAAACTGACAGAGATCCTTCTCTGGAGTGCGATTAAAGTTGTGCCCCACACACCTATCTCCATTATTCTCACAGATGAGAAAACTGAACTAGAACTGGTCCACAATTTTCTCTAGGCTGTATTCAGCTACTTTGTTATTCTGATTCCAAAGCCCTCACATCTATCAGATACTGTCATGGTTAGTTGACTCCATTTCTGAGCACCAACGTTCTTACCACCATGAAATGGTTGAATATAATATTCTTATTCTGTTTTCAAACAGAGCTCATTACAAAGAGGTAGCTCTCTGAATACAGAGTTAGTTGGGAAAACGATCAGACATTTAAGGAAAAGTGATGTATTTTTTAAGAAGAGATGAGGTGGGCTGCAGTAAGATATCACCAGCACAGGAGCTGCCAAAATAGCAGCCCACAACAGGCAGAAGAGGAATGTTGCTAGTGTTGGCTATTCATTGCCAACTCAAGGGGCAGGGAAGGCTTTCGTGCCTGGACTCCCTTTGTAAACTTGGTATACTTTGTAGACGTTGTAAACCCTCAAGGCACACACGTGGCCAGGTCCCCACCTAAAGAGCTCCAACAACAAGGCCCCACCCTGCCCTACAAGAAAAAAAAATCCTGCCGGGCAGTGGTGGCGCACACCTTTAATCCCAGCACTTGGGAGGCAGAGACAGGCGAATTTCTGAGTTCGAGGCCAGCCTGGTCTACAGAGTGAGTTCCAGGACATCCAGGACTATACAGAGAAACCCTGTTTCAAAAACCAAAAAAAGAAAGAAAGAAAGAAAGAAAGAAAGAAAGAAAGAAAGAAAGAAAGAAAGAAAGAAAGAAAGAAAGAAAGAAAGAGAGAAAAAAGAAAAAAAAAAATCCCACCAATCCCTGAGCCCCAGACCACCCTGGAAATCCACCCACTCCCAAGAAACCTTAAATAAACCCTATATTCTGCCCAGTTCTCTGTTGCTTCTCACTGGAGCAGGGGCAGTCACCCTCCGGAGTTTCCCCCTCCCAATAAATCTATTGTGTGAAGTTTGTTGTGTAGTGTGACTGCGGTATTCCCAACAGGATACCTTTCCCCTCAGAGCTGTAACATTTTTGCCAGAGCAGAACTGTAACAACTTGAATTGGGGAAACTTTCCAGGCAACTAAAAACTTCTGTAGGAGAAGCCATTTTCTTTGGAGCTGCAACACTTACAGCTAGTATTTGAGGTAAATCTTACGTCTTTGGTTTCCAGTCTTCTCAGCATCCATTTCCTGCTTCTCAGTGTGAATAGCTTCTAATTAGTCTACACCTGTCTTGCTCTTCCTGTCCCCTGCAGAGTCAGTTAATTTGTTAAGACTGAGTGGAGTTCTGTGCCCTTCATTGTACAAGTCGTAATTCACGTGATAGTCTCTTCAGTCTCCAGGCTCAGCTGATTCACCCAAAGAGCAATATACTGTCCTTGGATATAAATCAGAGGACATAGGGGCCCATGCAGCCTAATCTCAAAACCCTGGATTCCTATCAATCCATCCATGTATCTTGCTCCTAGAATTCCAATGTAGAAAGTCTGGGATTGGACTAAACAATGTGGTCTCCTTCCTAGCTCTGACATCCTAAACGTGAAGTCAGTGTTTAGTCTAAAATTCACCTTCAAAAAGCAAAGCAATCATATTTCAATCAATATTCCTAGCATTGGCTCTGTCAACAACATAATCTGTTGGGGTCTTGTTATAGTCAAGCTTGGGGGGGGGGGGTGTTGAAATACTTATTTGATAAGTCTGTCTTGCCAGACTGGCCTCAAACTCCACAATTACTTACCTCAGCCTCCAGAGTTCTGGGATTACAGGCATGCACTGACATGCCCACTTTTTAAACAGTTTATCTATTTTGAGAAGTTCTTAAGGCAATAGTGAAAACCCATTCATTAAAAATGGTTAAAAGGACTGAGCAGTGGTGGACACACCTTTAATTCCAGTCTTGGGGAGGCAGAGGCAGGAGGATCTCTGTGGTTGAAGGCAGCCTTGTCTACAGAATGAGTTCCTGGACAGTCAGGGCTGCACAGGGAAACTCTGTCTTAATTAAAACAAACATTATATATATATATATATATCCCCCCCCAAAGTTAGCTCCATGTCAAGCATTTCAATGAAAGCAGCCATTCCCCTGTTTCAGGACCGAGTTAAGTACCAAATAAATGTAAATGGCCATTGGTAAATAGATGACTCATAGATAAATGTATACCTTGAATTTTAGAGCTAGAAGGTCCTAGGGCCCATACCTCTCTCTCCCTCTCTCCCCCACCCCTTCCTTCCCCTATTTATTTATTTTAAGTGTGTGTGTGTGTGTGTGTGTGTGTGTGTGTGTGTGTGTGTGTGTGTGTGTGTGTATCTGTCTGCCTGTCTGTCTGCCTGACTTAGGGTTTCCATTGCTGTGAAGAGACACCATGGCCATGGCAACTTTACAAAGAAAAACGTTTAACTGGGGCTGGCTTACAGTCTCAGAGCTTTAGTCCATTATCATAAGGGTGGGAAGCATGGCCGCATTCAGGCAGACCTGGTGCTGGAGAGGTAGCTGAGAGTTCTACATCTTGATCAGCAGTCAGCAGACAGTGACTGTGACACACTTGAGCGTCTGAGAACTCAAAGCCCACCTCCTAGTGGAACACCTCCAACAAAGCCATGCCTACTTCAACAAGGTCCCTTGTCCTAATAGGGGTACTCCCTTTGGGTCTGAAGGGCCATTTTAATTCAAACCACCATAGTGTGTGTGTGTGTGTGTGTGTGTGTGTGTGTGTGTGTGTGTGTGTGTGTAGGGCTATGTGAGTTCTGGGGACTGAACGTGGGTCTTCTGCCACAGCAGTATGCACACTAACCCACTATGCTATCTCTCCAGCCCAAGAGTTTAATCACAAGGGATGCAATGCAAGGGGAGAAGGTGCAGGTGTGGGGTGATTGTGCAGCCCGTATCATCTTTAAAGGGGGATTATTCCTTGGCTCTTGCTATACAACTTTTAGAATGCCCTTGAACTTGCTACTTTTGAAATGTCCCCCACCGGTTGATGTTCTGAGTGCTCACTGATGTTGATATTTTGAGAAGCCATGGAACTTTTAGGAGGTGGGGCCTGGCTGGCAGAAGCGGGTCACTGAGGGAGGCATTGAAGATTATAGGAAGCTCCCTGTATGTGGCTCCTGTCACACTCTCTGCATCCTGATCTGCTGTGATGTGAGCATTCTGACCATCATGAATAGAGCTGCTGTGTCACACTCTTCCCTCCCACCCTCTGAAGCTGTGATCCAAATAAACCTTTCCTCCCTGAAGTTGTTTTTCCTGGGTATTACGTTCCCCGTGACTTAAAAGTAAGGCGACTGGTGTGTGTGTGTGTGTGTGTGTGTGTGTGTGTGTGTGTGTGTGTACGCGTGCGCGTGCACGCTGCTAAAATGTCTCCCTGAACAATCAAGCCATGGGACAGGCCTAATATAAAAGCAAATTTATTGGTGAGAAGGGAAGGGGGAGCAGAGAGAGGGAGAGAGAGGGGGAGAGCAAGAGGGGAAGAAGAGGCAGGAGGAGGCACCACGTCGGAGAGACAGAGAGACAGAGAGAGGAGAGAGGAGACAGGGAGAAGAAAGAGAGAGACAGAGAGGAGAGAGAGGGAGACAGAGAGAGAGAGGAGCGAGCGAAAGGATAGAGAGAGGAGGGGAAGGTCAGGGGAGGGGAGGGGAGAGGGGAGGGGAAGGGAGGGGAAGGGAGAGGAGAGAAGAGGAGAGGAGAGGAGAGGACTGGAGAAGAGAGGAGAGAGAAAAAGATGAAGAGCCCTTTTTTGTATGTGAGCCAGGCACTCACCTGGCTGTTGCTAGGTAACTGTTGGGCGGAGTCTTGAGGAAAAGCTACCAGCGACTGTTTGGGAGACGGCAGGCTAGCAATTGAACCTAGGGCCTTGTAGGTGCTAGATAAGTAAGTACACTATCACTGAGCTTCCCCACTCTTGTACTCTCAACTCTTGATTCTGCTTCCCTTATGAATTACACTTAGCGTTCCAGTTCTTTCTTTTGGAGCCAAGGTTTATTAATTACTTCCTTCACCGCTGTGGCAAGCCGCCTAACGAGAGCAGCTTAAGGCAAGCAGGATTTACTATGTCTCGCAGTTGAGGTGCGGTCCCTCACGGTGGGGAAGTGTGGTTACAGGAGCTTGAGGCAGCGGGTCACACCTATCCGCAGTCAGGAAAACAGAGCGGCGAATGCTGATGCTCAGGCTAGTTCTTATTCAGTCCGGGATCAGTGCATAGAACGGTGCTGCCCACATTTTGGGTGAGTCTTCCCACCTCATTTAACCGAATATAGAAACTCCCCCACAGACTTGCCCTGCGATTTGTTTCCATGGTGATTCTGAATCCCCCATCAAGTTGTCAATCAAGATTAACCGTTACAGAAGGAGAGGGGCATAAATTAACCAAACTCAGCTGGTGTTTATATCCAGAGATCAATGGCTTCTACCTCTCAGGTCAGCCTTCTTCCCTCCCTTCTGTCCAGTGTCCCTTCATTCCTTCACCCCCTTCCTCCCTCTCTTCCCTCCTTAGACTACTTCAACTGTATGCTTATTATGGGAAACAGGCACAACGCTGCATTAAATCACAGAGGGATCCAAAGGCATGAGTTTGTCATTCTGAAGCTTAACCCAAGACCTTTAGATTCTACATCCTCTTGGGTTGTCTCTAAGGGACAAAGGCTGTGTCTAAGTCACATTATTTCCACCCTGTAACTCTTAATTTTTCCCCCTTGTGTACTCCAGGGACCTGAAAACAGTAGAAGTATTGCTGGTACATTTCCAGAGAATCTCTGTAATTTTCATTTCTTGACCCAGAAAGTGAAATCAGGAGGGATATTCGTCTCTTCCCTTAGGAGTAAAGAAACAGAAGCCCGGAGAGGTCAGCTGGACCTGATTAACCAGGCCAGAGACAGGTGCCTTAGCAGGGCTCTTTCTAGGGCTTAATTAGATGTACAAATGGTCACTGCATGCCTTCCCTTGCCTAATGGCCTGTGTCTGGACACCTAAACCAGATTAAAGTCTCCCTGGAGAGCTTCCTGATGGTGATGTAAATGCTGGGCTTCCCTCTCCGTCCTTCTCCAATGCCCTAGCACAGGGCTTGACAGTCTTTGGGGAGGATTTTTTGACAGCCGCCTCAAGGGCACACGACCACTCAGGTTAATTACACTGAGAGCGAGAGAGCGCTGTGGCGAGATCTGGGAGCAGACGCGAGGCTTTGGGTCTTTAAGGAGGCTGCTCCTTCCGAGTGTGCTGCGGGCTGAGAAGGCATTTGCATATCCAAAGCACAGAGGAGCACTGGGAAGGTTTATAAGGCAAGAAATTCACCTTCCTTAGCGGTTGTTCCGTTCTGATGGACTTAATTACTGACTCTGGCAGTTCTGCTCCTGTTTGCCTCCCCAAGACCCCTCCCCCAAACTCTAAAAGTTAGGACCTTCGTGCTGCAGGCTCCATACAGCGCATTCCAGGGGCTGCTGTGAGGCCCCGCCTAGTGTCTTCATCTCTCTGTTTGGGCTTCCTAGCTGGGCTTACTTCACACGCCTCCCTCTCAAATCTGGCGCGCGCGCGCGCGCACACACACACACACACACACACACACACACACACACACACACCCGACGTTGCGCGTCTTTTGCCGAATGAATTCCCCTCGACACCCTGCTCCAGTTTTCTTCTTGTAGTCACTTCTTCTGTTCCTCCAATACTGCCACTCTCTTTAAAAAAAAAAAAAAGTCCTTTCATTCATTTCTTCACTTGAAGAAAACTCAAGGGCTACACAATGGGCAAGGCGTCTGGATTGTAGACCCAGGTCAGAGCAAACAGATCCGACACTTCATAAAATTCAAGGTCTAGTGAAGGAGGCAGGGCAGAAAGAAAGAGGAGGAGGAGACTTCAAATGATGAAGGAACTTAAATAAGCCAGAGAGAGGGCAGAGGGGACCAGTTCAAGAGTGGTCTGGGAAAGGCAGCATGAACCCCCAAAGGAGGAGAGCAGGCAACCACTAGGCCCCAGAAGCAGAGGCATGCTGCTGCCTTCCTTTTCCAGGGGAGATGTGAACAAACCTGCATTCACCTGAACCAGGGCAAAGACCAAAAGAGCCAGGCTTACTTACAGGAATTCGAGGGGTCCCTAAGCATCTTCATTAACCCAACACCTTACTCCACAATGGCTGATTGACGTCCCCAAAGCTGAATAGAGTCCTCCCTTCCTTCACCCAGCCTTCTACTTCCTACCTATTCTAGTCCCTCTAGGCAGCAAGTAACAGCTGGGACAGGGTTAAAGTCAGCTAGGATGGGGGTGCAGGAAGGAGAGGCTGAAAGCTCACGCACAAGTCTAATGACCCTCCCGCCTATGAGGGAACATCTACAGACCAGAGCTTGTGTGGGTCTCTTATGGGTAATCACGGCTGCTCTGGTAAAGATGGTAACTGCCTTCCTATATTCTCAGAGGATGACACTGCACAGTACAGGTCCACTGCAGAAGGACCCAGGCAGGTCTGAGAGACTGTAAGGAGGTTGGCACGGGTGGGGCTGGTATGACAGGGGAGCAGCAGCACAGAGGGGTTAGAGAAAAAGAGGAGAGGTGACTGGGGCCCTGTAGGCCATGACAAAAGTCTGGATGTTCGTTCTGAGAGCAAGGGAAGCCACCCAAAAGATTCCTACTGGAATGCGGTGGTCTATGAATCTGTGGAAGATGCTCTCTGCAGAGTAAAGGCCTTCAGGTAAGCAAGTGTCCATAGGAAGACTTGAAGGGACGTTAACAGAGACGTCTGGGGAAGAGATGATGGGAACTGGGCTGGATGGCCAGACTGGAAGACTGGAGCAATGTGCTTAATGTTTTCTTTTCCTCAAAGCGTGATGTCACAGGCTAATATAAAGACAAGTTATCAAGGAAGAGGTTTATTTGGGCTCCTGGTTCTGGCACGCATTCTAGGGGCTGCATCTAGTGGTGGCCTTTTGATTGACAGAGTGCTGAGGTGACAGAGAACAGAGCCCTGTAGGCTGTGCTCAGGGGGCAGAATTCCCCCTTGGAGACAGGCAAGGGACCAAGAGAAACCCAGACCAAATAGCTTTTACAGTAGACCTGCCCTCCGGGTAACCTGTTAGCCCATTAATCTCATGCATGGGTGAATCCACTCAGGAGGGGAAAGCACTATTCACCTCTTAAGAGTCCTACACCTCTTGACATCTCATAATAGGCACTGAATGGGAGACTCAAGCACTACTGTGCCACTCCAGAATGTCTGACCGCATGTCTGGGTCCTGCAGCAGCGGGCCTGCGCTGCAGAATGCTGTCCTCCAAACACACGGCTCTCCCAGGGATGATGATAGACTTGAAATTGACTTCAGAAGTCCAGGTGGCGTGCCAAACTTTCTTACAGATTGTTCTTCTTCCTAACAATTGGTATGTCTTTTCAGAATTGTAAATCAAAAAAAAAAAAAAAAAAAGATGGTTTTCTCATCATTCAGGGAAAATGAAGATGATACAAGGGCAAGTAACTTGTTTAAGCATAGAGAGAATACTTGGGTCTAAACTAGATCACAGATATCTCAGTTCCTGCTGCTGACCTCATATGCTGCTCTGTAGATGCTACAACAGGGGTGAGCCACCAGCATTTGATAGGATTTCATCCATTATTTCTACAAGAAATTTCCTAGTTAGTATCTGATGTGAATTGAATTGTAACATTAGAAGTCATTGGCCAATTACAATGTCCCTGAAGACCACAAGGGGGCAGATAACAGGCCATGGGTGCTCACCTGGGTCCTTCCCTTTCCCAGGCTCCAGGGCTTCTCTCTGGGTCCCTCTTTTCTAAGTTCTTTGTTTTACTTTACATTTTGCATTTCTATATTTACATTTATTAATTTCTTCTTTTCCCCCTCTGTTCATCTATGTCCACATCTGACCTGCCCATAGCACAGAGCAGTGGCTCTCACCCTTCCTATGCTGCGGCCCTTTAATACAGTTCCTCAGGCTGTAGTGACTCCTCCCAGCCATAAAAGTATTTTCGATGCTACTTCATAACTGAATTTCGCTACTCTTATGAACTGTAGTGTAAATATTTTTGGAGATAGAAGTTTGTCAAAAGGGGTCATGACCCACAGATTAGGAAGCTCTGACCTAGACTAAAGCTTATTTTAAATTATTTGCTCCTGGCTTTGAGCTCAACTCCTTTTGCTGCTATTTGAGATGAGACATCACTGTGTATACCTGGCTGGTCTGGAACTCACTAAGTAAACCAGGCATGTCTTGAACTTACAGAAATCTGCCTACTGTTGCCTGCTGGGATAAAAGGCTTGGGTCACCATGCTGGCTTTGAGCTTAGCTCTTAATAGATATAAACAAGAGACCAGTATGTTGAGGAATTTCAAGAGCAAAGGAAGATTAGCAGGTCCAGGGACCTGCACCCTGTCTCCACTCTGACCTCATCTAAGTACCACCCGGAATGTGGGATTCTATGGATCTTGGGGAAAAAGTGACTCCTTCTTTCTAACTCCAGCATTTCATATTTCTCCCTGACAGAAGGTTCTGCTTGGTGTCCACTCCAGATTCTGTGCAAGCTCAGATTGATTGATTGATTGATTGATTGATTGATTTATCCAAAGAAAACTCCTTGGAGGAAACTCCAAGGGGCAGCTATAAACTGCAGGCTCAGATGTGTGTGTGTGTGGGGGGGGAGTAACGGTGTAACACAGCTCTCTGCAGCAAAAAAAAACTATTCACTTCTGCGCTTGATGGAGCCACTCAGGCTAATTCGGGAACGAATGGTTCCATTCATCATGAATGTAAATTATCCTAATAGAGCAGTTAAGAGCAGAAATGCTTTCTAGGTAGCTTACAGGAAGGGACCTCCCACTCCTGGATGCAGGAATAGGAAACCACTGGCTCTCAACTCCATTTGGGAAAGAGTGTTTTCACCCGTCTGATCACTTCCTTGGTCCTTAGCACTGGCTTCCAGGAAATCATCCCCTTTCAGCCATCAGTTCGATAGCATTTGAGTTTTCATTTTATTTTTCTTCTGTAAGCTTCAGAAAAAAAAGTAGGCTTATTCTTAACCCTATGTATATAACAATGATACATCTTCCAGAAAATATTCAAAGTCTTTAGATTTCTGGCACCAGTTTCTATTTTGGGATTGCGGAAGTAAATACTCACATGCCACTAGCCTCCTCCCTTACATAGGCTATTCTACGCTTCTCTCTCAGTGCCCTCGCCAACTGGCTATAGGTCCACACTCCTCTATTTGTACATAAGTGAAAGTATTGTCTCCAAAAAATCCACAAAGAATGACGGACAAATTGCTCTAGGGATTCAGTGAGGAGCTCTTTTCATGGGTACACAGGGACTTTGGACCAAGTTTAAGTTGATGAAATAGTATCTTAGTTAGACCTTGAAAGTTAAGAAGGGATTTGATATCCAAAAGCAATAGGGAGAATAGTGGTTATTCAAGAATATTCAATCTGATAAAAGCACAAACGTAGAGGAAAACTTGCTTAGTTGAATGAAATAATATATAAAACATTATTATTATTATTATTATTATTATTATTATTATTATTATTATTAAACACTAAAGATAAACCCAGAGCTGCACACTAAGCAAGCACTCCACCCCTGAGCTTCACCTTTCATTTGAGAGCTTACTGTTCATCTGAAATTGATTGATGGCAGGACACTTTCCTGTCTAACATGATCTTTCGGACCCTATGAGCAAGGCTGCATAAATAAACGGGAGCTGGACAAGTCTCTTGATGAAATGTAACAGAGTTAGGTGTCTCTGTGTAGTGAACGAGAGACCACCAGCCTCCAAATTAACACAGCCAGTCCCTCACAAGCCCACAGCAAACTGCCTCTCCAGCCAGCAGTGTATCCTAGTTACACCTGAGGTCTCCAGAATGTGCCTGATCATTTCTGCCAAGTAGATTTCGTCACTAGGACTGATAAATTGCAACTGCTCAGAGCTTATCAAATAGTGTCATTTGATTACAACTGTAGCTATTGATAACACAATGTTTGGAGCAATGGTTTCCTAACCCCATCTCCCACTACCACCCCATCTATTGGGTGTTGTATCACACAACCAGAATGGTTCAAAGGCTATCTGAAAACTCCCAAAGGTCAGATGGGTCATTATAGGAATTGAATGCAAAGCCAGAATAAAGGTGATACCTTGATCTCTGGAATTAAAAAGGCCTGTGGCTGAGTGAGCTTCCAGACAAAGTCAGGCTCCAGAAAAGAGTCAGTTTCCCAAGGACCCAATTAATCAGTTGTGCAGAGGGCCTGGCATATCCAGGCTGGGCATCATTTTAGCCTCTGACACCTTTTTATCCAACATCTTCTCCCCTCCCCCCACCATCTAGATATCCCTGGGCCTCTGGGCCTCACCCACCCAGTGTGTGCTGTTTGTGTGATCAGCAAGTCATTTAGGGAAAAGCCTTTTAATTAAGAGGAGAGCAACAAATTATTAAACCAGAGCCATTTATTACCCTGCCATCTGGCCAGAGCTCTTTCTGGCCCCCTTCTTTCCTAAGCCTTCACAGGCATAAAAAAAAAAAAAAAACAATCACAGAACAGAAAGAGGATGCCTGCCCGGACTTGGAAAGAATCATGTAGCCTTTGCTGGAAGCAAAGTGGGGATTCAGGAAGGCCTCTTAGTGTCTAACCTTCTCATAGATTGCTTTGACACCTGGAACATGGAGCCGCTCATGTCTAGCTGGAAGTTCTGGGATGCCTCCCAGAGGCATTTAAGAAACGATTGGAACAGGAGGCTGCAGGTGAGAGGCTTTGCTCTGGATGATGGTGGCAGCACCGACTGCTGTGGTGACACCAGAGTGAGGCCCCTAGACATCTCCCTGTAAGCCCCAGCTGGGGCTCATTTTCCTGTGACCCACAGGGACATTCCTCATTCTCCTCTAACTGTTAGAGCCGCTCGGGAAACCTATGGTCACCTTTTGGCTCACTTCACACAAACCTGGATGCCAGGATGTGCAGCTAGAATTTTGGGTATGATTAACCAAAGAGATAATAGAAATATAAAATAGGGAAAGGCTAGGGGACCAAACTTTGGGATGCATTTAAATATGTAAGCAACCCAGGTAGTGTCTCACTGCATGACATAACAGTCAGACACAGTGTCCTAAAAGTAAAATCACTATGAACGAGGCACAAATAAAGGCTCCTATAAGCTTATTGGAGACTCAATTACCATGAGCAGCACAGCTGTCAGGGATGTGACTTTCCAGAATGGCGAACAGCTCTGGTAAAGAACTGAATGAAATAACACGCTAAGAACTTTGAGCCTTATAGACTTAGCATATAATAAAAGTCACAGTGAAAAAGCTCAACTTTTGGGGCTGTCGTGATGGCTCAGTGGCTAAAGTACTTTCCATGTGATGTGAACATCAGAATATGGCTCCCCAGAACTCACATAAGAGCCAGGCAGACATGGTAGCAAGCTTGCCTGTAACCCCAGTGCTCAGGAGGCAGAAATAGGGTGTCCTTAGGGCAAACTGGCTTAGCTAGATTAGCCAGACAGCAAGTTCAGCTAAAGAATCTTCTTCGGTAACTAAAGTAGACTAAATGAAGTGGTGTCTAAAAAGAAGACATGCAGCGTCAGCCTCTAGCCTCAATATGCACATGCAAACACACACGCAAGCATGTCCACACAGACACATGCCCATGTTATGAATATGCATACACTCATGCATGCATATCTTAGATACATACATATAAAAAAGCCTTGTTCACATATGTTTACATTCTTTTTTAACAATTGCATTAATTATTGTTATTTGCATGTATGATATATGTAAATGGGCACATGAATGCTGTGGCAGTCAGAAAACAGCCTTGTGGGGTCAGTACCCTCCTTCCACCTTTATGTGGAGTCCAGGGGTTAAGCTCAGGTTGTAGGGCTTGTGTGGTGAGTGCCTGACCCACTGAGCCATTTCGCCCTCCCAGAAATGAAGATATTCTAAAGCTTGGGCGATGGTAAGTTTTTCACGTCTGCAAAAATCTGATGGTACATTTTAAAGTCCCATGGAATAAATCATTTGTAAGATTGTCTCATTGATGGCTAAAAATCTAGGCATCTGGGGTCCCATCTTTTGCCAAGAGCGAGTCCCCCACACATCATTCGGAACAAAATACCTCCTAGGGAATGATCCTGTGCTCAACATGAAAATGCGAATTAAACTCAATTGAATTTTAAAATATGGTATGACATAATCAGGAAGTCTTAAATTTGAAAGGATTTCTGGCATTTTTGTTAAGCATGACAATAAAAGTTTTATATAAAAATAATAACATACATGCACATGTTAATACAAAGAGCAAGCCTACCTCACAGTAAAGCTTAATAGTGACCATTTAAGCACAGCATACCTATGAGTTTTATAGAAGACTTTTTGACTGGCCACTCAGCATCCTCCACTCTCTTCTGTCTGGGAACTTCCCTAACATGACCCTTAAAGTAGAGTGTTGTCAGCTCCTCTCCACCCATAGGTCATTCATCTAGGTAGAGTCCTGACTCAATTACATACTGTTACACAAAATGTCACCATTTTGAAAGGAATGATGGGCGGTGTCTTGGTGTGCTTTCACAGAGCACCCAATACTAGGGGTTTTATTTGTTTGTTTTTTGTTTTTCCAAGACAGAGTTTCACTGTGTACTCCTTGCTGTCCTGGAACTCACTCTGTAGTCCAGGCTGGCCTCGAACTCAGAGATGCCTGATTCCTGAGTCCGGGGATCAAAGACATGCACCACCACCATCCAGCTATGGGTTTTATTAAAATAGAATCGATAGAAGTTTACTTTAAAGCACAGCACCAGCCCTGGTTCCTGACGAGGGTCTCATGGTGAACGAACAGTATCACACGCTGGGGCTAAGGGTGCCTTGGTTACTAGTCTTTGTTACAACAAAATACCCAACAAAAGTGACTTTAAAAGAAAGGTTCCTTTTGGCTCTCAGTTCCAGGGGCCACTGTCTTCTTGAAAGGGAAGACCTGACTGCAGGAACAGGCGGCAGGAGGTCACACTACATCCACAGTCACAAATGGAGAGTAATGGGTGCTTAAGCCCAGTCCTATGTCTCCTTTTTACTAATTCCAAGACCTCAGACCATAAAAATGATATTTCCTATATTTAGGGTGAGTTCCTGCCTCAGCTAACCTAACCCCCACACAGACTCGTCCAGAGATTTGTCTCTGTGATGATTCTAAATCCTATTGAGCTGCCAATCAAGATTAACCATCCCAGTTGGAGAGACAAACAGGAAGAGGAGGAGGGTACCCACATAACAGGAAAGGAATCGAGAGAGCAAACCAAGAAAACAGAACTTGCTTTAGAACGGTTGGTTTCCTCGGCAACCAATCCAATTCTTTGAATACTAATTCCCTCCCTAGAGAGAAGCCAGATTCCTTTCAAAGGCAGTGCCCCCAATGACCTAATCACTTCTCACTAGATTTGAAGATGCCCCTTCAAAGTTCCACCATGGCTCAATATCACCTCAGGGACCACGCCCCCAGCATACAAACCTGTGGGGGACAAACCTATTAAAACCACAGCAGGAGGACAGACACGGGGGTGGGGAGGGAGTGGGGTGGTAGTGGAGTCACAGGAATGGTACCTAAAGAAGAGCTTCAGGCTCTGAGGTATTTAGATAGCCTGTTTCCGGCCTTTCTTGAGGTTAGATAAATACAGTCTGTCTGTGGTTTCTGCGACACACCCTAGACACCTTCTAGACAATTCCATCTATTTGCTCTCAGGCCCAACAAAAATTGGTGTGTGTTGTAAGAGTCTCTCTGGGAATAAATCATACATCAGAAACAGGTCTGCAGTCTAAAGACGGTAGGTTATGCTCCTTAGAAGTCACAACTGAAGAAATGCTGAGTTTCCGAATTTGGCTGTATTTGGATAAACTCTATAAAGGGGAAGCAGTTGAAGTTGACAAAGTCTCTCTCTTGGCCTATAAGACACCCATCAGTTAACCAGGTAGCCCTACTCCAAAGGGCCTCTAATGACTCTGGCTGCTAGGGACTTAAACTCTTGCCAATTCACTTCTGAGCAGGACTGGTTCCTATTACCAATCAAAAGTTGTAAAACATCCTGCATCACATATGGCTTCTAAGGTCATGAAAGCCATTGTGGCTCCCATCTGGTTCTCTCTTGGATCACTCACTAAAGAAGCTGCTTTGTCTGTTGCTGAAATCTCTTCTACTACCTGCCCGGAGTGCCTTGTGGTGAAAGCTGAAGCTCCTGCCAGTTGTGGTTAGCCCTGGGGCTGATTGCAATTTGATGCTAATTCTGCCCTCCTGTGAGGGCAGATAGAAGTGAGTTACACCTGTGACTTCTTGCTGAACCAATCCCCTAATGAATAAAAGAGCCAATCACTGGGCCTGTAAGGAGGGACATCCAGGTCGAAGAGGAAGAGAGGAGAGATTAATAGCCCTTTTGGAATGGGGACGGCAGATAGGTAAGATGTAGCTAGTAGAGTCTCCTTATATCATGGCGGATCCAAAAGGATTCACCACCAGAGGAATCAGACTTTGATAAGGTTTACAAGATTAGGTTTTAATTGTTGTGCCCAGAGATTGAGTTACCATTGTTTCTGAACTAAGTTTGTGTTGCGTTTTCCTTCACACGGTAGCTCGTCTGGGTTCCAGAGAGAAAGATACAGCAGTAAAATGTGGGTTTGCCTGATGTGCACCACAGAGGCCATGGGGGTATTGAAGCCTGGGGCTGGCATGGTAGTGACCCACCAGTGGGAACCCAGTGAGCTGGGTGGAGAGATCATGGAGCTCTGACTCAGAGCTCCACAAGATGAAAGCAGGTTGGCCATTGCTCACCAGTGCGTGGCTGGCCAGCCCACCGGGGCTGAGGGAACCAGGGCATAGCTCGAGAACATGCAATACATTCCTTCTTTTTTAATACTTCCTGCAATATCTGTCAACGACCAGCACTCGCTTGAGGGCACCATCTTGGAAGCAGATCCTCTGGCCCTAGCCAAGAGGTCTCAGGTGAATAAGGCTGCTGCTAATATCTTAGTTACCATCTCCTGGGAGGCTCTGAACCACTGAAACCATGAGGTAATAAGCATCTACCATGTTCTGAAAATTTTTTGTTATGCTCCAATAGATAAATGATTAAAAAACCAAAGTCCTCAAAATGGCTTACGAGCCTCCAGATGATCAGCTTGTCACCTTCCTTTGCCTACATTTTGATTGTACCCTCATGGCTCTGCTTTTTCTGGACCATGCTAGCCAGGCCTTTGCCTTGGATGCTTTGCAGCTGTGGGCCTCTTTTCTGGACCACTCTTCTCCCATATATTCAAATGACATCTTAAGGAAGCCTGCCTGATCTCTCTCTCTTAACCCGGAAGCTGTCTCCCTTACCTGGAAACTCCATTCACTCCCTTGTTTAATTCTTTCCCTGACCTTTCACCCCGATTAGCATACTTTATATTTCAGTTTATCTTCCCATGGACAGACAAAGTTCTTAAATATTTTCTTCATTACTTTCTTAGGGTCCAGGACAGCACCTAGCAAATAGGAAACTCCCAATAACTTTTTTCAAACTGAAGGGTTATGAACTAGTCTAGGTAGCTTAAGCCATTGAAAACCTTATTGGTTTCCTTGTAGAAATACTAGAAACTATGATAAGGTTCAGCATGAAATAAGAGCTGTTACCTGGAATGATCCAATGCTAGTTTCTTATCTGAGCGTTTTGCCCACATGTATGCATGTGTACCTGTGCATACAGTGCCCAAATAGGCCAGAAGACGATGTTGTATCCCCTGGAACTGTAGTTACAGATAACTGTGAGCCACCATGTGGCCACTAACAGCAACCCAGGTCCACGGAGAGAGCAGCAAGGGCTACTAACCTCTGAGTCATCGCTCCAGTCCCATCATGAATGATTTTCTTGATCACTGGAATGGTCCCAACATCATCTAACTTCAGCCTACAGCATGAGTCACAAGGACAGCTAGCCAGATATTCAAAAACACTTTACTGTCTCAGTTAGGGAAATGACGTCAACTCCTGAAGTCAGCCCCTACATGTAACTAATGTCCTCCTCTCAAAACAATTGAGGAACTCTGTCTTTAGAAAACTATGGCTGGAGAGATGGCTCAGTGGTTAACTGCTCTTCCTGAGGTCCTGAGTTCAATTCCCAGCAACCATATGTTGGCTCACAACCATCTGTAATGGGATTGGATGCCTTCTTCTTGTGAGTCTGAAGATAGAGACAGTGTACTCATACACATAAAATAAATAATTAAATCTTAAAAAGGAAGGAAGGAAGGAAGGAAGGAAGGAAGGAAGGAAGGAAGGAAGGAAGGAAGGAAGGAAGGAAGGAAGGAAAAACTATGACTTTGCTTTATCTCCAAGGGCTCCCCTAGAGACCCCTCCATGAATGTCCAAACTGTATCTTTCTGTAATTTGCTCCCTGGATATATTTCTCTTTGGAGCATCTCTCTGACCTTCCTTTTAAGTTGACATTTTTTTGTTGTTTCTATTTTAGGTAATGGGGATTGAACCCAGGTTCTTGTACAGGAGATAAGCTCACTACCACTGTTTTGTCTTCATTTGTTTACAGTAATTTTTGAAATAAAATTTAATCTTAATATTTGCCTTTCTGGTTTCTTCTAAGAACTTATCTTTATTTGTAAAATTTTAATAATAAAATATGTGTTTATTTTTTCAAAGATTCATTTATTTTTTACTTTGTGTATATGAATGTTTTGCCTGAATGCATCATATTCGTGTCTGATACCAGAAGATGTCAGAAGAGGGAATCAAATCCCCTGGGATAAGAGTTACAGATGGCTGTGAGCCACTATGTAGGTGCTGAGAACTGAGCTCAGGTTCTCTGCAAGAGCAGCAAGTGCTCTTAACTGCTGAGCCATCTCTCTAGCCAAATAAAGTTTTTTTTTCCCATGAATACTTTTAATTTTTTATGTGCCTTGGTGTCTTGTTTGCATATATGCCTATGTGAGGACATTGGATTTCCTGAAAAAGGGGTTACAGATGGTTGTGAAGTGCCATATGGATGCTGGGAATTGAACCAGGGTCCTCTGGAAGAGCAGCCAGGGCTTCTAACCTCTGAGCCATCTGTCTAGCCCCAAGTTTGTTTATTTTTTGAAAAAAGAATTTCTGCATTCATGGAGTGTATAGACATTATGAATCTTTCCCACCCTTCCACTCCCATAATTAATTTCCTCCCTTTATATCAAAAGTGTTGGTCTGTATGTTCCCATTACAACTGGCAGGTTAATCAATAGCTTCAAATTCCAATAGCTTCAAATTCTTCATCATTCTTTGATAGTCTCATGTTCTTTCTTTTATAACTGGTGTGGCTTTAGTGATTGACTAGAGGAATATGGCAGCTGACGTACTGAATCCTGAAGCTAAGTCACACTCTTATTGCACAGGCCCACGGAGTTCTGAATCACCATGTAAGCACCCTGACTACCCAAAACTACCATGCTGGACAGACTGTGTGTAAACATTTGGTAATCCAGCTGAGCCCAGAATCTCAGCCATTTGAACCAAGGAATTTAACATGTGAGCGAGGCCACCTTGGATTCTCTTAGTTTGTCAACTGAATATCACCAAGTAACCTCTGTCAACAGTAAGCAAAGCAGAAGGACCAACCAGCTGAGCCCTGTACAAATTCATGACCCATAGATGCATGAGATAGAACATTTGCAGACGTCAGCTTCAGGTATTAAGTTTTAGGGGTAGTTTGTTACACGACGATGGAAAGCTGGATCATTACTTCTTTCCTCAAGTGTCATAACAGAATCATGTTATGCCTTGAGATGCAGGCAAAGGCAGAGTTCGGAGAAATGGGAGAGCTCGGGGCTTGAACCGGCATTTTCGCATTTTCTCATCAACTAGTGATAACTGACCTGTGAAGTGGCTAATGTCTCTAATCCAAGCATTTGGAGTTGAGGCAGGTGAATTTCTTTGAGTTTGAGGTTAACCAGAGTTACTAAATGAGACAAAAGAAAGGAAGAAAGAAAGGAAGAAAGGAAGAAAGGAAGAAAGAAAGAAAGAAAGAAAGAAAGAAAGAAAGAAAGAAAGAAAGAAAGAAAGAAAGAAAGAAAGAAAAAGGAGAAAAGAAAGAATCCAATAGAGTGTGCAACTGTTGTGTATTTTGAGGCAGTAGAAAAGAGAAACCAACCCTAAAAGATTTTGAAATGAGAACTTCTTTGTCTTAGTCAGGGTTTCTATTCCTGCACACACATCATGACCAAGATGCAAGTTGGGGAGGAAAGGGTTTATTCGGCTTATACTTCCATGCTGCTGTTCATCACCAAAGGAAGTCAGGACTGGAACTCAAGCAGGTCAGAAAGCAGGAGCTGATGCAGAGGCCATGAAGGGATGTAACTTACTGGCTTGCTTGCTTTCCCTGGCTTGCTCAGCCTGCTTTCTTAAAGAACCCAAGACTACCAGCCCACAGATGGTACCACCCACAAGGGGCCCTCCCCCCTTGATTACTAATTGAGAAAATGCCTTACCACTGGATTTCATGGAGGCATTT
>CM052709.1:63454187-63622237 GCA_028551405.1 Uromys caudimaculatus | reverse complement strand
AACACATCACCAATAATCCTCGACCCTTACTTCCTTATTCATCCCCAAGATCTAAATAAGTTTACAAGTCCCACAGTCTTTACAAATTCTTTTTTTTTTTTTTGGGGGGGGGGGGGTTTCGAGACAGGGTTTCTCTGTGTAGCCCTGGCTGTCATGGAACTCACTCTGTAGACCAGGCTGGCCTTGAACTCAGAAATCCACCTGCCTCTGCCTCCCGAGTGCTGGGATTAAAGGCGTGCGCCACCACTGCCCAGCTTACAAATTCTTACATATTAACATTTCAGTCCCTTTTAAACATCCAATCTCTTAAAATTCAAAGTCTTTAAAAATTCAAAGCCTCTTAACAGTGGGCTCCACTAAAATACCTTCTTTCTTAAGGAGGGAATATGTATCAGGGCAAAGTCACAATCAAAAGCAAAATTAAATCCTGACCGTCCAATGTCTGGGATCTACTCATGATCTTGTGGATTCCTCCAAGGGCTTGAGTCACTTCTCCAGCTCTGCCCTTTGAAGCACACAGGGCTCCAGATAGATGCCTGTACTCCACTGCTGCTGCTGTTCTTGGTGGTCATCTCATGGTACTGGTGCTGTCTTCCGCTGCAACTAGCCTTTACAAACAGCTTCTCATAGGCTCTCCTCATGGTGCCAAGCCTCACCTCCTTGGCATGACCCCTTCAATTCTGGGCTGTCAATGCAACTGAGGCTGCACCTTCACCAATGGCCTTCTGAGGTTTCTCACACTGCCCGAGCTTCAACTCCTTTGCATGACCCCTTCAGTCCTGGAATTGCAACTGAGACTGCACCTTCACCAATGGTCTTCCACGGCCTCTCACAGTGCCCAGGCCTCAGCCGCTCTTCATGACTTCTTCATGCCTTCAAAACCAGTACCTCCTGGGTGACTCTTACACATTACCAAGTCCTGCCACAGCACAAGGTACAACCCTGGCTATCTCTGGAACACAGCCTCTTTGTGCTCTCAGAAAACACCTTCCAGAAGATGTCACCTCAATGATGCTGGTCTCTTCTCAATTGCCACCAATCTCCCAGCTCTAGCCAACCAGCATCAATAGTCCCAGCAATGCAAAGTCCTTGCTTTAGTAGTTTTGGCATCCTGTCAATCACAGCTGACTCTTCAGCCCCAGCCAACCAAAACCACCGAATCTTAAATCAAACTAGCAATGGCCCTGATAAGAGTTTTTAATCTTCCCTCTGAAATTTCACAAGCCAGGCCTCCATCTTCTGCACTGTTCTCAACATTATCTTCCAAGCTCCTATACAACATCCCACAGAGCAGCCCAAAGTTCCAAAGTCCTTCCACAGTCCTCCCCAAAACATGGTCGGGTTGTCACAGGAAGAATACCCCACTACACTGGTACTAATTTGTCGTAGTCATGGTTTCTATTCCTGCACAAACATCATGACCAAGATGCAAGTTGGGGAGGAAAGGGTTTATTCATCTTACATTTCCATGCTGCTGTTCATCACAAAAGGAAGTCAGGACTGGAACTCAAGCAGGGCAGGAAGCAGGAGCTGATGCAGAGGCCATGGAGGGATGTTCCTTACTAGCTTGCTTGCTTCTCCTGGCTTGCTCAGCCTGCTTTGTTATAGAACCCAAGACTACCAGTCCACAGATGGTATCACCCACAAAGGGCCCTCCACCCTTGATCACTAATTGAGAAAATGCCTTACCTCTGGATCTCATGGAGGCATTTTGTCAACTGAAACTCCTTTCTCGGTGATAACTCCAGCTTGTGTCAAGTTGACACACAAAACTAGCCAGTACATTCTTCTAATGGTAATCCATTGTAATGTACTGTTTGTTTTCCTCCTGCCCCCAAGCTCCCAGAATAACAACTTGAACTCAAGATATATATATATATATACACACACAAATACCTAGGCCATACAGCTAGACTCGTTCCCTGACTAGCTAATAATTTAAAATATCCCATTTATACTAACCTACAGTTTGCCATGTGGCTGGCTACCTGTGCTCAGGTACCAAGTGTCTTTCCTCCTTACATCTTCCATGGCGACTGGCTCTGTCCCAAAATTCTTTCTGCCTACTAGATATCCCACCTTCTATTCTACCCTTTCCTATAGACCATAGGTTTTCTTAACTGACAGGTGATATATCCGTACAATACAAGATATTTTCTGCAATCCATGGAGCATTTTAAATGCATCATATGTAGAGATAAGTTTTAATTCAATCCTGACTCTCTGTGAATACATGCTATCAACATCCTCATTCCCCAGACAAGACAACAGAACTTAGAGGGGTCAGTAATGTGCCTGTGGCCACAGGGCTAGAACCAGGGCTTGAGTCTTGGTGTTTGGTGCCTGAGTCTTAGCCATAGGACCTTCTTCTTTTCTCAGATTTTGTCAGTCACCTTTCCTGTCACTGGGACAGAATACCCGAGAGAATCAACTTAAGGAAAGAAAGGCTTATTCTGGCTTTGGGAGATATAGTTCATGAAACTTGGCTCCATTGCTTCTGGGCTCATGAATGGTGAGGTAGAGGTAGAACCTCAGTCATGGAGGGGAACTCTGTGAAAGAGCAAAGTGGCTCACCTCATGACAGTCAAAAAGCAGAGATGGTGTGTGTGAAAGGTCTAGAAATATATACACTTTAAAGACATGCTCTAGCAGCTTTCTTCATCCAATGAGGCATTACCTCCTAATAGCCCATTCAACTATGGATTAAATCCACTGATAAAGTTAAAGCCCCCATTATCCAATAGCCTCTGGAAACAAAGCCATCAAGATTTTATCTTAGACTCAAAGTGTAATAGCCTCTGAGTGTAGGTGATGCTCTGATATCAACTTTCAGCAAGTCTCCCTTTACCAAGAGACACATCTAATTGCCCTCCTCCCCACCAGATCCTGACACACAAGTATCTCTGAACCTGTGAGACTGGAGTGTTGATCCAGATTGTCTAGAGCCTTACAAAACTCTCATTCCCAAAACCCAGCTCTGGGCTTGGCAACACCAACAAGGCTCAGGAAAGCAAGCAGTCTCTCTGAGTCCAGGACTCAGGGACTTCTGGATGGATAGGATGAAGTCACTTATAGGACTTTATGAATCCTGTATGCATCGGATCAGGAATGAGGACTAATTCATTATCTCTCCCACTAAGCTCAACATAATGCCAGGTTGCTCTGGATGGGTTTGATGCACAGGAAAGGGGAACTCGAATCATAGTGTCCTAACTAAGACCCTTGCCTTCTGAGACCCTCGCATCACCTTAGAGAGCTTTCTAGAGTGCTGCCTCACGTGTATCTAGGAACAAGCTTACGAGGTTATTTCACTCTGCTTTATCTCCCAGCCACCGCCTCATCCATCAAGCCTCAGCCGTGCTCCCAGGTACAGCTGCCCTATAATTGCTATTGACTTTACTTCAATGGCCTCCGGGGAAGGGACACTGCTCATTGCTCTGCTACTTGGTCCCAAATAGGTCTCTTCCCTCAGCCACTTGAGTGTCACTGTAGCCCAGTTGTAACTGGCAAGGAGGCTTTTCTCTAATCTGGGTTAACAGAAGAAAGCTATGAAGATGACGAATTACTAAAACTGCCATTCCACATCAGGTCAGAGTTCAATCTTAGGATCAGATTCCTTTCATTGCTCCTAACCTGCCTTCTTTTGACAAAGGACAGACAGCCCTCCTCCCCAGGCTGCCTCAGTGTACACTCATGCTGGATATATCCCAGGCCTCTCTTGGCCTTGGGGTGTTAGCTGAAGAGATGACCTAAATATCTTCTTTACATCCTTAGAGGCAACATTAAATTAAATTTTTGTCAGAGCTATGGACAATGAGAGCATCCATTTGCTTCAAGGGCGAGCTTTTCTCTCTCCCTTACCACTGAGGTATGTCTGGCTCAGATAAGACAATCACAGAACAGCCTGACATTAATCAGTCTCTTCAGTTGGGTCCTACTATCTTATCCATGTGTCCCTTGATAATTAAGGAATGAATGACTTGGCTAAAATCAAGGTGCTCGCCCTGATCCCAGTCCACAGTTTAAACCGGCTATCTTCTTACGTATTCAGATAGCTTCCCCTTCACACCAGAGCTTCTACATTCTTAACACAAATACCCAGCCCCATCAACACTATCCTCCCTTCCTCTGGCCATTGTGTACTCTGAGACCATTAATCACTCTGCTGCCAGGCAGGACCTTTCTGTCACTGAATGTTCCCCTCTGACCTACTCTGTCCATCTCTCTCCTTTCCAGCCTCTGACAACCGAGCTAAACAAGCTCATACCTGTTGGAATGAGGGGTTTAGAACTAATCAACAGGCTTATGGTTCTCCTCTGTTACCCTCCCATGTCCCCCAATATTTAATCTCTAGACTTCTAAATAACATGTCAGACCCTGACAAATCTGGTTTTTATATTTCCTTCTGGGATTTGCCAAGAGGAGGATGTAGAGCAAATCCTGGGAAGAAACAGTTCACAATTAAAGTGGCCAGCCAAGCTTTGCGGTCACTGACCCCACGCCGTCCTATGCATCAGAGAAGCTCTTTGGCTTGCACCCAGACTCCCATAAGGGAAGAGTCAAACCTAAACATGGCTGACTCTAGAGAAGAGGCCCAAACTGATGTTTTTCTTTAAAGCCTACTGCCTAGTTTCTGCAAGGCCTTGGC
Source organism: Uromys caudimaculatus (assembly GCA_028551405.1). Lineage (NCBI taxonomy): Eukaryota > Metazoa > Chordata > Mammalia > Rodentia > Muridae > Uromys > Uromys caudimaculatus. The sequence goes on along the minus strand of CM052709.1, from coordinate 63,617,589 downwards.
CATAGAGGCATGAATGAATTGAGTGACTGCTTCTCAGTAGGAAGCAATATTGTGAAGCAGGCCACTCCTGTTTGCTCTGAGTTCCTTGCAGAATTAGCTCTCTGTGCTAAAAGAGTCACACTCACGGGCCTCCATTCCACTCCCAGGAAACCTCGTTTAATGGTGGCCTGCTGGGAAACATGCCCCATTCTTTGTCATCTAAGACCTGGCAGCTCAAATGGTAGGAATTGAAGGCATAGTTAGAAAGGGTGGTGTCCTAGGCAGGCGGGTAGTGGAGATATTTTTAGGTTGGCAGAGCCTCAGAAAAACCCGTCAGATCACAGAAGTCCTACCACTCTACCTGTGTGTCAGCTTTAAATTTGGATTGAATTTTGGTGGCACAAAAGATTCTGCATCTCCTGCCAGTGGGAGGGCCCATTCCCGTGCCATCCCTGGCTTTTCTGCCCTTCTGGCAGCCAACTGGTTGGACTCAGTCTAACAGAAAATTGGCTTCTGGACCAGTCTCTCTAGCCTGGCCATCTGTCCCAGAGGACAGTTGTGGTGTTGCGTATCTGAGGACCTCCCTGGGCTGCAGATGCTCCAGGAAGAATTTAAAGCTTGCATCCACCTTGGTGCCAGTCCTTAGTAAGATCTGAGTTCTAGAATAGTAACTTCTGGGAAACCAGGACAATTCCTCCACCTCTCTATGGACTCAGAGTATGGGATCCAATACCGTGTGAAGACGTAAAGGAACATGGGAAAAGGCGGGGCAGTTAAAGAGGTGCAGCTTCTGGCCCTGGATCAGCTTCTCAGCAATCATAGGGTTTTAGAAATCACTTCTTTCTGGGTCTTAGTTTCCTCTGTAGAACAAGAAATTTTGGTAGAATGTATCTAAATTTCTTTTCACTTTACTTTTATGGGTGTAATCTGATCCAACAGGAAGATTTGGCTCACTCAGGCAATCTCGACAATGGTGCAGTGGAATTGGAAATTAAATACAGGTATATACTTTATTGGAGGCAGAAGCATTTTTTATTTTGGGGTAAAGTAGTATGGAGGGGTACTGAGCTGTGCTTCGTTCCACTCTGTCAGCTGCTATAGATGAACCCTGGGCACTCAGTCCTGATGCTGGTGTAGAGTTCAGAGAGGGGTGAGTAGAGTGGCCTTGAAAGGAATGTCTTCTTGTCCGCCCACACCGGGGGCTCCGTTCCTCTTCTATCTGTATTAGTCAGAGCACAGTTCATTTGTTGCGAATCCCCAACTATTTGACGGACTAAAGGCAGCAAAGACCATGCACTGCTTCATACACTCACAGCTTGGTCATTCAGAACCGTCTCTCTCTTTCTCCTCAGCTCTACAACCCCTGTGTTTTCTCCAGTCTTAGGTAGATGCGTCTTTTGAGATTCAAAGAGAACTTTGAGGAGCTTCTAGGGTCAAGCACATCCACAGTGAAAGTCTGTGTCAGGTGGAAAAATTTGAGCTGCAGCTAACAAAAATCTGACTCGAAGTAATATGAACAGTAAGGGTCCCCTATGTCAAAATATGAACCCCTCTAAAAGGAATAAGATCCAAGATAGCTAGATGCCTCGGCCATGTCTTCAAGGTGGGGAGTTTTGTTATGCCTTTCATTGCAAATGTTACTTCTTTCAAGGCTTCCCTAAGGCCATACCATAACTGAAATTCCAGATGTCACATCCAGGCACTGGGATGGGCAGGAAAAGAAGTGAAACTGTCTCTTTCCATTGTTTAGAAAAATGAAGGTATGCCCCAGTGTGGTTATATGAATGAGAATGAGCCCCATAGGCTCATATATTTGAACATTTGGTCCCAAGTTGGTGGAACTGCCTCTGGAGCACTAGGATTAAAGGTGTGCACCACCACCATCACCACCACCAAGCTTGTTTTGTTTGCTTGTTTATTTATTACCAGGAATAAGACGCTGCCCCAGTGTGGCTATCTGGGAATGCAAGAGACGATTCTGTTCTCAAAGTCCAGTAGAGTTGGATGCTATTGGCAACTAACTTGAAGAGGTCAGGGTTGCTGCTGAACACCCCACAGTTTAAAACCCATCTCCTGAACCGGACTCCAAAGAACTACCTTGTCCAAGGTGTCAGCAGTGCAAAGTTTGAGAAATCCTGGCTTAGACAGTCACCTGGGGGGAAATAGCTGATATGGAGCCAATCAGCCACAATGTCTTCCAGTCTAGGAGAAAACTGATCCTTGTACTAGCATTTCTATCAAAATCTCGTGATATTTTGTGATATAAAGTCCACCAATGTAGTTGCCTTGGTCACATATCCACCCCTGAACTAACTGTGTGCAGGCCAACGAGATAACAATGCTTGGCATAAGCCTAGGTTATATACTGAGCAAAGCATCTGAGCAAAGCTTGAGTCAACTCTACCAACAGCACATGATCTGAGAGCAAAGGAAGAGTGAGTACTGTAGAGAGAAACAAGAACAGCAACCAACACGAGAACACTGGGCAGCGAACAACAACCTCAGCCCTCTCACAAAGCCAGTGTGCAACAGCTGTTTGCACACTGTCAGAACAGCAGGGCACCAGTGGGAGGCGAGTGTGACACTCCAGGAACACCCAAGACTGGCAGCTGTGGGGTGCTTATTCCATGGGGCGGTGGACATACTATGACTTTCACTTCCTCCATTTGGGCAGCCCTTTATACCTTCAGAGATGCTCAGTTAATCTAAGGGAAAAAACAAACAAACCAGGAACAGAAAAGGAGGAGAGACAGGGAGGAGGAAGAAGGGTAGAAGTGGCAAAATGGGGTACAGGATTTATTTATTCCCAATATTAACAAATAATACAAGCATTATTTGTTCTCAATCTGGATGCCTCCCAGAGTCTCTGTGCCCTGTAGCTTCAGCTGAGTTTGGCCAACAGAGATAAAAAAGGAGAGAGGAGAGATTGTGCTATGTATTCCTACTTTTTTTTTTTCCCTGCCTGATTTGTCAGAGTTCTGGCAGAAGCTACATGCCACTATGACTTATACTTCTGTTGGACAGCTCCCCTAGGACAGCACTTCCTCCTTTTGTTTCACTGGGTCTAAAGATAGTCTAATGGTCCCTTTTTGGATGACTCAAAATTTCCCATCAGTTCCCCCTTTCCCACCTATCTATGTGTAATTAGTACTCCATTAGAAAGTATCTTACTGTATATGTCACCTGGCTTCTCTAAGTTTATTGAATGATACAAGAGGCAGTCGACAAACAAAGAATCATTCATACTAGATTGTCATGACAGGGTAAAACGTGATTTGATTATATAGAATTTTTCACTAGTCTAAAGGATTGCCATTCATGGGCTCATGTCTTGCCTGGGCACACAGTGGAGCTGGCCCTGGAGGCGTGGTGTGGGGTGAGTTAGCCCCAAGGGTGTGAAAGCAGGAGGGTTGATCCTGCCTCTTGATGATGGTGGCATTAGCTGAAGAAGTGCTGGAGAGCAAGCCTTGGTGGAACAGATAAGGGGGAGCCAGCAGGCTGACCAATTCAGCTATGCCCCCCAGGCCCAGAAACATGACTTTGAGTTGACCCACCCCAAAATCTTTATCATCTGCAAAGGGTTGGGACGCATGAAAGGACCAGTCCTGCTGATCCTAAGCTACAGGATCGCCATGACAGGGTACCAAAGGATAACTGGAATCTCAATGAGCATCCAATATTGATGGTGTCACAGAAGCCAGAGATCTTGAACCAGACCAATGACTCATTGCAATGAATATCTGCAAGTGAAGATGTGTGGACAGAGGGACACACGGTGGGACTCACTGTGACGTGTACAGCTTCTACGAAGAGATGTTTTCTATGCTTTGGGTTTGTTGTTGTTGTCGGTGGTGTGTGTGTGTGTTTATTTTGGGGGGGGAGTTGCAAGGACAAAGGAACAGATATGAGGGGATGAGAGATGAGTGGGACTGGGGTGCATGATATGAAACTCAAAGAATCAATTAAAAGTTAATAATATAAATAATAATAATAAATACAAAGAAAGGAATAGCTACTCATACCTGAGGGCTTCATCCTTACACTTGTTGAACTTTCACTAATGTGATGTAAAACCAAGTGAATTTTATTGTGATTAAAAAGTGAAAAAATGGGGTCTGGAGAGATGGCTCAGAGGTTAAGAGCATCGGCTGCTCTTCCAGAGTTCCTGAGTTCAATTCCCAGCAACCACATGGTGGCCCACAACCATCTGTAATGGGGTCTGATGCCCTCTTCTGGTGTGTCTGAAGACAGCAGCAGTGTACTCATGTACACGAAGTAGATAAATAAATCTTTTTTTTTTAAGGTGAGAAATGTAGTGCTATTTGTTACTACAGCAAAACATGACTTATCCCGACTAAAACAGTGACCAAGATAACAATCAAGTCTTTCTGAATCATGAGCCTGTGTCTTTAACCACTGGGCTTACTGCTTTCCTTGTTTCTTCATCAGAGAGACTTCTTGGAAGTTATAACTTTGGAAGGATGGGAGGAGGGTCGAAAAGAAAGGGCTGTTTATTCATGAGAGTTGCTCTTCCATGAAGAAAGGAGTCGGGGAAGGGAAGGATGAGTAAGCAACCTGCCTATTGTTGCTACAGTGAAAACATAAGAACAATGAAAAAATAAGAAATTATAAAGTAATCTTTAGAAAATATTTATAGACAGGACATCAAGGATTTTTGATCTTGGTCAGGGAATTAACCATGGCCACCATTTGCTGGAAATAACTTTGCTACCTTCTCTAGGGAAGTGTGAGTGGGAATGGCTTCTGTTCTGGAAGGCAAGCACCAGTCCTCCTGAAAACAGGACAGAGCTCCATTTGGGTCATTGTCTCCCTGTGTGGTTTCCCTCCTTTCTAGCTCAACAAGGACAACCTATTGGTTTAAGGCTGTTTGTTAATGTTAGCTGCCTTCTTCCTTCAGTCCTGGACCACCACTGTCATATCCCAAGCATGGACAAACCAAATCCTTGTAACTAAGTTTGGAAACAAGCTACATACTGAGGTCAGTATTCATATGATCTCAAGGCATTTTGTATAATAATCACACATTATTTCTATGAAACCCAAGTTTAAACAGATTACGTAGGAGACAAGAGAAGCCACAGTGACTTACTTTTTTTTTTTTTGGTGTTTTTGAGACAGGGTTTCTCTGTGTAGCCCTGGCTGTCCTGGAACTCACTCTGTAGATCAGGCTGGCCTCGAACTCAGAAATCCACCTGCCGCTGCCTCCCAAGTGCTGGGATTAAAGGCGTGCGCCACCACTGCCCGGCGACTTACTTTTTCTGAAGTGAAAAAGATGATGCTTTCAATTTTAGAGACAAAGACTTGACAATAAGGATGGTCCCATCACTGACATATGCACATATCTATTCAGTAGATCAGAATGCCCATATTTTTGTGCAGGCATATGTGGGTCCATACACTGGGAAAGCTATGAGAGGAGTTACTAGTTAGCATGTTTATGCATTTATTGTTAACCATAATTACTTGTTTATTAGAACAGAGGCTTCCCTGCTTATTACAGTCATTATGTCTGTCCGGAAGAGGTAATGTTCTTGAATTTCACAAATATGCAAATTCCACAAACCTAGCCAGCCTCAGTTAGAACCAAATCTTAATGAAAATGCAGAGAAGTTCATTTTCGAGGAGACGTGGAATATTTCCTGCTCTGGAGGATCATAAACTTTCTAAGAAAGGAGTCTGCTGCAGACTCTGGGTTTAGCATTAGCCCGCGCTTTCTTACTGTGCAAAGGAAGTATGTGATATGTGTGTTCTTGTTTCTATTCTCTTTCACCCTCTGTCATAGGAATGAACAATTCCATTTTCTACATAGAGAAAGTAAGACTCTGAGAGGCCAAGAGCATGCTTGAGCATGCCTTCTGCATGTACACACACACCCCCACACACACACGCACACGCACACATGCACACACGTACACATGCATATACCCTCCCTACTCATCCACATACCCCATGTGAGTCCACTGGAGAAGAATATTGGCTAGGCCACTTTTTCCAATGTACATAAACCTAAGAGGTTATGTGAACCAAGATGATTTCTAAAAGGGCCCAGAAGTAGGGTCTCCACAATACAAAAGAAGAGGCATGGCAGCATGCTATGGTGAGTCGGCTGGCAATGAAAAGAGGCTGTGCTGGTTGCTGAGAAAATCTGAAGACACAATGCCTTGCTGGGGAGTTGAAAACTAAAATATATGGTCTAGATGTTGAGGATGAAATTGGCCAAGTTAGGACATTAAAGATCATTAGTTAGGGCTCTGATTACCTGTGATCATTTTTGCTTTTGCAGATTTCTGGGGAACAGAAGTTGTGACCCATAAATGATGCTGAGCATTGAGTGGTCTCTGGCTGTGTTAGTGCCAGGGGTCAGGGTAGCTGTAGTCATAATGGAAAAAGCTGGCTGTCAGTGAGTGTCGTGTGCCAGGCACCATGCAAAGGTTCTGCATTCATTTTCTCATTTAATCTTTATCAAGCTCTGTGGGGTTGGCTCATTTTGTTTGCAAATGAGAAAACAACAGACAGACATTAAATAAAGTGACCAAAATGACAAAATTCACAATTACCAAAATCAAGGCTCAACATCCCCCTTCGCTTGAACCAGCAGAGTTCTGAGATGGGTCTCACGTGCTGGGCACACTCTACAACTCTGGACTTGTTTATAAGACTGTAAACCCTGGATTTAAACAAGCAACTTTGTTGCCCTGAGGTATTTACTTATATGCAGTTCATGAATCTTAAGTGGATAACTTAATGGATTTCTAGCCAATATCCATGTACTAGCTTTCTATTTCAGTAATTAGCTAATCTGAACAGGTAAAATGCTAAATATAGAGTTACTGCTGCAATTAAAAAAAAAAACTTTAAGCAACGTAATTTAGATAATAGTCATATAGCATGCGTTGGTGTAACAAACTCTTGTTAAAACTGATAAAACCCAAGTCTTCAAGACCTTAGATGGTTTGTAAAATCACATGATCAAAATATGTCAAGTGCCTAAATTAGCATGTGATAGGCCACTATTAGTGTTTTTGTTGTTAATTATTTCCAATCTCTTGCAAGGGCGAATGTTGGTGCTTTCTATATACGGAAAAGAGACATACAGTGTGATTTCCCCCAAGAGGAGAGGGTATATAAATTCAAGGTTTTATTATTATTATGTACCTTTAAAAAAAATCAATATTTCTATCTGTCTGGCTATCGATCTACATGTGCATGTTGGGTAGCCATTTTAAAAGCTCTTTTTAAAGCATCGCTGCATTAAGTGGCCCCTCTGTCGGGATGGGCTATTAAGTACATGACTAAAGTTTAAAGCATGTGGGTGCATATTATTGTTCACCTGTGAGCTGGGAGACCTGATGTAAATGCAGATTATATTCTGATTGAAGGCTATAAATCCTGAAGGATGTATACTTCTCAGACACCTATAATTCCATGCACAGTAACATGTGACTCAAACAAGTTTATAGAATGCTAGTGGGGTATGGCCTGTTCTTCCCCATGCAGAACAAAAGTCCCTGCATTCTGAGACCAACTTGTGGAGTGGACAAGTCATAAAAAGAGCCTTGGGAAACACCAACTAACTTTCTCTGACTGACTGAGCAGGCAGCCATTCCCTCAGTACAGTTGGGAAGCAGGTTCCTTCTGGCATGTCCACGGTCTCATTGAAGGCTCACTGAATATTTAATGATACCATTTGCCTTCCCAGAAGAAGCTCTGAAGGGCTGAAACCATTTGTGGGCACAGGAGGTGGGCTGCAGGACTTGTGTTGATATGAAGCAAGTTAGCCAGTGTCATCTCTCCAGAACCATCGCCAAACTAGAAACCCTGAAAGACAGTCCAAAGCTGTGGAGAGAGCAAGGAGAAGAGGCCATCTGGGTGGTTCCAGGCACCGGGGAGGAGCCTTAGAGAGGAAGAAAAAAAAACAGTGCTGAGCTGATTATCAGATGACCATGCCATGTGGTGAGTCGGAAACTGGAGACTTGTTTTTCACTCACAGGGAAGAACTTGGCTCAGATGCAGGTCCACACAAGAACCGTGGAATGGTGAAGGCAGAAAGGGTAGAGTTTCCTTTTTGTTCCCAAATAACTATTTTGAAGATTGAGAAATGGAAGCCCTGGTTTAGCCAGTCTCTAGGGTCATTCAGATATGTAGTGTCCAGTGTTTGCATTCTGTCCACTTCTAGCTCACAGCCTGGTCAGCAACCTGAGTGCTCTTTTAGATGGGTACCACTGAGCTACATCCTCTCACCACCCGTTGCTTTAAATCCTTGATGGTGCCCATGCTCCTATGGAATTAAACTCGCTCCCCACTACTAAATGACTCTACATAGGGTTCTTGCACTATGCTCGAAATTCATCCATTATCTCTCTCCAATCTCCTGGCCTCCAACCAGCCAACTTTCTATTGCTCTGCCGTGCCACCATGGCTATCTTTGCTTGCTGACTGCTCTCTGCCTCAGACCCTCTTACTGGTTTCTTCTCCTTGTTTGCATTTACACTCGGGGTAGTTTCGATTTTCCCCACCAACACACATGCCATTAGTCCTTCCCTATCACATGTCTCTGTTTACGTTCTTTATAGCACTTGTCACCAGAGGAAATTAACTTATTCTACTCATTTTGCTCACTTGTCTCTTTTTCCCACTAAGCTATAAACTATATGAGGTCATAGATGTCTTCCTCTCTATTATATCGCTATCCCTGGGAATAGTGTAGACTTCCTCTTGTAAACAAGCAAATCTCTATTGAATACCTTTTTTATTTCACTACATTGCCTCTTGTTGATAATGATTTGAAAATTACTTTGGGGGCTAGAGAGATGGCTCAGTGGTTAAGAGCACTGACTGCTCTTCCTTAGGTTCTGAGTTCAATTCCCAGCAACCACATGGTGGCTCACAACCATTTGAAATGGGATCTGTTGTGTCTGAAGAGTGACAGTGTACTCACATACATAAAATAAATAAATAAATCTTAAAAAAAAAAAATTACTTTGTACTTATATCTGGAGATAATGCGAACTCACACAGGAGATGAGTTAGCTCTTATCATGGAGGCTGATAGCTGGAAGGTGAGAGCTCAGTTCTTGCTTTTGGAGTCAGGATTTGGAAAAATTAGAGAAATACACACCTGTCTGAGCATTGTCCAAGGTCAAGGTAGAAAACCTGGGCATGTCAACTGATACCGGATGTCTTTATCTATAAGTTATCACTCATTATGTAATAAATTATTCCCAAACTTGATATTTTACTCTCATTTAGGGACACTTCTCTCACTGGAAATTCATTGAGAAAGATGGGATAGGATAACATGAATGAAGAGCAGAAAGAGGACCAGAAACTAAATTCCATTTCAAATTATTACTATCCATTATAGTGATGATGAGTGTGGTGAGGAAGAGCACAAACCTCTCAACAAATATTTATTGAGGACCTACTATGTGCCATCACTGACTTATGCACATAGCATCAAAAATAAGAAAAACCACAAACTCTGCCCTTGAAATCTAAAGTCCAAAAGGGGACATGGAGAAACGACACTGACATCCTTTTCTCATGGGCTCTTAGCCATCTGGGACTTATTCTCTATCATCAGATTCAGTGGGAGCTTCGTAACATTCTCTCCTTCCAAGGTGTTCAGGCTGATATCTGTTCAAAAATGGAGTCTGACGGGGGTGGGGGGGAGTCCTCTGCATGTGTTGGAGGTGGGCAGCTTAGGCTCAGCTCAGATGGCTCCTTTGACTCAGGCTCTGCATGAATGTTTGTAAAGCTGTGGAGTGATTCTGACATCATATCAATGCTCAGCAGAGAAATGGTTCATTTCCAAGTTCACTTACAGGGTGGCTGGCAGGGTTCAGTCCACGGCCAGCTTGGCTATTCACCGGTTGTTAGCTAGAAGATGTTTTCTGTTTCTTATCACAAGTCCCCGCCGTAGCTCACAACCAGCGGCTGGGTTACATGAAGTGAGATGAGACAGTGTAAGTGTGATAGAAAATCAGTCCATGTGCGCTGATCTCTGAAGTGATAATCCTCCCTTTTATGTGCAGTAAAAACTGTTTAAGGCCAGTCACCAGATCCATCCACACACAAGGCAATGAATCTTAGGAGATGGGGAACACTCTCTACCATAAGTCTGCTGGAATTCTGAACTATCTCTTGACATACAATATAGTAGAGCAGACAAACATAACTAAGTAAAGATTCCATGTGGCATCTGGAAATTTAACTAACCTCTAAATAGTGTTGCAGAGTGCCAGGCTCAGTATGGCTCCTTGGAGAATTTTACCATTGACGCTCACCAACTCCCTGAACACAGGCTGCTTTCTTCATGTCAAAATTTGAAAATAAAGCCAACTATGTAAGAAATAGTAAAAAAGAGGAAAATAAAAACTCAAGTCAAGTATATTGGTTCAAATCTATAATCCCAAAACTTGGAAAGCTGAGGCAGGAAGACAGAGTTTGAGGCAGGGCTGGAGAGATGGCTCAGCGGTTAGAAGCACTGACTGCTCTTCCAGAGGTCCTGAGTTCAATTCCCAGAAACCACATGGTGGCTCACAACCATCTGAGATGGGATCCAATGCTCTCTTCTGGTGTGTCTGAAGACAGCTAAAATGTACTCATATAAATAAAATAAATAAATAAATAAAAATTTCAGCTTTAAAACAAAACAACAACAACAAAAAAACCAAACCAAAACAAAACAAAATATTGAGGCAGGCCTGGTTCACATTAGTGGCCTTAATTAAGTTTAGCCTTGGCTACAGTGAAATCCTTCTATTTAAAAAAAAAAATAGCTTTGGCAAACACTTGTCAAAATATATGTTCCTAGGTTGATCCCCAAGAGTTTTAGTAATTTGAAAGTAGTCCCCCTCCTCCACCCTTTTCTTTTCCTCCTGCTTTCTTCTTTCCTTACTTCCTCCTTTCTTCCTGACAGGATTGTACTGTGTACTCCTGGATGGCCTTGAACTAACAATTCTGCCTCAGCTTCCTAGGTGCTGGTGTTACAAATGTACGCCACCCTGCCCAGTAAAAATGTGTCTGTTTTTCCTTCATTTTTAAAGATTCATTTATTTATGTGCATGAGTGTTGTGTTACATGTTCGTATGTGCATATTTCATGTGCATGCATGGTGCCCGTGGAGGTCAGAAGAAGGTGTTGAGTCCCTTGACTGGAGCTATAGATAGTTGTAAGTTGTCATATGAGTGCAGGGAACTGAGGCCAGGTCCTCTGCAGGAGCAAAATGCTTTAAACCAGAGAGTTTTTAAATTTACTCTTTCTCCCTCCCTTCTGTGTGCATGAGAAACATGTTGGTACATATGTGACTCAGCACACGCATGCGTATCAGAGGATAACTTTGTGGAGTTGGTTTTCTCTTTCCACCTTTAAATGGGTCCCAGGGGTTCAACTCAGGTTGTCAGGCTTATAAATACACACTTTACCTACGGCGCCATCTTCCTGGGCCCAAGAGTTCCTATTTTAAATGAGTATTCTAAGTACCTATGAAGAGGGTGCCTGGTTCAGTATAGAATAGATATTAATAATTTGCATATTAATAGAAATTCTGCAGTTATCCTTTAGGGTCCATGCATTTGAAGATGGTCAATGGAGATACTGCAAAAATTGGGAAAGCAAATTATAGGAAAGATTAGAAGACAGATGAATTATGTATAATGCTTGGCTGTGTGATCTCAAGCTCAGAGCTCTCTAATTCCTGTAAAGCCTCCTCTGTCTTTGGCACACTCTGTCTAGGCAAATGAGAACAATAGCAGCCAGCTTGGAATCCCTTAGAGCTTCCCTGTTTAGAGAATTAAGTACAATGGCCTCTAGAATGAGTCACACTGTATGTCTAAGGGTCCTAATATTTCTTCCTAGACCTATTCCTTCAATCTCTCATTCCTTTACTCCTCCTGAAATTCAGATGACCCCAGCATCTTTGTATGTAATGAAATATATCTGAAAACAACCTCGTTTAAGAGGATAAATCTATTAAGGAGCCGAGAACTTTCTGGCGTGAAATGAAAAATATTGATTGCTTCCTACCTGTTAGCAATGAAATCCCATCCAGTTAATTAACCTGCTCAGGGATAAAGTTTATTTTTGCCCTTCACCTTCAGTTCCAAATCTTTAAAGCCATTAAAACAAGTACCCAGTCAATGAATAAATCTCACAGAGGGGCATTTAGAACCTTCTAGACACTGGCTCCGCTCACCTTCCTGCCTTTACTTTCAGTTCCTTGCCTCCGAGCACCTTCTAGCCTAACCGAATGGAAGGGCTGACATATTCTGTGTTCCTGGTGCCAAGAACGGTTTCCTTCTTCTGAATTCTGTCTTTTAACTCAGCTTGGATGTCATCGCTTGAAAAGGCTTTCCCAGAACTCTGGCACTGATCCTACTCCCCCAGCCTCTTCCCACCTCTCCTGATTGCTGCTGAACTGTAGGTATGACCCCCCTATTCTGAACACTCCTACAACTTTTTATACTTTGATAGCACGTATTGTGTGCCCCACATTATGATTATGCCTGTGTTTCTGGCATGAGACTCTTGAGGACTCAGCTCAAACCAATTCCCTTGTGTGTTCCCGTATCTCCCAGCACCATTCCTTACCTATGATTGGTGTTCAGTAAATGTTTTCTGCGTGTTTCAATGGAGACCCATTGATTTAACATTTTCTTTATGGTTGTGTTTCCTCTTGAGGCTCATGATCCAACACTAACACAGTGGGAGCCTAATTCAGGGAGATGTTCTGCAGGATTCATATTATAGTCCAAACAGAATTCACAAGGTTCTCTCTTTCTATAGACAATCCAATTGTTCTCCCATTGTTAGGAGCTTTCTAGTTATAGAAAATTTTCACTTGCACTAGCAGGGTGGAACAAGACGGTCTTCTTTTGGCCATCATCCATTTCTACAGCTCTGAATGCAGGCTCCAGATGTGGCTTTTCTATCTCCTGTTCCAGTTCACTGCACAACACAGCAGAGATTAGTATTTCATAGTTATAAAACCTTAAAACTCAAATTTAGATGCAACATGTACTCAGTCATGTTTACACTGAAGGGCGGAAATACACAGCTTCATTGAAAAAAGGCCATTGATGCATTAGGTCTTTCCTCCGATCCCCTGCTGGTCTTTGGGTGCTGCACAGTATGTTGCTGATGAAAATACAAATACTGGTCGGTGCAAGGAGGTCTAAGTTATACAGAGGGAATCAAGCATGTGATGAGGTCAGTTTTATAGAGCGATGTGCACAGAGCCAGAGTCAGATACAGGGTAATGTAGAACACAGGTGCTTTCAAATTAAGTTTATTCTACAGCAGTATTCATGCAAGTATCAATAATGTAAGCATTGTTTTAATGTTATTAAAACATTGGCATTGTTTTTTATCATATTTATTTATTATATGTGTGTATGTGGGGAAGCATTGTGTGTCAGGATACACACATGGAAGTCAGAGAAAAAGTTGTAGGAGGTAGTTCTCTCCATCCACTAGAAATTCCTAGGACCAAATTCAGGTAGGTCAGGCTTGGGGGTGAGCATTTTCACCTGCTGAGCCATCTTGCTGGCCGGGCACTATTTTCATTTTATTTTATTTTATTTTATTTTATTTTATTTTATTTTATTTTATTTTATTTTATTTTATTTTATTTTATTTTATTTTATTTTTCTGGCATCATTTTCAAATACTGAGCAGGATCTCAGCATTCATGTCAGGTGCTGAGACATGATTCAGCCAAGCAGCCATGTTTGGTTGGCCAAAACCTAGAGATAGGCGTTTGCTCCCTAGGGCTCAGGGGAATGAACCATTCATGGAAACACGGACAAAAGGACAGTTTCCTTATGACTCATTGAGTCGAGCTTTCCTGCCAATGATATTTTGGTGTGGTGATTTTACATTCCACTCTGTCTATAGCTTCAGAATTTCTAAGTGCATTAGCATAATTAGCCCAGCCGTGTAGGTGACTCATTGGAGTGTGTTTTGAAAGTCTGTGACCCTGCAGGAGTGGCAGGGGTGGGGTGGGAGTCTAAATTATAAATGGCCAAAGTCTGCAGTTGTAAACACCAAGTATTGATACAGCCTGGTTTTGGCTTCCTTCCCTCTGGGTCTCTTTGCACTTAGGAATGCTCTTCCGCTCATTGGAAATGCCTGGACAAGGATGGGTAGAGTGGTACAAATGAGAAAGGGCAGAGGAAATTAATCTCTCTTCGCTGGTGGCTCTGTGGAAGATTTGGATAGGGGAGGGCTAGGATATTAGTTAGCATGAGGTTATATTATTGCCCTGGATTCTTATGACTCACAGCCAAAGAACATGATGGCTTGAAGAAAAGATGACGATGGTAATGGTGGCTATGTAACAAATATGTATCTTACCTCAAGCCTAGGCAGATTAGGTTGATTTAGGCATATGGGAATAAAAATGAATCCAAAACATAATGCAGGGTCAGGGAGAGAGGAGGGGGGGGGACAGGAAGAGATGGGAGAGGAGAGGAGAGAGGACATTTCCTTTCTTGTTGCAGTTTAAATTCTAGAAGGCAAAAAATGCTTGAAGGTTTAAAAAGAACTCATTTTCTCATGAGTTCTTAAGTCATGAGAGATTTAATCTCCATCAGGTGCCAGCTTCAATATGGAAGTCACAAAACTTTATCTTTTCCAAAGCTACTAAGTGACATCTACTTCAAGTGCGCATAAAGAAGAGAGAGAGCATCATGGATTCTGGTTAAAAGGGAACTGCATTGGGTGTGTATGTGCTGAGGGAAGTGGTGAGAGGGAACGATGGGCAGGGAGCTTACGAACCGTACTGTCCACCGGGATTCTTTCTATCTGGGAAAAGATGTGGAGTGAATACTCGCATCACTCCACCACCCAAGGTCCCCTTTTGCCTTTTACTCTTCACTGCCTCCTTCCTCCTCTCCTAAATCCCTCCTTCTCTTCGTACCTCCCTTTACCCTGGTTCCTCCCTATCCTCTTCCTTCAAACAGTTCTCTCTTCTCCCGTGGCTCCCTCTCTCCTAGTCTCTCGCTCTTTTCCCTCCTCCATCCCTCAGCGGCGTCTGCGTCAGGCCCCCACTGGCGTGACGCGCGGGGTCTGGGTGGGAGCTGTCCACTCACCCAGGTGCTGAACGCAGCAGCGGTTTCACGGCCGCGCGGGTGGGAGTAGCTGGGTGCCTTCTCTGCTCTAAGAAGCTTGTTTCCAGTTCTCGGACCGTCAGCCTACGGCCCCGGCACCTCCCTTCCAGCACCACCCCTTTGGGAACTGAGCCAGGGGGGCAGCAGTCGCGGCGGCGGGTGCTGAGCAACGGCGGAAGACAACACCTGGCAGCAGGCTGGAATCTGATTTGCTACCTTTTCGGCTTTTCTAAGAGATATATTTATATACGGTTCTGGGGAGTCTCCAGGACCAAGCTGGAGCCAAGTGCCGTCTGTCTGACCATCTCGACCACACCGTCTCTATTCCTCCTCCCCACCTTCAGCTTACACCGCAAACAAGCCTTACCTCGGTGCATCTGCGAGAGGTAGCAACAGCAAGCGAGCCTAGCCATCCAGAGGCAGCCGGAGGAAGGAGGGGCGGCGTGGGGGTGGGAGCAAAGAGCGGGTCGAGGCCGCCCAAGGTGGAGGGAGCGGGGGCAGAGCTGTCGACAGGACCTGGCAGCCGCCCTCCTCCACCCCCACCCACCAGAAGCACTCTTTCCTGATTATCCGAGAACTGAATTGTTCCATTAGTATTATTTTATTTTTTATTCTCCCCATCACTTTCCCACAGCCCCTACCCCCACGCCTGCCTTGTCTCTGGTTGCATGGCAGCACTGCCCGGGCGCGGGGGCTCAGGGCCAGCCCCTCGGGAAGGAAGAGGAGGAGGATCATGAAGCCTGGAGTCGCGACCGCGCTGGACCGCGGGCAGCAGCCAGAGGACCAGCCGGAGCAGCCCCCGCCTGGGAGACACCAGGACGCCGACCAGCAGTCGCTTCTGCCGCCACAGCAGCAGCGCCGGGCGCGTGCAGACCCAGAGCAGCAGGAGGAGGGCGACAGCGACCCAGAAGAGGACGAGGAGAAAGCGAGGCCACTTTCCAGCCCGGACCTGCCCATCCTCCGGCTCTCAAACCTCGCCCAAAGGGACCTTTGATGGAACCAAGGGGAGGGGCCTCCGACTTACAGACTGCAGCTGGAGTGGGCTGGGGGCTGAGATCATGTAACTATTCCTTTTTCCTGTCCCCTCCCACACGCCTCTCTTCGCTACCTCCTTTCTCTGATCCTTCTGTCACCTTTTCAACCCCAAACACACACCCTTCCTCTATTCAGGACCCTAGGCTCTGGAAGGCAGCAGCCCTCCAAGGGTTAAGGATCTGCTTCTCCTCCATTCTTTCCTGGTCCACCGTCCTATACCCCACCTCTTCTGTGTAGCCTTTTGGCTGCATAGGCGAAGCACAAGGCGAAGCTCTTTGCCCAATTTCACCTACAACCAGCCCCCCCAATTCCTCTTTTAAAAGCAACTCTGGTGCTGCTGGGGGTTTAATAGCCCTGGTTTTCTGCCCAAGAGAATTAGAACTTCTCCTACCCCCACCCAATCTTGCCTCCCCACCACTACCACTTTGTACTACCTGAGGCAGTCTATCCTCTCTCTCTCTCTCTCTCTCTCTCTCTCTCTCTCTCTCTCTCTCTCTCTCTCTCTCATGTGCAATTCTCATTTCTTTACTGAGCTGGATTCCCGAAGCTGCTCCAAATTTGATTTATACCCACCCTTTTCTATTAAAGAGATTTACCACAACTCAGAGATCTGAGAAGAACCTAGCAACCTTTCTTTGGGAACTTTTAACAATTAGACATTGGTCATGCATCTCAGCCTTGATGCTTCTTCTATTACCCTGCTCCCAGTAGTGTTCTGGGGTCAAAGACAGAAAGGAGACAGCAGCCAGAACTAAGTCTGAGGTCGGGGCGGGGCTGCTAGAGCAAGAAAAACTTTTTTTTTTTAAACTTTGCATTTCCTTCGAAGCATTTAGAATCATTGACTCACAGTTGTCAGTCTAGGGGTAATTGATTTGCTGCTTGGAGGGGTTCTAAGAAGAGCCAATAAGAAAGGAAGTTCCTTCACCACACAGGAACACTGTGGACCCCAAGCCCCACCCTACCCACCTCTTCAAAGACTCCAGCTGCCTCTCTCCAGTCCTCTGCTTCCCTATCACATGCTCATGCCCCTGGGTGGGCTGCTGTGGTGGTGCTGCTGCTGCTGCTGTGGCTGGTACTACTGTGGACTGTGCACCCCAGTTCCCCAGATGTTGCGCCACCAGGGTCTCCTCAAGTGCCGCTGCCGAATGCTCTTCAATGACCTGAAGGTTTTCCTACTGAGGCGCCCCCCTCCAGCGCCCCTGCCCATGCACGGTGACCCCCAGCTCCCTGGTGTGGCGGCCAACAACAACACCCTTCCGGCTCTGGGGGCCGGGGGGTGGGCAGGCTGGAGGGGCCCCCGAGAAGTGGTGGGCAGGGAGACTCCTCCTCTGCCACCTCTACCACCTTTGCCTCCTGTGGAAGATGACTGGGATGGCCCAGCCACAGGGCCCCCTGCCTCCCTGCTCAGCAGTGCTTCCTCTGACGAATTCTGTAAGGAGAAAACTGAGGACTGCTACTCTCTAGGAAGTAGCTTGGACAGTGGTATGAGGTCTCCCCTCTGCCGCATCTGTTTCCAGGGACCAGAACAGGTGAGTCCTCTCCCCTTCCCCTGCTTTGGTGTGTGATATCTCCAGCCGTGCAGACTGCCGGTTAATTATTTGCCCCAGGGAACTATTGTGCTATGTCTAATGTCAGGGGCTGCAGTGTTTCGAGTTTCTCAATGTTTCTGGTGGTGAAGCTGACCAATAGATGCCCAAGGGAGCCTGCTTGGTAACAAGCTCAGCTGCCCTTTGACTTTGCACTCTCTCCCAAAGAAAGTCTTTTCAATTTCATCCCCAAAACTTCCATCAGCACCTCAGAACAGGAGATCCAGAAGCAATGAAATATGAGCCTCAGAGGGAGCTTCAAGCTTGTTGCTAAAAACCCACTTTCAGCCGGTTTCTTGCTAGTAAAATCACACACCCCACCCCAAGCCCATATTTAGCTCTGCATTCAAATTTCTTCCTTTCCTGAAACTGTGACAAGATTATGCTCTTGCTTCCTATTCTCACGGATTGAAGTACAAAGATCCTGTTTGCTTGGGTTTTGTTTTGTTTTGTTTCTTTAAGACTACCTCAGTTTCCCAAGACACTTCTTGGTGGTCTTGCATTTTCCTTACTGGAAGCAGATACTCTAAGTCAGAGTGAGTTTAAGAATCTTGCTAGATCTCCCCCTTGCTGTCCCTTAAACTTTCCCCATCCATGGCATGGAACAGAGATTTTTTTTTTTTTTCAAGTCAGGCAAGTTCTCCCTTATCTATTCAGATCTCCACAGACAGCTCTCCTGTCAGTCCACTGACTGTCTGGTGTCCACTGGACAGATGTACTAATTCCTATCAGTCCTGACTGGTGAGAACACATAACAAAGAGTCCCAGGTAGAAAAGCTCACCTGTAAATCAGGTTTGGCTAGTGATGCAGGAGAGGGGACATCTGACTGGGCTGTGGGAGGGTTCTGTGTTCACCTCAGCGACTTCTTCAGCAGTCTGGGTCTTCCTGGATAGGTGTCAGTGCGGCAGGATGCTACATTGGTGCTCCTGATAAACCCTGTTCTTGCTTACAATGCGAGCTGCAGGCTTAGCTGACAATTTCATTCATTTTCCGCCCATGTTTCTGAATGGGCAGAGCACTTAGACTGGTGATGCCTGGGGCTGCAGCCTGGGCATTATGAAAGGAAATAGGGAATAAGTCTCTCAGAGAGACTGAGGATTGGGCTCCTCCTTCTTATGACTCTGATAACTTGAAGCAGCAAGGAATGCTGGTGGGCAAGGAGGTCCACCTTGCTCGTTCACTGCCTTTCTTCCAGCGCATTGCTCCATCGCTAATACCAAGCTTCTGTAGGTGTGTGGGTCTGTGGCTAATGGCAAAGATGAGCCTCACTTTGAGTCAGGATTTGTCTCATCCAGGGGCCTCCGCTTTTCCAAAACATAGAGTGATTTTGCTTATTAACTTCCTAAACTATTTCTTCCTTCTCCCATATGGGCTGGCGCGTGTGTGCATATCAGAGGGGCTGTTGGAAACGTGCCTTCTGGCAACAGCTCTCTTGTCTCTAGAAAACAGCAAGTCTTGGAACGTGTGCTGAGATAATATTTCACCTGCTGTGAAGTATTCTTCAAATAACTCTATGTCTCTAGGCCTCTTTTCCAACTTCCATGAGATATCACTTGCTTCCCATATCTTTCCTTGGTGGGAGAGCCCAGAAGTGTGAAAATACCTTGTAAGAGATTAACATATGATTAACATGGTTTTTTTTGTTTTGTTTTGTTTTTTGACCATAAAAGCTGTATTTTATTGGAAAAAGAAAAAAAAAGATCATAAGCAATACTATGAAATGCCCTCTTGTGGTACAAGGTCTGATCAACGGTTGGGGACTTTTGTTGTTGTTTGTCATCTTTACTATGTGTCATAAATGGAGTTTGGAATAAAGGAAGGCTAACATCACTAGAGGAACAGGTTCTCTTATTATGCGGGAGGGTGGGAGGGGCTGTGTCTGCATCGAGACCAGAGCAAATCAAGCCCTTCTTAACGATGGTTGTCATGTTTGGGAGGCTTTATTCATGGTCAGAGCCAAGTTGTTTTCATGGGACTGTGTTCTACTGGTAACTAGAGAATGCGTGTGTTAGATCAGAGAACACGGTTTCCCACTTTCTTCTCACTTTTCTTCACAGAATTTCAATGAGGAAGGAAGACAAAAGAGAGAGGCTGGGGTCCTCTAGAGGAAGATGAAAAATGAGAGGTGGGAGTAGAGAAGGAAAGAGAGGGAGATGGAGAAGTAAGTGGTCAGGTGGGGAGGAGGGGGAGAGACGGGGGGGGGGGGGAGAGAGGGAGAGGGAGATGGAGGGGGGGAGAGATGTGAAACAGTTGTCTCTGCCTGGTCTAAGAGAGGAGTGATCTGCCACCCAAACAGCTGAGTGTCTTGGTCTTTTCCATGTTCAAACAAAGGAACTAAAAACTTCCCCTCCCACACACCACGCTCTCGTTTGCCGCTACTCTGAGATCCAAAGATTGACAAAAATAAAGATGTGGTCTCTTCTTGCAATGTTTACAGTAATGTGGTGAGGGGATTACGGGAGGGCTGCTAAATTCACACCTGCAGGTTTCCGCAGAGGACTTTGTATCCATTCACCCATGCACATGGATGCAAAGCCATAGCACGCTGTGGCACCAGTATCTGTGAGGGAACAGAGCAAACCAGATCTCTGCTGTGGGGAAGCTAGCCTTCCAGTGGGGACACAGAAATGGGCAGATGAGCTAGCAGACAAACAAGGTGATTTCAGATGAAGAAGCACAGCGAAAACAAGTGAGATAGGAACAGTCAGTAAGATGAGTTAAGCATGAAGGAGGAGGAAGGGATGAGACACGTGTGTCCATATTCCATGGGACAGACAGGAAGAGCCTTCATAAGAGCTGACACCTAAGTGAGGAGGAGGACCCAGCAGGGTGTGGACTGGGGGAAAAGCATTCCATTGAAACAACAGACTCCCAAATCCTAATGTGAACAGACTTAGAATATCTGAGAAACAGTGGAGGAGATCTGGGAGAAGGAAGACTAGGGTATGAACAAATGCCTTGAGAACCTGTTAGCGCCTTGCTGGAAAGTTCCTAAGTAGCCATTTTGTTCTCCTCTCAGGCATTTGTTCCAATAAGACCATGTTCAAAGACCCATGAGAGTGTATGGCAGGGGCTTTTGTATATCCCTCCACTCTCTACTTGTGGCTAATCCTGTCTAATACCCCTGGAAGAGCAGTGCACCGTGGTTGGTAAGCTGAGGCTGACTGAAGCCAGATGGCCCTCATTGGAGTGATGAACTAGTTACATGGCCGAATGGTGTGTTTCCTCAGATTTCTCGTTTGTAAAATCCCCCACTTTGTAGGGTGACTCTGAACACCAAGTCAGATACTACAAGAATAGTTGTGGCAGTGTTCTGTGACTGTTTATTTCTCTCAGATGCATGACAGCACTCCCTTGCTTTGTTAAAGTGTGCCCCAGCTCACAGGCTGGCAGGAGGGCTGAGGACTTTCATGGATGGCTTCTCTTGCACATATTACACTCTAGGTACCGAGTGTTGTCCCTTCGTTTCAAGCACCGAAGGCTTTATTAAGAGCCAACTTAGGCCTGCTGCTTTGCTGAACAGGGGCTAAGAGACCCATGTTAGATGCAGCCTGGTCCTCTAGGATGTCATGGTTTAGCCCAGACATCACAGGGTCTGACAGAGATCAAGAACACACAGATGATGAACCCGACTGAATGTCTTTATTATCTGAACAAGAAAGAGGCAGGTTTCCAAACAGCCAGTGGGGTGGATACCTATTCAGAAGGACAGGAATGGAGGATTCGCAGGGATTTGCTACTTTCCCCCCAATTAGTCAGGAAGGCTTCTCTGTTGCTGCTGAAGACCAAGGGAGAAGAAACAGATTCAGGCTGAAAGGTTGAGGTTTGAAAGGAAGCAGCAGAAGAGATGAGAGAAAGTGTACCCGCTCAAAGAGTGAAACCACCTGCTAGATGGGAAGTGTGGGATGCCTGGAGGTGGGGCTACTGGCCAAGGATGCAGCCCAGAGCAGGGCAGGGAGGAGCTGCATATTTTAGATCTAAGGAAAAGCAGGAAACAGGTCTTGGTGAATTTAACAAACTTGGGTGCCTTTCATATTCTTTGGGGCTGGCATCCTGAAAGCTCTGTTCACATGGAGCAAGAAAAATGAGAAAGGTTTTAGCCAATGTAGTGGGTTATTGGACCATAGAATAAAGGTTTTACATGGTGAAGGAGAACCTGCCAAATGCACTGAGAACTCAAAGGTGGAGATGGAGAAGAACAGTTCTGGACCAGATAGTGTATTTATTCTTCTAAGAATGGCAGTTTTGTTTTGTATTTCCTCGTGTGCTTACTACATTATTGGCTCCTTACATAATGAACAAACCCACACCTAAAATGCACAGATCTTAGGCAAAGATGATAGTAAAAGCTCATGTACTGTAGGCTAAAATATTTACAAGTAATAAAGCCAGCTAACCAACTGTTAAATACGGTCCATTCTACCCTCTCAACCTGACTACTGTGCCTTCAAAGCAACCAGGAGAATGAGTTTGAATCTACAACTTTTAGATTTATCTGAATTCTGCATTAGCCAATGGAGATAGCCTCAGATCACTCTGATTCTAAGTTCTATCCATATCATTCCCTGAGAAATAGCTTCGTCCCCTAGACCTCTAGCCTAGGAGGGAAGTTCATAGAGATGAAGAAGAAAATCCTGCAGGTCCTAGGAGCAGACTTGTGTATATCTAGGCAGGAACTCCAGGTTCCCAGGTAGTTGGAGCACATTCCAGAAGAGGCACATGGTTCCTTGACCTTTCAGACTCCTCTGTGGACCAGTGTGCTTGTAGAGGGGACAGCTATTAACCTCCTAAAGCCAGGGACGCTTGCCTGGGTCACTATGAAAGGACTCTAAGATCCCGGAGGGAAGCAACCAGATCATGAGATCTCAGCTCAATTCCTGGCATGTGCTTCGCGTTCTAAATTAACTCATGAAATGCTTGCTCAAGTGGACGTATCCACAGTCAGGGTAACTGAAATAAAAAAGAATGTTTAGGAGGAAAACAAAAACAAAAACAAAACAACCAAACCCAACCAAAATCACTGCCATTCAGTGTTGAAAGCATGTTGTCTGAAAGAAGGTTCACAAAACCCAGTGCCTTGACCAGTCAGGGATTTCCACAGAAGTCAGCTTGGGTGTTGATACTATAAAGTACATTCTATCAAAGCTAAGCAAAACAGTATAGGCTGCCTTTGAGGGAAAGTATATAGATGACTGGGTTGAGATGACTCAAGATCCCTTCTTGATTTGAGAGTTTCAGTTCACAAATGGTATTGTTGGGAGAGTCCACGCGATCTCTTAAAATCTAAGCAGAAAGAACTGCACCTGTCCTTCTGCAAGGCTTGTTTCATAGCGGGACATCTTGGCCCAGTATACAGAGTAAATGGAGTAGTCTAATGTGTCCTTAACAAATGAATGGACTCTGTCATGTGTTTATAGGAACTCGAAGTTGTTGGTAGTCATATGATTGGTGCACTTGTGACTTTTTGCCATGCACATACCAGGGTAGAGGAGCAAGCCCTTCATGGCTAATCAGCAAGACACCATGGTGGACTGAACAATACAGATTCATTCCAGGAAAGATGGTCACCACCTTCAGATTTTTCCTTGCTGTCTTTTAGTTTTTACCTCCATTCAAAGTTTCTAATTCAGTTTCTAGCAGTCCTGCTAAACGGGAAGCTCCAAGGACCCTGTCTTCATCCTAGACCCTCACTAATGCTCTCATTGTCTGTTGGGCGATGGTATAAAGATGGTCAAATCTCACAGTCGGGTGCCTGGATAGTTTGCATTTTTGTGTATTATTGACATGCACACACCATGCTTATGAAAGGACACACACACACACACACACACACACACACACACACACACGCGCGCCGAGACAGACAAAGACCCAGGGATCAGTTTGGGGAAGACAGCTGTATAGTACAGTTCTAAAATCAATTGTCTGTTGAGTCTCCACATCAGTGGTTTTCAACCTTCCTAATACTGAGATCTTTTAATATCTTCATGTTGTGGTGACCCCAACCATAAAACTATTTTTTTTTTTAAAGATTTATTTATTTATTTATATGTACACTGTAGCTGTCTTCAGACACCCCAGCAGAGGGCATCAGATCTCATTATGGATGGTTATGAGCTACCATGTGGTTGCTGGGATTTGAACTAAGGACCTTCGGAAGAGCAGTCAGTGCTCTTACCCGCTGAGCCATCTCTCCAGCCCCCATAAAACTATTTTTATTGCTGTTTCATAACTGCAGTGAGTTTCTGCAACTGTTTCACTACTGTTATGAGTTGTAATATAACTATCTGATATGCAGGATATCTAATATGCAACCCCATGTGAAAAGGTCATTCAATCCCAAAGGGGTCATGACCCACAGGTTGAGAACCACTCTCCATTCGATGCTCACTAGAGTAATCTTGCACTAGTCAATCTGCATCAGTTTGGGGAGCACTGAGGATTTATTGGGTGTGGCTTCAGGCTCAACCATTCTTTGTTTTTTTTGTTTTTTTGTTTTTTTTGGTTTTTCGAGACAGGGTTTCTTTGTGTAGCCCTGGCTGTCCTGGAACTCACTCTGTAGACCAGACTGGCCACGAACTCAGAAATCCACCTGCCTCTGCCTCCCAAGTGCTGGGATTAAAGGCGTGTGCCACCACTGCCCGGCTAGGCTCAACCATTCTTATAGAGAGTTACTTAATACAGTTGGGAAGGCAGGAAGTTGTGAAATACGGACTCCAAGTGAGCCCGAGAGAAGACGAACATGGGGGAATAGATGAGCTCATGTGTGTTGGAGAAGTCCAGCTCTGTCCTTTGAGTTTAGGGGAGGAAGGGAGGCCGAAGGAAAGGGACATACTCAAAGGGCCGTAGAAATGAGCGAACACTTCTTGTTTGCTGGGAAGAAAGCAGAGATGGAGGTGAGCCTGGATGTAAAGGAGCTGGCAAGTGACTATTGTGTGCCCAAGCTACATAGCATCCTCGCCCTATGATGTATTGTATGCAAGCCAGGATTTGCATATGCATAGTGCATATCTGACACCTCCTTGTTTGGATGTGAAAAGCAAAAGTGGGTGTATACAGAGGGTACACAACCTTGGGACAAAATCGCGTAAATTATATTTTTTTATATTTTATTATTAAATTATATTATATTTTGGGATATTTTTACTTGTTCTTTGACAATCTCATACATATGAATATATATCGATCCTATTTACCCCTAAGTTCCCTTCCCACTCCCCCGAATATTCCCCCAAATATCCTCTACTTCATATCTTCTCCTTCTTTTTCCTTTTATAACCCACTGAGTCCAATTACTGTGGCCTGTTAGAATGCTTGACCGATCCTGTTGGCTTGATCTTGTGTGGGCAACCACAGCAGCAGTGAGCTTATGAGTACAGTGACCGTATCATGCCCAGAAGACAGCATCTCAGAGCCCTGCTCCCATCATCCATCTCTGACATTCTTCCCTCCTCCCTTTCTGCAGTGTTCCCTGGGTCTTGAGTTGCAGGGTTGATATAGATATCCCGTGCGGGGATTATACTCAACAGTCACCTCTCAGCACGTTGATCAGTTAAAAGTCTTTGCATTAACTGCTCACGTCAGAGATGCTTCTTTGGCCAAGATGAGAACATTAGCCTATGATATAAACGGAGATATTTAGAAGGCAGTTGGACAGCATGTCTATGCTGTGAAGCAACAGTAGTCGGTTCTTCACTAGGTCCCTTGGGCTCCCAGGCTGTGGGTTTTTGACCAGGTTTATAGTATCAAGTATGACTTTCCTCATGAGGAACAGTCTCAGATCCAATCAGAAAGCACTTGATTATCCCTCTAACCTTCATGCCATGGTTGTATGGTGGGTGTAGTCGGTATGGTAGCATTCATGGTTCAGCACTGGGCACTACCACTGATGACTTTGTCCTCCCTGTGGCCGCCTTCTGGTACTATCAAAATTAGCCAGAATGGAGGAAGTTTTCTGGTCAGTTCTGGCTTAGTTTCTCTGTTCTATAATCCAAGTGTATAGCATTTTTAACAAAAGGGTTTTACCATCAGTTACGGTAACAACAGCAATAACCTTTGTTGTTTGAAGGATCCTTACATAGAGTCTCCATGACTGATAACTTGTAGGGAGAGATCCAGTCTTGGCAACTGCTAGTCCATGTCTTCTGGGGGAAAGCATCGTCAACCCATGCAGGTCATCTGTGTTCAGACTCTTTCTAATACTTTGGCTAAACTGGAACTCACTACGTGGACCACGCTAGCATCAAACTCAGAGATCTGCCTGCCTCTGCCTCCCAAGTGCTAGAATTAAAGGGACATGCCACTTTAATACAATTTTTTAAAGATTCATTTTATTTTTAAGTGTGTGTTTGTGTGTGGGTGTGTGTAGATAAGTGCAGGTGCACCAGAGGCATTGGGTCACCCTGCAGCTGGAGTTACAGATGGCTATGGTCCACCTGATATGGATCTTTGAGTCCTCTGCAAGAACAATATATGCTCTTAACTATAGACCCAGCTCTCCAATAATCTCCCAATTGCATTTTAACAATTAGCTTAATCATTGAGTGGGCTTTCATAATGTTTTTCCAACATCCTTAGGCCAACCCACTCTCCACAGACTCCTCAATTCTCTCCCACTGCCCCAATTCCAGCTTAAGCCTTAAATCCCAAGTATTCCTTCTCTAGGTTTGGATCACGTGTGGACTATTAGCCCCTCATTACTTAAGGCCTCTTCCCTTCCCTACTCAAAAGCCCCGCTTAGCTTCCTGACTTCTATAGACTCCAAGTTAAACATGCAAATCTAAAACTTCAAAGCTGGCATCTACATATGAGAGAATATTTGTCTTGCTGGGTCTAAGTATAATTTATATTTTGAGTACCAGATAGAGGTCATCAGAGAAAAAGTGGAGAATCTGAACATATAGGTTCTGCCAAACTTTAGGATCCAAGGAGTTACCTCTTGCCCCATAAAAGGGTACCTAATTTTAAACTCAGCTAATTGCTTTCATGAGAATTCCTTCCCTTCCCTTTTCTTTCTTCTCTTTTTCTTTTCTCTTTTTTCTCTTCATTCATTTGTTAATTTGTTTATTATTTATTTATTTAGACAACATCTCTCTATACAGCCCTGGCTGTGCTGGGACTTACCATGTAGACCAGTCTGGCCTTTGAACTCACAAAGACACGCCTGCCTCTGTCTCTCAAGTGCTGGGATTAAAAGTGTGTGCCACCATGCCCAGCCTCATAAAGATTTCTGACTCTAGACTGTGTGAAGTTGGCAGTTGAAGCTAACCAGGACAGAAACTAAACTCCATACTTGGTGTTTAGGATTAAGAGGAACAGGAAAATCAATTAGCAGTACTGGCTTAGGTTACACAATGGACCAAATACTCAGTACTGGTCCATGGAATTTCAAGTTGTCTACATAATTACTGAGAAAGACAGATCAAATTATTTTCCTCATTTATAGAAAGGTTAGCTTGAATGTGATGAAAGAGAATCAATATCTACGGAGCCCTCTTGAAGCTGCCATCATGCTAAGACGTGACTCTGCATATAGTAGAAGCTTAGTAATTGTTGAATCTTTCTCCTTTCTGGAACATGTTCATCCCATGTTAATAATGCTATCATGCTATCTTTGTAGTCCCTAGTATATTCATTGTAGAAAGTGTGTGTGTGTGTGTGTGTGTGTGTGTGTGTGTGTGTGTGTTTGTGCATTCACATGTGTGTAAATTAAAATTCCAAATATGAAGCCTGTGTATAACCTCTGCAGAGCCCAACCAACTTAATTTTCTGATGTGGCGAGGACAAATACTGATGACTGTTTTTCTAGCAACCATAGCAATCATTATCTTGGCTTGATACCCCACAGCCAGAAACACACGTTTCCTTGTTCTGTTGAAGAATGATAGTAAAATCACATTTTAAAAAGAAAAACAACCCCACCTAAACAGGATAAATATCTTGTACAACTACCACCCATGTCTCAAGGAACATTGACACAGGCTTTCATGTTGGAAGGATGCAATTTCACTCCCACTTGGGGTCCTCCCCAGGTTGGTTATCTTAAACTATTTATTTCATGCCCCTGGACTTAGATTTCATTATTTATAAGACAAGAATACAATACTGAGTTTGAACACTTGTAAGAAGTTGATCCGATACACTACAGATCTAAGCACATGACAGCTTAGGGCATAACCACCTTTCCATCAGCATGTCTCAGGGACTTCTAAGGTTCCCTCTCTGGAACCCATATAAGATCAAATGTTTAAGGACATATTTGGACCTCAGTGAGAATCCAGCATTAAATATTGTTGTTGCGTGTGTTTAGACCCAGAGTCTCTGCTCAACAGCTCCCATTACTGTGATACCTGACTCAGCTGAGCTCTGTTCTCTCCATTGGGTCAGAAATTTTCTAATGAAGTTTTCCTTGTCCAGCCCCACAATTGGCTAATCCTCGTGGATTCAAAGCTTTGATGGATCTTTATCAATCAGTGCTCTATGCTTGGCAGAAACTGTTTTTTTTAGAAAGCCCTTTCCCTGGACTCTGTGTCCCCAGAAATTAGGAAGAGTCTAAATATGCAGAGGAGCAAGCAGAGAAAGCAGAGGAAATCCTCAGTCGACGCATACCGGCAAGGTGTTTGCGTTCCAGCCACCCTTGGTTCTGGAATATCTGGGGTAGCATTTAGACATGCTTCTAAATAACATTGACCCACACGTGAGAAAAATGCTTCTTTCCAGTTTGCTCTCCTGCCTTAGGATTGTGTCTAGGTCACCCTTGGTTCTGGAATATCTGGGGCAGCATTTAGACATGCTTCTAAATAACATTGACCCACACGTGAGAAAAATGCTTCTTTCCAGTTTGCTCTCCTGCCTTAGGATTGTGTCTAGGACAGAAATCTCACTGTAGTAACAATCTGTTTCTAACATTTTTCTAATGTTGCTAATCGCCCTTGTAAACAAAAAGAGAAGGCATGAGACTCAGAGCCTTTGGATAGACTCCAATATCTAAATAGAACTTTTGATTACTTTGTTTATATTTGTGCCTATTATTGTGAATAGTATTTCCATTAGCACAATGTTATGTTAACAGTAAAACAGAGCAGGAAGTTCAGAGACTTCCCACACACTTCCTGTCTTCCCACCACCACCATCTCCCACACAAGAGGTACGTTTGCTACAATTGATTAACTACTGCTAACCTCATTACCCAGAGTCCATTAGGGTTTGGTGCTCGCTTTGTTCTAAGGGTTTCCCCCAGCCCTGCCCAGGGATAATGATTTGTACCCACCATTACAGTATCAGACAGCATTTTCACTTAGTGATATACATTTATGTTTCCTCCATGTCCTTTTAGAGGTGCGTGTGTGTGTGTGTGTGTGTGTGTGTGTGTGTGTGTGTGTGCATGTGTGTGTGTAAACAACATTTTTTAGTTTGAGGTAATATTTTGTTGAAGTCTTACAGTTTGGCTTTTTTTTTTTTTTTGGTAGCAAATGATACTAGCTTTCTTTTATGATAGCAGCAGAAAGCCCCCTTTAGAGTAAATGTACTGAAATAAAGATGTGAAATAATTTAAAATAAATGATAAACTTGAAGAAAGTAATGTAGGTGGAATACACAGAAAATATCCATGCTCGAAGTCTGAATCATGTTCACCTGGGATTCGCACCGTATAGCAGTGACTTTCATCATTCCCAGGACTAAACATCTGACAAGAAGCTACAAGAAGGATTTGGCTGGAGAAGTGGCTTAGGGGTTAAGAGCACTTGTTCTTCCAGCGGTCCCAGGTTCGATTCCCAGCACCCACACGATGGCTAATAACTGTAACTCCGGTTCTAAGGACTCTGATGCCCTCTTCTGCCCCCACATAGCACTGCATGCCTGTGCTGCACAGACACACATGCAGATGAAACACCAATGCACATTAAAATACAAATAAACAGGTCTTAAATAAAGAAAGAAGGATTTATTTTGGCTCACAGTTTGAGGTTGCAACCCATCATGAAGAGGAAGGGATTTAGGCTGAGCTTGCTTACCTCTGTGTGACTCAGGGGTGGGCGGTGGGGATCCCTGTGTTCTGCTGGCTTTCTCTTTCCCCCTCTTTATCCATTGTTCACAACATGGTGATGCCCACATTTGGAATGTTTCTTTCCTCAATTGAACCTCTCTAGACACAGCTTCATTGGTACACTCAGAGGTGTGTCTCTTAGGAGATTCTAAATCCAGTCAAGTTGACCATGACGATTAACCACCATATACTTTAAAAATGGTTCTGAAATATTCATGAACTTCCAAAGGACCTCAGGAGGGAGATGCAATGTAGCTTGAGACTATGGTCTGCTTATGGTGTCATAGAGAGTCTACATTTAAAACCATAAGGTTTTGGCTTTTGATGCTTCTCTCCTTCATTCTTTTATTTCAATCCCAAGGTGGCTGATGATTCTACGAATACTGCGCATTAGGTGGCAGCTATGTGGGGAAAAGAAACAGTCACAGACCTGGAGGTCTAGCACAGGGCAGAGATAGAGCTTAAGGCGCTGTATCAGAAGGATGGGGCTATTTAGGAAGACACAGGACCATGTGCCCAGGAAGGAAGTGGCATGTCATCTGGGACAGAGGCAGGAACAAATGAGTTGCCCAGTTTTCTCTTCTCCTCTTTAGGGATCTGAGAGCTTCCTATTCCAGACAGGATAGCGGCTAGATGGACAGGTTTATCATGTGGGGCACTGGGACGAGAGGGCACTACTGTTTATTATGTGGTATTAAGGTGTGTGGTGCTTTGCTTGTTTCTCCTGTCACTCAGTTCATGTAAGTTTTCTGAATACAATCATTGATTCCCACTCCTGGGTTGTGCTGGCTAGTTTTATGTCAACTTGACACAGGCTAGAGTCATCTGAGAGAAGGGAGTCTCAATTAAGAAAATGGCTCCATAAGATTGGGCTCTAGGCAAGCCTGTAGGGCTTATTCCTAATTAGTGATTGATGGGAGAGGGCTTACCCATTGTGGGTGGTGCCATCCCTGGGCTGGTGGTCCTGGTTCTATAAGAAATCAGGCAAAGCAAGCCATGAGGAGCAAGTCAGTAAGCAGCACCCTTCCATGGCCTCTGCATCAGCTCCTGCCTCCAGGATCCTGCCCTGCTTGAGTTCCTGTCCTGAATTCCTTTGTTGATGAACAGTGCAGTGGAAGTACAAGCAGAATAAACCCTTTCCTTCCCAACTTGCTTTGGTGGGTATGGTGTCTCACTGCACCTAACTAAGACAGCTGTGTTCAGAGAGTATTTGACTGCAGTCAAATCAGAAGCTTCCCTGGGAAAGTCTGAGAATCACTGAGCAAAACGACAGACACTGAATGGACCCACGCCTCCAATGCTTCAGTTCAGAGGGACACACTAATTTCATCTACAACTCACTGGCTGCATCTTGAAACATGGTTTTACACACACACACACACACACACACACACACACACACACACACACACACACAAGCCTAGAGGCAGATGATGCTCGGAGCTGAGTGAGTTCTAGGAGCCTCTTCTGCGATGGTGGTTGTCTTGCTAGTTCAGGGTGGTTATGAGTGTTGAATGATATACTCTGTGGCAAACACTGAGAACATGGCCTGGCCCTCAGTACACGCTCCATAAATACCAGTAGTACCGTCATTCCCTCCTTTATAAAAGGAGGTTGAACTTGAGAATACTCAGGCTGCTTCTAGCTCTGCTGCCTTTGTTTGTGACACATTAGAGCAATGGTTATCAACAGGTGGGTCATGACCCCTTTGGGGGTTGAATGGGCCCACACAGGGGTCATCTAAGACCATCTGCATACTAGATATTTACATTATGATTTGTAACAGTAGCAAAATCACAGTTATGAAGTAGCAACAACCATAATTTTATAGCTGGGGGTCACCACAAGATGAAGAACTATATTAAAGTGCCAGAGCATTAGGAAGGTTGAGAAGCACTGTATCAGAGGGAGGGACCCAGTTTCCCCCTCCACCAGAATAAGCTTCTTGAGAAGAATGGCTTTATGAAAGGGGAATGAACAGTATTCCCTAGCATGTGCAGGGCCTTGGGTTTGATTCCTAGAACAAGGAAGGGAGGGGGAAGGAGGAGGAGGAAGAGGAGGAGGAAGAAGAGGAGGAGGAATAGGAGGAAGAAGAGGAAGAAGAGGAGGAGGAAGAGGAGGAGGAAAGAAAGGAGAAAGGAGAGTCAGCTTTAGAGCTGAGTGTTAAAGATCAAGTCGGGGAGAGGATTTAGGACACAAGAAGTGAAAACTTCCACCAGTGAGTTCGCCGGGAACCCAGAGTCAAACATGCTTTTGATAAAATTAGCATGGTGGATAAGACCATAGGACACTGAACCTGACCAAGGGCTGAAAAGCTAGATCATAAGGCTTTCAGAACCAGGGTTATAAACCCCAATGCTGCTGTGCAAATGTGTGACATAGGTTGAGTCACGGACTCCGAATCTTAATTTCCTTCATGGTAGAATAAGAACGATAATAACGGAGCATTGTTGCCTACAAAAGCTCTCAGGAGATTTCGTCATGTCAGAATACAGTACGAATACAAGCACACAGTAAGCATTCTCTGGATATTGTTGTCCGACTTGGTCAGTCCCCAGTGCTTCCTGCAAAATTTCCTGGAGAATTTCTGCCTTGGACTGTGTGTGACTGTGGGCTGATGACTTCAAGACAAGGGTCATATGAATGTAGTTATGCGAAACAAAATTTACCCCAGCATCACCTGTCAACGAAATAAAATTACCTTAGATACATGAAACATTTTTCAAATGGGTAGGAAAGTCATCGTGGTGAGCAAAATCAAAAACATTCTTCAATGTACAGCAGCCTTGTCAATAAATATGCTCAGCGGGTGTTCAAAGTATAGCCGTGATCGTTTGAAGGTGCATGAAACTTCTTTTCCTCAGCATAACGCTAGTCCATTACTTTAACAAAGCTTATTATTAGGAGCTGGAGAGATGGCTCAGTGGTTAGGAGCACTGTCTGCTGCTGTTCCTAGAGGACCCGGGTTCAATTCCAAATACCCACATGGCGGCTAACTGTCACTCCAGTTCCAGGGGATCTGATGCCTTCTACTGACTGCCTTAGTCACCAAACAAGCATGTGGTAGACATAGGTGCATGTGGTATACATATACAAATACATACAAACTAGCGTGTGGTGCACATACATACATGTGATACACGTACACATACGTACAAACACGCATGCTGTGCACATACATGCAGGCAAAACAATCATACGCATAAAATAAAATTATTTTTTAAAAAGCTTATTATTATAGTTCATTATAAAAGATACAAAAGAGAAAGTGGACCAAGAAGCTTATCGGGTGATTGAAAACGTTTAAAATATGTTTTTCTTTATTATTTGAAAATGTCACACATGTACATGGTGTAGCCTGTTTGCATCCACCCCATTCCAACTTCTCCAACTCCCCTGATGTTCCCCCACAGCTCACTCTCAGCTTCATGCCATCTTGTTTTGTATTAATTAAGTCACTAAGTCCAATGGGTGTTGCCCACATATGCATGGAGATGGGGTCATCCATGGGAACAACCTACCAGTGACCACACCTCCAGAGACAAATGACCTCCCTCCATTAGCCATTAGCTACCAAGGAGGCAGCCATGAGCTACTCAGCTGGGATGGAGCCTTGTGAGCTCCTCTCCCATCCATGCTGGAGTCTTCACTGGCTTGATTTACGCAAGTCTTGTACAAGTAGCCAGGTAACCATGGTTGCTATGTTCATGAGTGTAACCCCCACGTCATGGTTAGGAGACAGCCCTCATCTTCTGGCCCTTACATTCTTTCTGTCACCATGTTCCCTTTGATATAGCTATCTCATTTAGGGGCTTTGTAAAACTTTTTGAATATTTTAAAAAGTCTAAGTTAAACACTATTCTAAACAATAGCTTGTTGTGCTTTCCCAAAGTGTTGAGGTCATTAAAGATGAAGAAGGACAGGGCAATTGCCCTAGATGAGCAGAATCTATGTAGACCAGGCTGCTCTGGAACTCACAGAGATCTGCCGGCCTCTGCCTCCCTAGTACTGACTAGCAGAATCTAAAGAAATATGAGAATTAAATACAATGTGATATCTTGTTTGGATTCTGGACAGTAGAGGTAGCTAGTAAAATTAGAATAAAGCATGCAGGTTCAACAGTAGCCTTATAGCAAGGTTAAATTCTTGGTTTGAATTATTGTATTATGTCCATAGTAGACATCAACATTTGGGGAAGTTGGGTGAATGGTGCATGGGAATATGTTGCTTTTGTGTTTTAAAAATAAGATTAAGATTATTTAAAAATTAAAATCTAAAAAATATTTAAATAAGGGAAATTTATCAAACATGAAAACCTGGGGGAATTTCCCGTGTAGAAGGATGGATTGGGAGGTGGTGACATTCACTAGCTCTGTATCAATCAATTCCTCTGAATCATAGAGTCCTGTGTCTGCAGAACAGAGCTAATATAAACCATAGGGCTGCTCTGTAAAGTTAAGTAAGGGAACCGGAGAGATGGCTCAGCAGTGAGGAACGCTTTCTGTTCCTCCAGAGGACTGGAGTTTGCCTACCAGCACCCATGTCTGCTGGTTCACAACTGTTCACAACTCAAGCTCCAGGGGATCACACACCTTCATTGCATCTTCACAGATACACACACACACACACACACACACACACACACACACACACACACACTCACACACACACATGGTGAACACTCACACAGACCCCCTACAAATACATGTACATAAAAATGTATCACATAAAAGAGAGAAATTAAGTAGTTGACACCAGACACAGTGCGGTGATCTCTGGCAAAAGCTCTGGAAAGCTGTTAGGCTTCCTTCTGGTCTGTCCTTCCCCTACCATCCAAAGTGGGTGACAATATGTTTCACTCAGTCCCTAGGTGTAAGTACCCAGTGCCAAGTGCTTTGGGATGGACAGGATGGCACCAGAGCAAGTGTTGTGTGGGCAGGAGAGTTTCCCCACTGTGTGATCTTAAGTGCATAAACAGAGTTAATAGCTCCCGGTGTAAACAGCACCGGCTGTTACATGATGGTTTTCATCAGTTTTTAACCTGATACCCCAAAAGGAGCACTTGGGTATGCGGAGTGAACATGGGTTGTCTGTTCGGCTCTTCCTGGGGTGATCCCTCCAGGAGCCACTGATTTGAGCCTCTGTGGAACAATGTTCTTCTTTAGAGAGGAAAACTTTCTGGGCCTTTGGCTCTCAGTTCTTTTTAAAGTGTTTGGCAAACAACTAATGGGAGCAGAGTGTGGGTTACAGAGGTGTGACTCCCACGACGCACCTGCTTGTGGGAGTGGGTGTGTGTATGTATCTGGGTGTGGGATATAGTATGTAATGAAAAAAGAAAAAGGCCCTGGAGTGGGTTTGTCCATTTGGCTGCTCTTCACTCAGTGCGTCTTTGTTCCAAAGATGGCCCGGAGGCTCTGATCTTTGCACAGTCAGTGCTGGCATTGCATGGTACCTGGTTCTTGCTTTGAAGGATATATAGCTTGATTTCAAAGGATTTTCATACTCTCCCAATTCCATTTATTGAGAAGTAAACCTACAAAGTGCTTTCTCATTATTTACATTAAGTTTTAACTTTTGTATGAATCAAAAAGCATTTGTTCAACGTGATACCTGGAATTTGTTTAGAAATAATCTGGCAAGTGTAGGTGAAGCAGAAGGAGCATATGCTGGAGTAGGTGGTGGCCATGTGAGATTTATTACATTCTCCCCACATTCATGTTTGTTTAATCTTTTTCATAATAAAAAGTATAACCTCTTGTTTGGTTAATAAAATGTTATAAAAAGATAAGTATGAAAGATTTTTATAAAAATTCAGGTTGAGCTAGCTGAGGGTATATAGGCTAGCCTTGGGCAAAATAAGCTTGAGGACCAGCATCAAAAACAGACAAGACCCAAGCAAGACTCACCAGTCTTTCATCAGTTTTGTTCCAAGAGTAGACTAAAGCTCATGACCTCTTAAAGGACATTTTACCCACAGGGTTACAATTAAATCTGAAAATATCCTGCCACTCATTTCCCTTCTAGACACTAGGTCCGGTAGTGAAAAGAAACCAGGGCAACCACCAACTCTGAAGACAGAGAGTGAGCACAACTGCGTGTCAGGCCCCAGGAATGCAGAAGTGAGATGCAGGTAGGACAAGAGTCTGGGATGCTCAGATGCAGTCACAAGACAATACAGTGAGTGCCTCAGGCCAGGACCATGTGCACTGTGATCTGCACTGATGCTGCCTACAGAGCTGGAAGGATCCCAGAGAGGCTGTTTAGATAGCAGAGCAGGCTAGCATGTAGAAAAGCTACTAAGGTCACCAGGAACGTATTCTCGCAAGGCTGGTCCCTCCTGTATCTCTCTCATTGCTTCTCCGTCACTCTGGGCTTTAGGACACAGCGTGGTTTCCTCCAGAGAGCTGGGTGATTGAGTGGGCAGGGTGCAGATAAGAAAGAGTGCTAACTCCTTGCTAGTACTAACTAGTTGGTACTGACTAGTCTTCTCAATGGCTATTTTTGTAGGCTTGTAGTAGGAATGAGTGGTTTGGCTGTATTTAGGGCTACCTGTTTTAGACTAGTAACTCCACAAAAACTCTCCTGGTTCCATGAATGGTACTTTTAATCTGGGCCTCTCCAAAGAGTCTGGAAGAACCCTAGTGAGTCTAAAAGCTTCCTTATTCTCCAACATAGGGAGAGCCACTTGCCTGTATTCCTGTGGTTGGGAAGGGAACAGAAACCATTTTCCTGACATTTACAAGCAAGAGACAAGGGTCCGGAGAAGAGAGGTAATATACTCAGGAAGGATAGCAAGCAGGACAGCCAGGGTCTCCTCATCCAATACCAAGAGATACCAGTGAGCACATGTCAGGGGGAGCGATTGTTCCTGCTACCTGCTCTTTACAGCCTCAGACCTATTTATCCTTCGCATCCTAACTCATCAGTATGTCAGCACCAAACCTAGGGAGTTAAACGAGTGGGATACACCAGGGAGGGAATGTATACAGAAGCAGCAGAGCATATGGTTAATTTTATTTTCTAATTAATCTGAGGCAACCCTATAACTTTTATTAGACATCGATCAAAGTTTCTTCCAATTGGAGGACTATTGATCCAAGTCAGGCTATGCAGTTATGGAAGACACAAGGGACCAAGCTCTCATTTCACAGACCACAGGTGTCTTGGATATGCTGGTGGTTGGATTTTACTGAAATCGTGTTCTCTACCTGTCATGACCTTTCCCCATGCGTGTAGAGTAAGAGGATTAGATCATTTGCAGTATTTATTGAGCAGCTGCTTACTCTTAGAATGACACAGAGAATTCTGGAGATCATACTCACCTCGATCACAGCTCCTGACCTCTTGGAACTTCTCTAGTCATGTGACTTCTAGGGGGCCAGTGACAGGATGAGAAGGCCCAAGGACTCTAGGTATTATGGGAGTGTGGGCTAGGGGATCCAGGAAGGCTTTACTCTAGAGGAGATGGCTATCATAGACCTGGCGTTGACTGAGACAGAGGATGGAAGCCACTGTAGTCATGAAGAGGAACAGTGGAGGAGGCCAGGGATGCGTTAGCATACCAGCTGTTGTCCATCCTCTTTACCTGATCTGCTCTGGCTGATACTGGTGCTGTCCCTGTGAGCAACATCTGTAGCAGCTGCAACCATGTTCTACTTGGGAGCTTTCTCTGTGACAGTGGGGTACCAGGGCCCTACTGTTTGGGGTGATTTTCATAACAAGTTCATATTGTTGGGGAGTACAATAGGTTGACAAAAATTGAGTTCAAAGCTCAAGAACTCTAAGTGTGTCAGTGTTCCACTAGGGTTATTGGTAAATAGTGCTTTGTTCCAGACTTGGTCATACTTACTATAGATCCCTTACCTATAAGCTCTTTGGTGAGGCTTTCCTCATTTCTCTTGTTTGTACCCAGGGATCTGAGAGATGCAGAGCAAAGTCCAATGTTTTGTTTTGAGTTTTGTCTCCTTTTGATAGTATTGTTCCCAGGTTGCCTTTAGCATCACCACTGTCCACCCTGATGCTCTGAAGTTTGATGAAGAAAAGTGAACTCACATTGAGAACTGTGAGATTTAAAAGAAAGAGATATAAGGTCTAAAGCCTGTGAGTGATGGATCTGTTACTACTCTATACAGACACTGGGCTAGCAGGGCACAGTCAGGGATAAACAGGAAGACCAGCAATTCCGGGGAGCAGAGGTGAAATCTGGCAGGATTGTGGGTCCTCAGATCCTCACAGTGGTCCCGTGAGAGTCCTGGCAGCTTTAGGCAATGGGTGACGTGCTCAGCTTCTTGGAATTCTGTGTAACTCTTGTCTGCTTGCTGCTGACCAGCCCTCATCTCATCCTCTCTGAAAATGTCAGGATTGACTAATGATCAACTGCACTGTTTCTGCTTCAAGTACTCGAATGTGGCATTTAACTTGTACTTGAGGATGTCTGGCACACAGTGGACTCACAATGGTGGCAGTATCCGTTCTTTGGTGTAGCTCCACAAACTTTGTGGACTCTGAATGAGTGCTTATGGATGACGTAAGTGTGTTGGGAAGAAGAGCAGCCATTGTGCTTCCGGGATATAATGGGGTCTTCTGGGACAAATCTAGGAAATCATGTCATCCTTACTCCTGTGTGAGAAGAGGCACTTTCTGAGGAGTCATATCATTTGTTGGTTGGCTGTAGGGTTGAGACTTGGGGCTCCTGAATCCATATCCAGTGCTCTTTCTACCATTTCATTAATAGCATTTAGCTCAACAGTTATTTTTCAACCATCTGCGATGTATCAAGCACAGTATTAGCTTAAGCAGCACAGGTTTAAATATGGTTCCCTCTCAGTGACATTTCTGCCATAAAGATCATGGTGGAGAGGTGTTCTTATTGAAGCATGAACAAAAAGGAAGGAGTAGCCGAGTCTTCTTAAGTGAGTCACAGGCAGTTGACTTCATAGAAAAACCAGAACCTCCGACCAATCGCAAGGGCTCACCAGAGCCAGGTGTGGGTATGCTCTGGCCCTTACAGAGATGAGAGAGAATGGCATAGCATGGTGGTATGTCAGAGGAAGCAGGGTATGTCATGACTTGGTGATATAGGATAGCCTGGTAATATGGGATAACATGGTGGTACATTATGGCATGCAGATATGGCATGACATGATCGGAGTGCGGTAATATGTTGTACTGTGGTGTGATGGTGTCACATGGCCTGGTATTATGGCACAGCATGGTGGTATTTTATAGCATGGTGTCTGGCCCAGTGTGATGGCTCCTTACAGGATGTGATGTGTTGCAGTGTTGTGGTGTAACATAGCACGGTAATATTTTATGGTGTAGCACCACAGGATGTCACAGCAGGATGTGACATCACAGGGTGAGGGTGAGGCACGGTGTACATCCTGGTGCAGTACTGCACCATGACGTGGTGGTAGAAGGAATGCCTGTGAGTAGCACTGGCAGACAGTTACATCATACCCAGAACCAGCTCCATCATGTCCATCTTCTTGCATTTCCTGAATACCATGCAGTGAGAGGGCTGAGGAGAATATCTGCCTCCCTTCTGCCCTGTATCACGGTGTTCTGAGCAACCCACTCTCATGCTTATCACTACCATGGGGAACAGCTCACTTCCCCCTGTACAGCAACAGTAGGGACTGCCGGAATTTGGACTGAGTTCCTGGTTTGGCCTGTCATCTGAGCTTCCAGATAGATATTCTGGCCACTCTCCACTGTCTATCATTCCTGACATACACTTGAGGGCTCCCAGGATTTTTATTTTCATTTGAAAGCCTCTTTCTTAGTCACTGTTCTATTGCTGTGAACACTGCAACTCTTATAAAGGAAAACATTTAATTTGAGACTGGCTTACAGTTTCAGGGGTTTAGTCCTTTATCATCATGTGGGAAGCATTGTGGCATAGAGACAGAGATGGTACTGGAGGCCTCCAGCTGAGAGTTCTACATCTAGATTGGCAGGAAGCAAGAGAGAGAGAGAGAGAGAGAGAGAGAGAGAGAGAGAGAGAGAGAGAGAGAGAGAGAGACTGGGCCTGACTTGGCATTTGAAACCGGAAGCACACCCCCAATGACACACTTCCTCCAACAAAGCCACACCTCCTAATTCTTGGCAAGCATCCACTCCCTAAGGAGCAAGCATTCTAATCTATGAGCCTTTGGGGACCATTCGTATTCAAACCACCACAGCCCCCTCCCTGTGAGACTTCCTTTCCCTCTTCCTATAGGCAGGTTTCAGAGAGCATCTTCCAGGTCTCCCGTTCACCTACATACTGCCCACGACCATGCCTGGAAACTGTAGAGATTCAAGATGCAATGCAATGGATCCAAGCTACTTTTGCCAATCCATTTAAGAAAATCATGTCTCCTTATTCTAACCTGCACTTCTCCTTTCTTGCCGAGGCAGAGGCAGGGACCGTGTAAGTCTTTGAAACATTCTGCTTACAGATGATTGGCGCATCAGGGTCCCATCATTTTGTTGGCACCCCGAGCTGTACAATCTGCCAGGAACCAATCTGCAAGTCCCTGTCCTTAGGGACCATTCCTCCTCCCATCAACTCCATCGGAAACAAGCTGGAAAGTGGCTGACTGAATCAACTTGAGTGGTGTTCTGGAAAAAAAAATAGCTGACCAACAGTCTTTCAGTCCACAGAAGCCTTGGAGATGAGAAAGGCTGAGTGAGTCTTGCTGACTGCATGCAGGTAGGAGATAAATCACAATGAAATGCTAGGTGATTTAGGTAAGATTCTGAACACACACACACACACACACACACACACACATGCAGCAAGCACACACAGACATAGACACACACACGCACGCACACACGCATTCAGATATGCACGTACACGAGGCTTAGCAGTGGAAAGGAGTCATTACTGTACCCTGAATATGAATGGTGGTGACACTGAGTGGAGCAGGGAAAGGGACAGACAGAAGGACTTTGTACTTTTTTGAAACCTTTCCATAAATCTAGCAACTATTACAGAAAAAAATGAAACAAAACAAAAACCTATTTGGAGTCCTCAATCCTCCTGTCTTTGCCTCTGTCCACTGAGGGCGATTACCAATGAATATGCTCAGCTATGGAGTTTGTTTCCCGTGTCTCCAGTCCACCCATCTCTTATCTAAACTGCTACTAGCTCAGACCCAGCTGCCCTCATTTCTTTCTGGGACCACTGAGTATTTGGGAGTTTCACATAATGCACCCTGGCCACATTCACTTCTCAGTCTTCCCAGGTCCACCCCCTTCCCTGTGATCTCCCCCAAAGAAAAGGAAAGGAAAGACAAGGGAAGGGGAGGGGAGGGGAGGGAGGGGCCAAGTCCAATCTGTGCTGCCCACGTACTCACTGGAGCATTGCTGACTCCCAGTAGCTAGACCCTTAAAGAAGGATGAGTCCTTCCCCACGCACACTCCACCTGGAGCCACACACAGTGAGGAGCTGCCTTTCAGGAGCTCTACCACAGTTTCTAAGAATTCTCTTCAATGACCCAGCCTCTCTTTTAATGCTTCCCCTTTTATTCTTATTTCTGCCATTCTGTTGCCTTCGGTACTGGATACCGCTTGATGCTTCTTCCCTTCAGCTTTTCCAAGGATCCCCCTCCTCTAGGGACCTACTCACTTCCTGGACTTGTTTTCCAAGGTCCCTCCTAAGTCAGCTTTTGCCTGTCCTCACCTCACCCCCTGCTGCATTTTCCTCATAGATGTTTGCCTTTCCCCAGGGTCAAGGGCCCATGCTCTTCTGTCTGCTTTGTAGATCCGTATTCCTTGTTCTGTGAAGCTCTGTTTCTTAACAACTATCGCTCACATGGCCGACATCTTCCAGGCATCAGAGGTTCCTGGGTCCCACGATGTGCTGGGACCTCTGCCTGGGTTCTTTCTACTGCTCATTGCACTTACCCACTGCAGTGCACGCACCTGTAACTCCCTCTAGACAACAGGCTCCTGACTACCTCGGGACTGCTGCTTCCCAGCAGGTTGCATGTAGGATAAGAACATTCAATGAGTTTTTCTGTTTGTTCGGTTTTTTTTGTTGTTGTTGTTGTTTTTGTATTTTTGTTTTTTTTTTTTTTAGCTTGTTTGTTTTTAAAAACTACCTACTCTGAGTTCATTATTTATTTTATTTTATGTGTATGAGTGTTTCGCTTGCATGTATGTCTGGGTGAGACGTGCATGCCAGTTCATCCACTGGAAATGAAGTATGGACAGTTGTGAGCCATCATATGGTTGCTAGCAAGAACAACAAATGCTCTTAAGTCCTGAGCCACCTCTCCAGCCCTCACTGAGTTTCTTTGAATGAATGAACCAACACGTTTAATCACTAGTATTACATAGGAAACATCAATGCTCCTAGCTACGTGTGTTCACAAGAAGGTAAGAATACAATGAAGCAAGTTTTATTTTTGACAGTGTGTGTATTTACGTGTGTATCATGTAACATAATTCCAAGAATTAGTTCACACGAGAACCACCCATTCTAGTTTGCCAACAACCAACACAGACCCTAAGACATGGCACTTACTCTGCTAGAAGTTGAAAAATATCAGAGAAACATTAGCTATTCATCACCCTACAAGAATGTCCCAACTATAATGTAGACTGTTAAACTGAAGAACCAGGTGTATGATATCTGCTTGCCTGAAGGCAGGAAGCACTTGTTGGTTGGCTCGTGGGTGCCTATTTGACATTCCACACAGCGGCCATCAGCTCTTTGCCAGGCTGCTTAGAGATCAGGAGTTGGGATCTCTCTATTTGATCATACACAGAACAGACAAGCAAACTCAAATGGTTTGATCACTAGCACAGAGCTCCTCTGACCTCAGCATGCATATGAATGGCCCACTGTCTTTTGCTTAGCTGTATATCCCAACATTTCAAGCACACGGAGAGCTTGAATTCTCTAAGTACCCAGGCCAAGATGGATGCTTCTGGTCCAGAGGAAATACTTGCAGGAGCAAGAAAGCTAATGGTTCACATCCTTAGACAGTAGAGCTAGCTGGGGAAATTTATTCGTGCACAGCCACAAAACCAGATTAATCAAGTCAGTCTCTAAGGGTGGGACAAGACACCAATATTTTTAACTTTCCTCAGGCATTTCCAGTGTACAGTCAGGAGTGCAAATCCCATAAAGGGAGGTGGAGAAAAACATCACTTGATAAAAGCTGATTGATTGGTCCAGATGGGCTAGGCTGTGCTGTCAAGTCATCTATCGGAAGTAGAATCAACGATCTCAAAACAGAGGCTTATTTTAGAAAGCCTTGAGGCAGGAATCTAAAAACAAAAACAAAAATTACACAGGGTATAATGATATATATGCTTATGTGGGGGGGGGCAATTTAGCAAAGACTCAACATTTCCCCAGTCCTTAAAGTAATAGATCTCAGTGAGTAACCTTGGAGAACAAAGCAGGCCTATACTCTGACAACAGGCAATAAAAAAGAGCAATGCCCCATGCCCCCCCCCCAAAAAAACCACCTCAGATTTTACCGCTCGCTGCCTCCAATCTGGTGCCGACTGTTCAGCCTGTCTTTCACTTCCCTTCCTGGTGAGGCTTGTTAACAGCCAGCTAATTAGTATTCTAAACACTTCCCACTTACTTGATGTCATCAACCACGTGACCTTGCCACCCACTTTACTGAGAAAATTGGGGTCAGCTGTTTACATTCTATCACACACACACACACACACACACACACAGACGCACACATATACACACACATACACACATGAACACACAAACACACACATATACCCATACAAACACACATATATACACATACACATACACACACATACATACACACACACACACACACACACACACATACATACACACACAAGCACACACATATATTCATATATACACACACACACATATACACAAACACACATAAACACACACACACACACACACACACACACACACACCTCCCTCCTGCTTCTCAGCACTCCCTCTTCACCTCTGCAAATGTCTTTTTACGGAGTCTGTTCCTCTCCTTCCCAAGATGACCCCACATCTGTGTTCTTCATCCCAGTTCACCCCAGCACCTTCTAGAAGTGTCCACATGAGCCTGGCCTTTTTCATTATCACTTGCAGTGACCTCTCTCAAGCATCTTCAATCACTGTTCCTTCCTGGCTCTGGCTCTTTTGTAGATGGGCATGACAGGTCTATGATTCCGTCTTTCATCACCAACTCACACACATTCCCGTTTTTCCGTTTGGTTGCCTCCTTCAACTCAAATGATTCTTGGAAGCTCTCTGACAACCTGACTACAAGGTCTTTTAGAGACTCTGCCCTCCTGCTTCCTCCGTATGTTAGACAGTCCTGATCCACACACACACACCCCTCTCCTCTGTAACATTGGCTGCAGTGGCTTAGGGGACCGGTGCTTCTACTCTGCCTTTGGCTAAGTCTTGTGCAAACGACAGGCCAGTGGGTGAAAAATCACCCATGCAATTGAACGGCAAGCATCAGTTTCCTCCTCTATCCCCCAGCTTACATGAACAAGAGTAGACCAGAACAGGGACTAAAACAATGCAGTGCAAGTAGGAAAGATAAGGATAGCCACGCAGCAAACATGTCAGGGACACAGCACACGAGTAGTGGTTGCCTAGGGTTGGCATCGCCATCTTGGTTCATGCATCTGTTATTCGCACACTGGTGAAATTGTCTAGTGACATCTTACTCAGGACATGTCCCTGTGGTTAGGCAATACAGGGCTGTGCTGCTAAGTGTGTACTTCGGCAGTGAGTTTTTGAAGTTTTTCTTCTAGTTTGTTTGACTGATCTGCCGTACTAGGAAGTGGCCTCTGGAGTAACATAGCACCTCAAAAGGCCAAAGTTGAGTCATGCGTGGTGGCTCACACCTGTGATCCCACTACTTGGTGGATGGAAGCAGGAGGATCAGGAGTTCAAGATCATCCTTGGTTGAATAACAAGTTAGAGGTCAGCCTGGGCTACAGGCAGTCTCAAAACCACAGAGTAAATAAAATAAAATAAAAGAAAAGAAAAGAAAAGAAAAGAAAAGAAAAGAGAAGAAAAGAAAAGTAAGACTGTCTTCTGAAAATTGAACCCTCTTCTAAATTCCC
The DNA here is from genome assembly GCA_028551405.1 of Uromys caudimaculatus. NCBI lineage: Eukaryota > Metazoa > Chordata > Mammalia > Rodentia > Muridae > Uromys > Uromys caudimaculatus. The sequence continues at coordinate 63,572,727 of CM052709.1, read as the reverse complement.
TATATTGCTAATGTTCCTTCCTATTCCTTAATCACTCTGTGTCCCTCCCAACCCTGAGGGTTGGCTTCCCTCTTCTCTCCGCCGTCCACTCTAACGCAGGTACCTAGAGGTCCGTTCTTAGGATCTGGGCTTCCCTCCTTCCTTCCCTCCTTCCTTCCTCTACTCTTTTCTTCCTTTCTTCTTTGCTTCCCTTCTTCCTCTACTATTTATCCTGTCCTACTGTAGTTCCAGACAATACTAATCTGGCCAAGATCGTGCGTCCAGCTCCTCTCCTGGGCCTCTAGTTTCCCAAAGTTCTCCAGGCTTCATTTAGGACCCCAATCTGTCACTCACTAGCTGCTGTCTGATGCTATGAATGTTGCTGGGCATTTCAAACCTCAGTATCCTTGCCTGCAAAATAGAAAAATTCTCACAAATCTATTCTCAGAACTGGAAATGTGCAGAGTTGGGATGAATAGGTATATATGCATAATAGATACATAAAGCTGGATAAAGGATCTACAATGAGGCTGAAACCTGGATGTTTCTGGGACACTTCTATGGACTAGATGGTTGTGTGCCCTTCGCCAAGTCTTCAGCGTGGTGGTGTTAAGTGGCGGGCCTTTGAGAGGCAGCTGGGATGAGATGAAGTCTTGAGGGCACAGCTCCCAGTACGGGATGATGAAGGATAGGAGGAAGAGGTTACAGGAAGGCAGTCTGCTGAAAGCCAATCAGAGAGGCCTTCCAGACCCCAACCACACTGGTACCCTGGCCTCAGATCCTCAGTCTCAGAACTGTGAGAAATGAATGACTGTTTAAACATCCTAACTTCTGCTCTTTTGTTAAAGCAGTCAAAGCTACGACAGATACTTTCCTATGAAAATTTCCATGGCTCCATGTTGTTGAATGAATAAAATGTCCCAACTCTTCTCTTATTTCCTTAAACGTCCCTCAGTTTGGCCACAGTCTTTAATTTAAACCCGTACTTTCCGATAGTCTCTGGTTTTTTTTCGTGAGACAATGTACCATCCCCCTACAGACATCCACTTTCCTGCCTCCTCAGTCCCCTCTCTCCTGTCCTTGTCACTACAGTACAGCCCCACAGGAAGTGAGCACAGAGCCTGACTACAGCTGGCTGATCTAGCAGGGACTTGGGGAGCAGTCTGGTTGAGGGCTCAGACACAGCTCATATCTTAGGAGGGAAATGAACTGTTGCATGTGTCAGCTTCCTGAGGCCCAGTGCAGGTAGCCTGCAGACCTTCTGCAGGTGTGAGGGGAGAAAGCCCATTCCTGAGTCTCCGGAAGGGAAGGGTAACTTCTCCACTACGATCCAAGCTCATTTATTCTTCCAGTAAGAATAAACTCCAGAATCTCTCAGATACCCTACCCATTCCCACTCTACACAGGACCTTCTTCCCGCTTCTCTGCCATTCTCCTAGGCTTGTTACCAGTCCCTCTGAGGGTCTGCCCTAACCCCAGACTATCCATCAGCAACAGACACACCAAAGCAAAGAAACATGGGGGCACTTTTACCCCAGAGAGGCCCTTTGTCTTTGGAGACAGAAGGATGTAGGTTTGAAAAGCTGCTCCTCTCCCCTTAAAGGTGGATGTGCTTGTGGGTCCCAGCTACCTCCACAGATGAACAATTTTGGTTTTGTCATCTTTGGAGGGATAGCAGGTACCTGTGGGTGAGTATATACTTTTTTAAAAATCAGGTATCCCTCCAGCCCCCCCTCTCTTTCTCTCTCTCTCTCACACACACACACACACACTCACACACACACACACACACACACACACACACACACACACACACACACACACACACATACATGATTCAATTCTTCTTGAAAATTTGAAGATGAGGAGTAAGTGGGCTTCCTTTCCCCAGAAGGCAGCTGTGGGCTGATGCTGAGGAGTAGCTGTGGCTAAACTGAGTAGCTGGCTATGGCCGCTACTGAGTCTCTCTGGATATGGTTGCTATGGAACATTGCTGGTACTCCCCTTCTATGTTGGTTGTTGAGAAGCTGTTATCTGTAGCTCCACTATCCTAGTCCTTCAGTTCCTTCCTTGGGATGAACTTCATCAGGGTCAACGACTTAAAGATTAATGCATGCACTACAGGTGACCGCTGCCGGGACCTGGTACCTTTCTTCAGGGTACGCAGCAACAGGTTCTGTTCCGATCCAGCTGTTAAATACTTTGAATAGCATCATTACTGTCCTGCATTGAAGTCACCATCATGGGTTCATAGCTAGGTTACCTCCATTGCGAAGGGAGGTTTTCTGTTTTCAGAGTACTGAGTCCTGCTTGAACCCTCACAATGCCAGCTCCTCTCCTTGTCTCTCTCCTTTGCTGCTAACTGAACACCCACTCTCTCCCTGTGCCCTGCTTGTAGGACACTTTGCTCTCTATTCAGACCCATACACACCCCAGTCGTGGACTGAGTGATCCTTCAGCCTAAACCTCTCAGCAGCAAGCAGACGAGAGTCGGGGTACAGATGGCTGTCTTTTGCATGTGGGCAGCCAGAACAGAGCAGTTCCTGAGAGACTGTGGGTGTAATCAAACCCATGTCATTTCTCAGACAATGGAGACAAACAGAAGAGCCATCTCAGTCGGGGTGGAGAGCACCAGCAGGGAGCAGGCCCAGTGGAGAAGCTGCAAAATGGTATAAATTAATGAAAACGACTCTAGCTGAGCCCCACTGCCTGCCTCCTCCTCAGAGTGGTCCTAGCAGCAGCCTCCCTGGGGCCTTCACAACTGGGGGCCTGGAACTTGTTCTGAGGACAAATGACTATTGGAGAAAAAGGAGGGGGCGGTAGAGGAAGTGACTGGCACTGGGGAGCAGTATACACCTTGGACAGAAACCAGAAACAATGAATGTGCAGGGCCAGGGACCGCTGCACTGCCTTGGCAGTCCATGTAACCTTCACCAAGGCCTGTCACCTCTCAAGTCTCGGTGTGGCTATTACTCCATAGGTTAGGCTAATGGAGCATTCAAGTTCATGAGAGCCCTGTGTTCTGTGGCCCCAAAATGTTTATCCATATGTTTGCAAAGCTCTACTAACCCTGTTGTAAGTCTTCCTCCTCTCTTCCTCCTCACCTCTTCTCTGGGCCAAGGGATGGCCAAAAGGTGCGATGGTAAGACTGGGTGCACATATTAGCCATGTGGAATTCCTTTCCAAGGACAAATGGACAGAAGCAGCTGAGGTCAGTCTCCACTGGACCCCAGTGGCTCCATTGAATCCACACTGAGATTCAAGCCTAGGCAGGTGTCCCCACCCCCACCCCAGTCCCCTCCAAAGACATTCTGGTGGCAGCCAGGGTCAGGGGTCGGGGTGGGGAGTGAGGTGGGGGGGTGGAGGTTGGGGGGGGTTGGGGACGGTGATCTAGGAACAGAGCTATCTAGAGCTGTGAGCTAGCTCCTGGTAGAACAAAACTGCTACTTCTTTGAAGTCATTAGGGGGTTTATATTCACATGTGACCTTAAATCAAAGTATACACAGATGGGAAAATGATCCCATAACTCACCCACAGGCGCCTGCTTTTGGCCAGGAGACCTAAGCACCATTGCAGAGCCCAGGCTGACTCACTAACCTGGCAGCAGCTTTGGAGGAGTCTGTGCTCTGGGTGTCCTGTTGCTTTCTTTTGGAGCCAGAATGGGGTAGGAAGGAGAGAGGCCTCTGCCTGGAGATTGTGGGTTTCTCCACTCTGGTGACTGAGAGGGAAAGGTGGGTGGGCAGCCCAGTAGGGAAATGCTGCTTCATTTAAGAAATTGTTTTCAAAGCTTCCAGCAGGGGCCCAGAAAGATGACAGAAATTAAGTGTATAATTCCTCTGAGGTTCCTTGGTACCTGATTGCCCTGTCTGGGTCCTGGGTGATAATGGAGTCTCCTGGAGGACCTTGATGGAATCTTTGGTAATACTGCTTTATAGAGATCCCAGAAAAAACTCCAAGTGGGTGGTGACCTCATAGTGGGCAAATAGATGATCGTGTCAACAGATGGATGAGGACCAAGAAGGCAGATAGGATTTCAAAGGGATTGCAGAACTGCCAGGCTTCTTAACACCGCTTTCTCTCAAGCTGAAGAAAAACACTTCTTGACTGAGCAGCTAAGACAGAGAAGCATGTTTCACGAGAAGAGGGGAAGGGCGGGTGGAGAGGAATGAATGGATTTTGTGTTTTGACATATTTACTAAGAAATGTGGAAACTGCTTAGCACCTGCTAATTAGAGTCAGAGCAACCTGAATTCCCTGAGATGTGCAGATGCCAAGGGAGCCTGAGTCTGAAGGATGGGTGGATTTTCAAAAGAGGATTATGGGCTTTTCCTGATTGAGGATGGAGGACCCTGGAAAGACTGGAGCCGAGGGCAGTGAGCCGGGCAGTCATTTTATAGCGCAGCCTGGATTTCTCTGAGCCCTTTCTCCCACCAGAAGCCAGATTCTTTCTTCTCTCACTGATGTACAGAGTGGAAAAACTGCTCCTATGGGGTCTGGGAAGAATGTGTTTGGAGACCAGATCACTGAGTCAAGCTGCAGTTCTGAGGTCAAAGGGCTGGTCCGATGGTCGTTAGTTCCTTCTCTGTGCTTTGAGACTCTTCTCTCGTCTTTCTTCTATCCAACCAGAAGAAAGCCTCTTGGCCCACTCCTCAATCTCCCACTTGTTGTTAGGGAACATTTCTAGGCCTGGGAGATGCTAACAGGACTTGATTCCTAGGGTCATTGTGACGAAACTTAATGACCAACCTAAAAAGCTTGACATGTTGTAAGTGCTCAGCAACTCTTGGAAACCACCTTTGAGGACTTTGGAGTCCACAAGCTCTGAGTATAGCAGCTCAGTCAATGAGCAGCTGTGTGTCTTGCTGGTCAGGGTCTGTTTAAGGAGGATAGGGACCGAGTTACAAAGATGTCTGTGGTTCTGTAACTGAAAGCAGAGGTGTATAGCATAGGAAGGTGATACCCCAAAGCTGGAGGACAAGAGGAGGAAGTGAGTGAGGAAGGCCTGGAAATTCATGCTTTCTTGTGAAAACTGAGACCACCCAGTGGATGGAGTGCTTTGGTTGCTGAAATAGGGGGAACAAAGAACCAAGTGGAAGCTGCTACCTGCAGCCGCAAGGAGCCTCTGTGATTGCCTCTAATTCCCATCCTTCTGCTTGGCAACCCCAGTGAGGAACTGGAGGTTACAGGAGTCACCGCTATGTTGCTAGGATTGCTTTTCTCTTCTTGGTGTCTCCTGCTCCTTGAATGCTGGTCATGCAGTACTTATGCAAACCCCCATAAGGCGACCTGCAGCATAAAATTGTTCAGAACAGTCTCCAGGAAATATTGGTATTTGTGGGATACGGTTTCACTAACAGAGTATTAAAGGAGGGACGGAAAGAGTAGGAAAGAGAAGGGACATTTAGGGATGCGAGAAGGCGTGGCTATTTGTCATACTTAAGGTTATCAGGTACTCCAGCTTCTAGAAAAACTAACAGGCCCTTAAAAATGTGTTCACCATTATTTGAAAAACACAGAACATACACAGTGTGGAAATTTTAGAAGCTCCAGGTAAATAAAAGTACTCATAATGCCAAGCCCCAAAATAACAGCAAATATTTTGGTGCTTATTCACAGTCCCTCACATATGGCATTTCTTCTTACTATAGAAGTGTCGGTTGGCTTCACAACCTGTTCCTTTTAACTTGGTCACAATGTCTGACATGGTGGCTTCACAGCACTGACTTCAAAGCTTCCCACCAGCACACCTACCCTTTGACTCCCTGCATTTAGCCAACACACTGCTATTGAAAACTCATGCTCACGCATTCTATTCATGAGACGATTCTGTCAAGAAGTCCACACAGCCTGATCTGTCATTATTCCTTTAGGATAATTTCTTACAAGGGCACTGTTGATAGGGGAACGTGTTCATTTTTACAGCTTGGTTTTAACAGGGCTTACCAAACTGCTTCCCAGAAAGCTTTAAAAAAATATATCTGTTTTGTATTTTACTTGTGACAGAGGAAATGATTCTGACTAAATTTATCAACATAGAATTGATCTAAAGATAATTTTCCAAAATCAATTCATCAAATGACCATAGACTAGTTAATTAGGAAGATAGATGAGAGAGATAAGACAGATGTTATCTTGATAATTGATGATTGATAGATAAGTGATGTTAAATAGATAGAAGACAGGTAGATAATGATGATAGGTAACATGACAGATTAATAAAAGGATAAATGATTGATAGATGATAGCTAGATGATACATAGATAGAAAGGTAGATAGATAGACAGACAGACAGATAGACAGACAGACAGACAGACAGACAGATAGACAGACAGTCAGATAGATAGATAGACAGACAGATAGATAGACAGATAGATAGATAGATGATAGGTAGATTATAGATTTAAAACAGCTCTTTAATAACTAGCTAACAGAACAAGTAACTTAACAAGCACACTGACATAGTCACAGAGCGATTTCTGCTGCGTAGGAAGATGCTCAGGCGGTTTTTGGAAACTGCCATCCAGTTTGAATGGACCGGTTTTCATTTTGTTCTTATGGCAACAGTTCAAGGACTGCTCAGTTGTTGAAGTAATGGGGACTCGTGTGTGAGCGTCTCCAACATCTAAAAAGTGAGTTCGCTCATTAGAATCTAGACTGATGGTGTTTTAAATGGTATCATTTATCATTCAGGGTTTACAGATGTCTCTTAAGGGTTTTTTTGGGTTTTTAGGTCTGTGTATCACTTCCTGTCCTCATGCTGCTGAGTCATCTGCTAGTTTCTCAATGGCTGCTCAGTCTCTAGAAATCAGTAAACAGAAGTAATATGCAGTGTGGGTGCTACTGCTCCCTTGTTCTCCCTCCGCTTATTGATCTTCTAGCATGATTTTGTTTGCTTTGTTGTTATATTTTATACAGGGTCCTACTATATATAGACCTGGGGGCTGGCCTACAACTCCCTAGCTTCCAGCTCCCAGAGATCAGTGCCTCTGCTTTGCTGGTGCAGGGGTTAAAGGTGTACACCACCACTTCAGCCTTGGAGGTTTCTTATATCTGAGTCTCCCTGTTGGGGACTCTCACACCATTGCCTATTTTCCTGTCTTCAGCCATTTGCAATTTTCTTTCACCAGCCACTCAAATAACGATAGCTTCAATTCTGAATTCCTGGAACCACACGGGTGCCGTTCTTTTTGCCTTTTTCTTACCTGAGTTCATCATTTGAGATCGAGGATGAGTCTATGAGGCCAATTCATGTTAGACTCCTTCCTCAATGTCATATTTATAACAAACCTTTGTCCAGTTTGGTGGTTCTGTTCTGCCACAGGGACCTTCCATTTCAGGTGATGGCCAGTTCTAACCCAAAGTATGAACCACACAGATGTTATGCAAATCATTACCGAGTTGATTGTATTGTTTGTCTTTATAGTACAAACATCATTCAGACTAGAACCAGCAGAGAGCCATCAGACCAGCAGGGGTCACTTCTCACCTCAGTCTGTCCCCTGGCATCCCATGGGGACATGTTCTCTCAGCTTCATATATCTGATGACTTCTTCAACTGACTGACTCCTGATTCTTCAACTGAATGACTTTCTGATTAAGCAGGCTACTGTCCCAGGAAAGTCCTCTGTCCTTGCCTCTCTGCTAACGGGTATCAGTTTCCTCTCTCTGCTGTACTGAACTGCTGCAAATGAAGCAGTGTTAAACACCAGATATTTATTTTCTGACAGTTCTACAGATCCAAAGTCTGGTGTAGATCACAGGGGGATAGAATCAAGATGTTTGCACACTGTACCACTTTCTAGAGGCACCAGGAGGGACATTTATTGTTTGATCGTTTGGGTTGTTGGTAGAACTCAGTTCCTTGTGAGAGAGGATATGGCCCCTGTTTCCTTGCTACCTAGACTCCAAGGGCCATTCCCAGCTTCCAGTGGCCACCAGACTCCTTGACTGCTGGCTCTCTTTCTCCCTCTTTATATCTATCAGCCCTGTTAATTCTTCTTACATTAGACGAGTCTCTCCCTCTCCCTCCATCTCCCTCTCCCTCTCTATTTTTTTTGGAGGCATGGCCTTACATAGTCCAGAATGACCCTGAACTCCTGGTCCTTCTGCCTCAGCCTCCCAGGTGCCAGGATCATTGGTGGGCACTATTGTGCCCTGCTTACACTGAGCCTTTGGATCTGCTTCTCTGCCTTTTTTCACTTTCAAGGGTTTGTGAGATTAGATTCTGTCCATCTGGACAACCTAAATAATTTTCTTATTTTCAGACCAACCCATTGGCTGCTTTATATCTCTCTTCTCATACAGTCACAGGTTACATGGTTTTGAACATGGCTACATTTGAAGGTCATATTCTATTCTGCCTATCAAGCCAGCATTAAGCATTGGTTCTAAGGGTGTGTATGTGGGGGCAGGGGGATCACTTGCGCTAGCCTATACGGTATCTTGACTTGAGGGAGTGAGACGAGAGACCCAATCGCTGGTTTCTTGCTATGGCACAGAATTTCTCCCCCAAATGAAAGGTGGAAGTGATTACAGCTCTGGTTTCTCTCTGGGGATGTTGAAGGGATGGATCCCACAGCCAGGCTTCCCTTCACAAACTGTATCTGCTAAATAGAGAAGGAAGGCTCCCATCATGACCCCGAGGGAGAACAGGTAAGAAAAAAACTTGGACAATTTTAAGGAAATTGGGTCAAAAGAAAGTATTTGAGAGCAGAGAGAAGTGAGGAAAGCAGGAGTAACGAAGGGGTTAGCATTCACGTGTCCAGCAGCTCCCCGGGCAGGTGTTCTGTGCGCTGAATTTCAGCAGAGCCTGGCTGTGAAACCAGTTCCTACCCCCATCAGCAGTGAGGTGCTCTACAGCTGCTCCAATGCATGGTATCTTTGAGTGTTTTAATTTTCCTTCATCTGATGGGGTTACCTGGAACCTCACCGTGACTTTGTATTTGTTCTTTCAGCTATCATTTGCTTGCTCTCCATGTTGCCTCTGTAGGCTTCCATGGCTTCTTTATACACTCTAGGTTTAGTTTTTTAGTTTGTTTTGTTTGTTTTGTTTTTGTTTTTCTTTCTTACTGCTACGTATGTGTTTTTACAAATGTCTCCTATTCAGAAATTTGACTATTCATCTAAATATTTCAATGATTCAAAGTCCTTAGTTTTCCGTCGCCTCCACTCCGTGCGTGGTTACTGCTGTTTGTATGCTGTATAGGAATCTTTACCCATCTCAAAGATCATAAGAGTTCTTTTTTCTCTTTAGAGATTTTTCTTTTCACATTTAATTGATCTAGAATTGATATTTGTGGATAGGGTGGGGATTCACTTTCTCTTTTCCACATGAGTATGTATTTCATTACATTTTCTTCAGGAAATGTACTCCAGGTAGGGCATTGAGAACAAATCAAAGAAACTAGTCCAGCCAAGTCTAGTTTAGTGAACCAGTGAGTTTAATTGGGGTTACTTACAGGAGTGTGTGTGAGAAAACAACAGATACAGGAGCATTGTCCCTTACAAGGAACAAGAGCCTCCCCCCCCACCCCCCACCCCCCCCACCCCCGTCTATCTCTCTGTCTCTCTCTGTCTCTCACTCTCCCTCCCTTCCTCCCTCCCCCCAGCAACCATTAAACTGTTTATATTCCCCAGAGAGTGATGGGGCCTCCTGTGGGTTTTGTGGGTAACTCCATAAACCCTTTGGCTCTACCTTACGGGCCCTATGAGTCCTTATAGGTCTTGTGCACCCTCTCTCTCCTTCATGATAGAATGTTAGGAGTCCCAGTCCTGTGAAGGTGTCTTAGCTAGGATTTGCATTGCTGTGAAGAGATACCATGACCAAGGCAACTCTTATAAAGGACAACATTTAATTGGGTTCAGGGGTTCAGTCCATTATCATCAAGGTGGGAGCATGGCAGCTTCCAGGCAGGCATGGCGCAGGAGGAGCTGAGAGTTCTTCATCTTCATCCAAAGGAAGCCAGGAGCAGACTGACTCTTCTGCATTGGGCAGAGCTTCAAAGCCCACCCCCACAGTGACACAAGTGGCCACACACACCTCCAAACAGTACCACTCCCTATGGACCAAGCATATTCAGAAGGTGATCACAATAACTCTGATTTTAAAACAGCAACTGCCACATTGTGCCCACAGGGCTGCACTCTCCAGTGTGCAATTGGCATCACAGTGTGTATTGAAAAGACTAGTTTCTTGTTGGCCTACAGTTTCACATTGGTCATGAATAAGTGCTCATGTGTGTCTGTCTGTGGACCTGCACTGGGACACTGCTGGATTCTCGGAATTTCTGTCCACTGAACTCAACACCACACTGTGTTAGTTTGGTTCTATTTTAAGTCTTCCAATGCTCAATTCTTTAAGACTACATTGCTTAACCTTAGCCCCTGCTTCTCCTCATAAATTTTAGAACAGAGGCCAGTTTCCACAAGAAATATGGAATTCTGATTGTGATTGCTTTGAAATCACAGATGCTCAGGGTAGGGGTTGGGGGATGGGTATCTTATTAAATTTCTCTCATCAAAGTTTTGTCATTAAAATTTCTGATGCTTTAGTAAACAATTTTTTTTTCTCTTTTTCTGCTGGTCATATCAATTAATTTCCCTAGTGGCCTTAAACCTTCTTCAAAAGATGCCAAAATAGCTTTTAAATCATGATTTGTAGATTCTTTTTCACTATATACTCAACAGATGAGCTATAAAGCATATTTTGTTTCTTTTTACATTCTAATGACAGTTTGTTTGTTGTTACTTTATTGACATGCCTTAGACTTCCAGGTGATGGTGAACATGTCAATATCACTTCTACTCACAGTGGGGTGAAGCCTTTAATAATTTTTCAGAACTGTTATCTATTAGGACTTTTGTAAATGGTCTTTAAGAAACATAGGAAGTGTCTGGTTCCAGTTCACTACATGAAGATTAAGTCATTTCTTCTTCAGCTGTTGAAAGATCACGTGACTTTTCTACTGTATACTAACATGAAGGAAGCTGGCTGCTTCTCATTTGCTACACAACCTTCCCTAAGAACTCGCTTGGCTCTGGAGTGCTGCTGGTGTTACCTGTGACCGGATTCAACTCACTGAGTTGGTGCCATGTGTATATCACCACCAGACACTGGCCAGCAAGTGTACTTTTGCTTAATGTTCCTGTTGGGTCGGACATCATAGAATGTAGTATTCCATTTGTTTTTTTCAGTTTTCATAATATCAATGTCATTTGTTTTTCAAATATTTCCAGTGATGAAATAGTGAAGCCCCCAGGCTCACAGCTGACTTCGTGTGTGATTCTGAACGGTAGGTTAATTAGCAGACATGCTCACAGTCAGACTATTTATTTCTTTATGGTGGTTGAGTAAATTGTGCTCTTCATTCCTTAAATTTTATTTATGTGTCTCTGAGTTAGGGGGAAGGGCACCCACAGAAGCTAGAAGACATTGAATCCCCTGGAGCTGGAGTTACAGGTGGTTGTGAACTGCCCAATATGGGTGCTGAGAACTGAGCTTTGGCCCTCTGGAGAAGCACTACCCACTCTTAACTGCTGAGCCATCTCCCCAGCCCTTATCTCCCCTTTCTAGTTTTAAAAAAAAAGTATTTATTTATTTATTTATTTATTTATTTATTTATTTATTTATTTATATTTTTATTGAAAATTCACACAATATATTCTGATCATGGTTTCCCCTCCCCCACCTCCTCCAGATCTTCTCTACCTCCCCACTCATCCAACTCCATGCCCTCTTTCTCTCTTTTAAGAAAGCAAACAGGCAACTAAAAAAGCAAACCAAAATTTAAAACACACACACACACACACACACACACACACACACACGAAACACACATACAAAAGCAAAACCCACAAAATTACAAAATCAGAAACTATCCTATACAAGCAAAAGACTAGTAAGATTTTTTAAAAAAATACCCAAAGCAATATGAAACAAACAACAACAACAACAAAAATCTATGAAAATGTCATTGTGTTCATTCTGGGTTGGCCACCTATTGCTGGTCATGGGGCCTGCCCTCAGTGCCGATAACACATCCAGGGAGGCTCCATTGGAGAAAACTGACTTCTCTTTTGTAAGCAGTTGTGAGTTGGGGATAGCTTCTTTGTAACTTTAATTTTTGTAAAACCTATTTTTAATGATGGTTCTGAAACACTTTTACCTCCCTTGTAGCCCACCACCCACCAGAGGTAGTGGAAAAGAAAGGATACGGGGGGGGGGGGGGGAAGTAGACCTGTTTAGAAAGGTTTTTTGGAGAAACTCTTGTCTGTGTTGTCTGGAAATCGGCGGTTCAGTTCACAGGTTAGCAGGCAGGGGCAGCTCGATCCACTTGCAAATATTTCATGGATACATCAGCAGTGCAGTTCAGTAGAGTCAGGTTAGCAACAGCAGTGACACAGCCTAGTAGAGACAACTAGGCCTCGGCCTCAGCTCCAGTCAGCAGGAGGGACCAGCAGGAACACTAGGAGAAGTCCTCTCCTGTGCTTCTGCTGTGGAAGGGAAGATCAGCGAAGATGTGAGACCCACAAGCGTTGCACACCTCGCTGTTCCAGCAAGCCAAGCTCTTTCCACCACTCCGTGGAGTCCTGGTTATACCCTCCAGACGCCACGAGCCTTGCCTCAGCATGGCTCTTGCCTCAGGATGTGCATCCCAGCAGACCGAGTCCACGGAAGTGGAAGAAACTGTAGTACATTACCAGACGTTTTTGGTGCGTTTCTCTCTGCAGAGTCCTGACAAATGCAGCTCAACAACGCAATGTAAGGCGGACCAATACATGCATGTCTTTAGTGAAGAATCCTTCATCACGTGTCCTTTCACGCACTTGTTTTAGCAGAACGTCCTCTCTCCTGTGTCTCCTTCAGTGAAACGTTTCTTCACAAGTCCGCCTTAGGCTTCATACCTGTGTTCACTTTAATGAAACATTCCTTTACATGTTTGCCCCAACAAAACACCATCCAACCGACTTTCCAGAGAACCCCCAGGTTTCCACTTCACTTCTTGGTTCGGGATGGGAGTGCACGTCCACTTCTTCCTCTCAGTGTTGGGACCTCTTCTGACTGGAACCTGCGCAGGCCCTGTGCATGCTGCCACAGTCTCTGTGAGTTCATGTACGCATTGGTCCTGTGGTGTCTGGGAGACACTGCTTCTTTGGCCCTATTCTCTTTCCATATCCATGAGTCTTGCTAGAGATATACTCATTTCATTTAACATGCGTTTGCTTGTGTATGTGCAAGGGCTCACTATGCAGCCTGGGCTAACCTGGAACTTGCTCTTTAGCCAGGCTAGCCTTAAAACTCATGATCCCCCTGCCTCAGCCTCCCCAGTGCTGAGACTACAGGTATGTTCTTTCACACTCAGCTCTCTGTTCCTTTCTCAGTCTTGTCAAGAACACAGCTTTTGGCTATGCCACTTTCCCCCTTATGAGCATTTGTTTTCTGTTTCATTTACTTCTGATCTTATTTTTTATGATCCTTCTCTCTACTCTAGGTTTAGTTTGCTGTTCTTCTGAATTATTCAGATAAATCTCTAGATTTTGGCTTTCAGCTTTCCTTCTTTCCTGTGTTGAGTGTAAACAGAGAGAAGTAAAGCTGTATTGGATTCATGAGTTTGGTTTGTCCCTTTTTTGTTTGTTCGTTTCCAGACAGAGTTTCTCTGTGTAACCCTGGCCATCCTGGAACTCTCTCTGTAGACCAGGCTGGCCTCCAATTCAGAGACCCCAAGTGCTGGGATTAAAGATGTGTGTTATCATGCCCGGCCACATTTTTATTGATGGGAATTTTTACAATAATCAACACAGGGATTACTTAGGGCTTCTGTCTTAGTTTGGGTTTCACTGATGTAAAGAGACACCATGACCCAAGCAACTCTTAGAAAGGCAGCTTTCATTAGGGCTGGTTTACAGTGTCAGCTGTTTAGTCCATTATCATCACGGTGGGAAGCAGACACTGTGCTGAAGGAGCCAAGAGTTCTACATCTTGATCCAAAGCAGCAAAAGGAGACTGGATTCCACATTGGGCAGAGCTTGAGCATAGAAGACTTCAAAGCTCACCTCCACAAAGGCCACACCTATTCCAAGAAAGCCACACCTCCTAATAATGCCACACCCTATGGGCCAAGAATTCAACACATGAATCTTTGGAGGCCAAACCTATTCAAACCACCACAGCTTGTGTTTTTCACTTTCTGTTATTATGAAAAAGTACTTGAGATTATCTGTTTAAAATGAAGAAAGGTTTTGGCTGAGAGTTTCCATTTCAATCTGTGGTCACTTGGTCCTGTCTAATGTTCTTCTTCTAGTGGCCACCATTGCTTCTTGTGGTCTAATATAACCTGAAACCTTTCCCATTTCTGACATTAGGTTGTATAAGTCTGCCACCTTCGCCATAATGGAGTTTAAAGCCTCAGATCTTGAAAACCTGGTCACTGTTCTGATCTTATATCAGTGCTGCCTTTGTCCATGTGTCTACTATGACTTGCTCCGTTTTCTTCCTGCACTGTTCACAAACAATGTGTGGGTGGTGAGATGTGATTTTGTGCTCTAATGACCTATAGAATAAGAATGGGATGAAGAGGAGGCACAGTGAAACAGATTCACAAGGTGTGAGCCTACTGTGTGCGTGGGTCATTGAGAGTGTCTGAGTCTTGGCTTTCTCCCCTCTTAAAGTCAGGATCGTATGTTTGCTTGCCTGGCCTGTCTTGCAGACGTACTCAGCATTAAAGAAAATAGAAGCAGACACGGAGATGCCACAACACTAAAGCAGGGATTTCAAATCCACCATGGGTTGTATTTAGGCAGTAAGGTGTTCTTTTGACTTACAGAACCCTTCTTGTTTAAACCACGCCACTGTTTAAAAATCTCATTTCACATAAATTATTTATTTCTATCTTTATCCTTTGGGAAAGAAAATAACCTAGAGATCCAACAACTGCAGAAGGGCTCCTTCCCAACCATGTTCATGGGTGGGAGCCGCCCCTCCCGCATCATGATCTTGGTTTTGTGAAGGCACGGAGTCAATGCGCGTGGATCTCGGCACGTACATACACATCTGCATTCATGCTGCCAAGCTTGCTCCACTGTCTCGGTATCTGAGCTGTGGCCCTCGTAACACACGGCATCTACCTTTGTTGTACTACTCATTTAAAGCTAGGGACACACAGGGACAGGGCTTTCTAGTGTTTAGGGTTGCTAAGCGCCGAGACAGGTGACTGAGGGAGGTTGTAGAAACACTTTCCCTGGGGACCTAAAAATAAAACAGATTCATCACCAGTCTCTCTGGGATGCAGAGGAGAGACAGAGAGAGAGAGAGCTGACTGTACCACATCACTTCTAGGTTTTAAGTCTGAATGAAGATGGGGAGGTGCCTGTTGGAAGGAGAAAAAATTATAATCATAGAAAGAATATATATTATAACATAATCCAGCATTTGGAAAACAAAAGAGTCTCATAATCCAGACAACAGAAAACATGAGGGCTTTTATGAAAACAGTCATGGCTTTAGTCAAACTTATTGAACTGTCCACTTCAAACCTGTCAATACCACTAATCTAAATTACACCCCACTTTTTAAAGAAAGGGTCTTACTAGATATCTTAGGCTAGCCTCAAACTTGTGATTCTTCTGCCTCTCAAGTGCTAGGATTACAGGGGTACATCTCCATGCCAGCTGTATCTGAATTTTTTTCTATATCTGAACATTTTTAATGCTAAAATATAAATAAAAATGAAGAAGGAGGCAGGGAATAAGGTCCGAGGGTGGGCGGGGCCAGTCACTAAGTAGACCACAGGACATAGATTGCTTATACTATTGGATCCTCACGATGCCTTTCAAGGTAGGCACAGTCATTACACTCATCTTTCAGGTGCTGGAACGGAAACTCCAGTGATATATAGCAGTTTCCAGAGCTGGGAGAGTCACACCGTGCGGTCCAGATGGCGTGGTTCACACACTCAGGGGCTCTTTCCATCTGCTCTGTGAGCTAATCATTTGAATGGTTAGGAAAACTGAGAAAATTTATCACTGTAAGCTCGAAGATGGAAGGACGCAGCAGACATGACTTACTGTGGTATCTGCTGGGACATCTACTGAAGAACACACTTGTTAATTCCATATTAGAAACATTCGTTCACAAGTCCCCGCCTCTGGAGGCGTCATCCCACCGTTGTTAACAGCAGGATGATCAGAACTGTACGAGAGAGAGAGGGTTCTTATGAGCGACTGGACTGTCCTTCCCAAGAGAGGCTACGACTTTCCTGGCCTTTGTAGTAAATAGTTCTGTTTTATGATAGGACATTTCATGACAAGATGTGTCCATCCTCACAAAACATACTCCAACCCACACAGCCAGGCCTGTGAATCTTAGATTAGTTTTAAGACTCCTCATGAATGTTGAAACCCCTTGCACAGGAAAAAGCGGACATGTTCTGAGGGTACATGTGCCAAATAACACTTGTTTAAGTTAGGGTTTCTATTTCTGTGACAAAACATCATGACCAAAAAGCAAGTTGGGGAGAAAAGGGTTTATTTGACTTATGCTTCCATATTGCTGTTGATCATCAAAAGAAGTCAGGACATGAACTCAAATAGGGCGGGAACCTGGAGGCAGGAGCTGGTGCAGAAGCCATGGAGGGTGCTGCTTGCTGGCTTGCTCAGTCTGCTTTTTTATAAAACTCAGGACTTCCAGTCTAGGGATGGCACCACCTACCATAGCTTGGACCCTGAGGTGTCTTTCTCCTTGGTGACTCTAGCTTGTGTCAAGATGATTCACAATTGCCTATAGCTTCATTTCCAGGGGTTCTGATGCTCTCTGGTCTCTAGGGGCACTTGTATACATGTGGTACACATAAAATCACACAAGCGTGTACACATAAGTAAAATGAATAAATAAATCTTTTTAAAAGTAAGGTAGAAAATTAAGAAAAGAAGGTATCAAAAGTCAACCACCAGCCTCTACACGTACATATTTATATGAACATGTGCCCAATACACAAACATATAAACTGTATAACTGTATGCAGAAGAGAGAGAGAGAGAGAGAGAGAGAGAGAGAGAGAGAGAGAGAACACTGTCAAACATTTAACAGCCCTTCCTAGCTGCCCTGTGCCCAGAGCCCTCACCCCTTCCCCTTCTTCCCCCCAGGCAACCCATCTCTGGCCCTCTACTTAGATTCCTCTGATAGACCCCAAAACTGGGTTCTTAAACACATCCATTCTCAACCTGTAGGGTGGGTTTCTGAGAGCAGGATACCCAGACCACTTGCTTTCAGGTCACACTGGGCATTTCAGTTAAATATAGTTTCTGTGCAGTGTCCCAGATCTGCAGCCTGGGAGTTCCTGAGGTGGGGCAAGGAGTGCTGAGCCTTGGAGAATTTCTGCCTCAGGCACCATCCTTAGTTCTGTGTACTGATTTGGAGCCAGGTCTCTTCCCTTATTCTCTGCTCTGCCCTAACTGCAGCTCATGCCCCAGGAGAATGGTCATCTTTCCTTCAAAGACGGTTCCTTTTTTCTAGCACAAATACTGTTCCTAGAAATCCAGCTGGCACTCTGAGAACACACACACAGCCTCTCTCTCTCTCCCCCTCCCTCTCCCTCTCCCTCTCCCTCTCCCTCTCCCTCTCCCTCTCCCTCTCCCCCTCCCCCTCCCTCTCCCTCTCCCTCTCCCTCTCCCTCTCCCTCTCCCTCTCCCTCTCTCCCTCTCCCTCTCTCCCTCTCCCTCCCTGTCTCCCTTCCTTCCTGTCTCCCTGCCTCCCCCCTCCCTCCCTCTTCCCCTCTTCTCTTTCTCTCCCTCCCTCCCTTTTGCCCCTCTCTGGGTGGAGGATGGGTGGAAGGTGGGGCTTCCTTCTGTCATTATAAGAAATTGAGCAGGCTAGCACCCACCATGGAAGTACAATTAAGAATGATCACAGCAGGAAGGCTGCTCTCCGGAAAGCCCTGAGAGCTGTCAGGACAAGTGACCTTTCTAATCACACCTGACATTTCTCAGCCTTGAAGGCGGAAGAGCTGCCCTTATTCTAGAGGCAGAGATGTCGCTCTGTGTCACCCCAGACACCTGCCTCTGAGGCTGTGGTGTCTTGGCCTCCAGCCACTCGGTGAAGCAGAGCATACAAAGGGCTTTGTTTCCCTAGGGAAAGAACACACTGCGCCAGAAGCTTAGGTGTTTGGCAACTGAATCTAAACCGGGGACAGAGAGGTATAGGAGAAGCACCTCACCTCCTCTGAGGATTAGCCTGCTCTCAAGGGCTCCCGTGGCCAGGTTGATCAAACAGGGCCTGTGGGAGGATAGCAAAGAGGATTACCTTCCAGCCCCTTCCTGCCCCAAAGTACTGGCTGTCCTGATTCACATTTACTCCATCTCTGTATGGAAACAGCTTTAACTTACTTTCTTAGTATTAATGAAGAAAACCTTATTCCGGAAAAGACCACACAACATATATAAAAGATAAAGAAGAAAAGTGAAATTACATTTTATCTTATCATCCAGATAAACACTCTTAATACTTTGAGGACAGCTGACCAGAGTGGTGACTTGAACCTGTAATTGCAGCAGTGGGGAGGCCCAGGGAGATCTCAGGTTTGAGGCCAGCCTGCAGGACAAAGCGTCAAAAAGCAAGCAAGAAGTAAAACAATGTTTTGAGGGCATATGATATTTTTTAAAGATTTTAAAACTATACATGAATGTTTTGCCTGCAGGTACGTAAAGTAAGCACCCTGCACACATGCCTGATGCCCACAGAGGTCAGAAGAGGGCATGAGATTCCCTGGAACTGGAATTACAGATGGCTGTGGCCTGTTCCACAGGTGCCTGGAAACAAACACTGGTCCTCTGCAAAAGCAGCTAGTGGTCTTAACTGCTGACCCATCTTTCCAGCCCCTTATATACAATATTTTAAAACAAAATTGAACACGATCATAAATGTTATTTTGTAAACATTTTGTTTGTTTGTTGTTGTTTTTTTAAAACAACGTCCTGAGCACGCTTCCACATCAACTAAAAGGAAGTTGAACGAAGTCATTCTTAGTGATTTCCCTATGATCCATTCTGGGAAAAGGGCTTCTGGTTGTTGTAAGCTCCCCCACAGGGCATACCATTCCTGCAGGTACTGTAATGCCAGGTTAACATAGACAGTGATCACAGCAAGCTCCTAGGCTACCTCGGTGCTCCTAACAATCCAGCCAATAGCCAATATATTGTCTTTAGATACAGTCCGCGTCAGCTATTCAATGGACAACATATAGTGTACTTAGTCTTAGCCAAAAGGTGGAGAAGCACTAGCTCTGAGTTTTAGTCATGGTGGAATATTCTAGAGCAAATGTTCCCATAGTTGATTATTCCGATGGAACTGAGTGAACTTTTTTATGCTATACTCCTAGACATGGACTTGCCGAGTTGAAGGATATGCTTACCCTTAAGTGTTTTGCTGTCAGCCCTCTAGATAAGAAATGTTGGTGCTCATCCCCACCAGCATGGGAGGGTCTCCTGCCTCCACCTGCCTTGAGGTTGAAGATTATCTTTAAATCTTTACCATTCCCAGGAGTGAAAATGGTATATCCCAATGGCCTTAGTGGTCCCCCCCCGCCCCTCCCTCTCCATTTTCTGTATATGGGTGCTTTGTCCACGTGTATGTCTGAGCACAATGTGTGAACCAGGTGTTCATGGAGACCAGAAGAGGGCATCAGATTCTTTGGACCTGGAGTTACCAATGATTGTCAGTGCCATGTAGATCCCGGGGATTGAGTCTGGGTCCTCTGCAAGAGTAGCAAGTACTATTAACCACTGATTCAACTCACTAGCTCTTGAATGTGTACTTCTATGTGTTTGAATTTAGAAGAGTTTTCTTTGTTTATTGACCATTTGAATTGTTTGTTTTGTGAATTCTCCTGACTTTCATTCCCTTTTGGGGGGAAAAGTCAAGACTTTCTAATATTTAGTTTCAAGTGGTTTCTGCATAGTAACGAGAACTACTTATTATCATTGAATTTTACATTTTTTTTCTAGTTTATTGTTGTCTTCAATTTCATGTGGGTTCTGTCACGGAGACATTAAAATCTTATGTTGTCTGAATAGCATATGGTTCCATCTTTCAAAAAAAAGAAATCATATTTATAAAGACCTTATTTATTCTGTTACATTTTGTTTATTTATTCAGTGTTTGTTTCCCCAGCTAAAGTGTTAAACTCTGTGGAGGGCAGAAATATTTACTGTGCTTTCATCTTGCATGTTGTTGTTCTCAATTCCCGGGCTCTTTTGGCTGCCCTCCCCACTGTCTGCAATGGCCTTCTCTTCTCTTCATGGTCATGATGAGATAGATGGCATCTCTGCAGAGGGCTCTTTCTGGTTACCTACTCTGAGGAAGGTTCCATCAACCCTGTTCTCTCTCACAGCACTCTTGTTCCTTCATGACCTTTATTTTAAGAAGAAGCATAGACCATTTCATCTATCCAATATTTGCTTCCCCAACTAGACTATAAACTCCACGGAGGGCAGAAATCAGAACTTTTTTGCATTCTAAGCGCCTAAACTAACATCTGGCATTTGGCATACACACAAAAGAAATTTGTTAAAGGTCATTGAATGTTAAGTCCATCTAAACTTTATTTTGGTATAAGGTATGCGCTAAAGATTTGGTTTAAAAATTTTCAGATGGCATCTTGTGATTACAGGGCAGAGCAACAAAGCAGACTAGCTTTCCACTAATCCTCACTTCATTTGACTCCAAGAAATGAAACCCAGGATGCAGCAGGGGTGTGGAGTTCCTGGCTCTCATCCCCTGGAGCCCTGTCACCTCCTGTCTTTGCCTGACTTCCTTCTCTCCATTATTGTCTTAACCCTAAGTGCTTCCCATAAGGCTTATTTCAGGGCTTAGCCCAGAGAGAATCCTTAATTAATGGTACTTACTCGCTGATTCAGATCACTGCAGTGGCAGGGGAATCTGCTATCTGATACGTTTCATTCACAGTAGCCTCTGGAAACCCTGAGGCACCTCTTCTCCCTCCACAACACTGAAAAAACTAGAGTGGCTGCACCCTTCGGCTCTCTGGTTTCGCTTCTAACAGCTGTGACCACGATGGCAGACCAGGAGGGTTGGAAGAGGCACTAAGGGAAGATGGTGGTACCCACTTACATATATGTTTTGGAAGTTTCACGGCCATCTCATGTCACATTCATTTACTCCCTCCACGCTCACCTGTGGGGCCGGCGAGGTGGTTCAGTAGGTAAAGGTGCCTATGACCAAGCCTGACAACCTGAGTTCCGTCTCCAGAACCCACGTAAAAATAGAAAACGAGTACTGGCTTTACAAAGCTGTCCTCTGTCCGTGTGTGTTTTGTAGCACGCGTCCCACTCCACTCCTGCACACATGGTAATAAAATAAAAATAAAAAATTAAACTTAGCTGTGAGGTAGCTTCAGCAGCTTTACGGTCAGGCCTTTGAAGGGTTATAACTTTAAAACTTATTATCAGTAAGTTTCTTTCTCAATGTGCTAAAGTACCAACATTAGGTATGGTAGAATTAACAAAATATTCTGTTTCTCAACATTTAAGAGCTTTGATAAACTCCTAATACTTAAAGAAGTCCAACTTAATATTAATACTAATTCTTAAAGGAAAACAATTAAAAAGAGACATCAAATATCACTTAACTTGAAAACAACAGAACTCACAGAGAAGAGCCAATTGTGCATTTAAAATTTTATAAATGTAGAGGCCGAAGAGAGGGCTCAGTGGGCAAAGGTTGTTTGCTGCCAAGCCTGATGACCTGAGTTCGAATCCTTGGAACACAGGACCGAGAAGGAGAGAACAGATTTCTAAAAAGTTGTCCTCTGACCTCTACTTGCTTACTGTGGCTACCATGCTCACACACACATGCAAAATTAATAAGTATCATTTCAATGCTACTTAGTACTTTACCTTCAGTCCTTATAAAACCATTTAACGTGGCTTTCATTAGTAACCAGTTTTTGGGTTGTTTTTTTTTTCAAATTTATCTGTGGTAGACACAGAGACAGCACATCCTTCCCTAACTAACAGGGACCAGGCACAGCATGACCCAAGGGTTTGAGACAGTGTCACAAGTAGTCCAACCTCACTTCAAACTCACTATGTAGCCGAGGATGGTCTTGAACTCCTGATTCTCCTTCATCCTCCTCCAGATGTCAACTCCCTTATTCTTTATAATTGTACAATTCATATTGGAGGAGAGTATTAGAGTAGACATCAGGAAATGCTGATTGCCCTGATTGTAGAAATTATCCCTAAAAATTAGCTGAAAACATGGACACTAGATGGGACGGTGACAGAGATCACGTATTTATTTCAGTGAACTTTGGCGCGTGTGAAACTTTGGTTAAATACCACCCTTGGGGTCCTAGACTTTGCTTTCATCCTATTGTGGGAAAAAGAAAGTCTCTTGTAGACACTAGTATTTTAAGATGACAGAGGGTCAAACGGTGCTTCCTTTGCTTTAAATAGCAGTCAAACGTTCTTTACATGGGGCCCTAAAATATGGCTGTGGCCAACATGGGACCTTTAATAATAAAAATATTACTAAACTAAAAATATAATACAAAAAATTTAACTCAACTTATTAAATATGAAACCATTCAATTTTGTAAATAATGAAAAGATACAACTTAAATCACCAAGCAGATACTGTTTGCCCCTAATACTTCGGTTATGAAATAAGAAATCACAATAGTGCTGAACAGAATGTTTAAAACAAGCACTTCACAGTCTGGGTGGGAGAATAAAGAAGCACGTCTCTAGACTAGGCTTTCCCAGGAACCTTCCAAGTGTTCCTACCCCAGAGACTCGATCTTACTTCTGCAAATCTCTACTGAACATGCTTACCACATGGGTGTTTGATAATGTGTTAAAATTTGACAAACCCAAGTGTTGACAATAAGGATGTGATTTTAAAATTTCAGATTCTAGCCACGGCAGGCTATGAACAACCATGCTTCCAGGTGCTATGAAATGACACATAGGCTATCCTTCCAAATATAAAGGGATCCAGAGTTTGGCTCCAGTTTGTATTTTTAAAGATTTCATTTAAAGAAAAGATTATAAGAAAAATATCAAAGTATTAACACTGTTTATCTCTAGGTGGTAGGGTATAGATAAACAGTTTGGTTTTTGTTTTGTTTTGTTTTGTTTTTTGAGATAGGGTCTCACTGTATAGTCTTGGCTGGCCTAGAACTTTATATGTAGATCAGGCTGGCCTGGAACTGAGTGATCTACTTGCCTCTGCTTTCTGAATGCTGTGACGTTCACCACCACATCTGACTAAATTACACTTTTCTTGTTAATACTTTTCAAATTCTTTATAATAAAGTATGACTTATTTTGTTTGTTTGTTTAGACAGGGTTTTCCTGTCAAATATGGCTTTTTTTATTTTAAAAGAATAGACAAACCAGGCTATAGTGGCTCATACTTTTAATCCCAGCACTTGGAAGACAGGCAGGTAGATCTTGAGTTCGAGGCCAGCCTGATCTGCAGAGTAAGTTCTAGGACAGCCAGGGCTACACAGGAAAAACCCATCTTGGGGGGAGGGGGAGAGAAAGACAAAGAGCTACGGGCAGCTAAGGAATGCCCAGGGAGGGAGAATTAGTTGTCCCAGGGATGAACTCCCTAATTGGTCATCCAACTCCAATTGGTCATCCCTGAAACCACATACACATAAGCAACATTAAAGGGACACAGCAGGTTGTACTTAATATATTTATGCATTACATACATACATACATACATACATACATACATACATACATATATACATACATACATACATGTATATAACATTAAAGAAAAAGAAGCTATGAGTTTAAGAGGGAGTGTAGGGGGCTGGAGAGATGGCTCAGCGGTTAAGAGCACTGACTGCTCTTCCAAAGGTCCTAAGTTCAAATTCCAGCAACCACATAGTGGCTCACAACCATCTGTAATGAGATCTGATGCCCTCTTCTGGGGTGTCTGAAGACAGCTACAGAGAGCGGGGCCAAAGAGAGAAGAAAAAGTGTCTGAAGACAGCTACAGTGTACTTACATATAATAAATAAATCTTTTTTTTTTTTTTTAAATAAGAGGGAGTGGAGGGGACATGGAAGGGGTTGAAGGGAGGAAAGGAGAGGCAGGAACTATTCTAATTATATTTTAATTTTTTTTTTTTCCGAGACAGGGCTTCTCTGTGTAGCCCTGACTGTCCTGGAACTCACTCTGTAGACCAGGCTGGCCTCGAACTCAGAAATCCACCTGCCTCTGCCTCCCAAGTGCTGGGATTTAAAGGCGTGTGCCACCACTGCCCGGCTATTATATTTTAATTTAAAATATATATTTAAACATAAAACAACAACAAAAAACTAATTGTCTGCTTATCTCCCATCTCATACCTTAGTAATATTAACACGATCATGGTAAAATTCCTTTTTCTCTCACGCCAGCCAAATATCTGCCATGTGCAAGGGACATAAACATTCAGAGATGTTTACAGGGCGGCTTACAATGAAAGACTCAAAACCAATGGATATGAAGAAATCTAGAATACATAGGCAAGGTCTGGAATTCAGACTGGCTGCCCCAAAACAGAGCAAATTCTCTGTGTCACCCTAGAAAACAAAAATGGAGGCTGAGAATAGCAAACAGCATGGATTTTTGTGTAGATGGGCTTTGATTACTTCGTGGGTTCTTCTTTCTTTTACCCTTTCAACCCCCTAACACTAGGTAGGAAAGAAAGATGGCAGAGGGGAGAGAAAGAAATCCCTCAATAAAGTCAGGGGTAGGACAGGGGGCAACAATATCGTTAGACTCCTTCCTGCTGATTAGAGCCTTCAAGTTCCTGGGGCAAGTTTGATCCTTGCTGTCGGGATATCTAATTTCTTCTTCTCATATCTTTGCCCATGACTACTTGGCAAACAGCAACAAACATCAATCAACAGCAACCCACCAACCCACTCCCTTGGGGCCCAAGCATTTATATACCCTCTGAAAAGTCCCCAGAATTTCAAATATCACCCAATCACAGAAACGATCTGCAGCTGGCAAAACCACACCCCTGCTAGAGCACGAGGCAAATCATAATCAGTTGCTGTGGACAGTCTGAAGCAGCCCCATATCCCACACCTGGGATTAAAATGAAAACACATTCTTACAATATTTCTGTGCTTTTAAAGAAACCAAAATTATCACTACATTTCTGTTTAGAGTATCTGCTGTCTAGTAACTGCAATTGCCCTCAATGAAAGAGCAGCCTCTATGAGGAGAGACACTCACCTTTGGGGGCAAAGCTAGATAACCACCTGGTGGCAATGCTGAGAGATGCCTGCTTACCACTAAGGGACTGGGTGGGTCAATGCCTCTGAGAGTCTCATTAGATCCATAATTTCTGCTTTATCCATCATAAAATGGAGAGCCCTGGACATGTCACTTTCTCATTCCAGTCTCCCAGCCCCTCTTCTGTCTTGAAGAAGGCACCAATGCCATTTGAGATAGATGACATTGTTTGTGGTAGAGACAAGGTAATGCTCTGGGGTTAGGGATCAGCCATAACAGTTAGAGCTTTTTTGGTTGCAATCGACAGAAAACCAACAGAAACTCTGTCATGCAAAAATGAAAGGAGTTGGCCAACATTCAGGGAAGCCAAAGGGAACCAACTGTGTGCAACATGGGGGGAACCAAGTGCTGTTTCTATTTCCAGCCTTTAGTCTGTGGAGCTGAGTCTGGTTACAGGAGAAATCAGGCCTGTTCATGTGGAAACAAGATAGTCTTTGACAGATTGGCATTTATGTTACACTTCTATCTCATGCCTCCGGCTCTGATTGATAGTTCTCACAGGACTTAGGATATGGCCTTGAGAAGACTAGCTTCAAGAGCTTAGTCATGTGACCCATTCCTAAATGGGTTGATGTGTCCCAGGAACAAGAGTTCTTGTATTCGTTAAGCTTCTTTGCATGTGCACACTTAGAACCAGGATGGGAACAGATTAGCTTTCTGTGGCCCACACGGGTTGAGCCAGCTATGGAATGGGATTGCCTTGTATGCACCATGGAGAGAACTTGTCTTTGTTAAAAATATTCATGGAAATTTATTTCATGTCCCTGTCATGTGGTGGTTCCACTTCTCTTCTATCTAGAAATCCTCCTGCAGTAGTTTCTGCTCATGGTGCTCTGGTCTGTCTTC
The DNA here is from genome assembly GCA_028551405.1 of Uromys caudimaculatus. NCBI lineage: Eukaryota > Metazoa > Chordata > Mammalia > Rodentia > Muridae > Uromys > Uromys caudimaculatus. Next base: position 63,546,581 of record CM052709.1, on the reverse strand, counting down.
CGGATAGATTTCAATCAAAACCTCTTCCTCAGCAGACACACTGTGAGGGTTAATTAGGGTTTCCGATAACCATCTGTAAAGTGCCATGGGACCTTCGGGACCAGCTGCTGTATGAAGATAGTTATCATTAGAATCGACTCTTCATCTTTATCCTTATGAGGAATGAGGAGGTGGCCGGACCAAAGTGCAAGGAAAGGGAGCTCTACCAAATGTCCCAAAACATCATTTTGACGATGATAAGCATCCTCTTTCCTTTTCCCATCCCTTTATAGCTGCCGTTCACAAGGAGCAAACATGGAACCCATGAATGGGTTTGTGCATCCACACCCTTCTTGGAGAAGAACACTAAACTTGGGAACTTGGAGCTAATGGGTTGTGCAGTCTGAGCTCGACCAGGATTGGCGCCCTGGAGGATTAGCAGCTGGCTGTGTTGAAAGGCTTTCCTTTTTTAGCTCAGGTTAACAGGCTATGAATGATACATAACTGTCTGGGCAGTGTGAGAATGTCATAGTCTGCGCTCCTCTGTCAGCCTGCAAGATGCCTTTCTGGGTACCATCAGACACACATGCTGGAAGGCCTTTTGGGTCCAAGAGGGTCATAGCTTAGGGTCCAGGAAGTAAAGCACAGGTTGGCTCATAAGCCATCCCTTTAACATGATGGGGCACAGGGCAGGACTCTTCTGTGCTATCTATTCATGTAGGTTACATAGAGCCATGACCAACATTCAGAGTGACTCAGGAAGTAAGTTTTACAACTAGTCTGGCAAGAAAAAGTTATAGAATTTAGGATATTTTCATTTTAAATACTTCTCTCTTGAGATGTTCTCTTGAGAGCAAGCAATGTGACGGCTGGTTGAGACAGTGGCCGAGAGAGCAAGGACGTGCACTGCAAAGTTCGATGACGTAAATTCAATCCCCATTATATCAATGCTACAAACGATTATAAAATCTATAAGTTAATGATTTGTTTCTCTCGAGGATGCCATTTAAGCTGCTTTTCTTTCCCTCCGTCCTACCCCCACCTGCACCCGCCTCTCCCACCTTTGTCTATCCCTCAGTATTTTGGAGAGTGAAGCACTCAGACCAGTTGTTTTAGCGACATCTCAGTTTGGCTCTGGGTGTTCATTCCCTCAGGGTCACCTCTAAGTTAAATGAATGAATGTTAGCTGTGTGACCTTGAGAGAGTCAGCAGATGAGAAGTGCCTCGTTTAGCTATAACGTTGCACGTCTCCTAAGGTGGTTGGGACAGGCAATAGCTATAACAACTGAAGTTCTCAGCATGTGGACAGGCAAAAATCAGCTCTGGAAAAGTGTTTGCTCTGTCATTAGTATTACAATTGTTGGCGCCTCTCAGAGCCTTGGGGATCCTCCTTCATCTGAAACATCTTCCTGGAAATTTCCATAGTGCCTAACTTCAGTCTCCTTGCCTGTAAGCTGTGTGTGTGTGTGTGTGTGTGTGTGTGTGTGTGTGTGTGTGTGTGTGTGTCTGTCTGTCTGTCTGTCTGTCTGTCTGTCTGCTGGAGAGGAGGGTGTCAGAAGATGCAAATACAGAGCACTGTACAAACCAGCCCAGGACAGAAGATCCAAGGAAACAGCGTGATTATCCCCTGAGTCTGCATTCGTCTCCATTATTCTCCTGTGTAACAGAAAAATGTAAAGCAGGGGCTAAAAGCTAACGAAAGTAGGAGCAAACTAACACAAATCTCATTTCAACTATGCTCAGCCAGGACAGTAATGTTCAGACTTTACCTTATTTTCAAGTGGAAGCCATAGAACCCCCAAACATTACATAAAGTAAAGGTAGTCTGAGTGCCGTTTAAGGTCAGGATGACAGGCTTGAGACCACACCTGTGAGAACCCGGTGGAGACAGTGGAGAGCATGTAAGAGCCAGAGGGGATGGAGGACACCAGGAGAGCAAGGCCTCTAAATCAACTGAGCAAAGCTGGTGTGACCTCAGAGAGACTGAAGCAGTGAGCACAGGGCCTGCCTGGGTCTGCACCAGGTCCTCTTGGCTGTGTTATGATGTCTGGTTTAGTCTTTTTATGGGATTCCTGAGTGTATGAAGGAGTGCGTGGGTCTCTGACTCCTGGGCCTTCTTCTTTTAGGCTCTTTTCCTTCGGTTTGTTTGTCTTGTTCAACTTGGATGTGATAATTTTTGTTTTTTCTTATTATTGTCATTTTTTTAAAAATTTAAAACATTATTTTTATCTTATTATTGTCATTTTTTAAAAAAATGAATGAATTAAAACCTACCCACGAGGGTAAAGGTTAACAGCTAAACTGTCACATATACATGTTGGGGGAGGGGGAAAAACTCAGTTTTCTCCAATAAAGTGACAGTGGAAATATCATCCATCCCAGGACAGGCCTCGAGTTCAGGAGCAGTTGGCCAATATATAAGGGACTTCACAGCTTTGTTTCATTTGGTTACGGTTTAGTGGTTTTTGTTTTGTTTTCTTTTGTTCTTTGGGGCATAGTTTTATTTTGTCTTCTTGGTTTTGGGGGTTTGTTGTTGTCTTGGGTTTTCGTTTGTTTTTTTGAGAAAGAACTTACCGTTGAGTGGGTAGAGAAGGGGAGACCATCTGGAAAGACTTGAAGAAGGAGGAGAATATGATCAAAATATACTTAAATTTAAAACTTGTTTTAATTAATAAAATATATATATATATATATATATATATATATATATATATATATATATATTTAAAGATCACACCTGTAAAGCTCCCAGGACAGAGCCCAGGCACCTGCAAACAGAGCTAAGCCATCATTTGCTTTATACTTCTCTTCCTGGGCCATTTCCGCTGAGAAAGAATAATAAATCTAAAGCCCAGTGATGATTTGCTCAGTGCATTACTAATCATTATTAATTGCCTATGAACATCTTCCCTGGAAACAACATTAAATGACTCACACAGCAAGGCCTGGCTTGACATATCACATAACGAGACAAACAAAGGTTTGACTCTGGCAGGGCGGCTCCTGCTGGGAGCCCCCATGTCCGGATGGCATGCGTCCCAGGCAGAGGCTGAGCATTCCGAAAGCCCCTCCCCCAACACACACCCTGCCCCAGTCTGCAAGCATCCAGCTCTACTCCTGGGGGACAGGGCTTTATCTAACAACTTCATCCACATATGGTTTATACAGAGCTATGCTACATGAAGCAACAGAAAACCAGTGAGAACCCAGTTCCTACTGTGTGCCAGGTGGGTCATCTGCCTCTCACCTGCACTGTCACCCCAACAGGCAGAAGAAAGTCCTCATGTAACTAACTTCTTCAAGATCTGCCAGCCCTAGCCAATGGTGATTAGAACCAAGTCTTTTTCAGCTCTGAAGACTGTCCATGCTCAAATGAGAAGGCTACAGAGTGACCTATTTTCTTACAATTTCTAGTGTCACCATTGATGCTACATGGCATCAATGGATCATTGCTATAGTCATCTCTTGTGATCTTTTAAATAATCTTCAGAACCAAATAATTAATAATAATAATAATAATAATAATAATAATAATAATAATAATAATATCAGTCAATGCATTAGGTTGCCATATACCTAATGCTATCCCAACTACTAGCTTTACATTGATGCCTGTAGTTTTGACCATGACATATAATATTGGTACTATTCTTATTACTGCTAAGGATGATGAAGAACTGAAAAACTCAGTGACACAGACAGAAGAAATATTGTATAGCTTGTCACAGGTAGGGCTGGGATCTAAACCCAGAGAAAATTCATGTTCTTAATGACTGCTAAAGCTAAATGAGGATTAGTTACTAGCTCTAGTCTAGTTCACTGGCTCCAAGGAAGGGGCCAGGGAAGTCGCCATGGGAAGGGAGAGAGGAGAGGGGGAAGAGAGAGAAAGAAAGAATGAGTACAGAGAGAAGAGGGAGCACCAAAACGTTTGGATTACATAAGGAAGACCCTCTGGGGGAAGGGCAGCCTAGAATTCTGGGCTGGAAAGTTCAGAACTAGGGGCAGAGTATACCAGGTAGGGACTCAGAGACACTGGGAGAACCTGGAAGCCAGATCTGCTTTGATATGTAAAATATGCATCTCAGTCCCTAGTTCCAAACACTCAGGTTTGAATGACAAACCCTTTCCTGACCAAGCCATCCACAGTTCCAGACATATTTGCTCCAGGTAAACTCCTAGGGTTGAGAGAGAGAAAGGAAAATCCTGGTGGGGCTCCTTAGAGGCCTGTGATTCCAGTCTTAGGTCAACCTGAAAGTCTCATCTGTCAAGGGTTAGAATTTCCAACCTTAAGAGCTGGGCCGCACTTGGAACACAATCTAAGTTTCATTGAAGAGGCCCATGTCTAAGATGCTGGGTACTTCTAATGGGGGAGAGACTAAGAGGGTTGACACTGTCACCAGGTATCAGGCAGCGAGGGCAGCCTTGCCTCCTTTCTCTAGGGACCATCTTTTTCACACACACACACACCACCCCCCCCATACCAGAAATCATTCCTGTTTCTATCGACAGTGAAGTTGAATTAGGTGTACAGTCCTGGTGCTTGAGAGGTTAAGGCAGGAAGAAAGCAAATTTGAGGCCAGTCTGAGTTATTTGGTAAATTCAGGGCCAGCCTGTGCTTGCCACATAGCAAGATCCTAACTCAACAACAACAACAAAACCAAATAGCAGTGGGTACTGTACTAGGATACACTCACACAGCAGGGACTGCAGTTCTACACGGTGACAGCGACACTAGTGACCCATAACTTCTGTGTACGATAACCAGGGCCCACAGATAGCCATGCTCTGCTCAACAAAGGCACAGCCAGAGGATGACAGGTCAAAACTGAGTCAGGCCAGAGTCAGGCAAGGAGAGCAAATGTAATCCTTGAGGCCCAATGGAAAAGCCAACAGGAGGAACCTGCCCAATGCCAAAGAGTCAAGTTGGAGTCAGAAGTGGGTATGAAATGGCAAGTCCAGGAGATACATGGGGACAGACAAGAAAAGCCATGACAATTGAAGGATACTACAGAGTAGGCAAGACCTAGTGGCTTTGCCATTGGCCAGACAGAATATTTGGACAAGATAAGCCCCTTGCTCAGAGTGTCTGTCACTGGGGAGGGAAGGGAGACTTGCTTACATTTACAATGGAGTAACTGAGACCTTCGGCTCTATCTCTAGGTAGAGTCTTCCATGTTGCAAAGACCCACACTCTAAACTTTACACCAAGTATTGTTTCAAGTAGCAAGCTGTGTTATCTGATGCAACTATGGGACAGAGAAGCTGTGAGAGGAGCACAGTCTTTTGGTTGTCTCTCATGGTTCCTGGGGTACGTGTGGCCACTCATAGTTGAGGTACTGCATAACACGAAGGGTCTCACTCACATAGCCTTCAAGGGCATGGTACCCCCAGACTTGCACTGTGAATAACCCACATGGATGTCTGTGTAGGTCCTGTCTGGGTAATAAAGCTCCCTGTTGTGCCCTGTTGAGGTCTAGTCTTAGCCTTTCTTTAGTCTCTTCCAACACTGCTCTCTCTCTCTCTCACTTGGCTCTAGTTACACTGGCTGTCTTCCAGTCCCCTGTCTCCTAGATTAAAAATGCCTCTTCCTCTGAGAGACAGGTCCATGTTCCCTCTTCTTGGATCTAGTTGAGCAGTAGCGTGCAGTACAAATGGCACTGTGATGATTTCTTGGTTTCTTAGAACACAGTCCTTGTGAACCTTGAGTCACTGTGTCCTGGGTGCAGCTACTGTAGACACGATGGGACAGCCATGCGAGTGCCAAAGCTTCAGCTGATTCCAGCCTCCCTGCCATCCTTATCAAGACTCCAGGTGTATGAGCTAAGCCAGCTTCAACTTCCAGGTCAGCTCATCTATCAACTGAATACCACCCAGTGACCTCAGCCAATGCCCCAAGGAAGAGGTGCCCACGATCTAACTCTCATGATTATGAAATGAATGATACTGTGGTTTTTAGCTACTGAATTTCAGAAGAGTTGTTAGGATCTAGGGGGATGGCTCAGTTAATAAAGTACTTGCCACTCACGCATGAGAACTTGAGTTCAGATCCCCACGCCCATATAAAAAGCTGATCATGGGGCATATGCCTATAACCCCAGGGTGTGATGACATCATGTGGTGGCTATTTTTGATTGTCAACTTGACTTTTTCTGGAGTGAACTACAATCCAGAATTAGAAGGCTCACCTGTGATCCAGATCTTGAGGCATAGTGGCCTTGATAAGCTTAGACCCAGGCAAAGTAGTACACGCCCTTAATCCCAGGAGACTGAGGCAAGGAGATCTCTGAGTTCAAGGTCAGCCTGGGACAAAGCAAGTTCCACATCCAGGTGTAGTGGTACACACCTTTAATCTGGGTCACACCTTTTGCTGGAGACCTACATAAGGACTTTGGAAGAAGGAAGATTCACTCTTCTTTGCCTGTGTGCCTTGTGGGACGGAGTAACTGCTAGGTCCTTGGACTTTCATTCACAGCTGCTGCTGACCATTGTTGGGGAGTTGGACTACAGACTGTAAGTCATCAATAAATTCCCTTACTATATAGAGACTACCCATAAGTTCTGTGACTCTAGAGAACCCTGACTAATACAGAAGTTGGTAGCAGGAGTGGGGTACAGGCATCTGGAGCCTAGAAGACAAGGTGTGTGCTACAAAGGGCAGAGCTGGAGAAGTGACTCAAGCCCTTGGAGGAATCCAGAAGATCGTGAGTGGATCCCAGATGTTGGACGGTTAGAGTTTGATTTTGCTTTTGATTGTGACTGTGCCCTGATATTTTTCCCTCTTGAAGAAAGAAAGTATTTTAGTAGAGCTCACAGTTAAGAGACTTTGAATTTTTAAAAGATATTTTAAAGGGATTGAACTTTTAATATGTAAGACTGTGGGACTTTTAAAGTTATTTAGATCTTGAAGATGAATAAGAAAGTAAGGGTCGAGGCTTAATGTCGATGTGTTTGTGTGTCAAGTTGACAAGGGGTCAATTGTACTGGCTGGTTTTATGTGTCAACTTGACATAAGCTGGAGTTATCACAGAGAAAGGAACTTCAGTTGAGAAAATGTCTTCATGAGATTCAGTGGTAAGGCATTTTCTCAATTAGTGATCAAGGGGGGGAGGGCCCCTTGTGGGTGGTGCCATCCTTGGGCTGGTAGTCTTGGGTTCTATAAGACAGTAAGCTGAGCAAGCCAGGGGAAACAAGCAAGTCAGTAAGAAACATCCCTCCATGGCCTCTGCATCAGCTCCTGCTTCCTGACCTACATGAGTTCCAGTCCTGACTTCCTTTCGTGATGAACAGCAACATGGAAGAGTAAGCTGAATAAACCCTTTCCTCCCCAACTTGCTTCTTGATCATGATGTTTTGTGCAGGAATAGAAACCCTGACTAAGACACATCACAAGCATCTATTTTTCCTACTATACAGTAGCAGGGCCACAGTACCCCAGGCACATAGCAGACACCTGGAACACAGCATACACTAAGTTCTTCAAGAATGAGTGGATGAGGGGCTGCATGCATGATGAATGCATAGGCACGTGGTCCTAGCCTTTCAACCTGTTGCAGAGTGGTGCAACCCCAGGGGCTGCTCTGTGTGCTGGGAGGAGCCAAGTGATGGGGATCTAGAAGCAGCTCCCCTTTCTACACAAAAGAGGTCTCTTTTTTATTTGTGTTATATGTTGATAGTCCTTTATAGGACTCAGAAAAAGTAAGCTATCTGGGTGTGCTCCATTGAAAAGACTTCTCCTAACTAAATAATCCAAGTTCAGTCTGCATTCTTCTCCCTGTGCTTAGCCAAGCTGCTGGGGGTCAGTAGGAACAGCAGGGCTGGGCCTGAACTCCTAAGAGGCAGATGCTTGCTCCCCTACCCCAGGGTGGGGTTGAATCCTGTGCATATTGGCAGTCACTCATGCAAGCATGCGCGCACGCACACACACACACACACACACACACACACACCATAGCAGACCACATGCCTACTCCTTTGGGTTTCCCAGCTGGAACTCAGAATACACGTGAGTGTGAAGCTGTGAGGACCCACCTAAGGTGTGGCCACAGGAGCTTGTCCAGCTGGTCCTCTGAGGCTGCAGTGCAATAGATCTACCAGGAATGGAGGAGAGAGTGCGCCATTCTATTCCTGAAGATCAGGCCTTGGTGGAGGTAAAGGAGGTGTGTGTGTGTGTCTGTTAGAGGTGGTAGGATGGAGGGGGGGGGGGAGAGAGAGAGAGAGAGAGAGAGAGAGAGAGAGAGAGAGAGAGAGAAACAAGAGTAACAGGAGGTAGGCAAGAGCAAAGCGAAATAATTTACAATGTCAGAGGTGTGTGTGACGCCAGTAGACACAGCATATTTCTGAATGAAGCCTGAGATGCTGGAGTAAGGGGGAAAGCACCAACTATTAACACATAAGGACTAGGCTTCAGCTCCCATCTATCTCATAGCTGCTGCCCAGCACTGGGCAGGTGACCCCGAGCCTCCCCTCAGTTCATCATCTATGAAATGGGGATAATGAGACCCACCTCTCAGCACAGCAGTCAATTGAGTACACGCAGTAGTGACTAATGGGCCCTTGCTATTACGCAGTAGACATCTTCACATTGTGTTGAGAAACGTTAATACAAGATTTAAGTAAATGGCTAAGGTTGTCCTCAGCAAAAGTTACGACATTAAAAACCTGACAGATTACAACCGCTTTACAAAATTCATATCAGCAAACCATGACATCGAAAACTATTAAACATGTAAAACTAACAAGGCAACAGAACAAAGTATTCAATGGCGTAGCTGAAAATAGTGTATTTAACGTGGTTCAAAACTCAGTTGGAGGGGGCTATAGAGATGGCTCTGTGGTTAAAGGCACTGACTGTTCTTCCAGGGTACCTGGGTTCAGTTCCCAGCACCCACATGGCAACTTATTACAGGTCTGTAATGCCAAGATGCAACACCCTCACACAGACATACATGCAGGCAAAACATCAATGCACATAAAATAAAAATAAATAATTTAAAAAACAGATGGACGTATCCCATCTATTAGTTAATACTTATTTTGCTGATAAGGTGAAACTTTATGAATTTATTTCAGTGAAAAGCTTTAGGAAACATGGCAGCAGTAAGTTCTTTACTCTGGTTCTTTCCCATTTAGTCTGCATATGTGTGGGCCCCAGTGTGCCACGATGTGTGTGTCCAGTGTGGGGCCCCAGCATGCCACAGTGTGCATGTCCAGTGTGGGCCCACGCCTGCCACGGTGTGTGTGTCCAGGTCAGAGTGCAATTCTGGGAGCTGGTTCTCAGCTTCTATCATGTGGGTCCCAGGGGCTGACTGCAGGTCGTCAAGCTTTGCAACAATCACCTTTACCTACTGAGCTATCTCGCTATCTTAGAAAACAATTTAAGCCACTTCATACTCAAGAAAGGAAGGAAGGGAAGGGAAGGAAGGGAAAGGAAGGAAGGAAGGAAGGAAGGAAGGAAGGAAGGAAGGAAGGAAGGAAGGAAGGAAGGAAGACTGATACAAAGTTAATTGATTTTAGAGCAGTCCTTTTGGAAAATACATTCTCAACAAGAGTTTTTAAATGTAGGTAGACTTCTGATTAAAAGTGTATGTATGTAAATACAAAGGCAGTGAAATACACTGAAATAGGTTGGCAAGATGGTTCAGCTTGCCTCCTAGACCTAGAACAGATGCCAGAATAGTATCTATCCTCTGACTCCCGTGTGCATGCTGTGACACACATAATTTCTCTCTCTCTCTCTCTCTCTCTCTCTCTCACACACACACACACACACACACACACACATACACACACATACACACATACACACACGTACACACACACAATTATTCACTCACATATACACAACAGTAATTTCAAAACTTTTAAATGAAAACAAACTGCCCTGGGAAGCCAGTGCCTGTGTGTGTGCCCCCACCCCGTCCCATACGTTTCTCGTGGAGTCTTTTAGCAGTTCCTAAGCACATCAGCTTAGACATCCAAACGCTGAGACCAAAGCATTTGTTCAGTGATAGGGAGGGTGACAACAAGAACTATGAAAAGCATGTTGGTAAAGGAGGGGTGTGGTGTGGTTAGGTAGAGGTGCTGGGGTATCCTGGTAAGAACAGAGAGATGTTTAGATAGCCAGAGCCTTGGTAAGAGATGTTCTTTGTACTGTGTTAGTCCTCTGTATGGCACAGACACAGGGGACAGGGATAAATAGAAGGAAGTGACCGGTGATACCATTCACCCCTGGATTCTTTTCATTTGGTCAGAACCACATAGGACAGACTGCTCAGTGTCTTCATGGGCGTGACAGTTTCACCTCAGGTCGAGAGGCAGTAGATTGAAGATGCACACATTCCAAGCTCTTTGTCATGCAGTCTGCCTGTATGTGCACCAGTATGGCTGGGACAAGGTGGAGGCTTCACACTCATTCTATCACTTAAGCTCATCCATTTGGTCTTTTTGGGCCATGTCCCCCCATCTCCTCTCCCTTTTCTCTGTTCTTCTTGCCCATGGTATTTTTCTTTGAGGCTTAAAGTAAGTACAGGATGATGCTCATGAATAGGACTTTGTCCCAGAAAACAGATGTAGGACAGTTGATCGGAGAAATTGTTGCAGAAGAGATGGAAAGGGGACACTTTTGGTAAAAGAGGGGTGTGGTGTGGTCAGGTAGATGTGTTGGGATGTGTCAGACTCCACACCACTGAGAGACTAGTTAATGATTATGAATGCATGCATGAGATAGATTCACGTATACTGAGCTGTCCTAGGGGCTAAGGCAGAACTAATTGTTGGAGATTTACAGAGTGGAGAAAAAGATAGAATAAGAACAAAAATATTGGCCATACCTCATACACATTGTTAGAGTAACACCCCTCCATTGCTAGAGGAGGGTGTGGGGGAGAACTAGGGAAAGAGCCAACCACTCAATAGAATGTTGCCTCCATCTCTCTGCAGGTCTTCTCTTCTGGGGGATGCAGGTATTAATTTTACAAGTCTGGAATCTCCTTCAATAACCTCTTACTTTATGTAGTCATATTCAGGCTAAGGAAACTCCTGAGAACCTGATTTGTGTTTACAGCAGAGAGGTTCCTTTTCAATATCCACAGTGCTTATGTTCTCACATCAAGGGAGCTCAGTCTAGGATCCTACACAGCAGAGAAGCCAAACAAAAGACGGGGTGCTTGCTTAGCGACCCTGGGCATGAACAAGTGAATTGGGTGTTTTGAAAAGGGGGAAACATTGGAAATGTCAATAATAAAGTATTCAAAAAAAAAAAAAGAAAGAAAGAAAGAAAAAGAAAAAGAAAGAAAGAAAAGAAAGAAAGAAAAAAAAAGAATAGGGATTTGGAGTGAGCACTAGAAATACACTAGAAAGGCACCTTTGCACTCTGGGGAACCATTCTTCCCAGTACCCTGAATATCCCTGTCTCCCCCTCCCTCTCTATGTTGATTGCTCCCCCCCCCCCCCATTGCTATAGTATAGTTACACAACGCTAAACGCTTCTCTCTAAGCTCCTATTTCAGTGTTCTGGGATGGGTACAGTGGTTGCTGGTGCCATTTTCAGGTGACCTCCCGAGCCCAGCAATGTGCTCACTTCCACTACAAGCATCCTGCTTCCCTGGCTTTGGCCTTGTTCATCTGCAAGCAAATCCTGGAGTCTGGTATTAGGTCACTTTTCATCTTTGACTCTTTTGTATAATTTTGATTCTTAAAAAGTCAAAAACTGCCAGAGATGATTAATTAACTAGTAGGGATGATTAATCCAACACCCCCTTTTAACCAATAAATAAACGGCAGCTCAAGAAAGAGAAATGGTCATGCCTACGTGGCAGCTAGAGAGGCTGGACCGAAAGCCAAGCATCTGTCCGAAGCTCTGTGTGAGCTATCTAGCTTGTTACTGTAACCAAAGACAAGAAGCAACATAAGGGAAGAAAGGTTTGTTTAAAGAGGTCAGAGAAGTCATGGGGATAAGAACATAAGCAGCTGGCCACATCATGTCCACAGTCAGGAAGTAGAGATGACTACTGGCACCCAGCTTGCCAGCTTTTATATTCAGTCTGACTCCTGGATGGTGCGGCCCACTTTCAAAATGAGTCTCCCCTCTTCAGTTTTTAGGAAACACCCTCAGACCCACTCAGAGATGCATTTCCACGGCGATTCTAAATCCAGCCAAGCTAACAATGAAGACTATCACATGCTCCAAGAACTTCTTCATTCCTTGATGATGTCGTCAGGGATGTGCCCCCTGTGGGCATCAGCACTCCTGAGGCCTTCCTTAATGTTGTCACCCATAGCCTCACTCCTAGCCAAGTATCACAGGCATCTTATTTCCATGCCTTGGACAGCAGGAAGGATGCAGGCTCTTTACAGACACGCTCCCCCTAAACCTATTACCGAATGAGCAAGTACGAGAAAATTCATTCCTTGAAGTGGTAAGCTGATTTGTGCAGCACATGACTTCTTTTGTCATTATTTGTTTCAAAAGTCATTTCTTTATTATTCAATGGGTCAAGAACAATAGAGTTATAAAATATCTAGCATACCAGAGGTAGTTGTGCCTAAGCTAGGAAAGTGACTGTCACTCAGTTATCCTCCAGACTTTCTAGAAATATTTATGGGCTTTATTTTTAATTAACTAATTAATTTTTATAGACAGGTTGCAGTTTCCTCTCCCTCCTCTTCTCCCAGTTCCCCCCCTTCCACCAGCAGAAAAGGGCAGGCCTCCCATGGGTATCAACCAACCATGGCATGTCAAGTTGCAGTAAGACTAGGCCTCCTCTCCTGTGAAGGCTGGATAAGGAAGCCCAGTAGGAGGAAAGAGTCCCAAAGGCAGTCAACAGAGTCAGCCTCTGTCCCCACTGCTAGGAGTCCCACAAGAAGACCAAGCTATACAACTGCAACATAGCACGTGACTTCTCTAAGTGACCATTCTGCCCATTTCCTAAGCACAGGTGGTCTGCAGGAGCCAAGGCACTGAAATGTTATCTGAAGACCCTGCTTAGATGAGGAGGAGCCAGTTCTTTTCTTTCTTCCCATCCCCCTGCCTTCTTCTGTCTTCAGGAGTATGAGGGGGCATGTGTGGGCATGCAAGTGTGTGGAAGCCAGAGGTGGACATCAAGTGTCTTCCTTTACTGTTCTTCGTGTTATTTTTTGATACAAAGTCTCTTGCCAAACCCAGAAATCCCCAGTTTGGCTCTAACAGCTGTCTACTAAGCCCCCCGGATTTTCCTGTCTCCATCTCTGCCCAGTGCTGGGGTTAGAGGCATGCCTCTCTGTGCCTGGACTTTATGTGAGTACTGGGATCCAAACACAGGTTCTCATGTTTGCACAGAAGGTTCTTCTCTACTATCTATTGCACCCTTGACTCAGCTGTGCTGTTTTTGAGTCAAGATCTCACTATGTAGTCTAGACTGGCCTTGGCCTTGTAATCCTGTCTAAGCTTCCGACTGCTGGAGTCACAAGTGTATGCCACCACTCCTAACTTGTAAGACATTGATTGCAATACTGAATGGTTTCTTTGGTTTACAAAGGACAGGAGTCAATGTCTTCTTCTCTGGGCTTTTCCTAGAGGCCACAGACTTCCCTCTGCTTCTGTGGGGGTTGAAGTCAGCACCACCGCAGAGGCTGCTCTGCTTGGTCAAATCTTTCATTCTGACAGTTCTATTTTAATTCCTACATTATGAGCTTATATCAAAGATATGTCTTAGTCCTCATGAAGTATGAACGGGGACAAGGACATTGAGAGAGAAATGGAACTCAACTGTGCTTTCTTTCCCTTTCCTCCCCCCCCCCCCCTTTGTGGTTACAAATTAGAAGCTTGCAGAGACTTTATAAGTTATAAAATGTCATTTCTATTGTCCCCTTGAAGGAATTGCTCTCCTTCCTAACTGAATTTATGACAATTTTTCAATAAAAATCTGACAATAAAAGTCCAAATGCACAATAAACATAAAACTGCTTAGTAGTTATAAATGATGGTTCATTGCTTTGAGTTTTAAAGTATTAATAAATTAAGGTTTCCTCGAAAATTCTGAATTTTCATCTCGTTAAAAAGAGTCTTCTGGAAGTATCATCTTCACCTTTATTTTTAATGGCTCAGCCTTGGTTTTTCACCAGAGGTTCACTACATCACTAGGTCAACAGATTATAGACGGGGGAATCATTAGTCTCGCTGCCTCTTACCTACATCCCCTCAAAGTAACCATGAACCACAGTTGAATTTCTGCTCTGTCTAAGCACTTGACATCCCATTATTCTCCACAGTTTGACTGGATAAGCACCACTGTCACTCTATTCTATTGGTGAGGAGATATCACACAAAGGTAATAACCAACTTGCCTACCTGCCCCTAAGAGCCGTCCGCACGATTGCATATTCACAGTTGAAAGCATGGATTGTCTTGCTGTCCACACACACGTGCCTTGGCCTTCACTGTCATCCTTTGTTACACATGTTCTGGGAATTGAAATAACAGAGAGAATACACGCATTACTCAGAGCAAGTGTTCCCCAATCGATATCGCATTCATTTATTTGAGAAAATATTAATGTCTCTCTGAGATAGTTGTGGAGGGATGCTGGGCCACTGTTTCTAGTCATAGAAATACACAAATGAGCACATATATCATGCTAGCACGCAGGCATGTGTGCACACATGTATGTTGGCACACATATATGCTAGCATACATCGTGTTAACACACAGGCATGTGTGCACACATGCATACTAGCACACTGGCATGCTAGATCACACATTATGCTACCACACAGGCATGTACACACGCAGGCATGCTGGCATACATACATGCTACCACACAGGCCTGTGCACACGCAGGCATGCTGGCATACATACATGCTACCACACAGGCATGTACACACGCAGGCATGCTGGCATACATACATGCTACCACACAGGCCTGTGCACACACACACTTGGAGGCGAAGCTTGTGTTTGCAGAACTCTCTGAAGTAGGAGAGGAAATATACTAGTGACAGTTGCTGTGTATTCTTTCCCTCAGGGGAAGTCAGAAGCACGGAGAGGAGAAGGTTTACAAGCTTGGCGCTCTTGCAATGAGCACCATGCAGCATGAGAAGGCCCTCCACCCTGGCTATAGTCCAGGAACTGTAGTAGTGCAATCAAGATGACCTCCAAGGGAGGCAGGTGCTCAATACCGTGTGCCTCCTTTGGGCCTTCCCTCAAAGCTTCTCTCAGCTGCTTTGGGGGTGAGGACCAACCCCTCTCTGTACCTCCTGCCACGGTGCTTTCACAACCAATTACAGTTCTATTTCATTCCCAGCAAGGGAGCTGGCAGCTTTGGGTCCCCTCAGCAGGACTGGCTGGCTGCAATTAATGTCTCTTCTAGAGCCTGATTAGCTAAGGGGAGGCCAGACTACTTCTTCTACCCCCAAGCCCACATTTAAATTGGGAAATGAGAGGTTTCCTATCTTGTTGTCTATATTCAGAGTCCTTGGTTTGTCCAAATGTGTTAACCCTTCATATCTCCCTCTTAGTTAGATCATAGAACCAAGATATCATCCCTGGACTGGATGCTCCCTGGAGTAAAAGAGAAGAGACTTCTTGACTCTTCGTTTTAATATCCCCAATCTGGATTAATAGGATGAGCTGGGTGCCCATTAACTCCCAGCTAGAGCTGAGGATGCTATAGAAGCCATAGACAATGGTTAGTGTTATAGATCTCTGAATGGAAAGGATGAGTTGCTTGAGGAAAGACCGAGAGTTCAAATGAGGGGAAATGAGGAGAGGAGAATATTAATAAAAATAGAATGCATTGTGTGGTACCCTTTGTACATCTGGTAGGTGGGGAAGGAAGTCCGTAAACCTGCACTTACACAGGTGATGGGGCTCAGGCTCCAGTGAAGGAAATTGTCCAAGGCTAACATGGTAGAGTGATTGGCTCAATGGGCTTCCATAGTCGCTTGCTTTTGACTCTGACCACTTCCATCAGGTCTAGAGGAGCTACATGCCTTGTGTTGGGCGATGGAACCTTAATAATGCGGATGCAAGCAGAGGCTTAAAGTGCTTGAGGACTGAAGCGCCTGCTCTTGCTAGTGGAACTCCTTCTGTTGTTATGCCAACAAGCTGGGCAGTATCACTAGATGACACAAGACACCTGGATCAGAATTGGGTCATCCCATCCTGAATTAGCCAGTGTTTAGCTAATTCATACATCCAGTTAAGATCAGCCGAATCATATCAGGTGAACCATTCACCTGTGAAGAATAGTAAGTGGTTGTTTAAGTTTTTTGTTTGAGGGTGCATATGTAGAAGCGTAGTCAGCAGCTAGGGTTGACGGATGGAGCTAGTAGACAGCAGAACGTGGGTGCTGTGCATTTACCATGAAAAAAAGAAAAGGCTGGAATTGTAGCAAGGGAAGACACAGTTTTCATTAGGATACCTTTTTAGTCACAGGCTTGCAGTCACCGGGAGATGATAATGTCTCTAAATCTGGGCAATTGTGAGCGATCCCCTGGCTGGCAGGTCTTTCATGATCCAAGTGCCTCAATCCCAAGTGCTTACCCTGGTAGTTGCCATCGTGAAATCTGGGTAGAGCAAAGATTCTTGACAGGAGTTCTCAAAACACCCCAATCCTCCATCTGTTCCTCCAAGAAGGCAAAACCCTCAGGCTGAGATTCTGTAGGTTTCCCCTGACTAAGGACATCTTGGTCCTTTTGTGGCTGAAACAGCCACTCCTCTTCTAGACTGTCTTCAATTGCATTGCTCATTGCCAGAGTCTTACAACTGAAGTCTGCACCTTCCCAAAGAAAGGTACAGAGACAGATTATCCACATTTCCAGAGGCTTCTTTCTTGAGTCATGGCTATGATACCCTCAACAGATATCTTTGAGAATATGAAGAAGGGGCGGGGCCTTGAGTATGGAAGAGCAGCAGCAAATACTAACTCCAGTATTAGTGAATAGCAGTAACATTTTTTTTTTTTTTTTTTTTAAAGACTAACATGGCAACCTGTGTCCACAGCCTTAAAAATTCCCATGCCTTTTGAAGGAGCGGCTCCATTCCTATATTCTTTCCTCAGGACACCTTGGACATGATTTGTGAAACCAGGAAATCACTGGGGGAATTCTTATAGGACACATATGATTGGAAAATACAAGTTAAAAATAGGCTATATATTATATTATGTCCCTGATTTGGGGGGGCAATTTTGTGGGAGAGGGGGCTGTAGTTAGAGGAAATTATAATTTCTTATCAATCTTTATATAGTTTTAAGATATGGCTTTCCTCTCCTACCCCAGCCTCTGAGCAGGAGCATTGACATGGTAGGAAGACTTGTCTTACAAAACCTAAAGACCAGCAAAGCTCTAGAAAGAGTGGCTGAAATGCGAAATGATCAACGATGTGAGAATGGGATCTAAATATAGGGCTTTCAGCATAGATGGATGATGACTGGGGGCGGGGCGGGGATGGACAAAGTGTCGAACAATTATAAAGCCTAAGAACAAGAGGAACATGGCGCTGGCTCACCAAGTCCCAGACACGACAGAACATTGAGTCACAAGTGCTTGCAGAACGGCCTGGTCATCTGACAAAGACTGGAAGCAAACACAAGGGGGCTAGACTTTCTTTATCAGCCCCCAATTAAGCAAAACACGAGGGTAAGATCATGCAGAGACTCTGGGTGGGTTTGGAAGGCATGTCACCATGTGAGAATGTCTCTTGGGCTGAGGCCATCTTGCATTTTCAACATGAGGACTGAGTGGTGGTTTCCACCGAAGGCTGCTGAATGTTCGTGAAAGGAGACTGTCCTCAGCCCTCAGAGGGAGACAGTGCTGGTCTGTAAATATCCCCCACACCTCCACAGGCCTACACAATACCTACCCTCACCCACGGCTGGAGAGATGGCTCAGCGGTTAAGAGCACTGACACCCCCACCCTGGTCACCTTTACCCCATACAGGTTTCTATTCTGAGTTCAAATAGGACATTGAGGGGCGGTGCTGGTGAGCAAGAGAGGCTCTCTAGGGTTCCTTCCATTTGTTGGGATTGGGGGCAATCTAACCAGAGACTAGAGTAGGGAGAGAATACCTTTAAGACATTCCCCCCACCCCCAACCCAGAGAGAGAGAGAGAGAGAGAGAGAGAGAGAGAGAGAGAGAGAGAGAGATCCAGAAGTAAGGACTATAGGATTCTTTGAAACAGAAAATAAAATTGCCAAGATAACAGCAGCCACAGTGACTTGGAGCTGCTTAGTTTGGAGACAGCAGCCTGGAGTCTATTCACATGCCAGAGTCATTTAAATTCGCTTAGCATGCTTTCTGCTGACAGGGAGCTGCAGCCAAGATTTCAGGAATAGTATGCTTTCCCCGAGAGGCGTGAAAAGAACCGAGCTGGGTTTGCAGCAGACTCTGGCATGGGCAGGGTCCTGCAGGGAAGTGGGGCCTTGTCTTGGGAGCATGGAACCTGGACAGAGCTCAGAACGGAATCTCTTCTGTGTCATTGCAGTCTCCTAAGGGCTTTAGGTTGGTCTGTCTCAGTCTGTGGTTCAGCCTGTGGGTCATGACACCCTGGAGGGTCACATACCAGATATCCAGCATATCAGATGTTTACATTATGATTCATAAAGGTAGCAGTTATGAAATAACAACCAAATCATTTTATGGCTGAAGGTCACCACAACATGAGGAACTGTCTCACAAGGATGCAGAATGAGGAAGGTTGACAACCACTGCTCTAAGCGAAGTATGACTGTGAGGCTGATTTGAGGGGGAAGTCAGATCTACAGGAAGAACTGACAAACAATATACAGCCTTATCGTAATCTCTTTAAAAAGCAGGCAAGAGATTACAAGCAAAAGTCTTCCCTTCTCTGAATCCTCTTTTGTTGCTAAACTCCTTTTCTTAATTATAATTGTTAATGCATATTAGTTATACACACTCCATGCATTGATATTGATATGCTGTCTGATCATGGCCACTCTCCATCTCCTTCCTTTTTTTTTTTTTTGCCTTTCGGCCCCGCCCTCACTACCTCTGTCCTCTAGTTGTTCCCATGCGCACATAAGACCACAGCTGTACCCAAAACAGGAGAGGGGAAGAATGATGCCTGTGAACTCAATACCTACCCTCACCCACGGCTGGAGAGATGGCTCAGCGGTTAAGAGCACTGACTACTCTTCCAGAGGTCCTGAGTTCAATTCCCAGCAACCACACAGTGGTTCACAACTATCTGTAATGGGATCGGATGCCCTCTCTGGTGTGTCTGAGGACAGCTACAGTGTACTCATATAAATAAATCTTTTAAAAAAAAAAAAAAGAAAGAAAGAAAGAAAAAGCAGGCTTGGGTGGGGGAGGGTAGGTCCTACCAAAGGAGGGTCCTGGAGGCAGGAAGGTGAATAAGGATTTGGGGCACTGGTTTTGTTCTTCCCTCCTCCCAAAATGCCAGGGCAGATATCAAATACCTGAAAACCGGAATCTTCGCCGCAGGGCATCACCTAATCCTATATTCCTGACCAACAGCATCTTCAGGCTCACGGACTTCAGGCCCATTGCTTTGAAGACAGCAAAGTGTGGTACTTGGTGAAGCAACAATGGGTAGAGTGTTCTTGTTCGCAGAGCTGGTACCTAACTCCTTCTGTTAGGGAGTGAGAAGTTTCGGTAAAGGCAGGTACACAAGACACGGCATGGTATAGTACCACCATGGGCACTCCCTATGTGCTCCATAGGGTTCTAAGCACTTCTCATATCTTACCCCATTTAATCCTTCTCAGAAACCTAGGAATATAGGAAGTGTCTCTGGTCCTACTTTAACCCCTAAGAAAACTTGCCTAAGGTAATGCATAATGGAGCCAAGGTCCTGAGCAACGATGTCACACCGCCTCATGTATGTCAGGTCCTTAGGACAATGCCTGGCCCCTAGTGCATATTCAAAGGCATGGACTATAGACTGGCAAGAGCAGCGACAACAGGCGGGCGGTGGTGACGCACACCTTTAATCCCAGCATTTGGAAGGCAGAGGCAGGCGGATCTCTGTGAGTTCAAGGCCAGCCCGGCCTACAGAATGAGTTCCAAGGCAGCCAGGGAAGAAACCCTGTCTTGAAACACACACACACACACACACACACACACACACACACACACACACACACACACACACACCCTGGAGGGGCTATGGGGGGAAATACAACAGCAGCAGAACACACTAGTAGGATAGGATGACAGAGGTGGGAGCTGAGAGCAACTTGCCCAATATCTTTCACCCTGCAAGTGGGAGAATTGGTATTTGAACCCAGAATTCAAAGATTGTGACAGGGATTGGCACACAATGAGTCCTCAATAAGTTTGATTTCTCAGTGCTTATTTTTATCTTTGTGTACATAAAAGTCTCAAAGTAATGTAGGAGGCAGAAGGTTTGTTAATGAGTATCTGGTCCAACACGTTACAAAGTAGGTCTTAGCCAATTTTGTTTTAAGTGGGTCTTCATGGAGTTGGAGTCTTTGGGTGGCAGCCAACATGGACATACTAAACAAGCTTCCCAAGTGATTCTGATGCAGCCTCAAGTCTCAGAAACAGTGGATTCAGGTAGCGATCACTTAAACTCATAGTCACCAGCCAGAGAGTGGGCAAGCTGGGATTGCACCAGGGAAAGGTCTTGCTTCTGTGCTTTGTAGTGCAATCCTAAGTAGCCGAGGTCCTGGTCTGAAGGAAGCATCAGAAAGCAACACGTGACTTGTCTGCACCTGCAGCCTCCACCGTATCCCCTAAGCCCTCCGAATGATGCGTTAATCACAGGGAATGAAAGTTAATTTTAGGAGAATTTCACCACAGTTCCTCCAGGGAGCATCATGAGGGGCTTACAGAATTGACGATGCACACTCCTCTGCTAGTGTGCACGGACCGTAGAGGACTGACTCAAGGGGACTGCACCTTCCCTCTAACCTGTCAGATGATTTGGCCTGGTTTCTGGAACAAAAAAGAGAACACGGTGACCTGGCATCCCTGAAACTTCCTGAGAAGTGTAGTGGCCTGGAACCTTGGGCATGGGCCCAGCCCACTGTATGCAAATAGCCCAATTCTAGCTACTCAAAGCTTATCTGAACTGTTTTTCTCTTGAGCCAGGCAGAGGACTGAGGCCAGATCAGCTTTTAATTTTGGCTCTTTGGTAACAATAACGATGGTAATGATGAGTTAGACAGAAAGACAAACAGACATTAGATTACACATCTGGTGATGAGTTAGACAGAAAGACAAACAGACACTAGATTACACATCTGGGCCATTAGAAGACCGCACACAATTATGTATATGCACATTAAGTGTGACCTTCTTTCTTCCCGCCAGCCCTCAAATCCTGCGGTTTGTTTACTATGCAGACCACGTTCAACTTCACCGAATTGGATGCTATTTAAATTCAATTATTGTGAGGTTAAGTTCTTCTCTCTAGTAGCAGTTGAGTAAATTTAGAAGCAGTTAGAGGGAATAGGTACATTTATCTTATACCAGTTAAATTATAGGGAGAGAATCGGGGTAGGAATAAAATAATTACCAGGATAATGAATGTCGCAGTTTGGAGGACTCGGGTTGGCCTGTCCACCTTTCTTGTCCCCTTTGATATTCCGATTGTTTTGAGATGATGAGCAGATAAGCCAGGCCATTTTCCATGAAGATGCACGTAGATTAGCTGTGTGGGGCTGTCCGTGTCTGTGTGCTTCTGAGAGTAAGTGGGCGGTATGAGAATAGAAACAGAAATAATTTTGTAGGTTAATTGAATTAGTGTCGATAACTACAGCTTATTAGGGCTTTAAGACTCTTCTTAGTAATAGATTTCTCTCTTCTTTAGATCAAGTTATCTCACAACAATCCGTAATTTCTCTCCAATATTACTGGCATGCTGCTGGTCCCTTGAAGCCAAGATTTGCCCTTAAATCCATTGACAAAAGCATATGTGGGAAGGGGGTGTGGATGGGTAGTAGAGCTAAACGGCTCTCTTCAGAGAACAGAGCTGTTTGTGCACTTTCTAATACAGTACGCACAAAATTCAGGATGGCTTGTCTGTGACCAATAGTGGGTGGGGTTTCAGGTCTCAGGGCGCCTTTGGGGTCATTGTCCTCCCTTCCCTCATCCTTCACAGTCTGCTGGCACGAAGGCCGTCGTGATAAGTCACTGTCCTGATCCTGATGCCAGAATACATTGACTCCCACAGTCTGGAGAATGCGGAAATGATTGTC
The DNA here is from genome assembly GCA_028551405.1 of Uromys caudimaculatus. Lineage (NCBI taxonomy): Eukaryota > Metazoa > Chordata > Mammalia > Rodentia > Muridae > Uromys > Uromys caudimaculatus. The sequence continues at coordinate 63,524,420 of CM052709.1, read as the reverse complement.
TACTGTCCTGATGGAAAAAGACACTAGGATTTTCCAGGTCGCCCTAGCTTTTCCCTCTGTTCACTAACCCTATTTGGGCATTGTCTGTTACTGTCTCAGCCTTTCTCCACAAAGTCAGATACGGCCACAAAAACAACTGATCAACATCTTGGATCCATGATATTGTTTGTTGTGCCTATAGTTAGGGGTGTGTGTGTGTGTGTGTGTGTGTGTGTGCGCACATGCTTGTGTATGCTCCCACTCGCAAGCTATTGATAGTCTTCACTGTTGGCTGGTCCCAGAATGTGAGGCTTTAAGGAGCAACAGAAAACAGGGCCTGACTTTTCTTGTCAGCTACATGTTATCATACCATAGATACTACCTAGGTCAGACACTGGGATGTCTCTACCTTCTTTGGCATCTTCATGCCCCCTACACACACACACACACACACACACACACACACACACACACACACACACACACACACACCCTATGACCTAATTCTTACCGTCAAGTCCATTCCTCCCTATGACAATACAGAGTTCTAGCCTGGAGGGGAAATTCTGACTTTGAAGTTTAGACCGTCTGGGTCTTCTTACCACAATAGCTATAAGACTGGACTTCCCTTTACTAATATATACTCCCCAGAGCAATCTTTAGTGGATTAGTCTGCGTATGAAAATCTTTATCTCTTAACTCTTTTTCAACAGATGTCTCCTTCCCACTAAGGTTGGAAGCTTGAGGGTGGTGGGAAGAGGAACTGAGAGCCTATTTTGACTTGTCCCCCATCCCGCAGCCCCCACCACACAGACATCAATTAATATCCCATGATCATGACCTAGAACTGATTCCAGAGATGGAGATGCAGGAAAGAACAATAGGGTGCATATGTGTCCAGTGAGGAAGATCTCAATGGGGGCCAGCAAGGTCATCTCTCATATCAGGACAAAACCACGAGTGGTTTTAAAGACAGGCTGCTGTGGGTGGAAGAAGAGATGCAGGCAATGATACCTGTGTGGAAAGAGGGGGTTGGGGTAACCATTTGATAAATGGAACTGGTCTCAGAGCCCAACTCGTTCCTATTCATGAGGATGTAACAAAGTCTCTGGGTACTTCAGTTGTGAAGTGGGAGCAGTAATCACTAACCTCACTGTGCTGAGGTGGCAGACGGCATCACATCTACAGACATGTTCTACTGACGTGAAAAGAGAGATACAGAAAAAAAGAAAGAAAGAAAAGAAGGAAGGAAATCAACACTTGAAGGAGGTGGGAAGATGCTTTTGGTTTTGCTAAGCCCTGTGGTAGTGGTTTGTAACCTGTGGGTCGCGACCCCTTTGGCAAATCTCCATCTCCATAAATACTTCTATTATGGTTCATAACAGTAGCAAAATTACAGTTATAAAGGAGCAACAAAAAATAATTTCATGGTTGGGGGTCACCGTATTAAAGGGCTGCAGAGTTGGAAGGCTGAGAGCCACTGCCTCCTTGTAACCCTTACACACTAGTGTCCACTTAAGTTGAGTGAGAACTAACTTCCTCCCTTGCTCCCCTGCTTTGATAAAACACTCTCTAAAGCTCTTCTGGTATTTCATACCAACCTCAGCCCGGTGGTACTTCTTCCTCCACCTTCAATATCAGCCCAACTTCTTTTTTATTTTTTTTCATATTTCACCTAAAAATGAAAAAAAAAATCAGCAAGTTTGCCAGATTCATAGATAATTATTTGTTCTCATCCAACTTGATCCACCAACACTGGACAAGGCTAATGGTTCTCCCTTCCTAGCATACTTGGGGTTCTTCCTTGGCTTTTAGAGTGCTGTGTTCTCTTACCTGACTAGCCTTCTCTTCTCAACCTCTTCTGCTGATTCCCAACATTTTCTGACCTCTAAACATGGACACTCACCAAGATCAGACCTAGTGCTTCTCCTTTTCTGGCACACGCTAACCACTTTGGTTATCTCATCTAAGTGGTGGATTTAAACACCACCTCACTGCTAATGCTTCTCAGGTTCCTGCCCTATCCCAGTCCAGATGACAGCCTAAAGCATCTGCAGTGCTTGTTTGGCATTCCTGGTTGATGGCTGGTGGGCATCTCAAGGATCGTTTCAAAAGTCAGCACTCAGTCATTAATCCTGCTTCGCAGTCTTTCTCAACTCAGCTAAAACCAACTCGTCCATCCTTCCCAAGGCTCAAGGCAAAATTAGCATCATCCTCTATTTTCCTGCTCTTCTCTCACACACCACATCCAATCCACCAACTAATCTCAACACTTGTTTTTTCAAAAATACATCCAGAAACCAACAATTTCTTAGGGTTTGTAGTCACATATTCATCCTCCACTTGGATTATTTCAATGGCCTTCCATCTCCAGATTCTGTCTTTATTTCCGTCTAGTCTGTCCTCAATAGAGGACATGTCATACATGGTCAGAGCAACACAGGCAGGTAGAAGGGCTTAGAGACTGCGAATCTCTCTCTCTCTCTCTCTCTCTCTCTCTCTCTCTCTCTCTCTCTCTCTCTCTCAGCATTCAAGGCTGCCCATCTCATCCATAAATGCCACGCCCTTAGATGGTCCACAAGCCTTTCCTTATCTGTTTCCTCACCTTCGATCCCCACTTTGACATCTTCTATTTCTCTTCCTCTCAGTACTCAACCTTAATATACCAATGTCTTTGGTTTTCCTGAAGTATATCAGTCATTTTCTGCCTCAGAGCCTTTGCACCTAATCTTCCTGCCCAGGTTTCTTGGTCCCATATATCTGCATGGTTTGCTCACATCTTAGTTCAAATACTCCTCTTCAGAGGGCTTTGGGATATAGTTAGCTTCCTAGTTGCTGTGACAAAAATAGGAGAATGTTACTTGATTCTAGATCCAGTCAAGTTAACAACCAAGATGAGCCACCACAGAGTTCCAGGAAATACAGTCTGTCATGGCAGGAATGACAGGGCCGTGAAACCATGAAGCATCTGGTCACCCTGCAGCCAATGGCAGTAAACAGAGATAGATAAATGCAATGCTTGTCCTCAGCTCCTTTCTCCCAGTGACTACTCTGGGTCCTGAGCTGTGGGATGCTGCCACCTACACTCAGAATGGGTCTTCCCTCAAGTTAAGCATTTCTGGAAACAACTTCACAAACACACTGAGAGGTGTGTTCCCATGGTGATTCTAAATGTAGTCACCGTGACAATGAAGATTAACCATCACAGTCCTGTTTAGGATCTCAGCCCACATTTCCTCATCCACAGTCCCTTTCTCACTCTAAGCTTATTGTCTCCATAGCATGACAGCTTCTCTTAGGTAGCCATAATTTGTTTATCTGATTTATTGTCTTTATCTACCAGAGAACTTTATGCCTACTATCTTGAAGAGAGAACATAGTAAGTAAATCCTGAATGGACAAAGGGTGATTGAACATGGCTTCAAGTGGTTGATCAAGGTCACATAGACTGCCAGAGCCTGAATAAAGCCAACATTGTCTAGGATGAGAGCCAGGCTCTTGATCAGCATGAGTCTCAATAAAGGAAAATAACTATAAACTGTGCCCTAAGGCTGCTGTTTTATTGTATCCTTGTTTTGATCTCCCAGAACAGCAAACTCCAGCTCAGCATGGGGCTGTCCTTGCCACATGATGCTGTATGTATTTCTTCTTGCTCAGTGGCAGAGATGCCTGGTTATGAGGAAGTGGGGGAAAAAAGCAATCTTGGACTTACCTGGCATTTCCATAGCAACTGGGTAACCTAAGGACTCTTGGAGCCAAATCTTCAGACTGAAAGAGGCAAAAAAAATGAAACAAGCTAAGAACTAAACAAGAAAAATATGTGACTGGAGAGATGACTGTAGCTACCAACTGCCTCATTGGAAAATGACTCTTCATCCTCTTCTTTGTCCCTCCCACTGGGTTAGTCACAGCCACAGCTAGAACATTACCTTGTTCTGATTCCTGCCTATAGCACGATCCCAACCCAAGAGACCTGTGTTCTCCTCTTATCTAGAATCTCTAAGGTAAAGGTTTCCCCGAACACTCCCAGTGTCCTGTAGTAACACAAGTACATTTCTGGACTGGGAATCTAGAATACTGTGTACTGTCCCAGAACAACAGAGTCTCCTAGAATGTCCTTTAATCTTAACCTCTCTCTGTGACCCAGATAACTATTTCTTAAGCCTCTACTTCTTTATTACCTATTTGACTTATCTTAGTATGACAGTAGGAAAAGGAAATTGCAATAAAAAAAAAGAAAGCTTAAAGAAATGTGGGTTAAAACTGTAATTTGGCAAGAGGGCTTACTGGTGCTGGGGACTGTCAAGTCCTTGGTATGCTTCATCGCATGATCTTTCTTTTAAGGAGGTAAGAGTGATCTGTACATGGAAGGTAAAGACACAGCATCCCAGAGGTTAGGGGCTCACCTACACTTGCTTAGCTGTTGGCTGAAGAGACATTCAAACTCAAAGTGCTTGATTTATAAACTATGTGCTCTGAGCCACTCTCACAGACTCTCTCCCTTGGGAGCCAGAGAATTAGAGGAGATCCCTGTATCGTCCTTGTTCCAAAGCCCTGAGGTCACTGAGGAAGTCTCTGGTCCCTTGGCATTTAGTGAGCCCTCTTGGATCTCTGGCATTTGCTGATCGGTTTATTATAATCTGTACCAAAGGGTGGGGCTGCAGGAGCTGAGCTTCCCTGCACCCTGGGCCTGTGTAGTTTAGACCACACTTTTCCTGGGCATCACTGATTTGCCTAGGTAATGGGGTATCAGTGAGTAGCGTAAATCTCAGAGGATATGAAAATGATGTAGTACCAGACTGTGTGTAATGAAGCAGGGAGAGGAGACAGGGCTGCAGCTGGCAGTCATGGGAGATTTGACTGAGGGGCCTGAGGTGGGCTAGAAATATCCCTCCCTCCTCCAGGGAAGGAGACAGAAAGGGATGCACAGAACAGGCATTAGTGTGGTGAGGCTCAGGAACTGATACTGGTCAGAAAGCCCTGGCTTCTCCTTTTCCTCATGTCACCCACTGGCTCTATGACACAGATTCTACATCACATCTTCTCTTGTATTAAGGGATGTTAATGCTGGGAGCCTGGGGGAAGGGTGTCCATCTCAGTTTCCATATCACACCATTTAAACTTGTGTATGTAAGGATATCTGCATACAAGCATTTGATCATATGTGTGTGTGTGTGTGTGTGTGTGTGTGTGCGCGCATGTGTAAGAACTGTATGTGCACGTGTGTGCACATGTATATGGAGGCCAAAGGTCAGTCTCAGGAGCTATCCACTTTACTTTTTGAGACCGAGTCTCTCGGTGAGAGATCAAGTGGAGATTGCCATTTTAAGCGAGGCTAGCTAACCAGTGAACCTTGAGGATCCTCCTGTCCCTGCCTCCCTACCTCTGGGATTCAAGCACCACTATGCCCAAGGTTTTTGTGAATGTTGAGGACTAAGCTTCAGTTCCTCACACTTGTGCACCAAGCACTTTACCAACGAAACTGAAGTCCTGCTCCAGGCCCCACTCCCCAAACCTCATTTTAGCTTTTAAGGAGTTTACTGTGAAGAACATCTTCATTAAATTTAACACGATCCTTTTTTTTTTCCTGTCAGTTATTTCTATTCTATTGTTCTTGAAGATACATGGGTATAATGAGAAGATGGTGACGGACCCAGGCTAAGTTAGCATTTTACCCTAACCAGTAAAAGGACCATGGCCCTCCTCCTGAGGTACATAAAAACACATCCTAGGCAATTGGTATAGCACTTGCACTAACGCTAAGTTTAAAAGAGCTTCTTTGTGGATTTTTTAAAAAATCTAGTATTTTTTTCACCAGATATACAATTTTAAAGGAATTTTAATACCCTGTTTACTAATATTTGTAGTGCTAGTAGTGAGTCCCCAGTCTACCTTTGGGTTGTCCAGTGTGGATGTTGGGGAATTAACAAATGGCTCCAGGAGAAGCACCTCAGCTCTGGCCTGTGGGCACTCAGACCAGGCCTGGCCAAGCACTCCCTCTGTAGGTAGCTAGGTGACTCTCAAAGGGCTCTAGTGAGAGCTAATGGTCCCCATCCAGAGCCAAGGTGGAGAGCCCAGATCTTGTTAAGGGCTGTTTTCAGCCAGTAGCTCTTCGGTGCCTTTTCTCCTTGCTGTAGTTCGAGAAACAAGGGGCAGATTGCTGTCACTTGGTTTCATTGCTAGCGACCAGAAGTAATGTCTTTTACCTGATCAGTGACTTGACATGGCTGCTTAACAACCCGATTAATCAAACCTAGCTCATCCTGTTAGAATTAATGAGCCTAGGAAATGCTGCCATGAATAATGAGGGATTCGCTCCTCCCCCAGCACCTCTCTCTACTCCCCCTCCCATTTCTGTCTCATAGCCACTCAGAACCATGGGGAGTTAGAGTTTGCTGTACTGAGTGGCCAGCAACATGCACAACTCCTGCCTGCTCTTCCCTGCTAGTCATCATAGAACCCAAGACAGGCTATGTCCTAGAGAGATAAAACCTCTTGTTCATCAAACAGAGAAGTCCGCGATTAGCTGCCAAAGTTAGATTATTGCCAAATTGTACTAGGCACTGTATTGGGTCCTAGGGATGTGAAGGTGTGTAAAATAGTTCCCTGTGAGGGAAGTCATAGTGTAATGACCTGCAGACAGATGGAGAAGTGTCACAAAATGAGATTGGGAAGAGCCACAGCCAAGAGAAGCTATTGCTGCTTGACGAGCAGAATGGGGTTTCATGGTGCTGAGTACCTAAGTATCTACTACCCAGATGACGCATTGCACGAAGGTACATGGAGTTCCAGGTACTGCAAAAATTACTGGGTTAATAAGATACATATTGTTTCTCTTCTTGAAAAGTGGGCAATGCCAGAGTCTAGGCAGACATTTGGCTTAGTTTTTCATTTTGTATTCAAACACAAAAGTTTGCCTTCTACTGTAGGGCTTGGTACCAGTGAGAAGGGGTGTAAAGATGTGACCCTCACCCCTGCCTTCCAGGGGTCCTCTGGAGGCCAGATAGATACATGAATATATCCTTGTGGTTACATGTTAAGTTCTCTAAGAGTGAGATGCTAAATTCATCCAGCATAAAGTCCTTTTGGGTTGAAGCACCAGTATCCACCTGGAGAAGCCATGGATGACTCCCTGTGGGATGTGGCATTAAATCCATCTGAAGAACAGAATTAAGCATTTGAATAGACTGGGAACGAAAGGACTTCATACAAGCCAAGATTACAGTTTTGCATATAGGAATTAAAATGAAAAGGACAGGTGTTTCTAGAAATCATAGGAGGAGATGGCTGGTTCTATAGTCCACAGTGAAGAGCAAGACTAAATATGCAGATGGATACACTTAGAGGCCAGAAGATCCTGGACTTGCTTATTCATGGTTGAGAACAAGGCTTAGCTTCCTAAATGATGAAACTTTCAAACAAGCAAAGAAATGCCTCAAGTGGCGTTATCTCAAACACAGCATCACAGGGCTCAGGAATTGGGCTGTGCATGGGTCCTTTGAGTAAGACAGAGGAACTGAATCCAAATTAAGTGATCTTGGTGGAAGCACGGAGAGTAAAGGAGGAAGTCATGAGTAGGGAAGCAGAACCCTAAGGTCTTTAGGAAGGTGAGTAAAAGAGCTGAGCCAATGGGGATTTAATGAGCCAAGAGGGTGGACAGTGAACTGGGAAGGAGAGAGTAAAAGAGAGGGAGATGGAAGCTGGGTAGTGGTGGTGCATGCCTTTAATCCCAGCACTCCAGAGGCAGAGTGAATCCCTCTGAGTTTGAGTTACAGAGTAAGTTCAAGGATGGCCAGAGCTACGCAGAGAAACCTTGTCTCAAAACAAAACAAACAAAAATGGGAGATGGCAGAGAGAATAAGTGGTGAGGGTCACAGAGGCACTTTGGGACCACCACATCAGGTGACAAGAGACAACATTTTCAATCATGGTTATCTGATGTTCATGGAGAGCTCTAGAGAATGAGCCACACTCTGCCATCCAGTTACAAGGGGCTTCAGATCCCTACCAGCTAGCTTGGCCTGATGGTTTATTTTCCTGCTTCCAATGCTCCTAAGCTGGTCTTTTGTCCTTTGCCCTAAAATTGGCTGGAGCAACTCAGGCCTTTGGCAAGGGCATTGGCCAGCCTCCAAGGTCCCATAGGATTCAGGCCTGACCTACATTAAAAAAAACCAACCAAAACTCAAGGACCCATCATGGAAAGTACCACTGAGAGGCCCAGTGTCTTCATGTACTGGCTTGCAGGAGAATGAAAATGCTCAAGTTCAGAGTAGTCCTATGGCCTCTATGCATTTCTAGACTCAAAGTGAGCCCTGTGTTCACACATGTTAAAACTGTTTCAATCAGACTACTGAAAAATTTAGAGAAAAAAGTCCTGGTAGAACTGGGGATAATCTGCATGGGATCCTGTGTTCAATCACCAGCAGTACCAAAAATACAAATCCTGTTGTATTGCCTCACCTGTGGCCAACTGGAGATGGTAGTGGCTGTCCTGCTTTTGGTCTGAGTTCTCCAAGTCACTTCTGTCTCTACCAGCAGATTTCCATCACTTGTGTTGCCTCTCTAGTCCTGTGGGTATTTAAGCTTGGTTATGTTTCTAAGGAGAAACTCATGGAGCTTGCCAACCGCCATTGGACTACAGAGGGCTTCCTTGGACATCCTAGGTCTTAGGCAGTTCAAGACTCGTTGTTTCATGTCTTACCAGGTTGGAGGAAGGTCTCAGAACTGGTAGTTTAGCTGCCTAAAGCTGCTTGGATTCTATGGTAGGAATGCTGGAATCCAGGTCTCTTCAGTAGATTCTGGTGCCTCCAGACAAAGTGTGTGGCTTGGATGGAGTGGCCTTATCTGGGTTATTAGAGTGGCTCAGACCAGGGTTCCAGTATCCATATACCTATGTATCACCTACTGGACTGAGATTCCAGTCTTACCACATTGCCTCTTTTTCTTCTCCACAGGGAGAGCTGCTAAGCCCATGCCGCTGTGATGGTTCAGTCAAATGTACACACCAGCCATGTCTCATCAAATGGATCAGTGAAAGGGGCTGCTGGAGTTGTGAGCTGTGCTACTATAAGTACCATGTCATCGCCATAAGCACAAAGAATCCTCTCCAGGTAAATCCAGGGTTTCCTAGCCTGGGGTTCCCTCATTACCTGCTTTATGGTAGGGGAATTACCGAACCTCGGATTCAGGGCAGCTTGGTGATTAGGTGCCATACGGTTAGGAAGTGGTGAAAGACAGTCTTTTCTCTTAAGTCTAGTCAAGAAAGGAAAGGCTTGTGCAAAGAGAGAAATACAGGATATATGAGGGGAAAGGTCAGGGGAGGGAGATGGAAGGGACAGAATAAGAAAACACATGGGTTAATGAGAAGAGGGAAGGAAGAAAGAAGAAATAGGAAATGAGAAAAAAAGGAAGGACAGAAAGACAAGAAGGGAAGGAAGGAAGGAGAGAAAAAAAGAGAAAAGCAAAGAGAAAGAGAACAGGCAGTTGAGAAGAGACAGTGGGAAAGTGAGGTTTTAGTTTAAGTCAATGGCCTGAAAAGGAGCTGGGTAGACCAGATGGCTCGATGGGTGTTTTCAGACTTGAATATGTTTGTGGTTTACCTGGAGTCTTAACAAGTAGATTGCAATTCACTGGTCTAATGCAGGGTCCTAGAGTCTGCATTGCTAACAAGCCATGAGGGTTACTCCTGCTGGTCCACTGACTACACTTCCTGTGACAAGGGACAGAGTGGGAAGGAATGGAGAAGAACAACAAAAAGGGGCAAAGAAAATGAAGAAGGGGGTGTAGAACAATGAAGAAGCCATGATAGCAGAGTAACAGAGGTGCTATGGGAGGTACAGGACTGCAGGGCCAGAATTGGAGTAGAGACCTGTCAAGCAGATTGGCAGAACTCAGGGCTCTCTCTGCCCACTCTCTCCTCTCCTTCTCTGCTGACATAGCCATCTTCCCCACAATTGCTGGCAAGTCCTATGTCAATCAGCCAAATCAAGCAGTTTACCAGTAAGAGCAGCACATGAGAAGAGAGAGAGAGAGAGAGAGAGAGAGAGAGAGAGAGAGGAGAGCACTCTGCTTCTGAAAATACCTCCACATACACATCCTCAGTTAAGTAAACAGCCATGCAATCAATTAGCCAGTGAGACAGTGAGGATGGAGACAACAGAGGCCTGACAGTTTCCCTCTTCCATGAGTGTGGCAGAGTCAACCTTGCAAACCCAGGAGGGTTGGAAGTGGGTGACTGTAGTAGGGTCTTTGCACTGAAGAGCGTCTGAAAACATGTAGAATTGTCCTGTGGCATTCTCCTCGGGAACTGGGGGGGGGGGGGGCATTAGATTCTCAGGTATCTCAGCCTCATGATGGGAAGCCCCTCCTGACTGCTGTCTCCATCTTCAGCTGTTCATCTCAGACCCTGAGATGTCTTAAAATAGCAGCACTGAGCAACAGCTGATTCCAAGTCCTCAGGGTGCAGCGGAGGTCTGAGCGCATTGACCCGCCCCTTTCTTTACAGCTGACTCAGGCCTCAGGAAAGGTCAGCTCTACAATCTATGAACTCACTCTAAGACACCCCCATCTTGGTTCCACCTTTAACTCATATAATGAAAAAAAAAATCATTCAAGTATAGCTTTTTTTCCCCCTTGGCTTAAAGAAAAGGTTATTTTAAGTCTATGTCAGGTAAGCAAATGGCAGTGCTGGCACCACCAGTCTGTTAATCTATTTCCAAGTTACTACCCTGACTTCAATTATGAGTTTCTAGGCACTGGGGACCTCTCTGATTCTGTTGGTCCTGAAACTCAATGGTATGTGATGAATAAATGCCAATTCATTTTTCTATATAAAAGTAGTTTGAATTTGAAACTGGGCTTTATGGTTGTGTCCTAAATTGTTCCAAGTGTGTGTCCTGGACTCCTCTGGCCTAGCTAAGTGTCATACAACTGTCTGCTCAGTCACAGTGGTGACCTTCTGTGCAAAAAGTCCAGCTGGACTATCTGTAGAGGTTGGGGCTGGCAGACTTGACTAACAGTCAACAGAGCAATGGATAGGGTTTAGCCATCAGAGCAGGGAGGTACCTACCCATATATCTAGGCTCTCTCACCTCCTGGTTTGTGTCCCAGGCAAAGATTTAAGAAATAGTTCAAGTCTTCATTATGGGGCATAATATTAGTGATCTTCTCAAAGCAAGGTTTGTATCTAGAATACCTACTGAGAAAGGAGTCATAATCTTGTGAGTCTTGAGGCCCCATTGCCTGCTTCCCTCTTTGTCTTTGATAGCTCTGAACAGCAATTTTATTAGTGCTAGCTTCCTGTGGTTTTAGTTAACCATGGCTGCCTGGTACCCAAAAACATTAAAAAGGAAACTCCAGAAAGAATTAATAACTTGTAATTACATATTGTTCTGAGTAGAGTGAGAAAATATCATGCCTTCCTCTCCATCCTACCCAGGACGTGAGTCATTCCACTGCTCATCCAGCCAAACCATATACACTACTTACCCATTAGTAACTGAGTAATCACCTCGGGTAGCAGATTACCTGGCATGAGTCATCACAGTACTTGGTCCACTATTGTCTGAGGCTTTAAGTATCTACCGGGGGCCTTGGAATGCATCCCTCTTAAATGAGAGAAGAGTATGATGTATTAATGAACATTTAATTACTGCTTGTTAAGTGTTAGTTCATGCATAGTATCAAATTGAACCCTGGAAAACAACTCAATGGAGTACTATTATTCAGTGCACAGGTTTAGACAATGGAGGCTGAGAGTGACTTGTGGACTTGTTGGAGGCTGTACAGCTATGAAGCAGCAAAGCAGGGTGCTGTCTGCAACAGGAACCATGGTTTCTGAGTCCAAGCACCTACCCTGTATATAATAATACATAATACAGGCACACATACACATGCATACTCACCCCTGCCTTGACAAGTTCATATGTGTCTTTACTGAAACATAGTAAAGAATGCCCTTCATGCCCTGGCTTCACATTTAACACTCACAATACTCTAGGAAGAAAGAAGGACCAATTACTTCCATCTAAAGAATGGAAAATTGACGGTCATCATGATTTATGGTGACTTCTCGCTCACACTCAACAAGTTCGGGACACGGTTCAACGAAAATTGGATCCTCTGATGCCTTATTTGGTGTCCCTTCCTGGTATAGAGAAGAACATCTCCTCCTTGCACTTCGCCCATTGCTTTTCGCTTCCTGGTGCTGTAGGATTGGAGTGCACAGGGAGAAAGTCTTATGATCCAGGGATCAGAACCTCATTTAGAAGAGATGGCTCAATGGTTAATAGCACTGTCTGCTCTTCCAAAGGATCCAGGTTCAACTCCTAGCCCCGACATGGCAGCTCACGGCTGTCTGTAACGCCAGTTCCAAGGGATGTGACACCTTCACACTATGCACATAAAATTAAATACATAGAATGAGATTCTGGTGTTTTGGGCATTTGTTGGCAGCATGGCTTGGCACCACCAATGCCCTTCTCCATTCCCAGCCCTCCTGTCAGATCTCAGAACTCTCTGCTTCTCAGCTCTCTCCTTGTGGTGCCTCCTGTTACACTTCCACAGAGCCTCAGAGGGGACAAGAAGGCACACTTGTCTACAGCACCTCATTCTCCCTTTTGTTCACCACACTTACTTTAGTTGGGGGGCCCCATCAGGTGGCTTCAGACTGAAAGGAAGATTGTCAGGATAAAAAGAACTTTTCTATGCGTCTATGTCTTTGGGATTATAAAAGAGGAAGAGAAGGAGTTGGGGCTTACTGGTGCCAACCTAACTACAGTTAGAAACTCTCTGCTAGACTATGTAGGGTTGGCCCTGGAAAAAGCATTTATTGTACACGAGAGGAGTCTATATGATAGGACCATCTTCTGGAAAATGCCTTTGTTATGTGTAACCCTAGGCTGGGGAAACACTGGAAAATTTAAAGGGCTAATGCTCTGTAATGGGATGCTATCAGTGTAATTAAATGTTAAGGCCCATGTCCTGTATCTGGACTAAAACTGAGATATTTTCCAATACCTACTGTTCCTTGGAGGCCACTGGCCTACCCCATCTGAGCCCAGTGATGGCAGAGGGAGGGGTCTCTATTGGCAGGTGGAAAGCACTGTGCCTCCTCTCTGTGTTTACAATGTTCCAGGAAGGACATACACATATCCATGATGGATTGCATATGCAAATTCTTTTTTCTTTTTTCTTTTTTGGTTTTTTGAGACAGGGTTTCTCTGTGTAGCCCTGGCTGTCATGGAACTCACTCTGTAGACCAGGCTGGCCTTGAACTCAGAAATCCGCCTGTCTCTGCCTCCCAAGTGCTGGGATTAAAGGCGTGCACCACCACTGCCCGGCTGCATATGCAAATTCTTAGACTTATGTGGTTCTGAGGCTGTGGGTGTCATAGGGCAAGGGCCTTGTCTAGTTTTGTCCATTGCTTTAGTTCCAGCATCTAGAATAGTGGCCAGGCACATGGAAATGGTCAATATTTATTTGCTGAGTGCAATGAGCCTAAACTAAAATCCTACTCAAGGCTAATTTAGGACATTGCTCCTTAGATGAAGCAAAGAATCATAGAATTCCATAGCCCAAACTCACCCACACTCCAGCCTCCAACTCAATATTGCCATAAGTACACTGGTTTCTTTCTTCCTTTTAAAAAGAAAAAAGGAGTTAAAATACAGTTGGTATATTGCAAACTTTTTTTTTCTTACTCCCACATCCTGTGTCCTCTCCTTCTCTGTCAAATTGTTGATCTCTAACATGTAGATTAAATGGCATCCAAGGTGGTATTGTAGAAACAAAACAAAATAGTCAAAGAAAGACCTGTGTCCTCTTAGCACCTATTAGTGATGAAATCAACTGTGCTGCTCTAGAAGGAATATTTTGGCACCTTGGAGCAACACCCATACTAGCCCTTTGTTTTACTTCTCACCTTCAGATTTCCATGTTTTTGAAAGTCAAGTATGAGGGTCTCCTCCTCAGCCATGTCTTCCCAGAGCCCCCTCCTTACAATGATATCTGATCAGTTTATATGGCACGGGTTTCCTCTGCATCAAAAGTATAATATAAAACTGCAAAGATGTTCATTGTATTACAAGTAGGAAACCCTCGTCTAAGCTCTAGACCAGTGAGCTGATGGAGCAGAAGTAAGAGTGTGGGCATGGGATACGGGCACTCAAGCAGCTAATCTGTCACTCTCTCCTCCTCAGTGGCAGGCCATATCCCTGACAGTCATCGAGAAGGTTCAGATTGCAGCTGCCATCTTGGGTTCTCTCTTCCTCATTGCCAGTATCTCTTGGCTCATCTGGTCGACCTTCAGTCCCTCAGCAAAATGGCAACGCCAAGACCTCCTCTTCCAGATCTGCTATGGGATGTACGGCTTCATGGATGTGGTGTGCATAGGTAGGTCTGGGGGCTTGTCTCCAGGAGAAGTGATGAGCTACCTAGGAAGGAAATGTAAAAAAAAATACCTCAAGGTCCTCTCTACTTTGAAGCCAAGCATAGAGGCTTGGGCTTGAGACCCAAGGTCTAGGATGAGGCCATAGCTTAGGCATGAAGTGGGTGGGGAAGAAGAAGGGTGCTGGGCAAAGAAGAAAAATTGAAATCATTGCCAAGCAAATCTGTCTTGCCCAGTTGAAGACAAGAATGAAGTTTGTCTCTGAGAAGATCAGTTGGTGGGTTCATCTGCCTTAGGCAGGGAATGGACGGCTTCTTCTCAGCCATGACATGTCTATACAGCAAAATACCCAGTAGCACCATGATGAGAATTGTCTTTTTACTTTTCTGTGTGAATGTATGTACATGTGGGTGGATCACACGTGTATGAAGGTTTGCACATATATGCACATATAAATGTGCATGTGTGCAACACACATATTTGAGGGCGGGTGTCAGAAGACAACTTTGTATGTTGTCCTCAGATACCTTCCATCTTTAGTTTGAGACAGGGTCTGTCATGGTCCTGGAATCTTGCCAGGTAGGTTAGGTGAACTGGTCAGCAAGTGCCAGGGATCTACCTATGTCCACCTCTCTTCTCACTATTTCCGAAATTATAGACACACTACCACACCTGACTTTTCACAGGAACTCCGGGAATCAGAACTTAGTTCCTCACACTTGTAAAGCTAGTCTTTCTGCTAACTAAGCCATCTCTCTGGCCCCTACCTCTTTGTTCTTCTATAAGCCTATTCTAGTATCTCAGATTTCTCTAATATGGTCCTTCAAAAATTTGGGGAATTGGGGGAGTAGGAAATAGAACACTGTTCCAAAGCCCCACCCCTGCTTCACCATGAGCTTCTGGGTTGTCGTTGTTGTTGTTATTCATTTCAGGTAATATTTTGTTTGAAAGGCTTAAGTGCTTTAGAAAAAAGTTAGAACCCACTTCTTTAGTTCCCACTTCTTCCCTGTCTTAGTCAGGGTTTCTATTCCTGCACAAACATCATGACCAAGAAGCAAGTTGGGGAGGAAAGGGTTTATTCGGCTTACACTTCCACACTGCTGTTCATCACGAAAGGAAGTCAGGACTGGAACTCAAGCAGGTCAGGAAGCAGAAGCTGATGCAGAGGCCATGGAGAGATGTTCCTTACTGGCTTGCTTGCTTCTCCTGGCTTGCTCAGCTGGCTTTCTTATAGATCCCAAGACTACCAGCCCACAGATGGTACCACTCACAAGAGGCCCTTTCCCCTTGTTCACTAATTGAGAAAATGCCTTACAGCTGGATCTCATGAAGGCATTTTCTCAACTGAAACTCCTTTCTCTGTGATACTTAAGCTTGTGTCAAGTTGACACACAAAACTAGCCAGTACATTCCCCCAACCAATGCTCAAGTCAATGTTCTGCCTCTTATTCACCGTGGCTCATGGAAGGTGGGTCCTTTTTCTTTCAACAGATGGTTATGGCTATTGATTGCAAAGATGCTTGCTCCATGCAAATGAGGAGGTAGAAACAGCCCTGGTTATTCTGAGTGAAATTGAAGCATGCTTGAACACTGGCCATACATCCTCATCTGGAACTTTCGTATCCGCAGGTCACAGGCCTGGGAGTACTGTAGCACAGTGTTCTTCTTGACACTGCTCTTGTTATAGCAAATATGCCCCACTGCTCTGTTTGACAGGAAAATACCTACAATAATTTGGCTGAGACGACGGTGACTTGGATTTCTTTGGGGTCATCTAATATTAGAAATTGAAAAGACACAGGGAATATCATACTGATCACAGAAGCCATGAACCAGTAATGCCAGCCCTTGTGTGTTTATCCAAGCCAGTGTATTTTGTCTGGCTATGTTAATTCAATATATCAACCCCGGGGATGAAGATTTTATTTTTCAGATTGTGAAATATTGAAAGATGCATTTTAGGCTACCTGAATAAGAGAGTAAGAACTATAGTTCAGTGCTTTCCCAGGACAGGGAGACTGACCCTAGAGAATTCTGGGAAATGAAATAAAACAGAGAGTGTCATGTGACCTAGACAAGGAGCAGGAGGTGATGGGCAGCAGTTGGAGGCCATAAGCAGACTCCTGTGGTGGCTGTGATGCTGGTCAACAGTGGCGCTGGTGGTCTTGCTCTGCAGTAGTGTCTGCAGCCGTACAGGTAGTACTGAATGGGTGTGAAAACACAGGGGCTCTCTGCAGAGAGAATCAAGAGAAGCTGTAATATTCACCAAGGATGTTTTTATTTTGGATCTCAACTAGTCACTCAGCCTTACTAGAAAGCAAACTTGGCATCAGTCTAAGGAGTGCGAGCTGGAAACTCAGGCTTTCTTCTGCTAGAGAATCCTCAGCATGTCCCTCTTCCACATGCTTCTGAGACCAGGCTCATTCCCTCGGCTTCAAAAGCAACCAAGATCCACAGTGTCATTGCAGAATCAACCCAAGCATGGTTTTCAGAGCCCCCTAGAAATGTGGGTTGGGAAAAAGTGTTGAGTAAAAGATTCCATATCCAAGGTTCGAGCTCCTTGTGTTAAGCAATGTAGCATCTGGTGTACACACACACACACACACACACACACACACACACACACACACACACATACACACATACACACATTGCCAGGAAAATAAGGCCTACATCACAGTGCTGGCTCAGAGGTGCTAAGGCCAGAGGCAAACCATCTGCTGCTGTAAGCGTCTGGATTTTCTCTGTTTTTCAGGCACCAAGACCAATTTGTTCCCTAAAACTGTTAAATAGCCATGGGTAGTAAAGAACATGTATAAGCATTAATTGGGTAATTCTTTATGTATAGGTTTTTTAAAAATGTTTTTACTTTTCTATTGGAGTAGTGTGGTGAGTTACAGCTCAGGATGGTGGAGGGATTCTGCGGAAAAATTCCACTGGAAGCCAAGAGCAAACACTGTCTGCTTACTGCTTGTGAACCAAGTCTGTCTCATTTGTAGCTGAATACATCCAGCTGGCTTTTAGGAGCATTGGTTGTCACTGAGAAAACTGAGAGGAATGATTCAAAGAACGGTCTCCAGTTCTCATCAAAGGATTTTGCCTGACATCGTTGCCAGACTCTGTAGATTCCCCATCAGATGCAGTTAGTTGATCTCCAGGGTTGAGGTCAATGACTTTGAATGTGAACATATCAATGGGTGATGCAGTTCCTGATACAAACAGTTCCAGAAGACAATGCATTTCTTGGGTTAGAGTCTTAATCTCGTAGACCAGTGCATGCAAATACGAAAATCAAATGTAAGTTCATGGGAACACAAACCACCAAATCCCTGGAAAGAAGCAATGAGGGTACCCTTCGAGGGTCAGAGGGTGAGTACTGTGCTCAGATTTCAGATTTCACAGGTTGGTAAAGTTCAGAGCAATGATGCTCTAGGCGCAACAGCTAAGCACACAGTGGAGTTGAGAATGGGACCAAGAACCCCTGGCTCCAATTCCAGGGCATTTTCTATAGCCTATTTTATCTCTGGTTGCTCTATATGAAGTTATATGTACCAGTTAGGGATGACCCATATCCTAGCAATATTGTAACATAACAGACTTCAAGGGAGGCAGAAATGAACCCAACCATAACCACCAGCAATCAGAAGTTCCCTGGGCCCCATCTGTCCCAGTCTTGTGTTTGGGATCCAAGCCATCAGCCATGGTTGCGCCTTTTAAAAAGTCGGTACTGTTTTGATGCCAATGAAGAAAGAGGCTTTAGAAATTAGGATGGAATTTGGATAGCCTATCTGCCTGTGATATCCTCTGTCAAAGGGTATTTTAGGTTAGGTAAATCTAATTCTACTGAAGAACATGGACTTTCATTTATACACAAACATTATCGAGAGGGCATTGAATCCACACTCAAGCATGAGAAGCACCGGTTCTAGTGGACCTTATGTCCTATGGAGGGAAGCGACTGCCAACGCTCAGCAACCAGAGCCTGTGCTGAAGTCTGAATTCAGTCATGAGTCCCAGGAAGAGAAACTGGGTCAGAGGGCTTTGGGATGGCTGCATCCATCTCTTCAGCAGTGTTTACTGGCTGCCTTGTGCTCCCCCCTAACCAATAGACATTAAAAGAGAGATAAATGAGACATATCTGCCTAAGAACTTAGTCTACAAGCACACGATAACTCACCATGAGGAGGGTTTCTATTGGAGGCAGAGAGAAGGATAGAAGAGATCAATGAACTCTCTTGAAAGACCCCAAAAGATTTGCTAAAGGAACCCTACCCTTAAGCTAGTTTCAAAAGAGAAATCAAAGTTTGTCCAAAAGAGGGAGAAAAATATTCTAGGCAGAGGGACTTGTGTGTGGAAACACAGAAGAGCAAAGAAGGTATGCTTGGGAAGCTGAGTGGGGTTACATGGTTCAAAGGCAAAGATCCGAGGCAGGAGGTTAACGATGAGCAATGAATTTGGGGAAGATAGCAGATGCCAAATCCCTCAGGGTCATAAATCATGTGCTAAGAACTCCAGCATCACTTTGCTGGAGATGTGGAAGCAATGACAGAATTTTACATAGGAAAGTCTGATTAGACATAGATTTTTAAGCCTATAAATCTAACAACTATGGGAAGGATCGGTCAAAGCTGGGTGGACCGGAAGTAGGAGGGACCAGCTGAAAAATAATTATCTAAGCAGGGAACAGAGATGCAACACAAAAACAGTGGGCAAGAGGTGTAAAGGTGACCTTGAGATCCATGGAACGGATGGAATGAGGCAGGCAGTCACTGGAACAAAGGGGATCCAAGGGTATACTTTGACAAAGATACCAAAGCAAAAAATCCACCCTGATCTTAAAAGCCAGGCAGGAGGGGCAAAGGCTTTCCCTAAACCAAGAGTTTGCAGTCAAGAGAAACAAGTCATTGTAGAGAGCAGAGATCAGGAGGCAACTCCAGGGAAGGTTGATTGGAGCCTGGGGTTGGGGTTTGGGTGGGGGGTGTTGGGGAGTGGGGGTTTGGGGGGGCTTTTAGAGTCCTGCAAGTGTTGGTGGCTGACTGGAAGAAGGGAGATGGTAAGAGAAAGTAGAAGTCCATACACGGGAGTCTGCTGAAAGTTGGGTCAGATTTGAGGCAGATTTGGAGGCCCACAGGAAGAGCTGAAGCCGTGGGTTTGGTGAGTTAATGTAGTGGGATGTTCAGAGGAGGGCTGGGCTAAGGATGTAGGACAGGTTACAGCAAACATTTAGGGACTGATGGAGACAGAACCGGGAGAACAGGAGGAACTGAGTCTCTGATGTCAGAGTGGTGGGATCTGGACCGACAGGCTTAACACAGTGGGGTTGGTCTGGGGCCCACAGCCACATCTCGCTCCGTGTTTTTCTAAGATTGTGTCCTTTAGTGAGCTGTACAATCTCTCTCTGATTCCATTCTTCCTCTGTGAAGCTGTCTAATGGCTGCATCACTGGAGGTCTGTTGGGGAATGAGATGGCACATGGAGATAGTAGGTCCGGGGTAGGAAGCACTCAATCAGAGTGCAGTTCCCTTTAAATGAGCAAAGGTCTGCCAACTGTTACCAAAGTCCAGCTCAGTCTTGGCCAAGACACAGACAGCCTGAACCTGGCTTCCTGGCATGGCCTGCTTTTGTTCTGAGCAGAATCTTTTCTTGAAGGCTCTTGGTTCCCTCACACACTCCCCTCCCTTCACCAAGATCCACCTTCTCTTCTGTCATCTCTAACGATGCTGTCGTCTGTAGCTAAAGTTGACAGAACCTTCCAACAATCAAGTGGGGCATTCTCTGCTCCAGTGGGTGACATTATTAGGACTTAACAAGGGAAAATTAATTAAGGGTGTTGGCACCAAAAATAATTTTTAATCACTCCACAGACCTAAGAGATTGACCATCAAAAAGTCAACACTACAAACTGAGACTGTCGTCCCTGTCATGTCTGTTTACATTGGTCACTCCTGAGTGGAGTAGAAAAAGAAGAATACTTTTGAGATTATTTCTAAACCTTAAAACAATGATAGAGCATTTTTTTCAACAGTAGAGCAATTGTTAAAAGTATAGAAACAGCTGTTTCTTCTCTGTGTGGTCCCTTGAGGTCCTGTCTTGTGATGTGTAGATATCTAGTCCCTGTTCTTAAAAAGTACAGAGATTTAACTGGGAATAGGAAAAGGGCAAAATGATTGTGAAACATTTGTAATTTTGAATCTAATTTTAGGGCCAGTGAGATAGTTCAGTGGGTAAGGCACCCTGGGGTCCACGTGGTGGAAGGAGAGAGCTGACTCCTACAAGTTGTCCTCTGACCTACACACGCACATGCACACACACACACACACACACACACACACACACACACACACACACTCACACATGCACACACAAATACATATATAAATTTAAGTCTTAATTTTAATTCAGATTAACTCCTTCTGGGTAGAAATGACTCCACCTATTGAGCTGTTAATTCCCTGCTTAGGAAACTGGACAGAGAGCAGAGACAGCCTGGTCTGATAGAGTCTAGGAAACCAGATTAGTTTCCTAACTTTTATGGCCTTGGGCATATATCCTGTTTATAAATGATTTCCTCATCTATAGGAGGAGTGTTGAACCTGATACCCTCTAGCCTAGGATTTAGAAGTTACTTACATAGTAAGCTGATAGTAGTTCTCAAAGGCTGACAACTGAGACTGTAGGGAATCCCCAAGAATGTTGGGCTGGGCGTGAGAAGTATCAACCTC
This sequence comes from Uromys caudimaculatus, assembly GCA_028551405.1. Classification (NCBI taxonomy): domain Eukaryota; kingdom Metazoa; phylum Chordata; class Mammalia; order Rodentia; family Muridae; genus Uromys; species Uromys caudimaculatus. The sequence goes on along the minus strand of CM052709.1, from coordinate 63,503,333 downwards.
ACAAATGGCTGAGAGGGAGCTTGGTTTATACTCTGTTATCTCCAAGTAATTTGTCCAGTTTATGGATAAATGTTGACCCAGAGCTTATCACCCAAAGCTTCCTGTACATAGCCATCTCTCTCCACAGCAAGGCTGCGGATGCATTGAGAGTGAGGGTGATGATTTAGAAGAAAATTTGTCAAGTCAGCAGCCCACTCTATAGGATACCCACAAAGAGACTCTTCACTCCTCCAGATGTACCCACAAAGCCCAAAGTATTTTAGGAACACCTCTTTGAGACTGTTCGCAACATCAGACAGATTCAGAAATAATGTGTCTGTGTATTGGTAGGCTTGTGATGAAGAACAGACCCAACCAAATAAATAGCACGGATGCTCAAACCAGCTAATACTCTTGGGGGTGCCGTGACACATGCCATCAAGCCACAAATTGTACTTCTCTGAAGGTGCTAGGGGAATCCAGCAACCTACTTCATCTAACCATCGGGTCTAACTCAGCAAGGTTCCAGAGCACTGAGAGGCACTCCTCCACATGCAGGGATCCAAGCTCCTCCCGCTCCATAGCAGCATTGTCTTTAGGCTTCTAAGCCTTTTACTTCTTTCTAGTAGAAAATTGACCATGAATAAGGCAGACCCTCCTCTTACGCTTTTCATTCAATGTCTATTTCTTAAACGTTGTCCTGACTCTGTTCACATTCACCCCAGGGATTTAGTCCCTCATAGTCCATAAAGGGAAAAGGAAATGCCATTCCTTCCCAGTGGCAGCTGCATATGGAGGCAGGACTGCGGTGGGATTACAGCCATCTCTACTGCTGTAAGCCCACCCCACTGAGGGAATGATAGTCTGATGGAAGAAAAGCACCCAAGTTCCCAAATACTATCTGTTAAAGTCTAAAGATTTTCAAAGGCCCAAATTCTCCATAGATACAGAATATGTCAGTTATTTTTGCATTACTGTAACCAAAATGCCTGACAGAAACAACTTAAACCGGAGTCGTTTGTTTTGGCTTGGGATTTCTCAGGCTGCAGACCATTCTAGCAGAAAAGACACTGAGGTGGGAATGATTGTCTACCCAGGTGGGAGCATGTGGTGGAGGGTTGTTCATATCACAGAAGACAGGAAGCAGAGAAAGCAGCCTGGAAACAGGGAAGCGTATAACCTTCAAAGCCTGCCTCCAGCATGACCTACTTACGCCAGCCAGGCTCCGCCTCCTAATGGCTCCACAGCCTTTAGAATAGCACCGGAGTCAGGGGGCTGAGAGCCTGCCGGGGACATTTCGGATTCAAACAATAACACAGAGTTTCGGTATGTCTGCCTACACAAACAACTTTTTAAATTTGTAATAACATATGTGAAGCACAGCCTGGCTGTGCCTGAGAAGCATGAAGATGTCTCTCCAGAGAGTATGAGGTGGCTTTGCCAATCTGGCGTCCCCAGCCGCATCAAAAATAGCTGGGTTGCTTTATTATTTATTTATTTATTATTTATGTAAGATGAAATCATGTGATATTTATTTAATAATGATGATAAAATAATAACCATCATTCATTATGCATTGTGGACTAAGTACTGTGAAAAGAGCCTCATATACCGTAGGGTTGGTTTTTAAATCTTCTTTACCCCATGCAACTCTATGGCATGGTGGCTCTTACATTGCCCATCTTCCTGATGGAAAACCAAGAATGAGAGGTGACCTTCACAGAGTCTTTTATCTAGAACACAATTCTGTGCGGGCCACTGTTAAAACAATGTGTCACGCATTAAAATGTATATTGAGCAAGAGATCTTATTAGTAATGCTCATAGAAACTGTATACAAACATTCACAATTAAAAGCATAGTCATCTTCTCCATAGTTGTTTGAGAGGTGTGCACGTGATCTGGAGCGCGGAAGAGGACGGAGCATCAGCCACAAGGCACTGCTCCGGTTTAGATACACCTAGGGCGATGCCCCGCTTCATAGACAAACTGCATTTCCTTGGACGAGGACTTTTCTTCCCTGAGCTCAGTCTCCTCTTCTACAAAATGGAGATTATAAGGTGGCTTACCTCATATAAGTTTCTGCCATGAATAGCTTATTTTGCAAAGCCTGTTTACAATGACAGAATGTTGTAAAGCTTTCAAGAAACATTATCATCGCCATGACTGTGGCCATCATGACCTTCACTGTCATCTCTAAGCATTGATACCACCCAGTGGGGCTGAGGAATGCCAAGCCTCAGTTTCATAGAGCAAGAGCCCTCAGCCTCACAAGTAACCTTGCAGAAAAATCCCCAACTGCACAGATCCTTGTAGAAATGCACCCTTCGGAGAAAGCGCTGTATATCTGAGGCTCCACATTTTCTCTCCCCTATCCAGTCCTATTGTATAAATATCACTTCATTCCCAGGCATTTCACCCCCATATTTATTTCCTCAGAAAAGGTTTTTTATGGGTCTGTTTTGTCCTGGGTGACCAGAAGGGCTACAATGGTTCTGACTCAGAAGCCTCAAGACACATTCTGTACCTTGACCAAAAGCAACCAGCCCTGTCAGGTGACTGCTAGGTGAGAGTTCTGGCAGAAGTCATATCAAAGGGGCACACCCCCTCGGCGCCTAGGCACTGACAGAACACTAAAATATGGAAACAGAAGGGAAACTCGCTTCCCACTGACCCTTATCAAACACCCTGGACATCTTTCATCTTTTGACTATTAGGTGATTGAGGCACCTGGGTTCACCCATCACCACTTCCCTACGGAGGCCCCTAGCAGTGCATCTTGGCCACACTGTAAGAAATATGAAGATATGCCCTGGAGAATCCTGAGCAGGTAGAGGCCAATCTGATTTCTCCCAGAAGCAATCCTTTGAGCCCACCAACGTAGCTGGTTCTATTTCTTTCTTCTATACCTGCCTGTTACTTACTTTAGTGTAAGTTCCAGGGTTAGATCTTTAAGGGGTGCAATCTGGAAAGTGGGTATTTGACCACAGTGGAGCTTCAGGTAGGGATGTAAGGTCACACCCCACAGCTGTCTGGCAGAGGTGAAGTATTGAAGTTTGAATGTGAATGTCTCCATAGGGTCATGTATTTGAACTCTTGAACCCTAACTCGGGGCACTGCATTGGAAGGCTGTGGAACCTTTGGAGGTGCAGCCTTGCTGCATGAAGTAGATCACTGAAAGTGGACCTTGGAGCTCTCTAGCCTGACGCCCACTTTCTGTTTGCTCTCCACTTGCTGATTGTAGATGCAGTGTGAGTAGACTCTTCTTCTCTTAAACTGCTTTGTGTCAGGTATTTGGTTACAGTGATGAAAAAAAAATCAACTAATATAGGAAGCCTTTCTAGGAAAGAGGCTGTGCTGCACGAAAGGCCATGGTGGTGGAAGGGGAGGCCCCAGAGGGAGAACTCAACCCTGCCCACACCCACGGACCAGTTGGTCTCCAGAGCACCTTTCACCCTGGTGTGCTATTCTCCATAAACAATGGCTTCTCCTAATGATGGAGAAGGAGAATAGTTCCACAGAAGAACAGATGCTCATGGTGACAGGTTGGCAATGAAGGAGTCAGAAGGCACACCAGTGTCCCTTCCAATGACCCCTTTCATGTGGCCTCAATGTTAGTGCCTGCCAAGTGTGGCACTCAGGACTCCTCACCCCAGCCAGTCTCAGAAAAACTCTATGAGGAAGGGAACACCAGTTTCAACGTGCTGATGAGAAACTGAGACTCACAATAAGCAAGTCTTCTGCAGAGGCCCAAAGGCTTGTAAATGGCACTATTCTGTATATGCTCATGGGCAGGTAATTGGCTCTAAATTGTGAGGACCAATGGTCTTGGGGCCAGGAAGTAGCCATTTCTACCATTGCCCTACAGTTTAGCATCTGGCACATCTGGAAAGGGTATACTTTTCAAATGTATGTGTAGTGTATGCATGTGCGTGTGCGTGTGAGTGTGTGTGTGTGTGTGTGCGTGCACGCGCACTCATGTGCAGGTGTATGTGCATGTGTGCACTCATGCATGTGGAGGTCAGAAGTCAATATCAAGTGTCTTCCTCAATTGCTTCTCTTACCTTAGCTTTTGAAACAAGGTCTCTCACTGAATCTGGACCTTGCTCTTCATCTTTTCTGGCTGGTCAGTAAGCTCTAAGGATCCTCTATAGCAGCTTCCCCAGAGCTGGGATTAGGACACATGACATCCATGTTTCACATGGATGTTCAGAATCCAAACTCGGTTCTTCATGTGTGCACATCAAGCACTTTAACTCTCTTCCTCTTCTTCCTCTTCCTTTTTAAAAATTAAACTGTAGCCAGGCAGTGATGGCGCACGCCTTTAATCCTAGCACTTGGGAGTTATAGACAGGCAGATCTCTAAATTCGGGGCCAGCCTGGTCTACAGAGTAAGTTTCAGGACAGCCAGGGCTACACAGAGAAACCATGTCTCGGGGGGGAGGGGGATGAAATATAAAATATAGTGCATTCTGTGTGGTAGAGGGCAGGGATAAGCACTGTGTCTAGGCAGTGCTGCTCACCATAACCCTCCATGGGCGTCATCAAAACCCCATGAGGCTGTTGTGAGATGCTGGTTCTCAAGCCTGGCCCCAGACCTACTGTGTCAGGCTTTCTGAGGATAAAGCCAGGAATCTGTGGAGTTACTAAGTCTGAAAAGTGCTATTTTAGAGTTATCAACAACTTTTGTGTCAATTTAAGCCAGAACACTAGCATGAGATGAGGGTGTGGAGGTGACTTCTGGGTCACTGAGTCCAGGAGAGATTTTCCTATAGACTTCTTGATCAACTCGGTTTAGGCTGTGATTGGACACGTGGCGGGAAGCAGTATTGTGACCGTGGCAGGGGCTCAGAGACACAGAGTGGGCACTCAGAAAAGACAGCATCAGATTAAGTTGTCTCTCTCACAAGAAAAATCCGATGGTCAAAACGCACCAAGGGAAGGTTGGGATTTTTTTTTTTTTTTTTTTTTTTTTTTTTGAGAACTCCCTGCTGTTGCTATGGTTATAGGGTGCGGAGGAGCTAGGAAAGTGGGGCTGCCTATTCGTGGTGGCCGGCCTTTTCATGCCTCATAGTCTAAGCGGAAGGCCATTTCAGCTCAAGATAAAGAAACAGGGAGAGAGACAACAAAGGAGGTGTCTAACAACCTGTAGTACCTATAACCCTGTGAGAAAGAGAAGCTCCAAAGCTGGAAACACTTTAGAGAGATGAAGTGTCTGCTCTTCTGAAACTGGATTTATCACAAATACAGCCAAGATTTGGGGGTGCATTGCAAGTAATTGCTCAGTGGCTGTTAAATTGCTTAGAAAAATCTCAGTTAAAATGTACTACATTCCTTCCTTCCACCTCCCCCCCCCCCCTTCTATTTATTTTTTTACTTTCTGGTTTATTTTTGAGACAGGATCTCATGAAACCTGGGCTGGCTTCAAACTCTCTACGTAGCCAATGGTGGCCTCACCAGACACATGCTAAGATTGCAGGCTTGTGCCACCGCAGTGATTTTTGCCGTACTGGGGATTAAACCCAGGGCTTGGCAAATCCTGGCGAGCATTCTACCAGTATAGCTACACCCTCATCCCTTCCTTCTCCTGTGTTCAGACTCTTCATAGACAGCCCTCTTTGCTCACCCGAGTCCCAGCTCTTTCTCAGTTCACAGGCGTTTCCTACCCCTCATTCTTCTTGGCTGCCATGTTGGCTGTCTGCGTTGTCGGCCCCTGCAGATGAGCTCAAACTCCGGAGGGAGCAACAGTGTCAACTGGCCAGACCTCCCAGAGTTTCCAGAGACTGGACCACCGACCAAAGAATACACATGGAGGGACCCATAGTACTGGCCACATATGTGGCAGAGGAGGGCCTTGTTGGCCATCAGTGGGAGGAGAGGCCCTTGGGCCTGGGGTGTTAGTTGGGCCCTAGTGTAGGGGAATGCTAGGGAGGGAAGACGGGAGTGGGTGGGTGGGTGGGAGAACACCCTCATAGAGGAAGGGGGGAGGGAGGATGGGATAGAGGGTTTCAGAAGGGGAAAACATTTGAAATGTAAATAAAGTAAATATCCAAAAACAAAAATAAAATAAAATAAAATAAAAAAGAATTCCTTCATGCAAGGAATCAATACATAATTTCTGAAGCAGAAGGCTGAGGGGAGTGGATGCCAGTGAGGTAGTTTATGTTTTTTCAACTTTTCCCAAATAAGTGTTATCTAGAAAAACAGGTGTGCTCTTCCCCCCTCAGCCACCTATCCACTAAAAGGGTTTAATTACTGCCTGAACACTAGACAGGCAATTAAAAGGCAGTATTCAAACCAAAAATTTAAGGCACCCTCTTCAATCAGAGTAAAACTGTCTGATGGAGAAGCTAATTAAAAATGAAGTGTAGATTCCAGCCAGAAAGTTTGGGGCCTCAAAAGCCCCCAGTTCTCTGTACCCTGGCCCAAGCTCCTCCTTAGTAAGTCTCTGTAATGTTCCCAGTGCAGCATTAGCCATGGAGACTCAGTCAGAGCCTGTAGTCTGGAGAAAGAAAGGCCCAAAGCAGCATATGCAAACAAGGCTTGCTGGGGAAGCAGATGAACAAATGACTTCAGTACCATTGGTGCGTAGATGTACAGTTAAGAGTAAACAGAAGTAATGGGAGTTGGCACCTTTGGGGACAGAGGGGAAGCCTCTTTGTCCAGCACCCATCACACCAAGTAAGGGGGTTCACAGGGGGTCTTTAGGAAATTATGCTCCCTCTAAACTATTGGGACAATTTAGATGTTGGGGTTTCCTCCCAGAGAGATGGTGGTTTCCCAGGGCTAGGAACCAATGTGTCTTTCAGTGAACCCTTGAAGATACATAGAGAGAAATGCAATTTCAGGAGCTGCTGGATCCTGGAAGAAGTGGCAAGGGTGACTGCTCTTTCCTCCCAGAGTCTGCATAGGCCTTTCAGGCTCTACTTCCTCCCCTGTAGAGGCATGATGCTCTGGGGTCACAACTGTTAGATCCTGAGAGGGGAAAGAGCAGGGTGGGAAGTCTGGGAGTGAAGTGACTCCAGGCGGCAGTGAGCGTTAGCACAGAGCAGAATCTCCAGGAGGCAGCTTCAGTGAGACTGCTCATTTTAGTGGGGGAACAAAGGCTATTTAAACACTGGCAGGGGGTGAGCGTACATCATTGGCAGGGTGCTGGAGATGCCTCATTAGCAACGAGGAGATGCTTGCTGGACATGACCTGATAAAGGGAAAGGAAGTTTAACCTGGTCACATGTCATCCTGCAGTGGGGCAAAGGTGGGCACACAGGACTATGTACACCCAACACGCAGGCCTAGGACAGGGTAGTAGTGATCCTACTCCTGCCAATCTCAGGATGAGATTTCCAGAGTTTGGACATGTCTCAACCTACTCTTGCTCCAGGCCTGTTCCTTGCAACTCCCTGTTTCCCTACCCCTGCATGCATTAAAGCAGAAAAGCGCTAAGGTGCTCCTGTTCCAGACTTGTGCTGTGGTAAGGGGGCTAGGGTGACCAGTACATGTTGCTCCTATGAGCTAGCTCTTGCCCTGAGTTTCCATGGTTGCAGGACAAATCCCACCTTGTATTTCATAGCCAGCCATCACCACTGTCGAAGACTCAGCCTTCCCACCTCTTCACTCTCCAAACAATCCCCCTCTTCCTGTTTTGCTCATTCCTTCCTTTGCCTCTCCATGGCGACCTCTAGACAACAGGTCAGCATTAGTGACTTCTCTGGGTGCTTCTTTCATAGGAGCAGCTGAACTCTAAGACCCTGCAGCTTTGTATCTGTCTCTGTGTGGCTGTTCATGCCTTCTCAGGCTGTGGGCCAAGAAGTAGTCCACAGGCATCTCTCTGCCTGCCGGTAGGGTCATGCAGCCTTTGCTCCTCCATCTTTCAGAAGCCTCCATCCGTCTTTGTTTACCACCTTTCTTCTCAGTGCCGCTGGCTGCTGGCTGCCTTCCTGACCTCTCAGGCCTCTCTGCAGCTCATTCACACATGCCCCATACTCAGTATCTTCACACATCAGTATACACCTTCTTAGAGGTATCTTGAACATGTATGTGGTTTGTGGTTTGTTCTCTCTCTCTCTCTCTCTCTCTCTCTCTCTCTCTCTCTCTCTCTCTCTCATGTGTGCATGTTATTTATTTTTTCCTTTTATCAAAAATGGATTTTTTTCTCACATAATGTATTCTGATTACCATTTCCCCTCCCTCTACTCCTTCTAGTTCCTCCCCATGTGCCCTCCCACCTTGGTATCCCCACTTTCTGTCTCTCATTAGAAGAAACAGGCTTCTAAGGAATAAAAATAAAATATAGCAAAACAAAACATAATAAGATAAAACAAAAATATCACATCAGAGATGGACAAACAGAAAGAAAATAGCCCAAGAGAAGACATGAGAACCAGAGATCCACTCCTTCACACTCTCAGGAATCCCATAAAAACACTAAACTGGAAGTCATGATACAATGGATCTCAGCCTGTGGCATCATAACCCCTTTAGGGGTCAAAGGACCCTTTCACAGGAGTCACCTAAGACCACTGGAAAACACAGACATTTACATAACTATTCATAACAGCAGCAAAATTAGTTATGAAGTAGCAACAAAAATAATTTTGTCATTGGGGTGACCACAACACAAGGAACTGTTTTAAAGGGACACGGCATTAAGAAGGTTGAGAACCACTGCCATGATACATACACAGAGGACCTGGTCCAGCCCTGTGCAGCCCTGTGCAGCCCCGTGCAGCCCTGTGCAGCCCCGTGCATGCCGGTCTCTGTGAGTTCATGTGTGCATCAATCCTGTTGATTCAGGGGGGCCTTGTTTTCTGGGTGTCCTCCATCCCCTCTGGCTCTTACACTCCACTTCCTCTTCCATGGGCTTCTCTAAGCCCTGAGGGGAGGAACTTGATGGAGATATCCCATTTAGGGCTGTGTGTTCCAAGGTCTCTCACTCTCTGCATGATGTCTGGCTGTGGGTCTCTGTGTTTGTTCCCACCTGCTGCAGGAGGAAGCTTCTCTGATGATGGCTGAGAAGGGCACCGATTACATTTGTCTTTCTGGGTCTGAGATGCCTGAGATGATTTTCTTCTAGTGTGTTTTGTTTTCTAATACAGTTGTACTGCAGCACTTATATTGACTTTATTTTTTTATCTTTTTCTTACAAGTGACTTCTTTTGTTTTTGTTTTTTGTTTTTTGTTTTTTTGGTTTTTTTTACTAATTTATCTATTAAGGCATTTCATTAATTAAAGAAACACATAGCGACCTTATAGAATCTTATGAACCGTATTTCAGGATAGGAAAGGGGACACTAAAACATACATGGGTTATATGAAAGAGCATCCATTAAACTGTTTGGCTTGAAAGAATGAAGACCCTGAGTGGGTTCTGGGAATCTAAACATAGGTCATGCATGACAAGCACTTTACCCACTGAGTCATGTCCCCAGCCATGGTGAGAGATTTCACCCAGCCAGGTGAAAACCAACTGTCGGTCAAGGCTCTTTGTAAGTCATGTAATCTGCTCATGAGGAGTGTGTTCTCATGGCCTGATCACTGTGTAAAAGACCCAGTTTTCAACACTAACTCATTAGTAACATCTGAGTGTTAAAGGAGACTCACTTAAACAACAGTACCACCTCTGCTCCCCAAAATTCTATCACCATCTGTCTTAGTTAGTTTTAGTTAGGGTTTCCATTGCTGAATGCCATGACCAAAAAGCACGCTGGGAATGAAAGGTTTATTCTGCTTACACTTCCACACTGTTCATCACTGAAGGAAGTCAGGGCAGGAATTCAAGCAGGACAAGAACCTGGAGGCAGGAACTGATGCAGAGGCCATGGAGAAGTGCTACTTACTGATTTGCTTCTCATGGCTTGCTCAGCCTGCTTTCTTATAGAACCCACCAGCCTAGGGATGGCAACAGCTACCATGGGCTGGACCTTTTCCCATTGATCACTAATTCAGAATATGCCTAATTCAGAATACAGCTGAATCTCAGGGAGGCATTTCTTCAACTGAGGTGCCTTCCTCTCTGATGACTTTAGCTTGTGTCAAGTTGACACACAAAACCAGCCAGTACACCATCTAATGTAAGACTCTGGGCGAGCCTTAACTTACCTGAGACCCTCCAAGTGAACACATGGAGTTGGGGATTGATGCAAAATGCAAGAGAAATTTATTGATTCATGCTGAGGACACTCTGCATACCAAGACGGGAGAGCGACCTCGAGTATCCTGTTCAGGGACCTTGTATAGGATTAGAGCAGCCGCATTAGGCACAATGTGATTAGCAGAACAGTGTGACTTTTAAACTGATTGGTCTTTAGGGAATGAGGTAGCAGGGGCTTAATCAGCCCCTCCCTTCCAACCTACTGCTTTCTAACCTGTTTCTTCCAGGAAGGGAGGGGTGCCCATGTGCTTGGGGGGGGGGGGGAGGACCCTGATGGAATATCTCAAAGTTCCTGAGCTGACCTCACTAAGACCTCAGCTTCATATATCTTATTGCTGTTTGGCCTACCAGTTGGATTTTTAGCAGACATCTTAAACTTACCATAATTAACATGTGACTGTTAATACTTCGGTAAGTTGAAGAATGGCCCCCAGCAACACACAGGGCTGCATCCTGAAACTGTTAACCTTTTGTGACAGAACTTTGCAAACATGGTTAATTTGAGCATCTTGAAGTGAGGAAATTATCTTGAGTTATTTGGGTGGTCCTCCTGTGTAATCACAAGAATTAAGAGAGATTCAAAGAAAAGAATCTGATGACAGAAGTTTAATAAATGTGACCTTCTCTCTTCTGTTCACTCATGGAGTCTGGGAATCTAGTGGTGCTTTGGAGTCATGTGGCTCAGAGCTGGAAGGTAGATTTAAAATAAAAGCAATACAATGAGACCCAGCTTCCCCAGTGCCCTTGTCTGTGTAAGTTATGGAGGTGGTGGCGTTCTCCCAAAGTTGTTGCCTTCTTTGCTTAGCCTTTGTGTTTTTCTCTTCTTTCAGGCCTCATCACCCACGAAGGGCCCTCAGTATATCGCATCTTTAAACGCTGGCAGGCTGTAAACCAACAGTGGAAAGTGCTGAACTATGACAAGACAAAAGACTTAGAGGACCAAAAATCAGGAGGCAGGACAAACCTACAGACTTCCTCATCTGCCCAAGCCAACATGACCTCCACGGAAGAGGAGGCAGCCAGCCCGCCTGCCCTTGAAGAGGTCCCCACCAGGGCTGCCAGCCACCTCTCAGGCCCTGTGTCCCAACACCACTGTGCTTACACCATCCTACACATCCTGAGTCACTTGAGACCTCATGACCAGCGGAGCACCCAGGGCAGCAGCCGAGAGCTTGTCATGAGGGTCACCACAGTGTGAACGGAGGCCTGGGAGGAAGGCTGAGACCACACACGCCACAGGAAAGAGTCTGGGCCAGGAGGGGCCCAGGGATCAGGAATGGGAGGCAGAAATCCAGCCGTGGGTGGTGGGGCCTCAAGGGGAGCCATGGGGAGACTGTCTGAGGGAGAGCGTTTGGTTCCACAGTAAGGGAAAAGCAACACAAACTTCACAGCAATGGGTGGGACAAATGGAATCTGCCCTAAGAAAACAACCCCTCATGGAGAGCCACAGAAAGGGGTGGGCAGAAAATGGTGGCTGGTACCTGGGGTACCTGCTGTGGTGTAAGGTGCTGCTTCCTATGAGAGAGAGAGAGAGAGAGAGAGAGAGAGAGAGAGAGAGAGAGAGAGAGAGAGAGAGAGAGAGAGACCTTGTAAGTTGGTGGTCCTATCATGTTTGTTGGAGGCCTCTACACTCTGCAAAATTCCAGTGACTCAAATGACTTTCCGGATCCCCAGGAGACGGTTCAGGAAGGGAGTTGTTGGTTGGTATGCCCCGCCAGAGAGATGGGGCTGGGTCCCCCAGGAAGAACTTTCCTGTCGAGGGAACTCAAAGAAGGCTGAGGTTTAGAGATGGCGATCTTTCTGTTTCCTTGTTTATTTTACAGTGATTGGCTCAATGATGTTTACAGGACGGGGACTCACACACATAGATGTATGCGTAGAGAGAAGCCCAGCCTTCTCACGAGTGTCTCAAGCACACTTCTGCTGCTGTGACGTCAGCCTTCAAAGCTGTCAGGCCAGGGATGATTTTTCCCACTACTGAGCCCCATCCACAGTCATAATTCAGTGTCATGTCCTTTTGGCCTTGGCACTCTCACAGGGCAGGCACACACGTACGCATATGTATGCAAGCACACATGCATGTGCGAGCGCATGCCTGCTAACACACACACACACACACACACACACACACACACACACACCTGGGTCAGATGCAGTGTGAGGTGACACTGGCCTGTGTATCTCAAGGAAGGCATGAACACCTATCTAAGTATTCCTCGCTGCTTGGTACCGGTCCCCTCCCTAAAGAGGCAGTTTGCCCTGTGCTCCGGGCTATGTACTCCTGGTCCTTCTTGTGCAGCCAGGCACATGAAGGAGACAGTCAGGGAGTACTGTCGTAGGAGCCCAACCATGTGTTCCAGGACCCTGTCAGGGAAGGCCACTGGGTGGTCACTTGCAGAGTTTCTTACTGTCATTGCACAATGGACATGTCATCCTTGGGTATTAAATGGACACTGTCAAGTACTTTTTTAAACTAGTTTTTAGGGTTTTTTAAAAACTCTCTGTTGTTTGTAATATTCTCTTAAAAGCTTGGAAATAAAATTTCTTTCCCTAGCACCCACGTCTCTCCTGGGTTTCCTTCCTTTCTCCTTTTCCTCCAGTGAGAGCCACTTTTCTTTCTCCATTCTGTATGTTTCCTCAGCAAGAGTTCAACATGGTTTTATTTCTAATTTGAGAGCACAGCAGCTGGGCAGACAGGTATGCTGCCATCAGCATGCATCTATGTGTGTATGGGTACATGGGTGCACGTAATGCATGTATGTACGTGGTGTGTGTGTGTGTGTGTGTGTGTGTGTCTGCGTTAAAACAATGGATTCCATCAGGCCAAAGCAGGAACTACTCTCAACCCTTCCCAGGATATAGCCCAAGACTCCTACAAATATTAGTGCTAGAATGACCCCCAGTGAGCTCCATTCATCGGGTCCATCTCAGAGAAGTTAAGAGAATCTGAGGAGGGAGGTGTAGGTCCAGGTTTCCTTGAGTACTTTCCTTTGAGGATCAGAGAACAGCACCCAAATCAGGGTCCCAGAGAAAGCTTGGGCAGATCTCAAGTAACAAAGATTGCTCCCCCCTTCGCCCTGACCTGTCCCTCCCTCTTTATGATTGATGGACAGTCAGACAGTATCATAGGTGGGACATACATCGTGTATCATTAGTAATCGTAGTTGGGTGAGTAGTTGCTAGCAGGAGGTCCCTGACCTCCCAAAGAATCTTACAATCCAGAGGCTTAGAAAACACACACTGAACAATTTAAAACTAAACGAAACCCAAAACTACAAATAAGCTGCCTTGATAAGGGCTGGAGGGGCTGCATCTCGGTTGGTAGGGTGCTTGCCTAGGTGCCCGAACCCGGAGTTCAATCCCTAGCATTGCATCAACTAAGCATAGCACCGCACGCTTGCATTCCCAGCACTCAGGAAAGAGAGGCGGGAGGATCAAACTACGTAGAGAGTTCAAGGCCCGCTTGGGATACATGGGACACTAAAAACAACAAAAATTTAAAAACAAATAGAATAAGAGTGTGGGTTCTCAGTGTGGCCCAGAACAGGTCATTTACCCAAACCATTCATGGAAACTCTATGTGGATTATCTTCTTTCAAAATAGTGTTCAAATATAGTGGACTCTGCACATAATCAGAGCTATGGTGACTGCTGTGCTCTTTCTCTGGTGAGTCACAGGTCACTTCAGTATCCATTGGTTATTGAGAGAGACGTAAGAATCGCCATTCTGAATGGGCTGTACTGAAACTATGCAATTGATGAGACGTTCTCGTAGAAGGCTGGACTTGATGGTGTTCTGCTGCTACAAGCCTTGACTTGTCTTGCTGATTGCTATATACTGAGAGCCTACAGCAGGGCCTGACACATTGGGATGTTTAGTAGATTCTTCTGAATGAATAAGACATTGCTGGGGGTGGTACAGGTACTCACTCCTTTAGTGCCTGGCTGACACGCCCCCTCTTCGGATACTCTGCCTGTCAGGCCAATCACCAGGTAGAAAGGAAAAGTCAGATTTGACTTTGCCCAAAAGGATGGTAAATTCCTTGTGCCCCAGAGTATGGAGCTTATGGGTACCATGAATGGGACAAGACACCACCTAACATCTGACGCTCTTACCATACGCAGGGTAGCAAATTAAAGGTTTGACATGTGTCAATCATCATTACAACAACCCCATCAAGTAGATGTCATCGTTATCTTCATTCTACAGTGCGGGCACTGAGGCACAGAGAAGTGACCTGCCCAAAGCCACCAGCTGGTGTTCCCACCTAGGGAGTCTGGCTAAACTGTAACCGCTCCATTGTGCTTCCTCCAGATAGTCAGCAGCACTGGGAGAAACGTGCACCCAGTGGGTGCCGAGAGGCCACCACGGTAGACATCTGTAAGGGAAAATTTGCAGGTTGTGGAACTTGAGGCTCAATAAAAATAAATTTTTCCTCTCTTCTAAGAGGGAAAATGCAGAGTTTATTTTAAAAATCAGTCCCTGGTGTTATCTAGCTAATATTATTGTTGAATGGGAGCTTGTATATACTAAAGAACGGGCAACAGATATGGTTAAAACACACTTTTATGAGCAAATGGCTAGGTTTTATGAAGGTTCTGAAAAAAAAAAAAAAAAAAACCTATCTGACCCAGATTCTTGGTTTTGGTTCCCAGTGACGGACAGGGGCTGGCTGAGGTTCCTCACCACTGTCACAACACGTTGGAGGGTGCTACTTATATGAGAGGGACACTAATCAGTGTCTCGTGTGGCCAATTATTATTGGCATTACTATAAAAATAATTCTTTGGGGGAGAATTAAATTTGTGACCACCTTGAAGCACAGAAACTTTAAAATGACATAAGTTTTTGACTAAAATAGTCAACAACCTCACAGACCCTAGCTTACTGTGACTCCTTTGTTTTTGCCCTTTTGTTCAGACAGGCTGCTGGGAGCAGCAGAATGATTTGAAATGAGAGGAACCAACCCCTCAGGCTACCAATGTGCTCTATAAACAGGGTCTGTTCTATTGTACAGGAGGGAGGGTAAAAGAATACACTGAATTTCCCCTCATCGTCTCATTTCAAATGACATTAATTATTAGTTTCAAACAATCAAGAAGTATTTTACCCATGAGAGTCTGACCCAATCTCCTCTAACTCCTACAGGCAGAATGACAGATAGGGATTTGAAGAAGCTTGTGCACCGTACACAGGTGAAGGTGGATCTAAAATGGCTCAGATGGTGAGGATCCAGGACTGGCCTCAGCCTGTTTCTGAGCCTAGAGTCTGAGCTGCATCGTCTGCTACCGGGTGGTAGCTAAGAATACACTGCCCTTCTGCCTGCTTCATCAGACCTCACACACACCCCATGCACTCCGAAAGCAGCCCATCCTGGGATGAGAAGATGCTGGTTTTCTCGGTGCTGAACCTTCAAGTGGTGGAGCACCAGAGACTTCACGTGGTTCCTGAACCCAGATCGTTGAGATATGTCCCTTGCTCCTTAATGTGCCACTTATAACCACAAACCTCGCTATTACATTTAGTTTCAAACCAGAGCTCAGTAGCTGTTTAGGGGGAAGAAGGAGCTGGGGAAGAAAGGGGGCTTCTAGTTACAGAAGGAAGTTGGCACACCCTGTGCCTGTATCCTTTAAGCTTCCTGTGAAAAAGTCCTAAATTCAAGAGGATCTCCAATGCCCTCGGTGTTGGTCTCAGTCTGGTCTCTGCTGCTCCAGCTAGTGAGAAAAGAGTGAAACCTGGCACGTGGCTTCAAGGCACAGAACACTACCCCGGGGTCTATGATCCTGAGGGGTTCTCTCACAAAGAAGAGGTAATCTGTCTTTGTATCTATTAAACTAGAAAGTCATATGCTCAGAATCTGTGTCTACCAATGGTGTCCTTTCTCAATGGAGAAATAATAGAAGTAGCTAAACACACAGTGTTTTCCCTCTGCCAGACTCCATGGACAACTTCTTAAGTATTCTAGTTGCCAAAATTAGTCAGGACAACAGCTGGGAATTCTAGTATCTCCACTTCTCAGGTGAGGAAAGGGAGGTGTGAGGAGGTTGGACGTGGTGCCCACAGTCAAGCAACTAACTACGTGGCAGAGCTGGAATTTACACCTCAGCCATTCAATACCTTACATTTGGATATGAGCACCACATTATACTGTCTCTTGGAGAAGTGGAAAGCCTAGATGCCCCGATTTAAGAGGCTATGGAGGAAAATGAAGGTGCTCTTCAGCAGCTGAATGCATCCAGACGTCATTTACACACGATTCCTTCAGCATCAGCTCAGATCAGGTCCAAGCCCTGCATCCCTCATCCCATGGAAAGGCTGATACTTTCACTGGGCTGTCTATCATCCAGCCCTAAATAATTTCCCAGACACCTCCGACTCCAAATCCAAGATCCCCTAAGATCAAGTTTTCTATTACTCATCTTGCAGTAATTCCTTTATTTGGACCTTATGTTAGCCATGTAGGGATTAACATGTAGGGCTGACACGTTGGCCCACATGTTAGCCATGACCCCTCCCCCTTGATTTCTCTGTCTACCTAAACATTGCCACTTACAGTTATATTTAACAGCTTTACTGGAAACTGGAAGGCAACTTAAAGTTTATTTATATGAGAACCTGAGGTGAGAAATGGTTGTGTGGGATGTTTCTGCCAGATGTGTAGCTCAGATACAAGTGAGTATATCCACCTTCTAGGATCCCAGTTATTAGACCCCAGGAAGAGGCTCAGAACTTCTCATCCAAAGCTTTTCTCACCAAAGAGCCTGCCCTAGGAGCTTACTCTCCCCAGGAATTTGCATGTTTAAGGAAAACAATCCTTAAGCGAGAAGAGCAGCTGTGTGAGAGGTAGGTTTCAGTTACCCAACATCACATGAGAGTCACCGCCTTCTTTTACCTCAGGGATTATAGCTACTCATGTGTAGCACACAGATACGCATACAGAAGAATGCACCCCCTGAACACAGAGGCGAGGCCTGTGCCTGAACAGCCTTGCAGTGTTACATAGGACAATAAAAGAGAAAGCTCCTGAGCTCTCCAATGTAACCCAGCTTGAACAGACGTCTTGTCTAAAAGTTGGGTCTGGGACATTGCCTCCTTTGTCCCATCCAGTGGCTATTCTAAAGGGTGACTTTTAAGAGGGAAACTCCTGTGTCCTGCCGTAAAGGCTCCTGTGCCTTTTCCAAAAGGTGTGGCGAGTCCAGACTGCCACTGTGGTTCATGTTCATGCCAAGCACGCTGGGTCTCCATCTGCCCCGTGAACCATGGTGACAATACTCTAAGTCCTAGTTCTTTCCTCAAAAGGCTCAGAACTGAGGTCCTATCTTCAAAGTATTTCATGGCCATCTGCTATTTTTGCCTCTCCCTTAACTCAAAAATTCTTTCCCACAGCAAACCCATACCAAGTAGTGTGGGTAGCATAAACCCCTACAAGCAATCAAACCATGGAAGGAGACTGTGACTCAAGCTTAGAGAAATCAATGACTTTATCTGTCGTTGGCTCAGAAATGGGTATATGATCAAAGCTAACCCAACTCTACGCCAGGATGAATCTATCAAGGCTAGGAGTTGCCCACAGGAAGTCATAATTTCAAGAACATAGAAGTCACCATCTCATGCCATGTGAAAAGTACTTGTTTTCAAAATAAACTCACACAGAGGCACCCAGAGCAGACATGAATGAGATGGTCCTGACTCTCCTGGACCTGCAGGGTCTGGCATGGCTGCTTAAAGGGAGGTGTGACACAGTTCCTGCCCTGAGCATTGCCAGGCCGTTGATCCCCTTGTGTGCTGATTGCTGTTGGCCTGGAAGTGATCTGAGGTCTCATCTATGTGTTTTACTTTCAATCTCTCTTTCTGGGGAATATACTTTCCCCAGTGCTCAGAGCTAATCACTCCATAATAAATGGAACAGATGCGCTTCTCCAGAATGAGGAACGGAGGTGCTCGTGAGGCTGTGGAGGACGAGGAACAGGCCTTCCGCTTGGCCATTAGGGCCATGGGAAAGGATCTAGACAACATCACCACACAGGCCATAAAAGCCTACATGGCCCTTTGTAGAAATAGTTCATTGCCAGACTTGGCCTTGAATTTGGAATTATGAGGAGATACATGCACCCTCCAGTCCAATGACTACTGCATTAATTGGCCAGGGTGAACTTGGGGTCATCAAGGATAGAGGGTTAAGTCGATCTCAAGAAGAAAAGGCATGGCTAGGAAAAAAAGGAATCTATAAAATACAAGCAAATGATAGATGGGTTTATCTAATAGGAGAAAGACTTGTACCCGATCTACAAACAAACGGTATCAGAAGGAGGGTATACGAGGCCATGGAATTGCTAGGACAGGAAACAAGAACTAGAGAATAAAAGGTTGATGTGCAAGCTATGAAAAGCTAGGACTTTGTTCTCCTTGCTACTTGAAGGACTGCACATGAGAGTGCCTAGAGAGCTATTAGAGAAAGCTAGCCACTTTACTTGGATAAATTTTAAAACTTTGTAAGAAATTATTTTTACTTTCCTGATTTTACATGAAAACAGTTTCTAAAGACTGCTGTCTGCTGTACCAGGAAACCACAAGAGCTGTGCCCAGCTCCCCATGAAGAACAGGCTGTGTAGACCTACAAGGAGATGTGCTTTTGCTTTGTGTTTAGTTTCTGTTTTAAGGAAACAAAGGTTGGGACTACTGATCCAGGACTCATAGAATTTATGTAAGTTTAAGGATTTCTAAAAAAAATATTAACAATGTTCAAAGCCTTGATGATGTAGCTTTAGTAAATAAAAGACTGGGTTCAGGCTCTCTGGTCAGAATGAAGAATAGGAAAGAAGAAGGAGGAGGAGGAGGAGGAGGAGGAGGAGGAGGAGGAGAAAAAAGAAAGAAGGAGGAGGAGGAAGGAGGAGAAGGAGGAGGAGGAAGGAGGATGAGGAAGAAGAAGAAAGAAGAAGGATGAGGAAGAAGAGGAAGAGGAAGGAGGAAGAAGAAGAAGAAGGAAGAAGGAGGAGGAAGAAGAAGGAGGAGGAAGAGGAGGAGGAGGAAGAAGGAGGAAGAAGAAGAAGGAGGAGGAGGAAGAGGAGGAGGAGGAAGAAGGAGGAGGAGGAAGGAGGAGGAAGAAGAAGAAGGAAGAAGGAGGAGGAAGGAGGAGGAGGAGGAAGAGGAGGAAGAGGAAGAAGGAGGAGGAGGAAGGAGGAGGAAGAAGAAGGAAGAAGGAGGAGGAAGAAGGAGGAGGAGGAAGGAGGAGGAAGAAGGAGGAGGAAGAGAAGGAGGAGGAAGAAGGAGGAGGAGGAAGGAGGAGGAGGAAGAAGAAGAAGAGAAGAAGACGAAGAAGACGAAGATGACGAAGACAAAGAAGAAGAAAAAGAAGAAGAAGAAGAAGAAGAAGAAGAAGAAGAAGAAGAAGAAGAAGAAGAGAAGAGAAGAAGAAGAGAAGAAGATGAAGAAGACAAAGAAGACGAAGATGAAGAAGAAAGAATGATGAGAATCCTCGGGGAAAGAGAGAGCACTTAAACTGCCAGCTGGCTTCCACTTCTGACTCCGAGTCACTACTGAATCAGCGTTGCTCTGTTCCTCCTTTCTCAGGACTTCTCCTCACACTGAGGCTGTACCTTGGCATGGACACACCTATGACTCCAGTGGCATTAGCCATGAATTCCCTTTTGCTTACAGTTGCCTGAAGTGGGTTTATGTTACACCTGAAAACCCCATCATAAAATACACACTGGTTTCTAACAACCCTGCTGCAAAGTTGTGTTTTGTTCAGAGGCCACAGGAACTAGAAGGAATTATCTTGCTCTCTTGTGGTATAAGGGCTCAAGCTGGCCTTATATCAGCCATGACAACTGGGATTATTCCTAATTTTCTTTATGGATCTGCTCAAAGTAAACAATTTTTAAATAGGAAGATAATAGGCAGAAACATATACACATATTTTAAAAACATTTTTAAAGATTGCATTGGGGGGATAATGAAAGAGCCCTGAGGTAAAACCAGACAGACTTATGAACATAGCTGAATTAAGGGCTCAGGAAGGGACAGAAACCAGTTGTGACTCTACAAGACAGAAGTCCGGGTTCAGACTACCAGAAAAGTAAGTGGCAAAGCTCAAAGTAAGACCTGAGTCCGATCTCTAAAGCCAAAGGAGTCACTGTGGCTCCTGGGACTGACCATGGCATGTCCTCACACATAGGCCTTCAGTCATTCTGTTTATTCAAAAATATAACTTGCAGGACAGTATTCAGGATGCTCATGTGTTTGTAGGAAAACAAACCCAGAGCTGACCCTCACGTGTGCACTTGAAAATGCTGCAGGCTACTTGACAATTGGCCACTTTGTGAAGTGGAAACTTGAGGGTTCTCTGGAAAGTCGGTTGGATGGTTTGCTGGGGCAAACATGTGAAGAAACGTTTCGTTAAAGTGGACCCAGGTGTGAAAGGCTAAGGCAGACTCGTGAAGGAACGTTAAAGCAGACACAGGAGAGAGGACGTTCTGCTAAAGCAAGCGCGTGAAAGGACACGTGATGAAGGATTCTTTGCTAACAACATGCATGTATTGGTCCGCCTTACATTGTGTCGTTGAGCTGCATTTGTCAGGACTCCATTGAGAGAAACATACCAAAAAAAGTCTGGTGGTGTGCTGCAGTTTCTTGCTACTTCTGCGGACTCGGGTTCATTGGATGCACGTGCTGAGGCAAGGCACATGGAGGACACGCGATGTTTGGACGGTGTAAATTGGACTCCACAGAATGACAAGGAGAGAGCTTGGCTTGCTGGTACAGCTAGCCGTGCAATGCTTATGAATCTAGCATCTTCACTGATCTTCGCTTCCCTTAGAGAAGCACAGCTGGTGTTCCTCCTGGTCCCTCCTGCTGACTTGTGCCGAGACTGAGGCCCAACTGTCTCTGCTAGGTCATGCCACCACTGCTGATTTGTGTCTGCTATTCCGACTCTACCAAACTGGACTGTTGGTGTATCCATGAAGTGTCTGCGAATGGATCGAGCGGCCACTGCCTGCTAACCTGTGAACTGAACTGCCAATTTCTACCAAACAAACAGGAGTTGCTGCAAAGAACCTTCCCAAACAGGTCCACTTCCTCCATATCATTTCTTGTCCACTACCTCTGGTGGATGGTGGGCTACAAGGAAGGTTAAAGCGTTTAACTTTGCTTCTATTAGGCTAAGCAGACACCATGATGCCCTGGCGTGCAAAAGGAAGACCCACAGAAACAACCAACAACCAGAACCGGGTCAGAATCCTTCGCATTTTGATATCTGGTCTGCTCATCTTTAAAATAAAGATTTGCTGCTAGAACTTTTGTAAATCTCACAGATAATGCACATAAAGTTGACAGAGAATAATGACTGCCATTATCATTTTATTATATCATTACCACAGCATATAAAAAAACCAAGGTTAAGCCAAAGCAGACACGGATACCTGGCACTAAGATCCAACTAACTTTACATTTTCATTCAGCCACAGACACTCAGTCAGGAGGAGTTAAACAGTAAGGGCTTATTTTCCTGTTACAGTGAGCTGTCCAGACTCGTTACCTGCTGGCACCAGGCTTTCTGCCACTTACAAGAGGTGTTGGCACTAATAATCTCAGCTCTTTTTGTTTGCTTTGTTATCCTAGCATGCTGGTCTGTCACCTGTGGCTATAACCTCACACCACCAAGTGGTCTAGTCAAGCACAAAGCAGGAAGGAAGGAAGGGGACCATGCCCCAGCCACTTCCCTCCTTTATGTCAGGAAGGCTGGAGCTTTCTCAGGACCACGCTTCAATGCCTAGATATTTCCTCTGTATCATTCTGGTATGAGAAACGCATTACAAAGCTACTGTTAGGGACTGCAAAAGTGACTGTTTACCCTGCTCCGCTCCTGCTACAGAATACATCAAGAGAGAAGCAGATGGGCTGGGATGCAGGCAGGCCATCTGGGGGCATCTTCTCCATGCTGTGAGTAGGAGGATAAATCAGTGTGCTAATTTTGAGGGCCACTCACTAGCATTCTATAAACTTAAAGTGCACATACCCTCCAACCCAGAAATTTCATTCTCTTGGGACACTGCTGAAAGACAGTAGCAGGTGTTGCATTTGCAAAGAGTTTGGGAAACAGGATGGGTGTAGTGTCATCGTAACAATGCCACAGATTGGAAAGGACCTAAACGTCTGTGCAAACAGAGGTGAGGAAACCCTGTTACAAGACTGGCATCTGAGAAAATGTCACAAACCTGAAGGGACTGACAGAGAAAGACCTCAAAAGTATATTCACTAAATAATGTAACATATGGAACAATGCACACAATAGCTACATATCTGTAGAAAAGGACAAAGCACAAACACCTACTGTCTCAGTTACTTTCCTACTGCTATGATTAAAATACCATGACCAAGGCGACTTAGAAAAGAAAACGTCTGTTTATGGCTTACAATTCCAGAGGGATAGGGGCCCATCACTATTGTGGAGCGAGCATGGCAGCAGGCAGGCATGGCGCTGAAACAGCAGTTGAACTCTCACATTGAGATCTACAAACAGGAAGCCTAGAATCCATGGGCAATGCTTTGAGTTGTTTGGTACCTCAAATCTCACACCCTGTGACTCACCCTCTCTGAGAAGGCCACACTTCTTAATCCTTCCCAAACAGTTTCACAAAACTGGGAACCAAGTATTCAAGCATATGAGTCTACTGGGGACATTCTCACTCACACCACAATACCTGTTGTTTGTTTGTTTGTTGTTTGTATTTCAATATGGCATACTCCATAAGAATATAAAAAGATAACCAAACTCATGAGAGTTATTCATTTCTGAAAGAGTCAGAGGCTGAGGCACATGCAAGGAGAGCTTTATGCTTGTGTGGTTTGCATTTTTGTTTGCATTTTGATAATACAAATGAGTTTGTGCAGCGTTCACATGATGTTTTATATTACGGGGCATCCGTGGGTTAAGAAGCTACCACTGAAAACTAGGAGTAGGAGCCAGAGAGATGGCTCACTAGTTAGGTGTACAGCCTGCCTCACAGGAGACTGAAGTTCTGTTCCCAGCACCTGTAACAATCAGCCATTTGTAACTACAGCTCCAGGGATCTGCCACCTCTGGCCTTTGGGACACATGCCCTTACATGCACACACACTCTCATACACACAGTTAAAAACAAAATAGATATTAAACATTTAAAAAAAAAAAAACGTTAACTAAGGTATTTTTAGGAAGTAAGTAGCAAGTGAGACACAGTGGTGCACACCTACAATCCCATCATTCAGAAGGTAGTCGGTTTGTGGACAGCCTGAGATCCATATAGAGACCCTGTACACACACACACACACACACACACACACACACACACACACACACATACACACACACACACCACAGGGTACCTGTATTTCTGTATTTTGAGAGAGTCCTAGCTCATCTTTTCTGAGCATTGTTTCAGTGATGGCTCGTTCTTATAAATCCTGCACTCAGAAGGCTCCATAGCAGAAAGACAGCTACAGACATTGTCTCAAAACAGACCAAAGTCAGGGCTGGAGAGATGGCTCAGTGGTTAAGAGAACTGGCTGCTATTCCAAAGGACATAGGTGTTTGAGTCCCGGGACCTACATAGAGATCCACACCCATCTGTAACTCCAGTTTCAGGGGATCTTGAACTGTGATACACATAAGAAAACAAAAACAAAACATTTTTAAAAAATCAAAGTTTAAAACTAAAAATAGATTGCTTTAAGGAAAGGCTATCCTAGGGTGAGAAGTCGAGGATGCCCAGGACATCTACTTCCCTGATGCGCCATTATACGGAAAGTTGAGAGCAAGAAAGTTTGCCATTGGCAGTTTATCTGTGGGCTAATGGAGGGCTGGCACGGGAGAATAGATCTTAGGTGGCAGGAATGGCCTTCCCATCTTCTGTTAGGCCTTGGGCCACTGGCCAGAGTTTTTTCAGTCCAGCCTCTGGAGCTATCAGGATCTGACCTTTGTGTTGCTGCCTGTGTGCTCAGAAGGCATTGAGTGCCTCTGCAGCCAGGCACCTCTGAGACTAGCTGCCCACTAGCCCCGTTCCATGTGTCCAGAAGAAGCCACAGGCATCCACACTGGCTGGGGAGTTCCTGGCTGCCTACATTGGTTTTCTTTGGTTCTCTTTCAAACAGTGGCTGATGGCACATAGCTGTCCTCTGTCAGTGCTTCATCACATGCCCAGTCTATCCCACAGCCCACAGGACCCACTGGGCCCTGATAACAGGCGCCAATCAGTCCTCTGTACAGAGATATGGCAGCTGCAGACCGTCATGGAAGGCACTTCTTGTCCAGTCAAACGCCTGCAGTCTCCTGGGTGGCATCGTGGCCTTGAGCCTGCCTGATGTGACTTGGGAAAGTCCATCAAGGAGACTGACAGCAAAGAGCTACTGAAAACAAACAAGGCAAATCTTTTCTGATGGAGCTGGATGGAGACCCTAGGGGATCAGACAGAGTAAACAAACATCAAGTAAACAAGCCCTCTTCAGCTGAAACAGCAGAGAAGGAATCTTTTAGGAAATTTTCACAGTAGAGGTTACGGAGAGCCCACATCACACTGCCTTTCCGTGCCTTTGCAGGTGCAGTCTTGGGCTGGAAGGAAAGGCCTTTTCTCCCTGTCTTATACATATTCTACAGATCCCCAAATGAAAGGCTACATTCATTGTTAGGAACCCTTCCTTATCCCACGTCCCTCTGACACTCCCCAGTGCAAACAAACACACCTCCTTCAGTTTTTTACTTATTTCTAAGACCATATTGTCAGGTAGAATGGATTCATCTGCATGCTGATCCTATAGGTCAGCCTTTGAGTATATTCAAGAAATTCAGATTCACTATATCCCTGTTCTTGGTACCTAACACATAGTGTAGGCCAGGGAGAAATAAGTCAGTGAAGAGATACGTTCATTGTATATCTGGGTGTGACAGCCACTGTGCTAGGAAGTGTCATTAACAGGATGAACAACTTCATGGATTGTTCAAACGTGATTCTCCAAGTTCATGGAAACTACAATCCGAGAGATCGAGACATTCATAGACACAGATAATCGTAGTATAGAGTAGGCCAGGGAGACAGCTCAGCAAGTAAACATGGTTGTCTCACAAACCTGATAAGCCACGTTCTGTCCTCTAAACCCTTTGAAAAAGACAGATAAGGTGTGGCATATCTGTAATCTCCATACTTGGTATGTTAACATGGATGACAGAGATAGGAGAATCACCCAGAAGCTCATGGACCAGCTAGCCTAGAGTGGACAGCGTGGCCAAACGGAAGTGGAAAAAGACAGCCCCGCCCTGAAAGTTGCCCCCTGACCTCGATACATACTCTAGGCATGCATGTGTGCACAGTGCATGTGTGCACTCACACACACATTATTTTTAATTTTTATTTCTAGAATGATGTAGGGTCAGCAAGTTAGCGGCTTACTGGGTAAAGGCATTTGCTGCCCTGCTGCCAGCCTGACAAAAACATGAGTTCAGGCCCCAGAAGCCATATCATAGAAGGAGAGAACTGACTTCAGAAGTTGTCCTCTGATCTTGTGGCACGCGCACACACACACACACACACACACACACACACACACACACACACACACATGACATAAATGTAAAGATAAAAATAAAATCTAAAATCTGTGCTCTCCTGACACACAGAGCAGGCAGGCAGGTGGTCTGAGGGAAAGCAGGTCCAGTTTCACATCAAGACAGGAAAGGTTTCGAGGACAAGGTGGTGCTGACCTTGCATGTTAGTCTAGAAAGGCATCTAACAAGTGTGTGACGATTTGAATATGTGCCCCAGAGGTCACAGGTTGGAAATTGAACTCCAAGGGCAGCGGTCCTGGATGGTGGACGGGGCCTAAGAAGATCTCCCCTCGGATCCTAGGGCATTGTCATTACAGTAGAAATGAGTCCTCTTAAGAAGGACACATATAAATTTATTTTGTCTATAAATTAACCAGTCTGTGATAATCTTTTATAAAGGCAGAAAATCAACTAAACAGAGGGTTAGGCAGGAGTTTTGTGGTGAGATGGGAACAGGAAAGGTAGGAAGAGCCTTCAAGCCACAATGCAGACTGACGTATGGAAAATGAGTAGGAAAATCTTAGATCCTAGAGCATTTCCAAAAGAGTTTTGCGGTGTCCTGGAACTAAAGCTCCCCATTAGATGAGGTTGCTTTAATACACAGCTGTGCTCAGTCATTGGCCTCCGGGAATCCTGAGCCTAAACAGCCAGAAAGGTTGCAGCTGGGGGCACTGCCGATGGATGCTCTCCTCAGCATGAGACTTGAGTGACGCATACTCATTGCAGACATGCTTGCCTTTGACTAAAGCATCGGTAAGCATGTAGGTGAGGTACTGTGGGAGGAGACAAAAAGAAAAACGCCCCAGGATGAGGAACCCTCATAAGCAAAAAGAGCAACTCATGAAACAATGTGGCTCATTCATGGGCCTGCAAAGCTCTTACCATGAGTGGAAGGAAGGTCGGGGTGTGGAGGGAACTGGTTGGCAGGCAGCAGAGTGATTGGAGTGGGTACTGCATGCGGGCAACGGAAGACATAGGTCATGTCGAGTACAGGGCGTGTCAGGGCAGATTAAGGCGTGGAAAGAGGCCCTGGCAAGGCTCACAGCAGGCAGGAGAGGTGACTAGGAAGTCTTAACAAATATTCAGGAGTGAGGTAAGGCCATGATGGGAAAGAAAAGAAGGATTAATGAAAGGATGAGGTACAGGAATGAATGAGTGAATCCAAGTGGAAAAATGGAAACCAGCTTTACCTCACTCACCTCGTGGAGAGCTCTGCAGAAGAGGGCAGCCACCAGCCCCCATCCAGGATAAGTCTCGGGCAGATATGAAAGCAAGTGTGTGCTCAGTTGGAGCACAGATTCCCAGGAGCTGTAGCCGCCCTTTTGTGCTCGTTCATATTTCAGGGCCAGATGGCGTTTGCCTCATTGACTTTCATTGCTGATGTCGTCTTGGATGCTGGGTTTTCAGCGGTTGTTTTATTTCCTTTATTTCAATTCATTCTCTTCTTGTCCCACTTTCCTGCTTTGCACCATGTTCATCACTCTGGCAGAGAGACAACTGGATCTCTCAGCAGGTGGAGTTTACAGGGAGCCAAGAAAACCTAGTTCCCACAGCTGAGCCCCTGCACCCTGGGAAAACACTGCAGCGGGAGCCCTGAGAACAAATAGTAAATACAGTTTCCATGAAAACCACCACATTGAATAAGCAAAATGGCAAGGCCACTAATTACAGCCATGACTGAAAGGGGAATAGCCTGTTACTATCTTGCACGGGACCAAGACTAAAGAACAAGTTCAAAGGTGGTTGATATCCAGGCACTGTCTGATGTGATTGCTTCCCTGTCTGACCACCAGAAAGGACAATTAACTGAGCCATCTGCTCATGCCGTGCTCAGACACCAGTGCCTATCCCAACCACAGGTTCCATCTTTTCTTCCCAACCAAACAACATTCCCTTCCATACAAATTCAGTTCTAGTTGCTTCCTGAAATATTCTTCCAGCATTCTCCGGCATTTACTCTAGAGCCTTGTCCAGTTTGTCTTCGTCGGAGTCTTCCAGACGTTAGGTGTTTCTTTTCTCTAGACTCTTAGACCCTTGGGAGTGAGACTGGAGCCTTCTCCCTCCTTTCAGGACCCAGGCCTGTGGAAATGGCCACACCATTGTGAAGCTGAATGCCACATGTGTCTGTGGCTTGTTCTGACACCCTGCTCTAGCTTTGCTGTGAACCCTGGGCCAGCCCTTGTCCATCGACTACCCAAACTGTCTTCTGCTGTCCCACCTGTGCGCTATCAGGGTTTATCCATAAGGCACACGATCTGTAAAAACTATTCTGAGGTCACAAGAAGAAGTAAGCAGAGCAAACCATGCCTGTTCCTCACTTCTTCAGTAGCCTTGTGCACATCGGCCCTTCCTTTTCTGAGTTTGTTATTTTTTACTTCCCTCGCTTGTGTTTATGACATTATATAACCATCTCACATTTGGATTTAGATGACTCTAAGGATACTGATCAGTCCTTTCCTGACTGGCACATGGGTCCCTGGACACAGATTCTACACTTGTGTGGAGGTGGTGGTGATGGCATCGTGTGTTAGTGGAACAGGGAGAAACAAAGCAACATAGCGGGTGCCAACTGGCAGCCTCTCTGGATCAATAATATTAACGATTTCAGAGTCTTCCAACAAGCTCCTGCCAGCACTCTTGGCTTTTTCAATACTATTATCACGGTTACAAGGCACCCCGCGGCCCTTTTACTTAAAGAAATGATGGAATGCCCCAAATGAGAAGACTCTTGGTGTCTGTCTACAAGGATTACAGCTCTAATGTTTCCTACAGAGTGGATAGTTGGGCCTGTGCTTGACCTTAATTTGGGGGCTCAAGGTATCAGAAGGAGAGAGGCATGATCTTCTGAGGGCTCATTTTGCCACTGGAATCTAAGTGACCACTTCTGCATTGCCCTGGGGATTGATATTAAGCAATGGGCCAAGAAGACCCTCAGGAGCTCTACCTGCCTTTATGGAGGTGTTATATGCTTAGTTGGCAAGACAACGTTTTGGGATAGACATTCTAGTTCTGTCCTACTGGGTCTTTAACCACAGATGTGTTCACAAAGCCCTCCACCTCTCTTGTAGACATGAACCTTCAAGATCCATTATATAGGGAATGAAGAACTGAGAAGCTGACTGATTCAAATGGCAGCTGAGAGTCTATGGTTGTCACTCATTGTAGGGGAAGGGGTTTGGGAGAGAGAACACACAGCTAGAGAAAGAAGACAGAAGCCTAGAATCTGTGGGAGTCATTTACTTACTTGCTCACTTGGCATCTGTATCTTAAGGGCCCACTCTGTCAGGTTAAACTGACGAACAGAAATGTAGTTCAAGCCACATATGCAACTTTGAATTTTATATTCACCATGATTTGAAACACTAAGGGGAGCAGAAAGGTGGCTCCGTGGTTAAAAGCACTGATTGCTTCCCCAGAGGACCTGGGTTCAATTCCTAGCATCCACCCCCAGTGGCTCATAACTGTCTATAACTCCAGTTCCAGAGGATCTAATATACTCTTCTTTTTCTGGCCTCTGTGGACACAAGTCACACATGTGATACACAGACATATATGCAGGCAAAACATTCATACATATAAAAAACACAAAAAATTAAAAATAAAAGGTAATGGAAATAAGTGAAATAACTATAAAAAGTGGCAGAGTTTTTGTAAATAACATTTTCATACTTAATTAGTATACCCAAGATACTATCACTTCAGCATATAACCAATGTTTCCCTAACATGCACAAAGCTCTGGATTCACTTCCTAGCATGACATAAAAAACAGGTATGATGGCATTTGCCTGGAATCTCTGCACTTGAGAGGTGGAGACAGAAGAATCAAACGTTTAAGGACTTCTTCGACTATATCATGAGTTCAAGGCCAGTCTAGGCTACAAGAGCGTCTATCTACCTATCTATCTATCTATCTATCTATCTATCTATCTATCTATCTATCTATCCATCCATCCATCTATCTCTTTATAATCAAGTGTGAAGGACTAAAGAGACATGTTATGTTCTGTCTTTCACACTAAGACACTGAAGCCCAGGGTGCATTTTATATTTTTGGCACATCTAAATTCTAGTCAGACACCAAGTATCCAGCAGACACTGTGAATACCAGCGATTGCACTGAACAATTTATTTCCATATCACTTTCTAGTGGGAACAATCTGGATAGGAAAGTCTATTCAGAAAGTCCTATGGTATGATGCATTCCCAAGGTCTCAACATGGAGATCAAGGACCTGCTACCTGAGCTTAGGTATCTGTGGGTGGAGCCTGTATCACAGCTGTTACAGCCATTGCTGGTGTGCAGTAAGGGAAAGGCATCGTGCTGTGCACTTTCAATGCCTTAAATAACCTCAGCCTCTGGCACATCTACTAGGCATTGCTCTTATGCTTATGTGATGCGGAGACAGAGGCCCAGAAATTAAGTTGCTTTAGACCATATGGCTGCTGAGCATGAGTCAAGAAAGCCAGTCTGTCTGATTCCTTACACTTGGGCATGTTTTTACTATTCCACTTACTGGGTTCCTTTGGGGAGTTAGTCCACCTAAATATGTTAACAGCAGGTGCTTGTTCCTTGGCAGTTAGGGTGGCGATGGGGGTTAAAAGGCCACTGCCATAAGTGGTGTGAATTGGGTCCTCTACTTCACTAGGATGTCAAGAATGGTCATAGTCCTTTGATTCTTCTGACTTAGACTACAGCCATCCATATGCTGGTTGACAAGGGTTTGATTGGAGGTTGGGTCTCTTGTCCCTAGGACTAATGGAGTCCTTAGGGATGTGTGCCTGATTTCACATCCACCTGCCACTGTCCCTGTGTGCAAGGCTAAGTGGGCAGTGAGCTTCTCCCAACTACAAGTGCTAATCGACACTGAAGTTGCCTGGAGGGGACATTACAAGATACCACCTTCTCATGGTGGGTTCTTCAAAACACAGCAGAACAAAATTAAAATGTTCGCACTAAAGTTCATATTCCCACATGGCTACCAAGAGCTGGGATTCAGTTATCGACGTTTCCATTAGAGGAGGATACATACTTCAGTTGGCCAAAGCTCTTACCACTCCCCATTAGAATCTCAGGAAACAGTCATTGCCTTCTGTTGTAGGGACCCATCTCCTGTATGCACGCCTCAACAAGATAAGAACCCACAGTCTGCCCATGTGGTTCTTAAGGCCAACAGCTATACTTTTTGCTTATGTGTTCCTGGCGACTCTTGCTTAGTCCTCATGGTCTGATCCTTAAGACTCCCCACACAGACAGTCTCCTCTGCAGATCCACCTGGCCAAAGGCACCATCCTGACAAGGCAGGTGGCGGTATTATCTGCAGATCCTTCCAGTACTGAAGAGATGCTGAAACACTAATGTCTGTTTTGGTGTGTAATGCACTTCTGAGAAGGCCAACCATAAAAGGCCTAGGGTCCATTTTACCTTGGTTAGGGGTTGGGGAAAACGGTCACACTGTCTTCCTAGCGAGACCACATAGTAAAATGGCTAGGAGCCCAGACTGGGAAGCCAAACATCTAGGTTTAGAAGGCTTCCACCACTCACTGTGTGTATAGACTTGGAAATTTCCCCTCATCTCCTCTGCTTGTTCTCCTAGCTGAGAATGCTAACAGAATATGAGGCACTCATATCAATTCTGTGGAAGTTAGTACTGTGCAAGTTGATATTATTCCTACAAAAACGTTTTTGGCATGTAAGCTATTGTCCTGTTTAATCCAACCAGGATATAGGCACAGAGAAATTAATAGTTGGTCTCTCTCACTACTGTCACCATAGAATGCAAATTCAAGAAGACTCTTCTTTCTTTTAGAAGGTTCCTGATTTCAGCCAGACATGATGGCACAGCCTGCCATCTTACACTTAGCCAATAGAGGCAGGGGGATCAGGAGTTTGAGGCTTCTTTGGCTACATAGCCAGTTGGAGACCAACCTGGGCTATATAACACCCAGCCAAAAAAGATGATTTTTTTACGAAATCTGTGATTTCATAGCAGAGATTTAAAGAATACAGTGCCACTTTTCATGATGCTAGAATCTACCAAGAAACGGGTCTAACCAAACGACCCCCGTTTATCCTGTTCACACTCTACAAAGAAGGGGTCTATCTCAGAGATTAGCTGACATCCAGACTGTGTCACAACCAAGACCGCCAGATCTGTCCCACTGTGACTGGGCAGCCTGGCAGCCCATGACTCAGCTTCAGTGTGAGGCGAAGGAGGTGAACAAAGTCTTCCCATCACCAGCAAACCACTGGAGAGAAGTGGAGACCTACTCTATAGAAGAAAACTCAAATGCCAACTCAAGGGAGTGGGATTAGCCCATAGGGATGAGGTCAGCAGGGCCCAGAGTGGGCTGCTTTTGAATTTGTGGGTGAACAGGTTGGGGGTAAGGTTCCTGGCAGCCTCAAAACAGAAGAAAGAAATGCAAGGGCCAGATACCAGGACCTTAGGTTTGCCTTCACCATAACCAGGGCTTCCAGAATTTTCTCAACTGGTAATTTCTCCCCAGTCAAGTAACTTTTACATAATCCTAAGTATATGTGTATATAAAATAGGTATACAGATAAAACATTTACTGATAAAAAAGCCACAAAAACATATTTTAAATTATTTTGTATTTATGTGTGTGCATGTATAAAGATTAAAGAAAACTACCATACTAATGAAATGGAATTTTTTATTTTTATTTTTTTACACAAAAAGTCAAATCTTGCCTGGATATTTGATGCTGCAGGATGTGGAGTAACTTCAATGTCTTTTGAAGTTGGATCCATATTTTTATTTTATAATGGTCAATTCTGAAAACACCACTTCACAAAAATACATAGAACAAAATAGCAAAAGTATGTGAAGGAT
Source organism: Uromys caudimaculatus (assembly GCA_028551405.1). Classification (NCBI taxonomy): domain Eukaryota; kingdom Metazoa; phylum Chordata; class Mammalia; order Rodentia; family Muridae; genus Uromys; species Uromys caudimaculatus. Next base: position 63,470,772 of record CM052709.1, on the reverse strand, counting down.
CATTTCAGAAACTGTTGGATATTCTGCCCTAATCTCAAGCCAGAATTCATTTCTATGATTTCGTGTGTGTGTGTGTGTGTGTGTGTGTGTGTGTGTGTGTGTGTGTGTGTGTGTGTGTGAAACCCAAGTTAGCAACTTGTACAGCAATTTGGTGGAGGCAGGGGAGTTGAGACAAGGTTTCTCTGTGCCCTGGATATCTGGAACTTGCTCTGTAGACAATGCTGATGTCAAATTCACAGAGATCTGCCTGCTTCTGTCTCCTGGGTGCTGGGATCAAAGGTGTGCACCACCACACCTGGCCCCAAACAGCGGATTTTAAAATCAAACATTTAAACAGGATGATGGAAAGAAAATATTAAAAGTCTGTGTTTCTTAATTAAGTCTTTAAATTTCTATAAGAGAAGAATTTTTTTCTATGTACAGTTAAAAACAGAGACAGGAGTCCTAATTCTAAGCAGAGACATTTTGGGTAGTGCCTGTTAGCACTGTATAGCCTGAAGGCATGTGTGCAGTACAAAATGTTGTAATGTACAAAATGTGCACGCTGCTTGCAAAGCACGCAAGGCCACGGTGAGGCCGTGCCACGCAGCACAGGCAACCATTTCCAGAAATACCTCAGATTCAATATATATAGATGGTTTTGAATTAGGATGGGGTTGTCACGCATTCAGAAACTTATCACTATAACTAAAATTTTCTCATTTGTTTATACAACCCCATATTAGAGTTGTAACCTACAGTTTTAAAAACTTGTCTCTTGACCAGGAGAGTAGCTTTGATTCTGCTAGACCTCCAACTGCTCACTCGAGAGACTGGACTGCATGCAACCCATAACCGTAATCCATGGTAGCCAGGACCCCCTGCAGCTATCCCAGGCCCTGCTTCTCACCCTTGAATGCCTGTGATCATTAGTTCTGTCTACCCAGAGCTTTTAGAGGTTGACAGCACTCCTCCAAAGTGAGAGCTATATCTATGATAAGGTTTAAGTTCTTGTATATTAGGAGATGCTTAAACCTTCAGAACCAAAGTGGAGGCTTCTTATTTCAGAGAGACAATCATCCGTACCGGGTACTGCATACTTGCGTGATCTTTCATGAATTCAGCAATGTTTATGACTGACAATAAATTATAAAAATATATGTTGATAACACATTTTTGGCATTGGGGAGAAAGAACAAATCAACCGAGAAGTATGAAATCCAGCAAACTCATGCAGAGGGCATGACCTCTGAATTAAGAACTAGTAGGTCAATGTATCCTGTCAGGCTTACATGCAACAACTCACTCTGCATAGCCTTAAATTCATTAGCCAGGTAGGGGCAAAGGGTACCAGGGAATAAGGCCACTTGTAGGACAATCTAAGATGTTATACTATCAAGATATCCTCCTTCAGGGGCTGGAGATACAGCCAGCAGTAGGATACTTTTCTAATGTGTAATAAAGCCCTGAGATGATCCTCAGTGTGTGTGTGGGGTGTGTGTGGGGTGTGTGTGTGTGTGTGTGTGTGTGTGTGTGTGTAAGATCTGGACATGAAGGTACATGCCTAAAATCCTAGCATTTCAAATGCTGAGACAGGGCTGTGAGTTTGTTACCAGTCTAGACTATGAAACAAAACTACATTTTTAAAAATTGAGGCTAGGGAGGCCTTTTCCTGCAACATAATTCACAACCTCATTCTATACCACAAGCTAGTTAACGATCTGAAGTGAAGGTATTTCCAGAAAATTTGCCCCAAACTTCACAGATGCTGGGCTGTGGTGTCAGGAATGTCTCTTCCTTTCCCAGAATCCTCGATGCCTCCCACCGATGGTGCCTGATAATAAATGAGTTCATTACCCGGGCTGCTGGGGCCCGTGACAGCCCATCTGCTGGCATGATTAATTAAAACTTTGACTGGCGATGGAGGTGCCATCTCAGGGCTGGAAAGCAATTAATCGGAGTGTCTTCCAGACCATCATTTCTACTGGATCCTAAAGAGAACTACAGCAGAGAGAGTGGGGTCTTCAGGGCTCAGTCCCGTTGCCTCACTATCCTGTATATTCGTTGCAGGAGGCAGAGTGCACATGCCAGACTTAATCTTTAAGTCTATGTGGAACAGAGGAATGTCCACAGGAGGGAGGGTTTCCTATTCCTTCCCAGAGCTGGGAGTGTTGAGGTTCAAAACAGCTTGCCACCTTTAATTCCAGCACTCGGGTACAGGCATGTGTGACCAGGGGAACTGGCCTGGAGCAAGGGTAAGACTGACATGTTCAAAATCCCAAAAATCTCATCTGAGATCCACAGGAGTTAGGACGGCTCCCTCCCTGCTCTTAGCCTACATGCTCCAGTGGTGCAAGACCTCTACCTCCTCCACCTCTGAGGACAGTCACAAAGTCTATGGTCAGATTACAGGTTCAACTTCCTCTCTCCTGATAAGAATTCATCTTCATGTATATGAAGCACTCCCAGCACTTCAGTCTCCATGGAAATCCCTACCTACTCCCCAAGATCTACGTAGCCCTTGTCCACCCCAGTAAAGGTGAGCTGTCTCACTGAAGCTGATCCAGGAAGTCAGTCTGTCAGAACTCACAGCTGTCAGAACTCTGCCCCCTACCCCCTAACTCCCCACCCCCACTCCCCCACCCTCCCACCTCCATTTCCCTTGTGGACTCTGGCCAACAACTCATGAGGAAGGAGAGACCCACACTCAGGAGGCATAGGCAGGAGGATCTCTAAGTTTGAGGCCAGCCTGGTCTACATAGTGAGTTCCAGGATAGCCAGCTCTATACAGAGAAACCCTGTCTCAAAAAACCAAAACCAAAACCAAAAGAACCCACAAACAAACAACAGAGCCTCCCCTCTTTTCTGGACTTTGGGCTCAGGCACGGGAACTATCACTTCTTTCCTCCACAAGAGCAGACAAGGGAGATACACGTTCCTTGTGATAGGATGAGGTCCTGCAAAGTGCATCAGCAGCAGACAATGCTCTAAGCTGACGATGCACTCAGTAACCATTAATGGCTTGGATAACCGTCTCCCAAAGGCCTTAGTCACCAGCCTGTGGCATTGTCTGAAGATGCTAGAACTCTAAGCAGCAGGAGAAAACCAGGTCACTGGGAGCATGTCCTTGAAGGGGTGTAGCTCAGCCCCTTCCCCTTTTTGCTTTCTGGCCGCCAAGAAGAGAGATGTTTCTTTTACTACATGTAACGGCGTACTGCTGCATTATAGGCCCCAAAGCAATGGGCCAACCAACTGAAACTTCCAAAATTGTACACCAAAATAAAATGCTTTCTCCTTGTAAGCCGGCTTCCTCAGATATGCTGTTACAGTGATGCGAAACTGACTAGAACACCCACCAAACATCATAACTTATCAACTGTACAGTACCAGTTGTCTGACTCTACAATCTCATGCTGTCTAGGAGCTGTGGCTTGCTGCCACTGTACAGAATAAAGAAATATCATGTTGGTACATATCACCAACCTGGGCAAAAATATAAAATTCAAATTTCCAAGTACAATTTCTACTGGATAAGCATGTTTTCACACCATTGTAGAGTTGGGAAATTGCAGGGTGAGCCATTCATTCATTCTAAGTCAGGAATCCAGTTACTAATTTAAAGAGACTCAACACAGAAGTCAAATACTGACAACACATTTAGGGAGGGCAGGAAGGTCCATGATCTGTCATCTGTAAGCTGGACAACCAAGGAATCCATTGGTGTGGTACCTAAAGGCCTGTGCAGAGTGCTAATGTTCAAAGGTGAACGTGTGAATTGCAACTCCAACCGCCTCTCCCTCACCTCTTCCCCGCCTCATCCCCCCCACCTCACCCCTCCCCCATCTCTTTTTCTCTGATGATTAAATCAAAGTGTTCTTCTACCCAGGCTCTCAATGAGTTAGATGATGCCTGTCCACACTGGTGAGAGAGGATCTTCATTTAATCCACCAACTCAGATGCCAACCAATTCTAGAAACACAACTGTTTGTTGCCAAGAGTAGACAGAAAACACTAAAGTGATTCCCGAAAGTGGCTGTATGTGAAATCAGCTGGGAATCTGTCATAGATACTCTCTGTTGTCATGACACAATGCCATAGCAACAGCATCTCAAAGGATTATTTCAGCACACCGTTCAAGAGTAGTGTCAGGGCAGGGAGGTCCAGACAGCAGGAACCTGAAGCAACTGGTCACATCACATCACATCTCCAATCAGGAAACAGCGATGGATGATGCTCAGCCTTCTTCCTCCGTCTTATATAATCTAGGATTCCATGTCCAAGGAACGGTCCCACCTGAAATGTTAGAATGGCGGCTAGAGCCTGGACATACCACACCAAGCCAAAGCAGTTCCACGTGGAAGAGGTTTCCTGGATACAAGGAGGGGAAAGAGAGAAAGACAAAGGGGAAAAAAGAAGCAAAAGTGGGGAAGAGTCTGTCATTTATTTAGGCTGTGATTGGAAAGTGGACTCTGGGAAGATATGTGGTTGTCATGGCAACAGGTATCACCTATGTGTGACATTCCTGAGTTTGAAGATGATCTGCCAAATTGGTTCTTGATACCAGCACCACCCCCAGCAAAGATGGCTCTTCCCATATCAACTAACATAACCATGATAACCCTCCATGCACAGAGGCCCGTCTCCCAAATGTCTACCAAGTTAACAATTAACACTATCACAGGAACCTGTTTTTGTCTGGTTGGCTGGTTGTATTTTTTTGAAACATGGTCTGACCCAGGCTGGCCTTGAACTTGGTGCAATCCTCTTGTGTCAGCCCCCTGATTACTAGGATTACAAGTATGAGCCTCCATCCTGGCCAGCTGGGGAATCCTTAAACCTAACCTTCTGCTGGCTCTTTAGCTCTGATGTAACAGCTAGGCCGGCCATTTGCATGTTGGGAGGCAGGCCTGAACGCTACAGGAAATGCAAACAGCTGGGTCCTTTTTCTCTTTCAGAATCAAGGGTCTCCAGAGATAATTGTTCTACCCCGTCTTTGTAGTGGAACTCATTTCTATTTCCCATAGTGCACTTGTACCTCCAGGTCGACCACTTACCTCTCTGTGAGGCTGTCCTGACATCTGCTGTGTTCTTTATAGCAGCCTGCCCTGTCTCTTGATTAAATTCTGTACCATTAGTGTTCATCTTAAGTGCTGCAAATTCCAGAGAGCATCCTGTTATCAAGACTGAAGCCAATCCCCTTTTCAGTGTCTCTCCGGCTCTTTCCAAGCCTCTTTCACAGCTTTGTGAACTTCTCACCCTACTGATCCATGAACTTCCACGCATAAGCCATGTGTATTCTTCAAACTCTAATCTTCCTGAGAACCCAAGAGTGTATATACAGCAGGTGTTCAAGGCGTGTTTATTAACTTGAGTCTACAGAGTGGAAGTGAGTACATTCGATTTCCTTCTTGTGGGCAACAGGAAAATCAATAGGGCCCTTCCTTCCTATCAATCTGCATGGGGTAAGATCCTTGCAGCCTACATCTACCCATAGGGAGAAACACAAGAGGATGGGGCCACATCCTGGGTCCAGGAAAGGTGGGGACTACATGGTCTCTTTCTTGGTAACAATCAAGAACTCATGCATAAAAGGACAGACACAAAGATACAAGATGTAAACAAGAGCCAATGTTCACAGAATGCTCGTCCCTGACCATGTTCTCAGTAAATGCATACACACTGAACACACCCTGAGTTTAGCAGCTGGGCCTTTTCTGCTTACTCCTGATGAACAAAGTCCCACCTTTCACAGCAAGCTAGTGCGCATGTGTAAATGTGCATGAATGCAGACACACAAGCTTTCCCCTTATCTACAAAGATTTCAGATTTCAGCTTGTCAACAGATACAAATGCTTACTTCCCAAACATGGCCTCCTCCCTCTCCATAGTGTGTGTGTGTGTGTGTGTGTGTGTGTGTGTGTGTGTATGTAGCACTATTTCTTCCCCTCACACATAACACCCCCCCACACACACATCTTCTTTTCTAACTGCAGGTTTTTCTTTGCAGTCAAGATAAAGTTTCATTGGTTGCATTGTATAATCCCCAAAAGCTGTGCCGACCGACGTCTTAACACCCAGTACCATAGTATGTGACCTTACTAAGAATCAGGGTATCTGCTGACGTAATTAGTTAAAAAGGGATCACTGGAATAGATTGAGTTCTAAATCCAATGTGAATGATGTCCTAGGAGGCAAAAAGGGGGTCAGGAAGGGAATAGGGATGTGTATGTCAGGCAAGGAGAGCTCATGTATGCGCAGTATATGTGCCAGAGGCTTAGCTTTGCTCTTCAGCTACGATTACATTCTCTCTCTCTCTCTCTCTCTCTCTCTCTCTCTCTCTCTCTCTCTCACACACACACACACACACACACACACACTCACTCCTCTCTCTCTCCCTTTCTCACACACACATACATGTTCCTCTGTCTCTCACACACACACACACACGCTCCTCTCTCTCTCCTTCTCTCTCACACACACGTTCCTCTGTCTCTCTCACACACACACACGCACACATATACATGCTCCTCCCTCTCCCCCCCTCAACTCTCTGTCCTGAAACTCCAAAACGCCCTCTCTGCTTCAACTCCTAATTCGAATCTTACTTCCCAGCCCTCTCTGCCAGTGGGCGGGTAGCAGTTTATGAGTGGTAATTAAGCCTCCGATCAGGACACTAATAAAAATGACCCATAAAAGGCATCCAACCCTGACACTGTTGGAGGATCCAGGGCTTAGGGAGTTGGGTGGGGGTTGTTTCTAAACAAAGGAGCCAGGGGAAAAGGTCCATGGCAGGCCCGCTGAGGTTCAAGTACTTGAAACACACACACAAAGCTCCTATTGAGAGTCCAAATGATCTTTGGTTCTTCTCCTCTTATTCTATTGTCACCAGCATCCTTGAGGGGCAGCTGCCCATTTTGTTGGAAAAAATGGATGTTTGGAAAAAATGCACAGAGCAAGTTGGGAACAGAGGTCAGTACTGTGGCCTCTGGCTACTTCATGTGAGGCTCAGCAGAGCAGGGCACTTTAAGACAAATAGGTGCTGGTATAGAGAGATAATGCACAGAGAACTGACTGACTAATAGTGGGAAATGCTACTGGGTGCTCCTTCTGTATCAAACATTTCATGTCGTTCACCTTCATTTTTCCCTGCAACCACGGACGTCAGGTTAACATAAATCCTGTCTGACAGTTGCAAAAACGGGGGTTGACAATGGTTGAGTGATTTATCCGAGGTCAAACAGCCAGGATAGAGCGAGCAGAGGGTGGAAAAACACTGCACTTGCATCGAGGTCCTGCAGGTGTAAGGTCTGGGAACCGTAGCTTGCTGGCAGAACCCCAAGAGGACATGGAGCATCACATGACAAGAGACAGAGTGTGTATGGCTATGATCTCGTCTTCATCCTTATTCTTTTAAAGCTACCAGAACCCAGTCATGGGGGTATCCATTCTGGAGGACACTAAGAAGCAGACACGTAGGAGGAAGAGAGGTCATGGTCTTCTCAAGTGGCTTTGAAACCTTGGATTCCAGAACTGAAGCTCCATGTCTGTCCTCACTGCTCTTCCAACCACCGGTACTGCTGAGGACAGGCTTTCCCAAGCCACTGGTGGTCAGAGGAAGGGCTGTTCTGCCTCCTGAAAGCACTCCAACTATGGTAGCGGGAGAAAGACTGTGAGAGGGACTGAGTATGCCTTCCCAATCCCTTCTGGAGTCCTGTGCCTCGCAACAGATGGTGGGAAGTGCTCCAGCTCTTTCCAGTAGACTCTTTGGCAAATGTATAGTGTGTGAGGAAAGACAGGTGGAGCAGGAAGGCTGGGAGGGCCTGGAGTTGCTGCTGCTGGCTGACTCCACGGGAAGTGTTACTTCAATGAACAGAGTTTAAGCCACAAACAAACCTACCCCTTACCATATGTGCAGAAAAGCTGAAGTCTAGATGGCTAGACAACTTCTGAGACCCATGGTTTGAATGCTTCCTCCAAAGCCCATGCTGGAAACCTAATCCTCAGTGCAGTGAGCTAAGAGGTGACCCCTCAGGAATGGGCTCCTGATGAACGGATGAGGTCAGCCCCTTTACTTGCTTCGCTCACTGGCAAAGAATGAGTTCAATCTCCTCCCCTCTGCCTGCCCGTCTGCCTCCCATCACAGGATGACACAAAAAGTTCCTTGCCAGAGATAGGCTCCTCTGCTGTGGACTTTCTAGCTCCAGAACTGTAAGAGAGAAGCCTGTTCTTCAGAAATAACTCGATCTCAGGTATTACTGACAGCAACACAAAACTGACTTAAGATACAAGTAGCCGAGTCACCACTGGTACCCAAGCATGCTCTCCTGCTCTCATGTCTCCCTGGACTGACTCAACTAGAGTGGCTTAATAACACAGACTTCCCACTTTCCCAGCATCCCTTGCTTCTACCCAAAGAGGTCCACGGAATAAGGATCACTAACAGCACCGATGGTTTGTTTTTGCTTTATCTCACCTTTTCTGCTTTACAAAAAAAAAAACAACCAAAAAAACCAAGAAAACAACAACAACAAAAGCAATAACTACAATAAGCAGAGAGAGATGGGTGGGAAGGACAAGAGAATCTCAGGATTTTCCTTCAGACCATTGCTCAGGGTTATGTGTCTCCTGGCACACCTGAGCCAGACTTCCTGCAATGAGGGGAAACTGGGCCTTATTTGCTTAAGGCAGTGTTAGTTGGCAGTTTTATTACCTACAGCCAAAGTACTCTTGCCTGATCTATCTACAAAGGTAACATCTGTGCCAGGACACCAGCGAAGCTGGGCGCTGCATTCATTCCTAGAAAAAATTTTGTCCCTGTTATATTTTGTAACACTTCTAACATTTTAAAAGTTGGGGCGTAGGCTGGTGAGATGCCTCGGTGGGTAGGGGACGCAGCACTAAGCCCGTGCCCCGAGTCTGATCTCCAGGACTCACATGGCGGGCGGGAACTAATTCCCCAGGTTGTTCTCTAGCCTCCACCCATGGCGCATGCAGAGAGAGGGGTGACATGATAGAATGTAAAGACTTGCTTCAAATTGGAATGCAAAATAACACGGCCACCAGCCTTTCCCCCTAACACCTTTGATGGGATTCTGGATCTGGATAACACCATATTTAAAAACATCCTTTGAAGTAGGCTGTTGGATCTGTCAAAGTTCTAATTTTTCCAAAGGTCCTATTGTCCTTCTCATCACGTCATGGTGGCCAAATCCAATGGAGCTAGAGATCGGATGAGTGGCAGGCATCCACAGCTACCTGAGATCAACACAGGCCCTGGGGACCCTCTGCTACTAAAGAACAAGGCCCCTCAGAAACGGAAGTAAGCCATTTGTACCAGAAAGTGTTTGTGCAGGCATTAGTAAGTGACTTTCAAATTGTCTTTGGAGCACGTGACACACCCCTTGGCTTATCTGCTGTGGCCTCTTGACTTCTGAGAGTACTTGTGACGTATGAAGTGTAAGAAGTCACCACTGGCCAACAGCTGTGAAACATGCTGAACGCGCAGGCACAGCCTGCTTGAAAGAAAACACGCGTGTGGCTGGGGTTACTCGGAAGAACATCAAGGATTCGAGTTTTAAGTCCTGTACTGTCCATCAGCTTTGGGGGACCTAAAAGAGACATTCCCTTGACCCCCATTGACCCCCACAGCCCTCAGACACATGAAGGAGACTCTGTCTCAGCTCCACCCCTTTGATGTGACCCTAGAGTCATCAGTGGCCTGGCGTTCCTCGCTCTGACTATAGCTCACTCCTCAGCTTTTTATTTGGCCCGGGACTGATGCTGACCTCAGAGTAGAGTCCATTCTCTCCTCGGGGTGGTGCAAACACCGTTCATCTTCTCTGGCCAGGACTGGGCACAGACCACAGGGGCTTGGTGCTGACCAAGATGGTTCTTGGGTGTTGCTGAAGCTACAGAAATGATTCAGAAGCCACTGGGCTCCTTACGTGATCCCCAGGGGAGGTGGGGCTATTATGGGAACTAAGTGATCTCAGGTGGGGTAGAAACCCCCAAATAATGATTTCTACGCCAAGAACACTGAGCTTCTGAGACCTAGTCTGTGGCTGAGGGATGACAGATCAGTGCTTACTGTTTTCCAAGGCAAGTTGTCAGCAGAAAACCTGGGAGTTCTGTAGTCCTGCAAATCTCATTTCACAGAAATGAAATTAATCCAAAACGCCACATGCCTACTCACAACAGTGTGCTTCATGGAGTCAACAGCACATGTCACTGTGTCTACAAGAACGGAAGTGCAAACTACATGTCATTTAGTCCTTCCTCATTACTTCCTGCTACACATGTAACCTAAGTAAAAAAAAGCATCACAAGGAGGGCTGATGGATGGAGAGATGGCTCAGCAGTTCAGAGCACACCGTGCTCTTGCAGATGAGCTGAGTTCAGTTCCTAGCACCCACACTGGATGGCTCACAGCTGTAACTCCAGTTTCAGGGGTCCGATACCCTCTTCTAGCTCCTGGACTCACATACAAATACCCACATCCAGACAAACACATGCACATGTAATTAAAAAGAAAATTATCACAAGATCAGTAAGGTTAAATTGACTCAAACATTATTCTAGTTTGATGGTACAGGTGTTACCAACAGGGCAGTCCCCATGCTGAGGAAGGCAGGAGGCAGTCCCCATGCTGAGGAAGGCAGGAGGCAGTCCCCATGCTGAGGAAGGCAGGGGGCAGTCCCCATGCTGAGGAAGGCAGGGGGCAGTCCCCATGCTGAGGAAGGCAGGGGGCAGTCCCCATGCTGAGGAAGGCAGGGGGCAGTCCCCATGCTGAGGAAGGCAGGGGGCAGTCTCCATGCTGAGGAAGGCAGGGGGCAGTCCCCATGCTGAGGAAGGCAGGGGGCAGTCCCCATGCTGAGGAAGGCAGGAGGCACTTACAGGGCCACACCTCCTGAGTCACACTCAAGAGGAGCGACTTTAAGGAGTGAAGCTTTCACTCTGTGACTCGAAGACTGTCTTAATAAGTCACAGACTTTAGCTGTCCTTGCTGGGGATGCTTTAAAGGGGCACCTGAGCTGAGTGTGGTGAATCCTAGCACTCAGGAGGCAGAGGCAGGCTCATCTCTGACTCTGAGGCCAGCTTGGTCACCCAGGAAGCTCCAGGACAGCCAGGGCTGTACAGTGAGGCCTCTGCCAATATGACGAGACTGGGCTGAACAAAGGCGTTCTCTTCCTGAGAACACCGATATTCCCACACCAACGTACATGCAGAGTCACTGTGCTGCCCTTCCCACCTGTCAAAGTCACCTGAACAAGCTAAAGTGGTGAAAATGCTTTAAGGTCAGATGTACTTGTGACTTTCCCCAATCACCTACCTGGTAAAAACTAGGCACTGCTGCTCCCGCTGCATGAGTTGTTCCTGCCACTGGCAGACCCAGTGAATGACTCCTGAACAGGGCTGAGAATCTCACCTGGGCTGTGCCATGGCTCCAAGAGTGTCCACTAACCTCACATGACTGCTTCTCACCGTCATCACATCAGGGCAGGATGAAGTCTACTTTCCAGAAACTTCTATGCATATGTATAATATACCAAAAGGAATGAGGCTTCACACAAGAAATGATATACCAACCAGAAAATAATGACTCTTTATAAATTTGAAAAGGGTCTAAGTTATTCCTTGTAATATATGTGCTTGTGGTCACTCTGTAGAGACCTGGAGTGACTCACTCCCAAGTTGTCTGCTAGGATGATGGCCAGAGCTTCATGTCCCTCTGCATGGCCTCAGGGATACTGTCGGAGCTCTCAGCAACACGAAGCTGGTACTCTGTCGGAGCTCTCAGCAACATGAAGCTGGTACTCTTGGCCTCCCCACGCATCCATGATCTATATCATGTCCAGCTGTAAACAAGGACAGCATATTCAGAAAGGAACCAGGTTGCCCTCAGACCTCCGGTCCAGTTAGAGGGTGAACAAAAGCTGTACCGGTGGCTACACACACAAACCTGTACTGATATTCTCTGCCAACTATTTTAGGACTTAAACACCAAGTATCTTCTCATTTCAGCCCTAAAAACTTTTCCACAAAAAGGCTGATGCACAGTGTGTGGTCATCACCTCAGTTTTCCTGTGACACTGAAGGGCATGGTTTTCCCAAACATGGCTGTGAAAGCTCACATTTGCAGCTTCCCAGCACCCATGGCATGGTGTCATTAGGGCCGTCTTCAAAAGCCTGTCAGTCTGCTTTGTGTCTATTAAGCTAATTGAGAACACTTGGGAAGTGGGCTTTTTAAAGGATGTTTGTATTTGTCAACCCACACAAAATGCACGTTACACTGCTTATTTCTGGTTAAGAACAATTTCAGTAAATTATAACATTTTTCTTCTAAGGGAATAACTTCCCTGGCACTTTTTTTTAGCTCTTCAGAGGGGAGGATTAATCTGAATGAACACTATAATTGAAACTGCAGAACACAGGAATTCCCATTATGAAAATACCTATACGATTAAGTTTGTAATGGTAATAATTAACAGTGCACGGAGTGTCTGGTGAGTGTGAAGTTAATGCGCAAATAAAAACCACATCTGCAATGGCAGGCTTGGTGGCTGTATTTACAGCTCAGACAGCTCAGTCTTTAAACACCTGGTGCGTATTAAAAGTACTTACTAAGTCATCCACATCACCACCTTCTTCAAGTTCTGCTGTATCTTCATTAACTTTGTCTTTGGGGGCCAGAAACTGTAAACAGAAAGTCAGTCATGACAACAGAATGACCATTTTTGTCTTTTTTAACAAAAAGAACGGACTCTGAGACGCAGAGCTCAGCAAGTGTTCCTTCATCTCTTAACATGACGGGTAGTTTTGAGGGTCGACAGTCCACACTGACTCTCACCAGGGAGAGTTCTTGTGGAGAAGGGAAATAGCAGTGCTTGGTAAGGATGAGAAGGTGCACGCTCAATCTCTCATTTCTTCTACAGGGCGTGCTCGCATGTTCAAGTTAAGAAAATAATAAAACTCCGTTCTAAACAAAGCCAGAACCTCTTGTCTCATTTGAAAGGAGCAGAAGAATAATCATCTATTCCTGAAAGCAACCGAGGACAAACATCAACAGAGAACAAAATGGGTGAGCTTGGGAGGCTGCTCTTTCGTGGAAACCCTTCTGTTAGAGATTGTTTAAAAACAGGCAGATGAAACACTCCACATCAGTGAACTAAGGCAGAGACACTGACGAGTCTGTTAAGGGTCCAGGAGTGATATTCAGACTTTTTAAAGTACCAAGTGGCTCTGGCAACTATCTGAGCATCATTCCCAACCCTGCCCCTCCAAGCTGAAAAGCAGGGCATTTTTTTTTTCTTCAAACTTTGGGGCACGTGGCAACTGCATGTTAAAGGTTGTCTGACAAAAACCTACTGTTCCAAAACAGAAGGTGACCTTCCTGTAGCATCTGTACTCCAGATAAGGTGAGATGAGCCTGCTGCAGTGTTTTAAATGGGGTAGTGGAAGTGGGCATGGCTTTCTGTTATTCTGTGTGGTAAGCAAGCCTTCCAGTTCAATCCTGCCTCCATGCAACAGAGAAAACATGTACTTGCAGGTTTCTTGCTTTCCTAACATGAAAACTGGCAAGAATTGTTTTCCCTATGAATCTCTATTATTTTTATGAACCATGGGGATGACCATGACCTTTGAAACTCAGGATGTACCATAAAGATATCTCCTTAACAAACTGTACAGCATAGTCTCCCATTAAATAAGAGGCTACACATAGCACATCCCAAGAGCATGCTCTGCTCAGGCACAGATGCACACACACACACACACACTGACTCTGTTCTCAGCACTGGGATGCAAGATATGGCAGTCTGCTGAAGGCTCTTCCTCCCTGGGCTTTTTCCCTCTCTTCTTGTTGACCTCCATTTCGACTGAGATTCTTTAAGGACATTATGGATCTTCCCACAGTCCTTTGGTGACCCTCCACTAGACCCTGTACAGAGTTGGGATCAACATTGTCAGAGAGAAAATCTAGGGCAGACAGTCTGAACAGAACTGTAATGAAGCTTAGGTATCACTGGTACTATATATTTATTCTGGGTGATATTAATAAAGATATCTGAGGGCCAAATGCAGATAAATGAAGTTTTGCACGTGGTTTACTGTGTCATGGTTTACTGTGTCAAGGTTAAAAATAAGCTCTGCCCGCCCCTTGATTCTTAGCTTAGTCTCATAGCTGACCTGATTATTATACTACAGTGACCATTTCCTGCCTTGGACCTTCCACTCATTATTCACTAACACAGACAATTTTTCACATCAGAGATACACAGCTAAGACTTACCAAGTTACGGTGAAAAGAGTAAAAGGTACAGCTGGTTCTTGCTATACCCCTGTGGGGCCACAAATAACCAGCACTTCCCAAGAAACAACGGACCCCAAGGGCTGCATGGCAGCAGCCCATTCCATACTGCACCTCAGTAACCTGAAACATGGCGATCTCCTGGATGAAGCTAGAAAACCCCTAATGCATCTTGGCATCCATCCTCTAAAAACCCCAATTCCCAAGCCTCCCTTCCTGCAAGGCCTCTTCACAGTACAATTAAAGGGTAAATTGAGATAGGACTGCCTGCACGGTATGGCTGTAGTATATATAATTAAACATAAACAGCACATCTCTGAGATGAGACCAAATTCCTAGGAAGAGCAGAGCAGCAGGGAAAAGAAAGAGAAAAGAAAAGCCCGACTTTCCACCAAGTGCGGAACATCTGCGGCTGATTCCCTGACAGGTCTGCTCTCGTTCCTGAATAAGCAGATTATGGCTAAAGGCTGGGCTGCCTCCTTATCCTCCCCCAAAGCCCCAGGCGAGGCTGATCTCTTCCGCAGATCGCTCCTCGTCAGTTTTAACAACAAGTAATTTCTAGTCTGTGTGGTGACAGGCAAGCTAGAGAGGACTGGCTTGCTTTATCAAAGAACCAACTTCTCAGCTCACAGCAGAAAGGAGTAAGAACCACTCTCGTCTTCTGTCATTCCTTTCCTTTGCAATATGCTTTAGTGGAGAAAACCCAGATGGTCACCTGGGTGACATGCTTTTCCCTTCCTCAAACCACCATCGTTTACTTGGAGTTCCCACAAAGAGCCTCCTTGTCTAAAGATTGTTATGAAATGAATAAACAGCACTACCTCTAAGTACACCGGACTCAGCTGGCCACATTCAGAGAAATGCGATCAATAACCTCTGCATAGGAACTGCTAGTCTTATCCCTCCATTAAGACTAAAAGCTAACAATCAGACCTTTATCAACACTCATATTAAAAACACGTATCTGTGGTGGCTCACACAGGCAACCCCAGTGCTTGTGCTTGGAGGTTGAGGCAAGTGGTTTGCAGTGAGTTCCAAACCAACTGGGTGTACGTAGGGAGTTCCAGGCTAGCTTGGACAATACAGTGAGATTTTTGTCTCAAAACAAACTCTCAAGGCTTTTACTGGGCACTATCCGGTGACTACAGATCAAAACCATCAGTAGTGGTACAGATGTGTGTGCTAACATGCACAAAGCCCTGAGTCACCCTCTACTGTACAGGAAGTTAAAGCCAGCATGGGTTACATGAACTGTGGCCTAAAAAAACACAAGGTTACCTAAAATGACATACACAGCTTATTTTATTCATAAAGACCGACTGTAGCAGAGGAACTGGGCAGCCCAGCGTGGAAAACACAGCCAGACGTTAGCTTGGCTGGTTTCTTAGGAGCCCCCGGCAAGAACCTGACCATCTTAAAACTAATCATTCCCAAATACCGCCTCTAACTCACAGGTGTGTGATTAGCCTCAGATTAACAGAAGGTAGGAAAAAAACGCTTACATAAGTGGAAGTGCTCTACTGGGATTATATGCAACTTATGTACAAGTATGTACTAGAATATCTACCATGTCTTCATTTGCAAATGTCAAAATCTCCAAACAAACCAAATGCCTGTCATCAGGAGAAAGGATTGAACTATATAGAGTCGTTAACAGGGACACTGCCCTGCCAGAACACATGCAAGAGTATCAGCAGGAAATGACAAAGGGCCTGACTCCATGTATGTGAGGGCCAGGAGCAGACGAAGAGGCTCCCGGGACAGTCAGCAGTGGCTATTCGGGAGATGTGAGGGTCTGACTGGGAAGGTACCGGGGAACCTTTTGGGCAGCAGACATTCAGGTATATGATATGTGAGAACCCATCAAGTTGTACACACACAATGCTTGTGAGTGTTTCCTACATGTATGGTCTGCCTTAAAAAGTTTAAATGTAAAAATAACCAAGCTTGGTGTGCACATGCCTTTAATCCCAGAGGCAGATGGAGCTCTGTGAGATCTAGGCCAACCTGTTCTACATTAGTTCCAGGATAGCCAGGTATACATTGTGGGACCTTGTGGGGGGTGGGGGTGGGGGGGGAGGAGGGAGGGAGAAGGAAGGAAGAAAAAGGGGTAAAAACACAAAAAAATAAAAACAAGACAAAAAACAACCAAGCTTTCAATAACCATTAGGTAAAACTTAAAGAACACACACACACACACACACACACACACACACACATACACACACACACACACATACATACACACACACACACACACCACACACACACACACCACACACACACACACACACACCACAC
>CM052709.1:63417031-63453687 GCA_028551405.1 Uromys caudimaculatus | reverse complement strand
ACATAATACTACCTGAGGACCCAGTTATACCTCTCCTGGGCATATACTCAGAAGATGCTCCAACATGTAATAAAGACACATGCTCCACTATGTTCATAGCAGCCATATTTATAATAGCCAGAAGCTGGAAACAACCCAGATGTCCCTCATCAGAGGAATGGATACAGAAAATGTGGTACATTTACACAATGGAGTACTACTCAGCTATTAAAAATGATTTCATGAAATTTGCTGGCAAATAGATGGAACTTGAAAATATCATCCTGAGCCAGGTAACTCAGTCACAAAAGAACGAACATGGTATGTACTCACTGATAAGTGGATATTAGCCCAAAAGTTCGGAATACCCAAGGTTCACTTAACAGTAACCGCTGGACTGAGAGTGAGGTCCCAGATGGAGGAGTTGGAGAAGGGACTGAAGGAGCTGAGGGAGTCTGCAGCCCCATGGAGGGAGCAAAAGTATCAACTGGCCTGACACCCCCTCCTCCCCCATATTCCTGGAGGCTGGACCACCAACCAAAGAGTACACATGGAGGGACTCATGGTTCGGACCACATATGTGGCAGAGGAGGGCTTTGGTGACCATCAGGGAGAGGAGAGGTCCTTTGGGCCTGAGGGTGTTAGAAGCCCCAGTAAAGGGGAATGTCAAGGTGGGAAGAGGGAGTGGGTGGGCGGGCGGGTGGGGCAATACCCTCATAGAGGTAGGGGAGGGAGGAGGGGATAGGGGGGTTCCAAAGTGGAGACCTGGAAAGGGGGAAACATAGGAAATGTAAATAACGTATAAAAAAAATTAAAATTAAAAAAAAAAATGGCCCCTGGAAGGAGTATACATCTTAGGATACTACAGGCCTTCATTTATCTCAAAGAGGCTTCAAAGATATCTATTCTAGATGCAGGCTGCACATGGGCTTAATATAGTAGTCCAGATCTTGTTCTAAGTGAAAGGAGCCATGCAAACATGTCACATTCAAAGGATGTCTAGACTCAGAAGTGTTCCATCAGAGGAAAACGGTAGATTTCTCTTGTTTTATCTGAAATGTATACCCTCCCTCTACAAAAAGAAAACAAAACAAAAACAAAAAACAAAACAACCCCACATTTGATACTGCCCCAAGCCCTACAGGACAGAGCACCCTCCTTCTCAGTGCATGGTACCAAGGGCCAGGGCATCTGGGCCACACTCAGCCTGCCTCTCACCCACTCCCTCTGGCCTATAAAGACATTTTTATCCAAACGGAAGAAAGTAACTATGAGTTTTCTTCTTATCTAACAGATAAAAAAGCAGTAGGCTCTCTCCTCGGTCACACACCACAGATGACAAATCCTGATGGCATCCTAAATGGTTTGATTGGACCAAAGCATCATTCAGGATGTCTCCCTACTGAACTTCCCTTCCTGCTTCAGTGCCTCATGGGAAGTTTGCTTACTGCTCATCTTACAAGTATCAGTAGTTAAATCATTTTTAAATGGGAAGAACAGATTTATATTCCTAGTGACAATGGTATCTTTATTTTTAAAAATTGTAAGGCAACAGTAACATTTAAGCATTTAAATCAAATAAACATAATGTTAGGCCACTAACAGAATAAAAAGCAGTAATGTTCATCAGCAGATAAAACTCTAGGCAAGGAGTCTGCCGCCAATTAAACCGACATGTAAATTACAACCCTGCCGCAAGCCAGAAGGTTGGAAAGGATGTGTGCTTGGTAATAAAAGGAGTGTGTGGTGCGGATTTTACAACAGGCAGCCAAAATGAGATGGATCACAAAATGGCTCCCTTTTTGTTTCTCTTTAGGACAGCAGTTCTCAACCTGTGGGGCACAACCCCTGTCAAACGACCCTTTCACACGGGTCACCTAAGACCATCAGAAAACACAGAGATTTTAACATTTCGATTCGTAACAGTAGCAAATTTATGAAGTAGCAATGAAATAACTTTATGGTTGGGGTCAGCACACCATGAAGAACTGTATTAAAGGGTCCAGTGTCAGGAGGGTTGAGAACCACTGCTCTAGGACATGAATCACCTGCTGCGGGTAGAACTTATGAGCTTCTCAGCCAGAAGGAAGTCGTTCTAAACATTTACCACAGGAGATGTAACACAAGCAGTCTTTACTCTCAGGATGAAGAGCTATGGAGCCAACTGAGAATGTTCTGGAAGGCAGCAAGCAAGCAGCAAGTGGCACGCAGTCTTTAGCACCTTGTGCCATGTTGCAAAAAGAACAGAGAATATGGGGTAACTGGAGGCAGAGCCATGAAGGACCAGAGATGCTGCCCGTCACAGAAAAGGAGGTACCCTTTCATTCTGCCTTTCCTTCTGCTGATCCCCATACCATTTTCCCACCAGAACTCCCCTCTGACTGAATCCTGCACAAGTCTGTAGTCCTAGGAGAATGAGAAAGGCAAATGGCAGGGGGCCACCTCTGCCTCCCAGGCCTTGACCAGCCAATGTGTACAGGGGTAGAGTGAGGTTTACATCTATGGCTACCTGGTGTGTGCCTTATCGTGAGTTTACAAAAAGACCTTGTTGTTTGCACTAGATATTTCCAGGAGAACTGGATATGAACAAGGTATTATTTAATATAAACAATAAAGGAAGACAGACTTTGCAACATTTTCTCTTTCCTCTCTAATGAGGTGGGACACAACAAAACCCAACTAAGTGGCTGAAAAGGTTCACCAGCATATCTGAAGCTTTTACTAGATATTTGCTTCATATATATATATGATATATGTCATATATATAACATATATAACATATAACACACACACACATATATATAAAAGTTTTACTCTACAGAAACAGAGCCACAAAACCCATTAGTTTTACTAACTATAACATCTTTAACTAAGTGGCAAGCATTTCCTTTTTCATCATATTTAACCTGGGGGGACACGGCAGCAGTTACCTACCACACCACCACATGACTGTGGAAGACATAGGCAGTCCTAGAAACAACTGAGTGACTTCCCATAGGCCCCATGTCTCCACAGGGGTCAGACTGGATAGCTAAGTACAAAAAGGTTATTTTAAATACTTTTTTCCTAAATGACAAAAGTCAGGCTGATCTTTCTTTCTTTCTTTTCTTCAAGATTTATTTATTTATTTTATTTATATGAGTACACTGTCTCTGTCCTCAGACACACCAGAAGAGGGCATCAGATCCCATTACAGATGGTTGTGAGCCACCATGTGGTTCCTGGGAATTGAACTTAGGACCTCTGGAAGAGCAGTCAGTGCTCTAACTGCTGAGCCATCTTTCCAGCCCCCACCCCCTACCCCCTTATTTATTTCTAAACCTAAAATCCCAAGAAGTTTCCTTGGATGTCTGTGCTCCTTACTTCCATTTTCACAAGTCCTAGTGAATATTCTTATTGGGGAAAAAGAAATCAAAAGACACAGAACTACAACAAAGTATAAAGTTTATGAGCCTGAAAATGGCCTTTGAAATTGCCTGTTCAGGCAGCATTGAGGTGCACATTGCTTGCCCCTTGCCTCTTTTGTCTTTGCCCCTTAGGAACTGTTCTGCGGGGCTCTGCCTCCTACTCCCCCAGTTAGCACAGTGCTGTGGCTTCCTCACAGGAAGAGAAAAGGGGTCCATAGGTACACAGGGGTCTCCATCTCCATCGCCCTCACCCTACACATGCTGGGGAGCAGGGGAGCAGAACTAAGAATACGAAGTGCTGACCACCTCAAGGGAAGAGGTGCAGCCCGGATTATGGTTATTATTATTAACATCATCATTACCACCATCTCTTTCCAATAAGTAAAAAACTCAATTAAAACCTCACCCTCTAAGCTCCACAAGTTCCATCGCAGACCATTTTTTTCATGCTTAACGATTTTCTCATTAAATGCAGTAATTTCTTACAAATTGCACTAATAAAAGTAAGTCCTGCTGGGTGTTCCCTCCCTTTTTAAATGCCGTCTTTTCATTGATGTGTTAAATTAAAACCGCAGGCACAGGGAGCAGAGTAAATGCAAAGTCTTTGTTGTCAGAATCTACTCCTAAGGACTATGAGATCTCTCTTGTTTTATTTTTGTTTTTATTTGTGTTAAATGTGAGTCCTACTTCTGTCGCTACAAGAAAGGAAGATACTGAAGGCCTCTTGACCATAGCTTACTCTGGAGAATAAAAATGGTAGGATGAGCTAAGAAGAAACTAGAAAAATGACATCTAGTTAGGTCATAGGCGTGACAACATATTATTTTTAAATCTGGATGGATAATATTCTTCATCTTAAACAGTTTGGTTGTAAGACCGGATCTCCTCCCAGGGCAGAGAGCAATTTTTAAATTTCACAGTTAATGAATGAACTCCAAGCATCTTATAATTTTGCTTTTTTTTCTCTTCATTAAAAACATATACGTTAAACATTAAAAGCCCACAGAAAGCCTAAAGGTCAACAATTAATACAAGAAACATAGCAACATAGCAGTGTGATACAGAGCAAAGGTTATCCTCTCTCTAAAATGATTCATTTTCTCCAGCCCAGAGAAAAGGAATACATTTGAAGAAAAAAAACCAAAAAACCTACACTAAGCTAACATTAAAAAGAAACCAAAGGAAGACTTTCTCATTAAATAAGAAAGAGATTTCTTTGGCTCATTTATGTAATTTATACACCATATGTTTATGTACAGTATATGCCATACTCCTAAAAGAATGCACTGGTCTTGGTAAGAGGCAGGAAGGGAAGAGAAAGATGGCTTCCACAAGTTCCTAAGTTCTCAGAACCAACACTTGGCAAAAGTTACTGAGTAAAAGAGATGGAGAAATTAAGAGCCTTGCCACCATGGTTTGATCCAATTCCAGATGGGCAGTAAGAAGAAAGCAGATGGAAGATGACAGTGTTTTGCAGCAACTGTCTGGCTTCTACCTGTGTAGGTGTTGATGTCATTCACTACTGCAGGGGTGACATCAGAGATGAAGCACAAGGAACCAAGTAGCCATAGTAACGGCATAGCCTAGAGGAGACAGTCTGGAACAGGAGACCAATCTGGCAATGGGACCCAATTAAAACGTGGTGATTGAATGAGATTGAAGTTCATGTATCAGCTGACAATAGAGTGAGTGATGAGTCAGCCTCCACACAGGCGGCCAGCAGGGAGAGGTGCTTCTGCGCACTAGCGGCAGGGGCAGCACACTGTTTATGCAACGCATCAAGAATCTGAGTTACTCTTGAAATATCACTACTAGACATTTCCGAACAACCACACTCTACATAAATCCTCTAGAACTCCACTAACCCCTGTGTCAATACAGCACCTCTCCTTAAGAACACCTGTAAGCCACCCCCAGTTAAATGTCTTCCTCTATAAAAGTTGCTGTAGTCATGGTGTCTCTTCCTTCACAGCAACAGAACATTGACTAAGACAGAAGTGACATCTCATAGATGGGGTCCTAGACTAAAAATAAGAGAAAACAAGCAGAGAACCAGCATTCATGTCTCTCTGACTCCTGGCTGTGGCTGTAGTGTGAGCAGCTACCTCACATCCTGTCACCATGTTTTCCCTATCACTAAGGACAGTCTCTTTACAAACTGTGAGCCAAAACAAAGAATTTCTACTGCAAGATGCTATTGTGACATTGCAGTGAGAAAAGTAAAAATATATATATATTCTATTTCTTCTTTCTTAGGTTTAGAATTTGAAAATTGATTGAAATAATCAAAGAAAAAATTCTGGTGCAACTCAAAAATTCAAATTTTTATTACTTCCAAGCTCTTGTCTGTTAAAGTTAACAACACAAACAAAGTAGCTCACTATGAGCTGGTAGTATGCAGAGGGCAGAGGAAAATATTTTAGTCATTTTGTCTCCCTGGTGGTGGACTCACTAACTACGTTACCATGATAATGAATTATAACGAATTACACTGTAAGAAAACGATGACCAGACATTGCTACCTATAGGCCCTCAAAGCACAGGCTTCCAGAGTACGTCGGGGAAGAGAAAAGAAAGCTCCCGGCAGGAAGGGATCCCTGGGAATACTGTCTGAGTATAGGGTTCACAGAGGAGACCACAAGAATGATGGGCTGGAATGGCAGCACGGAATCAGACTGCAGCAAGTCCTAGATGGTGGACTGACTGCCACGGGCTGACCCACATACTCTAAGCTAATCCGTACAAACACAGGGGCTAGACTGAAGGTAGAGCTCTGTGGATAACTAACTAGGATGCTGGATCTGACCAGCAGTGAACAACGACAGCGTGGGACAGCACAGTGGTAGTTAGGATGGAAAGAGACTGCAGTAATAAATCATAAGACCAGAACACCAAGGACAGCCAGGTGTCACCAAAAGCTACACCAGAGCCACTAAACATATTCCCCTCGAGTCCTCAAAAGAAACCAAATTTGCCAAGCATTGATTTCAGGCTTCCAGTCTCCAGAACGGTGAGATCAATCTTCATTGTTTTTTTTTTTTTTTTTAATTGAGCAATAGGGTATTTATAGCATGTAAGTATCCAAGAATCTGTCTTACGACTCCTGTACCCAAGGCTCAGGGATCAGAAAGATTGCAAGAGCCATAGGAACAGGAAGTTGGCTGTGAGACTGTATCTTCTAAAAGTGTCAGAGAAGCTATACAAGAAGCAATCTTCCCCCAGGAAAAGCATAGAACTAGTTATCCAATACCAAATGATCAACCCTAAAAACATACGTGAGAAACAGTACACAGACCAAACAGGTTGTATTTATACACACACATGCATTCACAACAACAATTAAGGGAAAACAGGCCATGAATGTGAAACAAGCTTCCGTTGCTTTAAGTCATTCAATTTGTCTAACACTGTTCCAGGTATGCTAGGAAACTACCAGGTACTAATCACTGCGGGGCGGGGCATGCAGAGTATTTTATTTGCTATCTATGTCTTGCCATTATAAGTGGCTCACAGAAGACATTCAACAAACCTTTGCTAAGTCCATGACCAAATGATCCAAGTCTCACTGGTTTGATCCTCTAAAACCACGTGGAATGAAGGTGCTTTCTTGGAGTTCCTTCCATTTAAAGTACACGCTGTATATTTGGTGCTTGCTATTCACTTAAGGAAACAGACAGTCTAGAACTCTTTTTAATTTTACAGAAATGGAAACAGTTTCAATGAAGTTCAATGGATTAAGAAAATCCACAAAGAATAAGCTATGTCAGAAACTATACAGAAATCCAGGGGATTGAGACATGCCCAATATGATCATAATTATATGTAGACACACTGCCTTTGTTTCTTTTCCTGTTGTTGTGATAAATTGCCCTGGCAAAAGCAACTTGACAGGAAAGGGTTTATTTTGCTCACAATTCAGATGGAATTCGAGGCTACAAGAACTTGAAGCAGTAAGTCATACTACTCATCCATGCTCAAGGGCAGGAAGCAATAAAATAATGAATGTCCTTTTGTCTTTAGCTAGATTTCTCTACGCTAACACAGTCCAGGATGGAATGGTGTCACCCACAGTGGGCAAGTCTTCCCACCTAGTTAACATAATCAAGATAATCCCCCATAGACACACTAACCAACCTCTCTTGTTGAGATTCCTTCCATAACTAAGTCTAGACTGTCTTACAACTATCTGTAATTCCAAACTCGGGAGTCCAACACCCTCCTCTGACTTCCTCAAGTACCATGCACACTTGTTATAATGCAGCCTACGTTATTCTGTATGTATTTTCTAACACACATGCAGGCAAAATAGTTACACAAATAAAAGTCATTTAAAAAAATTTTAAGATATCATACTACCTCATTAATAAGTTCAATTTTAAGTGTCAATTCAAAAATTATTTTTAAAATAATTTTATTAATTTTTTGTTGTCTTTTCTGTTTTAGTGTGTGTGTGTGTGTGTGTGTGTGTGTGTAAGCTTTTTGCCTCCTACATATATGTGTACCTTGTGCCTTCCTCATACCCAAGAAAGTCAGAAGACAGTGTAGGACACTCTGGAACTACAGTTACAGATGGTTGTGAACCACCTCTAATCCCTCAAAAATCTATTTTAGGGTGCTAGAAGAGGGCTCAATGGTTACAAGCACTGGCTACTCTTCAGATGACCCAGCTTCAACTCCCAGCACCTATATGGCAGCTCACAACTGTCTATAACCCCAGCTCCAGGATCTGACCCTCTTTACTGGTCTCTGCAGGTACCTACTTTTACACACATGGCATTCACACACACACACACACACACACACACACACACACACACACACACACATATATATATACATATGTATACATATTTATGTAAAATTTTTTAATTAACATTTTTAAACATATTGAAAAGAAAAGAAATAGAACAAATTATGGAATAATACATCCTAAATTATTCCACATGTATTTTCTTTTCAGTACATAAGATAAATAATTGAACAAAATAAACATGAGCTTAATAAAAGTGGCATAAAAAAGCACAGATGAAAGGGGTAACAAACCAATAATTTTGCCAATTATAAATATTGGTCTAAGACCTGACACACTAAAGTATCTACTGTTATCAAAATTGTGTTTGTTTCATACAAGGAATGACCTTTATGCTCTAAGAAATTTTGAAATCTATGTAACATTTCCTACCCTGAGTAACCTCATCTTTTAACAATATGAACAAATTCTTTTTGAGAGGTAGAGGGTTCTAAAAACAAGTATGACCTTGCAACAAATGTATCTGAGTTCATTTTTCTAAAACTACAATACCATGTGACCAGGTTTTCTTTTTGGTGCCATGTAGAAACTCACTTGTCTCTTAGTAAGTGACAAAGATTACAAAGGTCTCACTAGCTCAAAAGCTGGCGAGGTGAATAACTTTCAATACCCAGCACTAGACAGAAAATCAACAAAGACATGCATCAGAACAAATGATCAGCCAAACTAACACTCCCCAGAACCCTTCAGCTGAGGGCAGCAGAATGCGCATTCCTTGTTAGGCCACAGGGAACATGTCAGAGGAAACTACGTGGTAAGCCATAAAAGGTCTCAGTAAAAGGCCTAACACTATTCAGAATGCTTTTTAATTGTGACAGAATTCAATTCAAAATCAACAGTGAGTTGGAAAGTTCTCAATATTTGAAAAATTTTAAATACATTTATTGCTTGGCATAGTGGCACATGTCTGTAATCCCAGACACTGGGGGGTTAAGAGAAAAAGAAATGAGCTCAAGGCCAGACTGGTACACAGGATATAGTAGGCTCAAGGGCAGCCTGAACTATATAATGAGACCCTACACATTGAAATCATAATGAAATACCAAAACAGAAGACAACATTTGTTATCAAATCTCTAAAGGAACAGAAACACTGTTTGCTGCAGGCGGGGATAGTATGATAGGCTTCTTTTTAGGAGTATGGCTGCTTCTGAAAACTTAAGATGGGATCAGTGAGACAGCTCATTAAGAACAGACTCCTTTCACCTCGATAAAGAACATGAGGCAAATCCACAAGCATATGGACACACATGCACAGACGCACACAGACACACAAACACACACAAACATGCATACATCTACACACACACACACAAACACATTCACATACAAATTGGTAACAATAATAATAATACATTTTAAAATTTTTTCAGAAACAATCCACGTGTCCATCTGGTGGCTGGATAAACACAACCTGGTATTACTGAAACGGTAAGGGTCTGTACTTGTGTTGCTGAGGAATAAGCAGTCTGCTGAAATACAGGGATCAAGGCCTGCTAGACACTCCAATGTGGACAACCTCAAAAACACGATCAGGCAAAAGCTGGAGGCAAAAGACTGCATTAAGTGATTCCATTAGATTTTTCTAGAAAAAGCACTTCATTTGAGACAGAAAGTATTTGCTCACAGTGGGAGGAGAAGCAAGAACAGACTCCAGGCAGACACGAGGAGCTTCTAGGGGAAAAAAAACATTTTTCCACTGGATTGCAAGATGACAGCAAAGCTCTATGAAATTGTAAAACCTCCCCTAAAACGCACTTACAGGGAGACTTCACAGTACAAACATTTCCTTCAAAAGAAGCTGTAGAGAGCTGGCACCAACAGTGACTACAACCTACATAGTCTCCTATGTAGCTCCTTCTGGAGCTCCACCTCAGTGGGGACACACTACATGTTTCTACTACGGAACAGCCGCTGAAGCTCAGCTGGAAAGTAGCCCTGATGTACACAAAATACTATAGGAAATGAAAACAGAGTTCTCTGAGAATGGCTCTTGTTCAGTAGAAGCTTGTTTCTACAGCCATCTCTGCTGACACCATTCCTAATCTCTGCTAAACCCTTCTGTATGTGAGTCAAACTCCTTTCTCACTGCTGGCCCAAGAAGCAAGCATGTGCCATCTTTAGTTTCAAGTCCTATGTAGCTGTGCATGGCCCTAAGAGGACTGACTGTACCGATCACACTTGCCACCTCTTCCTGCGTCAGTGTACTTTTGGCCTTGGGCTTGCAATCTGAAAGAAGAGGGCTGCTCTTACTACATTTAAGTGAGACTCCAAGCTGCTTCTCGCCTCCTCAACACATTCCAGCTGATTAGTGCCATTTTAACAAAAGTCTAACATCCTTCCCTAAACATCTTAATCAGTTAAGAGCTTCTGCTATTTGCCACTAACAGTCACTTTAAGTCATTGATTAAAGCATTTTGCACATCAGCACAATCTGAACTCAGTTTTCTTTTCCAACCAGCTGGGCCTGAGAAGCAATCTTTAAGACAGCCCAATTCAAGCACCAGGCACAACAGTCTGCAAAGCCACGACCTACCACGCAAAGAAGACCCAGAATCTATAGACTGTGCAGTGGGGGAAACCAAATCACCACAAGTAAGCACTTCATTGCTTTCTGCCTTATAAATTGTGTGCAAGTATGAACTCTGGCAGCAAGCTGAATGACATGCCCTTTCCTCCAAAGTACCTACAAACTCTGCATTTCCACAGGGCCCACCTATGAGTGTTGTGCCCGTCTCCTTGATGGCAGAAGTCACCAATGCAAGCTGGTGGTTTAGTATGTTAGTATGTGTAAGAAAATGTCTGGATGGATTCTGGCTTCTTCTAACTATCAGATGCAGGGAAGGCAAAGTTCTATGCTTTGGAAACTGGAGAGGTGGTTTAAGTGTTAAAAGCACTGATTGCTTTCCCAGAGGACCTAGGTTCGATTCCCAGCACCCACGTGGTAGCTCACCACTTCCTGTAACTCCAGTTCCAGGGGATCTGATGCCTTCTCCTATCAGGACCCTCACAGGTGCTGTACACCCATGATGCACAGATATGCATGCATGCAAAATATACATATACATAAAAATAAATCTCAAAAGATTAATTTACATTTTCAGCCAGAGGAAAAGGTGTTGTTCCCATTTTTAACATAAAATGTGGGGAAAGGCCAGGCAGTGGTGGCACACGCCTTTAATCCGAGCACCTGGGAGGCAGAGGCAGGTGGATTTCTGAATTCCAGACCAGCCTGGTCTACAGAGTGAATTCCAGGATAGCCAGGGCACACAGAGAAACCCTGTCTCGAAAACAAACAAACAAACAAACAAACAAAAAGTAGGGAAAGGGGTGGGGGGGGAACCTATCCACCAAGTTTAAAGAAAGCCATTTTATGGCATTCCATGGGGAAACAAAACCATCAAAGACAGGATTGCTGTGGCATGTTACATACAAACTTCCCTTAACGCTCTCAAGCGAAAGCTAAGTGCTCACTCTGAATGCAGGCATCACATGCACATGTTCCTTGTTGGCTACAGGCATCTCTCTTTCTTAGGGACAGCCAGGCCATATTCTCCAAGAGCCATACACTTTACTTAGAGATTTTTCTTATCCACAGAGTAGCAGGAACTAATCTAAGAATTTTAGAAGCAGAGAAAGAACGGGGGAGAGAGAGATTGTGTGTGTGTGTGTGTGTGTGTGTGTGTGTGTGTGTGTGTGTGTGTGTGTGTCTGTGCGCGCACACGTGCACATGCACATACGTGTGATGGGATTCCCTCCTACCTTTTCATGGGTTCCAGAGATCAAACTCAGTCCGTCAGGTTTACACGTAAGCACATTTACCCAGGAACCACCTTGCCAGCTCTCCTCTCACAGAACTTGGAGCTCAGCAATTTGGCTAGACTAGCTAGCCAGTGAGCTTAGAGCATCACTTGACTCTCCTCCCCAGGGAGTTACGAGCATACACCACCATACCTGGGATGCTTTATGTGAGAGAAAGAATCAGAGCTCTGGTCCTCATGCTTGCACAGCAGGCCAAGTCATGGTTTGAGCTCCTGCAAACACTCTCATGATAGCTAACCTGCACATGGTAGTCTCCAGTTTCCACACAATGCCATTTCTAGTTTCTCTTTTCATCTTTATTTCACATTTCATTTTAATTATTTGGCTGGTAAGCTTTATTACACTAAAATGTATACTTCAGGGTAGTGTTGGATGCCAATTTAAGCTACGAAGGCCATGAATTGACTCTCTGGAACTGGATACAGTGTCTTTTACACATTTGCAGTAATATGTGGGAAGCCATCTTGATTGTTCTGGGCCTCAATCCACTCTAGTGGAAGATGACTCCAAGGGCCACTGATGTGTAATTACCGTGTCAAATAGTAGCACACCTCTTCTGCAAGTCCTTCAGGATTCCAAATAGTCTTTTATGTTTGAGTAAGATGACATGTCCTGATAAACGATGCATGAAATAAGCCTGATTCTAAAGTTCTGAGACTAAACAATTTAAGACAAGTTAAAAAAAAAAAAAAAAAAAAGCAAGTGAAAATATTTAATAAAAAATATGAATTACAGTCTAAGCCCAAAAACTGGCAATTGTGTATTCTCTCCCTCGTGACTGCATGTATCAGAGCTATTTTGGGGAAGGAATAAGAAAGTATGTCAAACTTTAAAAAAAAATTATGGATCTAAAGATGTTTACAAGTAGTCACTATATTTAGTATCTTTCTTTTAAGATGTTCAAGATATTTCTTAAGTTGACAAGAGAATCTACTCTTTACCTGCACAAAACTCCAAAAATTATCTAATTCCTACTAAGAATTATATACATCAGGATGAACTAGAGAGAGGGGGGAGAGAGGGAAAGAGAGAAAGTGAGAGAGACTGACTGACTGACTCTAGATCACAAGGCTCAAAGATCCTCAGTTCAGAATTGACTCATGGCCGAAAAATACCATATTTATATAAATAAGTTTCTGTGAAAATGAAACAGAGCTGTAGCGCACAGAGACAGAATGGAAACACGCATCTACGGGCTTTGATGGGTCACAATTTCATTACCAAGCAATTACATCACATTTTACCTAGTGCTACAAGAACTTGGGAAAAAATGAGTCTGGGAAAGCATCTCTTAAAATGAAGAGAATATTTTTGAAGAAAAACATACAAAGAAGGCAGTGAGGAAGGGGGGGACACAGAGATCTGAGGAAATGGGGGGGTTGAAAAAAGGTTGGAAGCTACAGAACAAACTGAGTGTCTTCTATCAAATGGGCACAGTGCACTGCTCCTCACTTACACCTAAAGCCAGTGTCAAATGGACAGCAGAGGACAGGATCTGCACCGTTTCTACCTGGGATGCCATGACACTTTCTTTTAAACCAGTCATTTCATGAAAATTCAATTTGGTGGATTGGAGTTCCAGTTCCTGTCACCACAAAGGAGCCTAATATAAGACAGATCTATGTGGCAAAAGCGAGATCCAGGAATGAGAAAGGCATCTCATTATTACGTAAGTTCCGTTCCATCCTATTAGCTGTCTCCACGTGTCCGTCTTTTCTGACAGGAAGAGCCTAGCTCTTCTATCTCATGACCCATATTCACATGGAATTTATCAATTCAGACATATCTCAGTCACGTGGGAATTGGGGAAATGACTAAAGTTGTGTAGCTATTGTTTCTCCTCTGTCTTGCTGTCTACCCTTAATGCAGAGAAGGTGTTAGAAATCTGTGGTATTCTTCAGCAGCCCCCTAATGGCTGGGCTGAGAAAGATATTCAAACAAGTGGGAGCATTTGATTTGAGGAGCCTCAGAGGTAATAAATAAAGCACAGATGACAGCAGTCCCCTCATGAACAGCGTGAGTGAACAGGGAACTGAGCTGACTTTCACAACTGAAAGATACTATTATGTATGCAGTCATGGTGGAAGAACTTCTCCACTGTAAAACCGTGGTGACTGAGTGGCGGGGGAGGGACAGTGAAGAAGGGACTCACTCGAAAGCCACTTGAGAAAGCGTCAACCACAGCTCCCAGAAGGCCAAGCGGCCAGGAGTGTGTTCTGTCTCCTACCTGCCAACACAATTAGAGCAAGAGTCATCCTCCTCACACTGAAAACCAGAAAATAAGGAAATGTGTAGCTGTCTACTGTGGACTGCTAACATCAGGAGATGGCATGGGAGGACAGAAAGTAAGGACTCCCACATTTTAGCCAGTGACAGGGTCAGTTCTACCTGATATTATCAACAATCTTCTTTTAGTCAAACTTTTGTCCAATCAATTAAAAATCAAGAAGGACTTCCTCCTCCCTTTGCCCAGACAGAGGTCTCTTGCAGGGATAAAGCAGATCACTACCAGGGAGGGTACTTCAAATCTGGATAGCGTACACTTTCATAGGCAGGGAAGTGCAAGTCTTGGATCACAAAGAGCCTCTGTAGAGAGATACCCACGCAGAAGAATAAAAGCAATCAAGAGATGAGCAGACGAAACTTGTAAGGTGGGAAGCAAGAGAGCGGAGTGTGGAAGAGGAGCCCAGTGGGAGTGACGAAGCACTAGTTAACAGTCTGGGTCATCTACTAACAGCTCCACGGTAGGTCTAGTCTGGTGACAGCCACGGGAGCTGTGACTCACCACACCCTAGGTGGAAGTACAGAGGACATCCCCTGTCACAACACTGATAGTGTCACATCCAGAGTAAAAGAGCACCCTGATCCAAAGGCCCACCGCAGACGCGTGGTTTTAGACATGTGACAGACAGAGCGTGTAGGAAGTAGGAAGGGGGCCGCCAGGATAGCCTAGTGGTAAAGCTGCTTGCTACCAATGCTGCCAGGCCCGATGACCTGAGTCGGGTCCTGGAGACCCACATGACAGAAGGAGAAACCCACAGCTGCAAGTTGGCTTCTGGCACACACACACACGCACAAGCACAAAATAAATGCAATTTTAAAAATTAAATGTAGGAAAAGAGGTTGTTAGAAAAGAGGGAAACAGTTTGGCTAAATAGAAAAATTCAGTGTGTGAATGAGGCTTGTGTTCAAATGCCTGCATGAATTTTAGGCAAGTCCATCTCTTCCAATGTTACATTGTTTTTCATCAGCAAAATGGATATACCCACACCGCTTCTAACCTATGTGCCGCGTGGGCTGCCTGCCTTGTTATCGCCCAGGACTGATGCAAACCCCTATCGCTGTGGCTCAGGGCACCATGTTTGCCTAAGATGGAAGAAACTCTGGAAGGTTCTCTCTCATGTTCTCATCAGAGTTGGTCTCCTGTACTCTCAGAGCACCTCTGCCTGGGTGGAAGTAATTCCAGACACCAACTTCCCCTTCACCAGTGTCGTCCGGTATAACACATAAACCCAGCACTGCCAGCCAGAGTTTCCACCATCTGGGTTTTGTGGTTATAACATGGGAACCGTGGTGAAAATCATAGACATGCCCGTGAGTTAATTCACTCACTTTCTGTTCCTCTCACCTCTTCTCACCCCTCCTCTCTAGAACCAGCTCTGGGATTGCTATCTTCTTTTTTTTTTTTTTTTCTTTAACAGTTTTATTTATTTGTTTGTTTGTATATTTATTTAATGTATGTGTGTACACTTTAGCTGTCTTCAAACACACCAGAAGAGGGCATCAGATCCCATTACAGATGGTTGTGAGCCACCATGTGGTTGCTGGGAATTGAACTCAGGACCTCTGGAAGAGTAATCAGTGCTCTTAACCGCTGAGCCAACTCTCCAGTCCTAGGATTTTTACCTTCTAAGCAGTTATACATTTCCCTTCTTTTCAAGCCTTATCAGTGACTGATGACCAAGCCTAGGGACAAGGATCCACTCTCTGATCTCAATACCCACTCAGTGTTTCCGGAATAACAACAACCCTCTCAGATACCCCTATAAAGTTCTAACATTTTCTCTATTTTCTCAATGTGACTACAGGATTGTTGTACCAGATACACTAGGAGAGCAGGTGCTAGGATAAAATGCTAACCCAATGTTCTCTACACAGTAGACACCAAATAACTAGGAGGCACCACACAGTGGTGATCACAGCCGTTATATTAGTCCCTGAAGACACCGTCCCACAGGAATCTGGAAGACCAGCCGCTTCCGAGGAGGCCACTGGACACTGGCTGACCAGACAATAAGCAATTAAAAGCTAAGATTTAAATCTTTCTCTAAAGATATAATGAACATGACAGAAGTGTTGGATCACTCCTTTAATACAGGCGCTTGGGAAGAAGAGGCAGGTGGATCTCAGTGATTTAGAGGCCAACCTGGTCTACAGAGTGAGTCCCAGGCCAGAGAGGATTACACACTGAGACCCTGTCTTAAAAAAACAAAACAAACAACAAATATACATATATGTGTGTGTGTGTGTGTGTATATATATATATATATATATATATATGTATGTATGTGTATATATATATATGTATATACACATACATATGCATGTATGTATATATACATGCACACATATATACATACACACACACATACATATGAATGACTGACAACATGCTCCTCTGATTTATCTGAACTCTTCCAAACACAATGTCACTCTAAAAGTCCGTATTAATGATGTCAATTCATGAAAGAAGGAAAAAAAAAGGAGATGGCACTCTTCCTGCCTCTGCCTGCCAAGCCCTGGGATCCACACCCAGTGACAGCTGATGTCTGAGGCACTGCTCTGCCACTCCTCCTGAAACTATGCCCATATTTCTGTTTAGATGAAGGGATTTTTGCTCTTTGGGGTTGTTTGTTTGTTTGTTTGTTTGTTGCTTGTTTTTGTTTGTTTGTTTGAGCAAGGGTTTCTCTGTGTAGCTTTGGCTGTCCTGGAACTAGCTCTGTAGACTAGGCTGGCCTTAAGCTCAGAGATCCATTTGCCTCTGTCTCCCAACTGATGGGATTAAAGGCATTAGCTACCAGGCCCGGCTTAGATGAAGTTTTCTTTTGTCTTACAACTCAAAGGCTTTTATCCTATATAGTAATACTTAACAAAACAAAAGCCTCTTCCTCTGTCTCAAACACAGAACATACACAGACCCTTCTGTCCTCAGATCATCAGACCACAGGCTGGTCGTTCTCAGGAAAGGATCTTGCCCTTGGCCTCTCGGTGTGCCTGCCAACGGGATCTGACCTGGTGACTGTTGGTGCCTTCTGAGGCTTAGTGCATCATGCTTGTCTTTGGACAATAACACAGCAAGCCCAGTTGTCTTGTCAGACCCCAGACTACACACCTGAGTAGTGCTCACTAGTACTTAAGATTCAGTTTTTCGTAGGGCAGTGGTGGCACACACCTCTAATCCCAGCACTTGGAAGGCAGAAATAGGCGGATTTCTGAGTTTGAGGCCAGCCTGGTCTACAGAGTGAGTTCCAGGACAGCCAGGGCTACACAGAGAAACCCTGTCTCAAAAAACCAAAAAATAAATAAATAAATAAATAAATAAAATAAAAATCAGTTTTTCACTAAAAAACTGCTATGTTGGAA
The DNA here is from genome assembly GCA_028551405.1 of Uromys caudimaculatus. Classification (NCBI taxonomy): domain Eukaryota; kingdom Metazoa; phylum Chordata; class Mammalia; order Rodentia; family Muridae; genus Uromys; species Uromys caudimaculatus. The sequence goes on along the minus strand of CM052709.1, from coordinate 63,436,027 downwards.
GAGATTTCCATGTATACATGAAGATAAACACACATAGACAACGCAACTCATAAACAATCTGACTCTGGGTAGCAAAAATGAATGTCCAGAATGAACATAGAAACAGCTGTGCCGTGGTAGCACACACCCTTAATCCCAGCACTTGGGAGGCAGAGGCAGAGGCAGGCAGATCTCTGTGAGTTTGAGGCCAGCCTGATCTACAGATCAAGTTTCAGAACATCCAGGACTACACAGAAAAACCCTGTGTCAAACAAACAAACAAACAAACAAACAAACAAAAGAGAAAAGAAAACAAAGAAACCTACAGGTTTGCTAACTGCTATTTGCTGCCTTTCCAAGGGTAAATTACATGAATCATAATGTAATCGAATGAACGTTACGGTCACTGAGCCTCCATTCATCTCCGTAAACTATTTTGATATTAGCCACAACCTGAATGGAGTTACCGGTACTACATGCTAAGGAAAGATGAGGACAAGGCCAGTTAGAAGAGTCCAGCCTAGAAGCAGCAGCAACATCCTCCTGAGGATGTACAGATAGGGCCTACACTCTTGGGCCTGGGGCAAGAATCATATTTCAAAAGATAGAAAGATGGGATCTACCTCACTCAGGACACCAAAGAACTTCAAGGAGGTGGAAGCAAAAGTTCCATAGTTCTCATCCAAAGCTTCTGCAGTAGGGAGGCTGGCACTGTCGTCTCTCTTTGGCTGATCTGCACTGTGTTGATGACCCCCACTCTACTGTCAGCCCAGTAAGCAAGCAGCACAGATCAGGCCATGAAGACCTGAGAAAGCATTGCAGCAGAGAATCACAGCTCCTAATCCAGACCTTAAGTCAATTAGACTCTTACCTTCCTCAAAGCTGGCGATCTTCTGTCTTACTAGGACACGGAAGTTTTCAACAGGATTCACACTTCCGACCTAGAACAGACCCATGGATCACACACCTGCAGGTCACTTCGCATTTTGGCAATATCCTACACCTTAATTCCATTCCCATCGCTGTGGTAAACCACCGACAAAACAACGTCCAGGAGAAAGGGTTTATTTTACTCACAGTTCTGGGTTATAGTCCATCATAGCAGGGAAGTCACAGTGGAAGAAGTGTGAGGAGGTTTGGTCACACCTTATCCATCAATAGGAAGAGAGCAATGACTGAATGTGTGCATGGCAGTGTCTGAACTGCAGAACCCCTTCCTAGGGCGTGGCGCCACCTACAGTGAGTGGGCAGGTCTTCCCACCTCGATTAATGTAAGCAAGATATTGCCCCACAGACAAGCCCACAGGCCAATCTCGTCTAGACTCACTGTGACTCAATTTCCAGATGATTCTAGATTATGTCAAGTTGACAGTTGAAACTAACCATCAAACCTCAGGCAAGATAGATGGCTTAATATATTAAGTGTGCTCTTAAGACAAAAAAGGCCTTTCTATCATTTTGATTTCCAGGACTCTCTTAAAAGCTAGAAGATGCAGGGGTGGGCAAGACTGAACTCAGAGCAGCGACAGGATAGAAAGAGAAAACCAGTTCCTCCACGTTGTCTTATTTCTACATGGGCATGCATATGTGTATATACACGTGCACACATACAGAAACATCAGTTAAAAAAAAACTAGAGAACCCAGGCAGTTACTCAGTTGCCCTGTCTCTTTTCACCTGGCTTCCATCATTCAAGGTGACTTATCTCCAGAGGAGTCAAAAGTGTTACAATCCAAGCCACTAGCCATCCCAGCTTGAAGCATTCTGATACCAAACCAGTTAGGAAAGGGAGGGCACTGCTGTGTGAAGTCATGCTAAATACGTTCCCCTTGTGATGACATGAGCAACAATTGCCAAATGTTTGACCTACTGAACTGTGGTTTCCTTGTTTGGGTTTTTTGGGGGAGGGGATGTACTGGCCCTTTGGCACTGAAGTTTTGGTAGAACACATAAATGTGTCCATACAGAACATATCCTTTTTAAAAACCGGATCATATATACAGATCTAAAGCAATGCAACTCTGTCACACCTGTCTTTAATCCAAATTAATCTGGACCCTAACACAGCCTCTGCAGCACTTAGCTCCAAGAGGAGAGGACAGAGGGCCCCTGTGAGTGCTGGTAAACTTTCCAAGAAGTGTACTATTTCTGCTTCACTTGGAATCATGCACAGGAAAGTCCTCAGAGCACGGGATCTCGACTTCTCAGTACTCCAGAAGACCCCCACCATGTCCAAACCACCGTTGAGACATTTCATTTTTCTGACACATTTCTGCTTGACTTTGCTAACAGGGAAATGCTAAGAGACGTTGATTCCAAACAATGCTGCGCATAAGAAGGTAATACACTCGAGTTCCAAAAACCTTCTCTTCAAATGAAGCTCTCGGTATCAAAGGGAATTTGATTTGGAAAGTGCTAATCAAGTTCTGTTTTGAAGGATTTTTTTCTGGTTTTTTTTTTTTTGGATTTATTTTTATTATTTTAAATTACATGTGTGTAACTGTGTGGGCTTGCGCACATGAGTGCAGGTACCAGAGAAGGCCAGAGATGTGTGTAGCCACGAGCTTTTCTACCCAGCCTCTTTGTTCCCAGAATAACAACTCTGAGACTTAATTATTCATTACATTGCTTGGGCTTGTTTCCCGACTAGCTTGTAACTTATATAACCCACTTATTTTAATCTATGTCTGCCACGTGGCTCTCTCCTTGGTTACCTCTCCTGGTTTTCATCCATCCATCTCCCTCCAGTCTGAGGAGAAATCTCTATTCTTGACTCTTTCCCTGAATCCTATCTCTCTCTGCCAAATGTCCCACCTTCTAGTTCCTGTCTCAGTTGATAGGCCATCAGCTTTTTATTGACAGGTGATGCTCCCACACAGTATACAAGAGCCCACGTTCTCTACAAGTGTTGGATCTCCTGGAGCTGGAGATACAGGAGGCTGTAGCCACCCTATGTGTGTCGCAGGATTTTCCCTATCCAATTACATTAGGGCAATAGGAGCCCTGTGACTGGACAGGGAACAGGGAGGCAGAGCTAAGAGTTGCAGAGACAGGAGCGACTTGGGGAGAGGGGAGAAGGAAGATGGAGGCAGATGTGAACTGGCATAGCGCCACCGGTAGTCTTGATATCACTAAAGGTTAGAATATTGGGATAATTTGTCTAATCTAGGTGGGCAGCTTTTATCATTATCAGTTGGTTCTGAAATTATTGTATTGGCATCTTGTAAATTGTGAATTTATTGATACATAAATCTGATTGGTTAACTATAAGCTTTAGAGTTTTAATTCTACTGGGTAATTGGGTGTTATGATGGCTGACTGTGGGTGCATGGGGCGTTAAGTAGTAGTGAGAGGAACTCGGGGGTGAGGGGAAGCCCACTGGAGAGCTGGCGGGTTGAAAGACCACTGAGTTGATAGTACCAGGCAGAAGCCCTGTGGCCCGGCTGAAGCTCTGCACCAGGCAGCGCAGGAACGTGCTGGTTCACCGTTTTAATGTTTCCCACAACACATGTGAGTGCTGGGGACTGAACTCGGGTGCTCTCAATATCAGAGGCGTCTCTCCAGCCTCTGAAGCATTACATTAGAAGACAGGAAAGGTATACTTACTTCAATTTTATGTATTTGGGGAATAAGACTCATATCATTAACTGTCCCCCACTTAAACTTGATCCAATGAAAAATGGCAAAATGAAGCCAGATGAAGATCTGTACCATGAAGGCATTCTGTGATCTACATCTTATTCAGAGATCTGCTTACTATAACCCAACACATAATTCTACATGTCATTCACTATTATTAATTACTTCCAGAAAGAAAGGAAGAACGTGGAAAGGGCCTATATGGTTCATACACAGAGAGGACCAGATAGAATGGGATGTCAGCAGACTCATCAAGCCCAAGCCTTGGCCTTCCTGCAGAGGGAGAGAGGGACACTAGAAAAGCTCAGTTTACCTTGGTGACAGTCCTTTCTGCCAGGCTGGAGATGCTGAAGTGATCTTCTTCTTTCTCAGTCTTGTATTTTTTAGCAGCGGGACCCTCTTCATGACTAGAAAGGAAAGAAACAGCTGTTTACCCCATATAACAAAATAAAAATACAATAGCTAAGATATCATTTGTGAAAGTATAGAGTTATCTTCGAAGCACAAAAGTAAAGACACATAACAGGCATTCTATCCAAATAGCAGGCTCCTCTCTGCCCTGGGGCCCTGGCAGGAGGCCTTGGGGTAACGTGGGCTTTGCTCTGCAGCAATACAGAAGCCAGCAGCAGCTGCTGCATCCCAAGCGGAATGTTAACTAAGACCATCAGGCACCCTCCGGGTCCCCTCTCAGAATCCAGAGCCATAGCTTTTCATGTACACAGATGAGCGCTGTGTCTGAAAACCCATCTTTTCCATTGTACCAATCTATGTAAGATCTCTAGAAGCTTCCAATTAAGTGTCAAAACTTACTAGACAATCACAAGGTAAATATGGGAAACCTTTTTTATAAGTCTTAAATGGTTTTTTTTAAAGCAAACCTTTTAATCTGCTTTCTTACGGCCCTGATTTTATTTGAGCCCAGCACTAACAATGCTCAAAAGCATCTGCATGCCAAGGGAAAGATGGCTCCAAGAAAGGCCGTCGAATATCTTGCCTCAAGAAACAGGCTGTCTTTCCTACCATGTTGGCTTCAGAGACATGGGGATGCTAGGTAATTAAAGGAGAAAAGGAAATCCAACCCAAAGATGTTGCCCATCATCTCCCTCACACAGTGAAACACAAAGATATGAAGAATTTTATCCCAGAGAAATAGTAGGCCAAGGGCAGTCATCAAGAAACAACTGAAATTAGTAACTAAGAAATTCCTAACTATGGGGCTGGGGAGATGCTTCAGTCAGTAAAGTGCCTTGTCTTGCAAGCAAAAGGACCTGAGTTCAATTCCCAGAACCCATGGCAGGGTGAGACAGAGCGAGTGTGTGTGTGTGTGTGTGTGTGTGTGTGTGTGTGTGTGTGAGAGAGAGAGAGAGAGAGAGAGAGCGCGGGGGGTGGGGGGTGGTATGCTATAGCCCTAGAGTGTGGGAGGCAGAGCTAGGTGGATCCTTGGAACTGGCTAGCCTAGCCTACTTGGTGAGTTCCAGGCCAGTGAGAGATCCTATCTCAAGAAAAAAAATTTAAATATGGATATCACCACAAAAAGTTCTCCCTCCAGCCTCTACACACACATACATGTGCATACATACACAAGCATGAATACATATGTACACACATTCTGCACACCAAGAAATAATCTATTTTAATTGACAAACTAAAATTATATATGTCAAAAATAACATGATGGTTTAAAATAAGTAAGCATTATTATGGTATGGCTAACCGGAACTAACGAATATACACACCATTTCACCTCAGGGGCAGTGCTGAGACCAAACTCATAGTCTTGTGCATGCCAATAACCTTTCCCTCTATTAAAGATTTTCAGTTCTAGTATTTCAAAATGTGTTGGCTTTTTGCTCAAATCCCCAACCTTCAGCCCATAGAAGAGGGCATCTTTAAAATGAAGCAAAAATTTAAAAGGCAGAAACTGGACTCAATAATGAACCTTCTCTTAGAGGGACACGCAGAGTAACTAGCACAGTAAGAAATGTTGTATGACCTAAGACTTTCTATTCAGTGACATTTTCCCACTGAGAAGTGGAGAGGTGAGAAGACAGAGGGCAAGAGCCAGAAAGCTCAAGAGGCGAAGTCATCACGGCTCTTTCCTTATAGGAAAAGTGTTGGAACGCAAAGGCCGGTGGCAGGCACGGAAGAAAGCAGACCCGGGGGAGACTAATCCGGTAGTAATGAAGAACGAGCCACAGCCAGACGCTGCAGTTAGCCTCCACCAGTTCTTCCCAAGAGACAAGAAGGGAGCTGAGCTGAGGATGTGGGACATAATACACCTGGTTTCCAGACTTAGACTTTTGTAGATTTTATTTGAAATGTTGACTTATTACTTATTATTATCATTGATGTGTATGTAGAGACACCCATATGCTACAGCTTGCACATAGAGGTCAGAGGACAACATGAGACAGTTGGGTCTCTCTCTCCACTGTGGATTCTAGATCCAACTTGGGTCACTGGGCATGCACAGTGAGTGCTTTTATGTGCTGAGCCATCTTACCGGCCCTAGTCTCAGCCTCTTACCTCCTCCTGGTACATTCATGTGATCTGATCTTGGAATATTACCTGGGCTTTAGAGTTTATTAAGTTACCACTTGGCTGAGCTCCCATTTGCTCTAAGGAAAGTACTGCAATGGAAAGTGCCATTAGTATGTCAACTATTCTCTTCCAAAAATACAAGCTAATGCATATGGCAGTAAGAAGCATCACTGAGAGAAGGCTCAGTGGTTAAGAGCAGTTGCTGCTCTTGCAGAAGACCCAGGTTTGGCTCCTAGCACCAACATGGAAGCTCACCACGGTCTGCAATTCCAGTTCCAAGCGATCTGATACCTTCTTCTGTCTTCTACAGATACAAGGAATACATGTGGTGCATACACATACATGCAGGCAAACACTCAGATGGATAGAATGATGGACAGAATGATGGATGGATAGATAGATAGATAGATAGATAGATAGATAGATAGATAGATAGATAGATAGGTGATCGATCTGGACCAACTAAAGAACACATGTCCTACCTGATTTCTACATCCCTTTCTGCATCAGATGGATGGCTCTCTACCTCATCTAAGAAACTTCTGTTTGCAATAGATGGTGACTGACACAGACCCACAACTGGCCAAAAAGCAGAGAATAAGAGACTACAGAATACTCAGCTCTAAAGGGAATGTACACACAGGACCCCCATCCTAAGGCTCAAGAATCACTGGTGAAGAGGGGGAAAAGTATATAAGAGGTGTTTATGCCCATGCAGGCTCACAGAGACTGAATCATCAACCAAAGAACATGCAGCGGCTGGACCCGGCCCCGCCCCCAAATCTGTAGCAGATGTGCAACTTGGTCTTTGTGTGGATCCCCTAACAACTGGAGTGAGGACTGGCTCTGGCTCTGCTGCTCTCCCCTTGAATCCCCTTCCTAGACTGGCCTAATTAGGCCTAGTGAGAGAGGAGGCGCTTAGTCTTGCTGGGACTAGATGTCCCAGAATGGATTGGTACCCAAGGGGACTTCCCCTTCTCTGAGGAAAAGGGGAGGGGGAATGGAGGGAGGGATTTGCAAGGGTAGGACTGGGAGGAGAGGAGGGAGGGGCTGTGATTGGGATGTAATGTGAAAGAAATTATGAAACAAAAGGGGGTGTCTGTCGTGACCGTGACCGTGACCGTGACCGTGGGCGACAGCTCCTGGACAACCGTGGGCGACAGCTCCTGGGCACAGCAGGGCAGCTGTGCATCTGAACTCACAGCGCTGGAGCAGCATACACAGCACCCGTGCAAGCTCAAGCTGGGCAAACCCTGCCTTAGGGGGAGCCAGGCACACAGCCCCACCCCTAGCCACGGAGCGTGGGCCGATAGCTGCCAGGAGAGGAAGAGCCAGTTTCTCTAAGTCAGCAGCACCTGTTTAACTGACCAGTCTCCGTGGAAGAGCATATATCCCACATTTGGGCAGCACAAATTATTCTTTAAGACTTTTTTTAAGTCACAGAGTTAGGTGGGTAAGGAAGAAGGGTGTATCTAGAAAGAGTTGAGAGAAAGAGGTTGCATATGATTAGAATATGTGGTATAAAACTCAAAACTCTCAAAGAATAAAAATAAATAAGTAAAAATCGTTTTTAGAAAGAACAAAAAGAGGTATTACACAGACAATGAGCCATGCTAAGTTTTGTGCTACAGAGCTACAGAGTTGAATCACAGGATCTTACACCCTCTAACATAAGATTTGGGGGAAGGAAGGATAAAGTATACAGTATATGTACTACGTTCTCTAGTACCTAGCAGGTAAAAGTGGCCCAAGAAATAAGCACATAGTAAATTTTTTATTTTGACTAATAGTTCCAAGGCTAAACAGTTAATAGTAGTATTAGAAATTCTGCATAAAGTGCTCACAACATCTCTGTGATGTGGAAAAGGGCAAAGACAAAATCACCAGATTACCTACAGAACTGTAAGCCCTAGAAAGCAGACAATGCCTATGCAGCCACATGGACACACACCCTCAATGGTGCTACATTTGGATGACAGGACCCTGTGAAAAGAAAGAAAGGAATTTCTTTCTTTTTCATTTACTCTCAGAAATATGTATACATTTGGTAATTAACTTAGCAAAATGTGCAAGGAACATTTATGTGTCAGCCACTAAGCTAGATTCTAAACCCTACATTTGCAAGCACTAATAGGCGATCAATACTTCCACTTGATCTTAGCCAAAGGGCCGAGAAGCAATGATCAATACTTCCAACAAGTTCGGACATATTTAAGAAAGGTAAATACGTGAACAGATAAGATACTGCGCTGAGCAGCACGCCACAACTAGCAAGTGGCTATATTAGCTGGAACACAGGTCACAGCTGGAAAGTGTGAGAGCTGGGACTAGAGAGTATGAATGTAGGGACAGCTGGGGCGCAATTCACTGCTGGAGCCTGTGGGAGGCTCTGGGTCAACCCCCAACCAAAGGGGATGGGGTGAGGAAAGCAAATGGTTCTGTCAGGATAGCTGGAGTGAGTAGACTTCTGTCCGGCTGCTGTCTTTCTCATTTGAGTAACGGTCCCATCATCTTAGGTGGCAAGCAGAGGAGGCCACTGAAAGCAAGGCTGATCTGCAGTCTGAGGAATCAGAACTACTCAAATCACATTCAAAATGTGGGGTGTAAGGGTACGCTTCTGGAGACAGGGTTCTTAGTGTTCATACCGAATGAGTCCATCACAGGCAAGGGGGGGGGATTAAGAATCATGGCATTAAAGAACTTTTAAGTAGCAGTGATATGACCCTGCTTTAAAACTAACTTTCTCTCTCTCTCTCTCTCTCTCTCTCTCTCTCTCTCTCTCTCTCTCTCTCTCTCTCTCTCTCTCACACACACACACACACACACACACACACACACACACACACACACACACACATACACACACTTACACAAATCACTTAGGCTAGGGAGATGGCTCAGCGGACAAAGGCACCTGCCATCAAGCCCGACAACCTGAGTTTCATCTCCAGGACCTAGGAGAGAATCAACTCCCACAGGTTGTCCTTGGACCCCTACCTGTGACACAGTACAGGCATACCCCCCCCCGACACCTCCCCCCCACATAAATAAAGATAATGTAATAAAAGTTTAAAATCTCACGGTAACTGGCTGGCAGCCCCTGAGCAGCTCAGGAAAAGGGAATCAGTAGGAAGGCAAGCTTAGAAAGCTTGTTTCTACTCTACTCCCTCTGAGGATGGGATGAGGCCAAAGGTCAACCTGCAGTGGCCACTGATGTAATCAATCTTGCCCATGTACTGAAGCTTCCACAAGATCTAAAAGTAGGCTGGAGAGATAGCTCAGCAGTGAAGAGCACTGGCTGCTCTTCAAAGGACCCAGGTTCAATTCCCAGCACCCACACAATGGCTCACAACTATCTGTACCTCGGTTCTGAGGGATCTGATGTCTTCTTTTAGCCTCTGTGGGCACTGCATTCGTGTGGTGCACATACATGCAGGCAAAACATACATTCACATAAATTAATTATTTTATTTTTAAAAAACAACTCAAAGGGGCATGGTTCAGACAGCTTCTGAGCATGAAGGGGCCTGGATCATGAGTCACTGCAAGACCCAGACCTTTGGAGATATTTCTAAACACCTTACTCTAGGCACCTCTTCCTCTGTATTTTCACAACATCTCTTATAATAAACCAGGAAATGTGAAAAAGGGAAAAGAAACACAAAACCTGCTGAGGGAGCCAAGTGTTTGGAAAGGATTGAGACCAGGAAGAAGGAAATTAGCCACAGACTGTCTCAGTAAGGCAGGCTGAAACAGAAGGCACAGAGCATGCATAAGCAACGCTGGTGGGAAATGCTATTAAGAGCTAAAGGCACTAAGTAAGCCAAACACCGTTAAATTATCTCAGTTAAACTATGCAACAGCCCTCAAAATTATCTATTGCCATTGTCTGCGGTAGAAGAGCAAATGAAGGCTCATCAAACTCGGGTATTTGTTTTACACGGCACAGCCCAACCTGCCAATTTCAATTGCCAGAAAGGGGAAATGCCGAGATTTAGATTCAAATCTATCTGACTCCAAAATCAATGCCATTAGCCACTATATTAACCTGAACTGAAAGGAGCAGATTTGGAGTAAATTTAATACAACTTGGTAAACCAATCAGACATGGGAAGTTGAAGTAAAGGGATGAGTCCCGAGAAATCGGCTGCCATTCTCTCTCTCAAATAGGAAAGAACAGCACGGAGGAGAGGCATTAGAAAGCAGTGTGCTAGGAGAGAGACAATGAAACCACTTCTGTATACAATGAGTTTCAGATATGTATAGACACCTGAGCCACAAGTGGATAGGATGCAGACAGACTGCTCGGCTTCTGAAGCCCCGTACATAAAGCATCAATGGGGCCTGTGTTTGTGAGGGTAAACGGTATTCTCACTGAGTGTCTGAGCTCTGGATTCAGACAAGGCACATTGATTAAATCCTTTCTATGACACTTGCCGACTGAGATCTCAGGCAAGTTGTTCCTTTTCTCCAATCCTCAGCTTCTTCAGACTTAAGATGACATCAACAAAGCAACCTACCTCATAGGATGGCCAGAGCATCCAAGCAAATAATGCAAGGAAGGCATTTTACTTCATACTTACTTCATCTGTGTTGAGTAGTACAGCTAGCAGTTCTGAAGACAAGCACTATACACACACCATGCCTAAGGTTAGCAGGGAAAGGAAACATCAGCGGGTTCTGGCAGGGAGTTTTCAAAGACTAGGAAAAAATCTTAAATTAGGCAAGATACAAAGTTTCAAGACAAAAGAATAACTGACAATGTCAACTGCAGTGAAGAGAAAAGTCTCTGGAGAAAAGGAGCTCAAGGCTGAAGGCAACTTGAGTAGCTCTGTAGTTCAGATCTTCAAAGAGGCAGCCAAGGAGGGTGAGACAAGAGAAGCAGCAGTACAGACTATCCTTGCAATAGGCCTGGCCTTAGAAGGGAAGATAGTGATTACATTAGTAATTAGGAACAAGTAGCAATTTGGAGGAGGAGCCCAGAGGGATGGTTTTGTTTTAGATGAAAGAACTGTTACAATGAAGAGGGTGGGGGTACAGTGGAAAGAAGACATTAGAGGACCAGGATAACAGATAAGACCCAGACGGAGCCCAGGCCACAGCAATGGTAAAGGGATGAAGGATGAGGTGTTCTGTGTCCACTGGGCCTCGAGAGAAGGAAGTAAAGGTGGCTGCAAAGCAGGCATATTCAGAGATGAGATGGTCCATAAACTGGAAGTACCCACTTATGGCTACTAGCTTCTCTATGAAAAAATCACTACCATCACTGCCTCTGCTGTCCTTGAAAATGTGCCAGGGACATGATGAGGGTTGTTAGAAGACTGCTGACTAATAAACGTACTCTTACGATATGACTTGATACAATACGAAATGATACACACTGTGCTGGGTTCTAGGTAAACAGCATGAGTTTTCTAATTAGTCCTCAAGACACCCCTGAGACAGGTACTCCTGCCATCCCTATCTCACTCATGAGGAAACAGAGAATAAGCAGCTTCAACCTACAGTCACACAGAGCACAGAAGTTAACTCTCACTGGCTGACTCTAGAGTCTCAAGTCTTGAGCATTAGTCAGATGGAGCTGTCTGCTGAGAGTAAACGGGGAAAGAAGTTTTAGGGAACTTGGACAAAAGCAGCAGACCTTAGACGATATATACAAAGTCCAAAAGAAAGCAAGAACACATGTGTGTCATACATGCAGAGCTGGACATCAGATGCCCCAAGTCTCTCGCAACCTGGCCTAGAGATACTTCCACTCCAAGGTATATGCCAATATTAAGGGAAGCAATGTTTACAGACAATGCAGGCAACACGCAGTATACTGTGGGATTCCATGAAGGCGCCAACACAGCTCTTTCCCCTTGGAAATGAAGACATTACCCTACAGGAACTAGGTCTCCAACAGGTTGAGGATGACCAGCAGTTTCTCAGCTGTGCCATGTGTTCAGAATAATGCTGTACCGCTGACTTTAGACTATCGCCTTCCCTCCCAACAGTTCAGAGTGCTTTAACTCTCGATTTGTAGCCATGATATCTCTTGAACTGAGACTGGTTCTAACTTGTCAGTTATTGTTGTGGAGGGGCATGTGCCATGGTATGAACATGGGGAGGTCAGAGGACCACTTTGCCAAGCTAGTTTCTCCACCCATTTTCAGGTAGCCAGGCTTGCAAGGCAAGAATCTTTACCCACTGAACCATCTTGCCTGCCCAGGCTGTATTTAGAGGAAGAAATTATCATAAAGGTAAAAGTATTCAACCAAAATCCTATCAAGTGACATCTTGTTTTTTACTATGAAACTTCCTCAGCAGATAACTGTCCCTCCCAAATCTTAGCTCTTTTCCAATCTACTGGAAATTGGTAAACTGGATTCAAGGACGATGAATAAATACAAAAACACACCTCAGTATTAGCAATCTGTTTTCCCCCTTAGCATAACCTTTAAAGCTAACTGGAGGCTTTTCATTAAAATGGAGGGTTTTATAATCCACGTGTAGGAGACTGAATCATCCTTGAATAAAGGAGGTGCTAAGTAAATATTTGCTAAGTTCATCGATTCCACAGTTCTTAAAAACTAAGACTTCTGATAATAGAAGGGGGAGACTCAGAATGTGGGTAAGAGTGTATACGTAAGCTAATTCCCAGGCCCCAAGCAGATCACCTGGCTGTGTCGCACACCATCGCAGGTGCAAGGAACAAGAACCTGAGCACACCCAAGTTGAAGGTGTAATCACTGCAGGGATCAAATCACAGGATAACCGCCTGTGGGGCTCTGTGGTTTATTTCTTAACCAGCTAATTTACATTTTAATCAAAGGAAGAGGAGAAAAAGGTCTATTTCTTTCCCACAGTACCAGAAGGTAATCAAGATCATGAACTGGAGTTTAATATGGGGAGAGAATAGCCATGTGGTGGCAGGGAGACCAGGGCAAGGTGCCACAGGAAGAGGACACGGACTTCACTGAGCGGCTCTCAATTGGATCCAGTGGTGAACAGGTGAGAAAGATGGAGGTGGGTGGGATTTTAGGGACAGGCTTCCTGTGTAGAAGAAAGCAAGATAGAATAAAAAGGGCAGTGAAGCTCTCTGGGGTTTGACGGGAGTACATGGAACAGGATTAATCCAGTTTACTCTGTTTTTTCTTTTTTTCCTTCAAAATCTCACAAAGGTTGGGGTATTTACCTCTGGGAAGCTATGAAAAATGCAAGGCTTTCTATTAAACTTGTACAATAATTCACTAAACATTGATTTATAAAAACCAATAAAAGTTTCTGGAGATTACTCATCCTTTCCCACTGGGTACTTATAAATAATAAGCCTTACTTTGTCAATGAAGATACAGCTGTGGGAAGGAAACCAAAGAAAATGGGGAGGGGGGTGTAGATCATAGTCTGATGCTAAATCTCAAAATGCAACAAAAAGAAACATTATTTTGGCTTAAGAAAAAAATCACCAATAACCAGTTGAATGAATTCTGGAAAGTCAATATCATATACCCAAAGGATTCTGCACAACAAATTTTTCTTCTAGTTTAATTTTATTTATATGGAGATTAATATAGATTCTGAACAAAATGTGAAGAAGGAAAACACTTTATTAGCCCTCTGCAAGCTTAGTTCACATACCATATAAAATACGTTCCACTCCTTAACCTGCAAAGGCCTCCCTAATGCCATGCGTCAAGCATGTCAGTGACCACTAACAGAACAGCTAAAGGGCCATGGTTGCTATGGTTCTCCGACGACGATCTCACTGACACTTAAACACACACACACACACACACACACACACACACACACACACACACACACACACCCCGACACCCACCAGAAACCTTGTGGCATCCAGCCTGCCCATTCCCATTCCTTTGCATTGCTACAGCTCCCAAGGTGACACATCAGGTACTTACTTGTCTTGGAAAACATCCTGAGCAGCCACTTGGTCCTTTTTCTTGATGACTTCAGTCAGAGGGAAAAGGGTCTTTACTTTAGAGAGTGGAATCTCACATTTTGCTTTCATCTCGGTGGGGGGATCCAGCATATTCAAAATGTGCTGCTCAATTGGGGGCAGCCGCTCCTGGGGATGTAAGGCTCTGTGCAGCAGACACTGTAGGAAAAGTGCAAAGCCATTAAAAACGCTGAGGCTGACATCAAATATGGCTTTCTGTTTTCTGGTCAGGTACCCTCCATCTCTAATTGGAAGGGCTAGGAGACTCATGCCAAACAGCAGAGGCAAATAGGAGGGCTCAGAGGACACTGATCACATCTAAAACCAACTATAAAAACAGACCCAAGCACAGAAGCAAACCCCTTTGTAAACCTCCTAGAGGGACCTCATCTTATAAACTACTCAGGGAGCACACAAGGCACACAAGGTTCCTAAGACATAACTCCCTAACACGTCAAGATTGCAGCTTCTTCATAGAAGTCTTTTACCTCCCTTCATTGCACACATGTTGTCTATCACATGGCTTTAGGGGTCAGTGTGTAACGGGTGAGATGGAGGCCTAAGGGGAGCTGCCCACTCTGAGCCCCAGGAGAAAGTCCGAAAAACACGACAATACTGAGCTGACACAAGCCACCAGGGAGGGCAGAGCATGACCCTGTCTCCACAAGCCCAGCATCCCCACTGAAGCTGGGAGATCCATGTAAAGAGAGCATGGAAGAGACAGAACATGACAAATGAAGATGGAAAGAGCACCACTCTTGCCCAGCCTAGTCACCTCCTGACTGGCCTCTCAGCTTCTGATGACACTATCCTGGACCCAGTCATCTGAACCGAGCTCAGTTACACTTCTGAATGGCCCACAAGCTCGTGATCCACATGCTTAGGTGTGTGCTTTGGGGAGGGAGGCTGTGAGACCTTCAGGAGCTGGGGTGAAGCTGGGGCCAGTGGGTCACTGGAGGTGGCTCTTTGAAGGTTACCCAAACCCTGCTTCCAGCACGCTGCTCCCTGGCCCACCACAATGTGAACAGCAACCCTGCCAAGCACTACCACCACCATGAGGGAGCTGCTCCGTCTGCCTCCCACCTGGGAGAACCCCTGAAACTGAGCCCTCCCTTGTTTCCTTCAAGTGCTTTGGAGGCACCAAAGTAACTCGTCCAAGCTCCTTACCCCAACTCAGGAAGTCCTGCAAGCCACAGCCCCACTCCCCCATCATGGAACTGCCTTCTGCCTCCTCACTCACAACCAAGGAAAGAGGAGCTCTCCTGGGTTCACTCCTGCCTCTGGGTCCTTGGCTAACACTGCTCTGTGTCCTCTGCCTGTCCCAGGTCTTGTGGAGTTGGCCCTCTCTATCATGTTGGTCTTTGCTCAAATATTAGCTTCTCAGAAAGCCTTTCCCTGACACTGTTATGAAGCAGCCTCTTCGCCTGCAAGTTATTGTCTAGTCATATTCTAACGTTTCCCAAGTTTGTGTTTTTCAAGTTTGTGTTTTTATTAAAATCATCTCATCAATTGCTTAGTTCACTTATGTATTATCTAGCCCTTCCCCTTGAAGACAGGTATCTTCTCTTGTGTGCTGCTGAGTAGTGAACACAGAAACTATGCCCGACATATAGTAAATATCTGATGATACTGACAGGGGGACTAAATACTCTTCTCTAGGACACTCACTGTTGACAGGAATGCCAGAAAGAAGCACCAAGAGTAGGGAGAGGACCAAGAGCGAGGCAGGCTGTCCACTGTCCAAGTAAGTGAAACTGGACACAGGCCACTGTCCACTCAGTCATCTGTCTGCATCAGTTTAAGTCAGGCCTGGGCAACACTTGTTTTAACAAAAGGCGGCACCCTCACAGTGGTCTCAGTCTTCCTGATTGACCCTTTATAGAGCTCTTTAGGTTGCGCTGACCTGCTACTTCATAACTGTAATTTTGCTACTGTTATGAATCGTAATTAAATATCTGGTATGCGGGCTACCTGATATGTGACCCCTACAAAGGGTCGACACAACCAACAAGGTCACAACCCACAGGTGGAGAACCACTGCTCTGACAATAGAGCCAGGTAAGCAATGAGATGCCCTTAAGAAACAATGAAGTGATACAGCCCACTGAGGTTCCCTCCTGTGAAGAAGGCTCTAACTAGCCCATTTTATTTACTGTTGCTATGGGTTGAACCTAGGTCGTGCACATGCCAGGAAAGTGCTCTGTCATTAAGCTATGCCCAGCCCTACTCCCACATTTAAACAACTTACAGAATTAGAATTTTGAAAGGAAAAAAAAAAAGAGCTGAATAGTTCTTGCAATTTCAAACTACTATTTCATATCACAAAGAATACTATTTTATTCCATGAACTGTTTCCATGCAATAAAGAAAATGCTACCTAGAGGTCTGTATCAAAAACAAATAAAAGATTCTCAGGTTTGACAGAATATCACCTAGGAGTCAGTATCCTGCAAACTCAACACCACATGCTCCTCCCTCCAGCATCCACGTGCTCCTCCCTCCAGTATCCCTTCAATACACCAACAATTCTTCCCTCTCCACAATATGCTCTCTTATTTTCCGTGGTCGTTTACTTCACCTCCTGCTTTGCTCACTCTTAATTTCCCGATTCCCCCTTGAGCTTCATCAGGCCTTGTCAGTGGGTTCTCCGTCTGGTCTAGATACTGACCCTTTGTGGAGGTATAGCTGACAACACTTCTCCTCCCTCTCTGTGGTTATCTCTTCACTCCATTCACCATTTCCTTTTGTGTGCAAAGCTTTTTGATTTTGTGAGGTTCCATTTGTCAATTGTTGGCTTTATTTCCTGGATGCTCAGAGTCCTTGGGAAAATCCTGTCTACACGCAGATCTTGAAGTAGTTTCCAGACTCTTCCCTCTGAGTTCTCTCCAGACAACTGGAACTGGCTAACCCTGTGGCTCTGCATCATGCCCTCCTCCCGTCAGTCACCCTTCTTTTGGATCTCCATCCAAGGTTGGAGAATACTGTTTTATTCCATGAACTGCTACCTCAGAGGGGGCGTCCATAAAATCCACTTCCAAGGATCTCCCTCCTCATTTCCACAGTGTTTCCAGACAGCAGGTGAACCATGGCTCTGTGCCTGTTCCAGCGGCACTCGGGAGGCAGAGGCAGGAAGAGCTCTGTGAGTTTAAAACCAGTCTGGTCTACTTACTGAGTTCCAGGCCAGCAAGGGCTAAATAGTGAGACCCCATCTCAAAAAGAAACAAAGGAACGAAGCAGAAAGGGAGTAAAGAAGGGGAAAAGAAAAGGAAAACGTAACAGGTTGACCTTTCCTTTCTCACCTGGAACAATCGCTGAAATTCAGGATTTGGAATCTTGGAGGTTGGAAACAAGTCTTCAATGACGTCTTCTTCCTCATTTTTCTTTACCAAGCTCATGGAATCAATCAGATCATCAATAGCACTCAACTGTGCCTCTTAAAACAATGATAAACAGAGAAGCAAAAGGGAAAAATAGATTATTTCTATTATTCTCTATCAAAATGTAATGTTTCCCATTTCTGAATGCAGTAACACTGGCAGGTCATATGGCGCCTGCTCTGCCAAAGAGCATTCTCTAGTTATGGAAGTACTTAACTTGACTCTTGGTTTTCTCATCTAAAAAAAGCAACATTAAGAGTAGTTGAGGCTAGGCAGAGGTGGCGCCTGCCTTTAATCCTAGGAGGCAGATTAGGAAGCAGAAGCAGACGGAACTCTATGAGTTTGAACCCAGCCTAATATATAGAGTGAGTTCCAGGACAGCCAAGGCTACATAGTGAACCCTGGTCTTAAAAAGAAGAAAACAAACCAGAGTAGCTGCCCTCTTTACTCTTTTCCAGTTCTACCATTCAACGAACCTTTAACCACGGAGTATGATAACAAAAGCAAGAGTGTGTTCCAGAAAAATAACTCTGCCATAAAAAAAATTAAATAATATAATCACTCCTCTATGGAAATTTAAACAAAATACTTAGTATCCAATGAGCTAATATTTTCAAAATAGTAATTAGCTAAAGAGAAAAACATTTAAACAAACTAACAACTTCTAAACGAAGCAAAGCTTTCTAAAGATCCTGAGTATCCTCCAGCAGTGTCACAAGAAGACACCCTTTGACCAGAACAAGTGAATTCCTTTGTTATATGTCAGAGTCGCCCTTTTCTTTTTGCAAAGCTACTAAGTACACTATGCACACCTGAGAACATTCCATTCAAGCTCTAAAGTTCCTTGATGGCAGAAACATGACAGTGTCTCTTTGATGTCTCACTTAATGCCTAGCAACTGCCCTTCAATAAAATCTACCAAGTCAATACGAATGGCACACTCAGAGCTACATGGACAAGGAGCAAGTCTTCCCTGAAAAGCTTCTGACTCCCCCACCACGCGTGTGCCTTTCACTCTGACGGTTCACCGAAGTTTGCAGAGCCGTCCAAGTGGAATACTGTTTCTAATGTCAATCATGGGTTGATGGCAGGAAGAGTCAGCAATTTCTAAAGGTATCTTAAAGCTTTTGGTCTCTACTCCTTCAGTGTCACAAGATGAAAGTTACTTATCACACGGCACTGTCTGCCTGTCTGAACCTGCCACAACCATCATAGTCATAAGTGATGAGCTAGGGCTCACCAGGCAACTCTGGAGCCATTGCTTGCACAAGGGAACATTCGGTAAGTCCCACCCACAACACTCTCAGCTCGTCTCTTGCTAATCATGCTGGTGTCATAAACTCCCCCATAAACATCAACTTGGGAGATAGCTTTAAGAAAATTCATTAAGGCATAGGAAATAAGTCAACCGATCAAAAGGTGTTCAACTTTTAGACTCGGGCTGATTCATAAGATAACTTCTCAACAAGTTTGGAATGAGAGCTGGGTTCGAGTTCAGTGGTTAGATTGACTGCCTAG
>CM052709.1:63340051-63416531 GCA_028551405.1 Uromys caudimaculatus | reverse complement strand
TGACTGTGAGGCTCACTCTCACACTGACAGCTGGCTGCAGGTGTAACTACTGGAAGCTCACAACAGCCACAGTAAGAACTGAACTGCGCTCATAAACTACAAAAGAAGAACAAAGAAGACAGAGATGCTGAATACTGCCGCTGTCGCTCCTGCTACATCAAACCACACGCAGAACACAAAGGCACATATATTCGCTTCCACGGGAGCAAGCTTTCTGCTTACAGCTGGAGAGCAGACATCCAACAAGCTGCTCCTCAGATGCAGAAGGGAAAACCAGACAGTTTGGAAGGCTAGGAGAACCTGCTTCCTGTCAGAACACCTGCTGAACCTCCTTCATAATGATTGTGAGTGTGTGATTAGAATCCAAGTACTTCATTCACCCCATGAGGTCCTGGCCCCGTCCACAGCTGCAGCCAGGTGATTTCCCAAGAAGAGTCTGCGTGCAGAGCCATTAGTGAGCTAAATGGAATAGACTCACCTGTGGGAGTGCATTTCTTATTGTTTTTCAGCGAGGAAAACATGTATTGCCGCAAGTCTTCCATGAAAGGCAGCTGCACATAAACTAAACACTAATGAGGGAGAAAGGAGTCAACAAGCAGAAACCATCAAATTAATGGAAATACAGCCAAGTGGTCCCAGATGCTGTGCAAGTGGCACAGCAGAAATAGTTCAAAACTTTATGTAAATCTGACTGACACACAGTGAAGTATTTTGCCACCTAGTAGTGAGTTCACAGTTGCAAACAGTATGGCAGATACCAGATATAAAAGAAATGCCTCAAAGGAAGGCTGCTAAGCAACCGTAAAAGCACAGGACCAGGCAGAACCAATAGGAAAGCCGGATGGCAGGCCATCTGCTGGGAAGTCCATCCCTACCTTCTCTTACAGTCCCACCCATGAAGTTTTCAGAGGAACAGGAGAATAAGCAACCCTGACCTGTATAGCCTTAAATGGACCGACCTTTACACAGATCACAGTGAAATCACACCCAACTTTTATTCCTGGTTCTTATTTGCTAAACTCGAGGTGATTTCTCTTCCCATGTGGCTCTGAAAAGGCCAAAGGGATGGGAACAGAGAAAGCCCTGCTTTTACCTCCGCTGTTTAATGAGACCCTCCTTAAATACGTTCATGAATCATGTTGTTTTCTCTGAAAACCCGGCTTACAGGCCAGCAACCCCAACACTACCTGGGAGTTTGCAAGACATTCAGAAAATGGTTCCCACTTATACCTACAGAACTAGAATACATATTTTAACAACACCCCAAAACAGTGTTTAGGATAAAAGGACAGAGGGTAACAGTCCAGTAGTGAGCACAGTCTAGCAGGCATGAGGCCCTGGCATGGATCCCCAGAACTACAAAAAAGACATTCAAAAAGAGAGAGAGAGAGAGAGAGAGAGAGAGAGAGAGAGAGAGAGAGATGGGAAAGGGATGAGGAGGATGAAAAAGCCTGTAAGTTTTACCTCATAGGCATCCTTAATGTAAGGGAAGGCTACACCAACTTGAGGATTAGCTCTTTTGTCAAAAGCATATCGGACAATGGCGACCATGTTTAATTCATCCAAAGCATGAATGAGGGAGGAAAGTGCAACAGCTGCTGCCTGTAAGGGAGAAGAGTGTGTCAGCACAGGTCAGGCTCATGAGAGCTCCTCACAGACAAGACCTGACACTCACAGGGGCACCACCTGTAAGGGAGAAGAGTGTGTCAGCACAGGTCGGCCTCGTGACAGCTCCTCACAGACAAGACCTGACACTCACACGGAGCCCATCTGCTTTCCTCCTGTTTCAGGCTCTCAGTGGCAGAGCACCTACTTAGCAAGCACAGAACCCAGGTCCCCCTCTCCACACTCTGACTTCAGAAGTAACAGCCTCCTCTGATCACTCTATGTGGGTCTCTGACCCACAAGCTCTTTTCTTCTTCCAACTAGCTCTTAAAGTCTGCTTTTAGCCTTTCATTCTTCTCACTCTAAAACCCAGTTTAGGGATTGTTCCTTCTTTTAAGGAGATAGATCAGTGAGTAAGAGTGTTTGTCCTTATTAACTAAGGATCAAAGGTTGAGTCTTAAACATCTGAGCTTGAATTTCCAGCACCCACGTAAAAATCCAGGCATAGCTGTGTCTGTAACCCTAACATTGACAGGTGGAGACTGGCAGTTCCAGGGGGCTTGCTGGCCACCCAACCTAGCCAAAAGGACAAGTTTCTAGTCCAGTAAGAGACCCTGTCTCAAGGAAGCAAGTGTAAGAAAGGCTCCCAGTATCTTTTTTCTGGCTTCTGCATGTGGGCACACAAATAAATACTGTCTCATTTTACCACACTTACTAATACCTTCTCCTGCTGTATCCCCACTTCCACTCCCAGCACCTCCAATTCAACCAAACTATGGCCTCAAAGTTCTTGACCTTCCTCATCCCTAGCCTGACCTCTACACTGTCTCTCAAATCCACCACTGCCTCTTCTGTTCAGAGGTGACCTGTCAGTCTCTTCCACAGACCTCTAACGGTTCTGTTCCAGCATCGCAGAGCTGATTGGTGACCAGGGGTGACCTTGTGCCTCGCTTCCCCTGGGTGCTTCTGCTTATATGATTTCCCTCTAGCAACAGTCCCACTCGTGTCCCCTAATGAATTTCAGATTTACTAAGTCAGCTTCATCTTCCGAGGTTCCGAATACTATGTACTTTTCCTGTATCATAGCTACCTAGCCTGGATCAGTTAGGTAAAAACCTATGGCTTTAAAATCTTGCCATCAAAATAATCTACAGATTTGATAATAGATAAATGTCCCCTCATTTCAAAGAATACTTATGTTACGCCTATCCTTTGCTAGGTGTCAAGTTCCTGTCATGAGCAAAGAGGACTCCCTGACTTCACTGGGTGAATATATTCTTTACTAGTGGGAATGAAAGATGTACCAAACAGAGTCCCATAAGAGAGAACCAGATAAGCCTAAAGTCCGGGGAAGAGACTATTTCTGATTTGCTTGGAATCTGAATTTGTGTGTCTTTGACAGGCCCAGTCAGGATATTTAATGTAAAGGACAATGGTTAATGACTGTCTCTGTACTGTAACAACACTGAGCCTGTATTTAACTCCACTGGGTCCCCGTTCCTTTCCTTTCTCCTCTGCCCTTCTCCATACACAGTGCAAACCAGCACATAAATGTATATATTACACACACACACACACACACACACACACACACACACACACACACACACATTTTAAGGAGTTAGTCACTGAATCACAGAATCTTTTAACTGAAAAACACTAATATTCGCCCACTTGAACGACCCCTCCAACGCACATGGCTAGTGCTATTGGAGACTACTCGGAAACTTCTGAGGATGGACATAAGACAACCTCAGAAGAAGGCAATCCACCCGGAGCTGGTAACCTCTGACGACAGGCTAACTCATTTGCAACAAAGCCCCCACCTGTTGGTCCCCGTTCACGTCTCTGGTAGGAAGCACAGATTAATTTCTATTCCACATGATCCTCCTCAAAATGTCTGAAGACTGCCATTACATCTGTCATTGTCCTCCTCCTCCGTCTACCCACACAAGTCCGCTGCATGCATTTGCTGCTGGAAGCTCTCATACAGAATACTCTCCCTGTTCTCCTATTTACCTCATAAGCTCCAGTTAGACAGTATTAATTTCGACTACCACAGAAAAAACTCACAGATACCAAAGAGCCATTAAGAAATGAAAGTGTCTTTTCTTTAAAAACTTCAAAGTGATATATGACAATTTATTATACAAAATTGAGTCGTATCTATCACAACCCACAAAAATAGAATCAAAGGACCATGGGAAAGCAGAAATACCCAGGTCACCAATATCTACCCCCAGAATGATCTCAAGTAATCAATCAGAGGCAGCTTGTCTTGGTTTAGCTATATCTGTACTTACTGACTGATTGCAGAACAGCCAGCTATAACCTTGGGACTAGCTTTACCTAGGACTTCCGCAGCTCACTCATCAGAGCTGACCGAGTCCCTAGAGCACCAAACATGCCAATAAGGAGTCTGTCATAACAGCTGCACAAGTTTCCTGGTCCTAATAAACCCCCAAAGTCTCCTCCATCATCTGAGCGCCCAGGCTGCCACACCCATGCCCCTGGGCCCTAGATATGACCCCAGTCCTTATTCCACACACAAGCTGCCTCATTAGAAACTTGCCTCTGCATTTTCATTTGACTTTGACAACAGAAGTCAGTTACTTATACGACAAATTTGAATTGCAGCTCAGGTGCCTCAATATAGCTAGCTCTGCAACAGAACTCTCAGGAGGTGACCAGAATTTCCTTTGTGGAAAACAAAACAACAAAACCAAACAAACAAAAAACAAAAAAAACCAAATGGGAGTTAAATCCACAGTTGGAGTTCAAAAAGTTTAAAATTGTCAATATACACCAGACCAGACCAGACCAGCACAGTTTCTAAGTCTTGATTCAGGAGAACATCACAAACTAGAATTATCAAGTGTGAAGTCATCTACCTGTTGTAATGAACTCACCCCCACCCAGGAGAGTGGAAGGCAAGCATCTTCTCCTGATATTAAGTGTTCCCAGACACTGACATGACTACCTCCTAGGTGAGCAGCCAGCCATGTTCCAGAAGCATGGAAAAAAGAGCTCGCTGGTGCCCTCCTCCCACCCTACACGAATCTTCTGCATTAAGTTCATGATTTTCTAATGCAAATACCTTTGAATTTTAGAAGCCTGCTTAAGCTATGTTAACATTCTGTATTGGAATTTTCCAGCTAAGATCAACACACCAACGAAATACTGAGTGCTAACTGAATATTTCAAAAAGAAAATATGTACAGAGAGCAAACTGTGAGTGTAGGATGTGAAAGTCAGAGTCGTTAGCCAGGGATAAACAGGCCTGACAACAGAAACTCTCGAGAATGTAGGAAAACAGGGAAATCATCCACAGGTCAGGAGCGCTTCTCCAGGTCCACGCCATGAGAGATGGGGCCCAATCTGGCCCAAAACTCCTCAACAGCTGACACCTACACCTAAGTCAAGATGGTCAGAGGTTGCTGTTGTGAAAGACTATGACCTCAGGTCTTACGCTCAAGCTAAACCAAGCTCATTTATCATCTCTCCATTTTCAAAGCTAAAGGATGGTGACTTTCCCACGGCTGTTGCAAATACTCATGTCATTTTAAAACACAAGGCAGGCCATTGTGGTGGTGTACACCTTTAACCCCAGCACTTGGCAGGCAAAGGCAGGATGACTTTTTAATTGAAGGTCAGCCTGGTCTACAAATGAGTTCCAGAACAGCTAGACAAAGAAACCCTGTCTCAAACAAACAAAGGCCATAAACAGCCCACTTTCCTAAAATAACAGTTCAATTTGTAGCACTATCTCGAAGCTCCAATCCAACTCACCTCATCATCCTTTGCTGCAAAGACCTTTAGAACTTGATATCCCATGAAGAATCTTCTATGAACCTACAAGAGTATGAGAGAGAGAGAAAATGGTTTGAAATACACACCACTGTAAGGTCACATGTTGCTAAAATGTCTGCTGGAAATGTTCTTACTGGTAAACATCAAGATGACTAGAAACAACTTAGTACTTGAAGTTCGACTCAACAAGCCCCTAGTGATGGCCCATATTGTCCTATATGTTGTATACTGAAACAGAGGAATGAGCAGGATATAATGTCCTTAAAAGCTTAAATAGTAGTAATTAAATGTGATGCTATATTACAGCCCAACACAGAGCACTGGGCTAGCTTGTGAGGGTTTCAGAAGACATATGTAAAAATTGACCAAGACTTCCCAAGTAGGAACTAACTAAAAGAAAAGTGTAAAGGTTGGAGAGATGGCTCAGCTGTTCAGAGCACTTGCTGCTCTTATGAAGGTTACCAGTCATGCACATGATGCCCATACATACATGAAGACAAAACACTCACACACATAAAAACGAATACATCTTGAAAAAGAAAAACATAAAACAAGGTCTATACACTGGCTCCGGGACAGACGTCAGTGACTAGCAATCTGGAGTGACAGGAGCATAGTATGTATTCATTGGTGCTGGTTTTAGAACAGTGCCAGGGCACAGCGCAAGGGGAGAGGTGAAAAAATGAGAGAGATTAACAAAGACCGTCTTCTTAAGTCTCTTAGGAATAAAGTCCATAGGAGAGGTGATAAGCCCTGAGGAACTTCAGACGACCAAAGGAAGAGCCAATTGTAAGCAGACTGGGGCAGGGAAATAGTTACAGAAAATGTACTGCTGGTCCCTCCGCCTCTTGAAATGCAATCAGGGGCACAGAACTCTACCTGATTAGAAAATGAATGGTAACACTCCAGAATCACAACCCCTACGCCCATCCACCAAGCTCCAGTTCTCACTGTCTGTGGAGCTGGAGCCTGGGGCTTACTTAAAAGGATGTGCCATGTGTGGTACTGGGTAGCATTTCCCATCTGCTTTTTCTTGCACTCTTTCCTCTGAAGTCAAGAAACCAGGAGCACATTATAGTAACTGAAGCTCAAGCACACCAAGCTTCAAAGGTGTGAGGTCCACACAATCCAAATATCCATCAATTCCACTTCTATGTCCCAGCTGAAAACCACTGTGCTAAGGCAGACAAGAATAACCCTGCACTGCCAGTACAGCATACTCAAGAGATCGCCTTACCCTGTTAGAATTTATAATAGTCCTTGATTTATTCAAAAACACCTAATGAGGGATCCAACACCTATAGGTTCCACATGCCCCTGCATCCAAGTGTACATAGCTACACACAGGCGCGCACGCACACACACGCACGCACACACACACACACATGCATAATTAAAAATAAAAGCAAATCTTTAATAAATAGCTAGTGATATCTTTATATAGGACACCTAAATGACTTTTTAAAAAAACAGCCAAGAATCTGGAGGGAAGCTAATTGTCACAGTCTTTTCTGTCTCATAATTATCTACCCAGAATACTTGACAACTTAGCAAGAGAACTGAAAAACTGCTAATAGTTTAAAGTAAACAGTGGAGAGAGAGAGAGAGAGAGAGGGAGAAGTGGTAGTGTGCTTGGCTAGCAAACAGTCACCATCCACACACAAAAATATTTCACACCAATTCATTCCAAAACTGGTGTTTGGTCAGCATCCCAGCTGAAGACGGGGTGGAGGAGCACATGATTTCATTTAAGATAATTGACAACCACTAGTCAGTTAAAGGTGCACATCTGTATTTTGTCATATTGTGCACGGATAATACTCCGTGCGACACCTTGTGTCCTTTGGGTAAGATCATACATGAAAGCAGGCATGTACAGAGGACTGTTCAAAACTGTGCCAGTTCACACGGTAAGAGAAGCTCTGGAGTCGAGGTGACCTGGCTCAAAACCCACGTCTCCTCTTGTTTCACTCTAAGGTCTTGGGCTAGTTACATAACAAAGCTAATCCTCAATTTCCTAATCTAAAAAGTGCTACAATAGTACATGCCTGGAAGGGAAATAATAACTGAGAATTTTTATCGAATGCTTACATTGGTTGGAACACTGTAATTACTCATTGAATGGTAACTATAATATTTTCATGATACTTGTCTAAGACAAAACTTTAAAACACAGTTCAGTGGGGCACTGCCTGACTGCTGGTTAAAGCGAAGAGCCTGGCTCATTCCATCTCAGAAACCTGTGAGTCCCTTCTTTCACACTGGGGAACGGGAGGGCTCTTCTCTTTGAGATAGACAGCCTTTACCTATTTTCTAAGCCCAGACTTGAGTAAAAGTATTTTCATCCTTCAAAAGCAAAATCAATAAAATAAAGTTGATTTAGAAATTAAAAAGTGGATTTAAAAAGAACATCATGATTTTAAAATTTGAAGTTAATATATGTCTTTTTTAAAGGGATATATAATTTTTTTTGGTTATATTTGCCTTATTTTGCTTTGTTATTTAGCTAAAATAGGCCCTCACTTCCAGCCTGGCAAAGGTAATTTCAGGGTTAGCAATTCTGAATTATACTAAAGTTGTTTGGGATAGGGCTTACCTGTCTATCTAGACTCAGGCAGAAAGAGCAGTTTCAGTCAGATATAGTAACACACATCTTTAATCCCAGCAATTAGGATGCAGAAGCAGACAGATTTCTGTGAATTCAAGGCCAGGCAGGATACATAGTGAAATCTCTCTCACAAAAGGGAGAGAAGGGCTGGAGAGATGGCTCAGCAGTTAAGGGCACTGGTTGCTCTTCCAGAGGAGCCGGGTTCAGTTCCCAGCACCCACATGGCGGCTCACTGCCTCTAACTCCAGTTCCTGTGACCCAGCACCCTCTTTGGCCTCTGCAGACACTGCAGATGGTACAAGGTAAACATGCAGGCAAGCACATTAAAATAAAAGCACAGATATATCTTTCTTTAAAGGGGAGACAGTTTCTACAAATTGGTCTAAATAAGGTTAGTTTCACTCAAGATTAATAAATATTAACTTACATATTTTACAATGCAATTAGTTTTACATTAAAGAATTTTTAGGGGCTCTAAACTTCCAAAAACTAGTTATGCTCACTTAGCACATCCCATTTCAGTACATTCTTAGAGATCTTAGGTAAGTTTGCCCACTTTATGGCTTTGTTTTGTTTGTTTGCTTGTTTGTTTTTAAAAGTGTGTGTGTGTGTGTCTGTGTGTCTGTGTGAATGAATGCCATGTATATACGGGTGCTCCTAGAGACTGGAAGAGGGCACCAGATCCCCTTTACCTAGAGTAATAGGCAACTGTGGGCCACCTGATTTGGTGCTGGGAGCCAACTTCTGGTCCTCTGGCAGAGTTGTCCATTTTCTTAACCACTGAGTCATCTCTCCAGGCCTTGGTCTATGAGTTTGAAGACACTGATAGCAGAATGGATAATTATGAAGGCAATTCTACAGCCCACTGAATTAACCTGACACTAACACTACATAAGGCTTGTGTGCTAGGGCACACAGATCCAGACTACCTGGTGGTATTTACTTTCATTATAATTCCCATGAGTTCTCCAATAAGAATCTCTTCATCCCTGTGAACTAAGGGAGAAATTCACATACACTCTGCCGGAGCGGTGGTACAAGCTTTTAATCTCAGCACCCGTGAGGCAGAGATAGGAGGATCTCTAAGTTCAAGGCCAGCCTGGCCTATAGAGTGAATTCAAGGACAGCCAGGGCTACTAGAGAAACCCTGTCTCAAAAAAACAAAATCATAACAATAATAATACTAGTAAGATCTCTGGGAGTCTTCGAGCCGTGCTTCCTAGGGCCTCGTGTGGGGTCCCATGGTGAGCTGCTGCACATTCCCTCTGTCTACTTCATGTATCTGCACTTTGGTGCCTATAAATCATGTGAGGTTCACATCCTAGAACCCCACACCAGAAACTGAGGGAAAAGGTGACCAACCATGAATCAATGATACTCTGGAATGTAGAGATGGCACAGTGGCTGAGTGCACATCCCTCTCTTCCAGAGGACCTGAGTTCGAGTCCTAGCATCTATGTCAAGTGGCTCACAACTGCCTGTAACTCCAGCTCTAGGGGGACCTGACTCCTGTCCTTCCTCCAGCACCTGTACTCACACACACACGCCCACACACAGCCACAAGGATGAGCACATAATCACATAATAAAAAATACTTTAAAAATATTAAAAATAAATAAATGATATTCTAAGATTTAATTGAAATTCAAAATCCAGCTAGACTACATATATATATATATGTGTGTGTGTGTGTGTACGTATATATATGTACCTCCACACTCATGTGAACACACTCACATGTGCACACACATATATAAACACATCACGCATGCACACACACGCTCAGATACACACACACACACAAACGTACACGTGCGAGCACACACAGAAATTAACATTTTTTAAATAAAAAAAATGGCAACACTCATCCCCAAACTACATTTTAGAAGACTGAATGAGAAATAAGTATGAATTGTAAATAAAATAACCAATAAAAAGCTCAAAGCATGTACTCTGTTCACAACTGCAGAGTAATTGCTATACCTGAGAAGATTTACAAAATCCCAAAACAGAGAAGCATTTCCCCTCCGATTTATATTTCATTTGTTCCTCATCCACTTTAGAAAAAGGAATGATATCGCTTCCGTAGCGGAACCCTGGAGAATGAGAACAGAACGTGTGTTAGGCAGGTGGGGCCTGAAATAAGCTGTGTACATGCATCAGTACACGTGTAAATACATCAACACACGTGTATATGCATCAGTGCATGTATCCCAGAGCCCGTCTCTTCTGCTCCCTGTGACCAACGGGGGCAAAGCAGAGGCAGAAACAAACCACATCTGCCCCTTACGGATGATTAAGATCTAATTACATTTTAAGGTAGCATCCTCTGCAGTCTAGGTACCTTAATGATCACCCAGCAGAGGAGAAGACTATACAAACACAGCCCATGAGTCATCCTCCAAAGACAACTGTGTTAACTACAGAACAAGAGTGAGTTGTAAACATAATCAAAAGCACATTTATTCAGAAACCCAGAGGTCCACAGAGAAAACGGTCCATCGGAAATCTGCAGAACAAAATGTCCAAATCACATGCTGGAGACAGACAAACCTGCAGCCATCTAACAGAAGCAGCCCAAACTCTATATTAAACTCTGTACACTTTCCTGGATTTGAATTTATTATATTACTGGGATTCAGTTGTATTTGTTCTCAGTGTCTTAGGTTGGATAAATATGGGTTCATATGTCCACACTACAAGTGAAGAAAAAAAAAAGCCAAGCCCTAACCCTGTTCTCTGGCATCTGCTCTCCTGCAGTGCAGAGTGTCTCTCCAGTGTGAACGCAAGAAGGGTCATCAAAACCCCAGAACAGTGGGAGTCCCGAGGCAGACTGTAATCCAGTGTCTGCTCAGTCCCATTAGGCTGCTGGGGTCATGTAGTTTATAAAAAAGAAAGCAATTTCTAGTCTCATGCATGGCTTTCTGAAAAAGAGGACAACAAATTCAAAAATTCCAATACAAAACTCAACAGGGAAACACATGAGACACGGTTAAGTGTGGCATCTAAACCGAATGTTTTTCCTTTTTTCTCCAGCCACTTGTGTGCAGGTAGGGGAAAGGGTACACACGTGTGCGTGTGTGCATACAGGTGTGCTCACTTGGGAGTGTGTGTACAGGTCAGAGGGCAACTTCGCCTCTATTCTTCCTCTACTGATCTCCACCTTCCTTTCTGAGACAGGGCTCGTAAACAAGCCAGGAGTTCTCCATTCCAGCACAGCTGACTGGCTAGCAAGCCCTGGGGTACGCCTGTCTCCTCCTCCCCAGCACCGGGGTTGCAAGTGTGCACTGCCATGCCTGGCTTTATTTTATTTTATTTACTTGTTTGTTTGGTTGGTTGGTTTTGTTTTGTTTTTTTTTTCAAGACAGGGTTTCTCTGTGTAGCCCTGGTAACCTTGAATTCACTATGTAGACCAGGCTGGCCTCGAACTCAGAGATCTGCCAGTCTCTGCCTCGTAGTGCTGGGGTTAAAGATGTGTGCCACTGTGTCCAACCCACGCCTGGCTTTTCTGTGGGTGCTGTAGATCCAAACCCAGGTCCTCACCCTGGCATAGCAGCACTTGCTCACCAGCCATCTCCCAGACCCTAAACCAAGTACTTTTCTAACTTCTTCTTATCATCAATCATGTTCTTATTTGAATTAGCAGTATCTCAGAGGTGCCCATGAAAACCGCCTGTGCTTTTTGGTTCTTCTACTTCAAGTACAAGCCAAGCAGTATAGAAGAGACTGGGACATACCACCACACTGTAGCTCACGGGTCTACTAGATCCTCTGGGTAAGAAGAGAACAGCCCAGACATTAGTGAGTAGACAGTGGGGGAGAGGCAAAGGAAAGTGGTGTAACAGAGGGGGTGAGGGAGAACTGAGGAACTTCCATGCTGTGACACACCCAGACGGTGTCTAAAGCTTCGCCTTCAGTTGCCTGCCCTAAGAACCTGTCTGTCCCAGATAATGGAGCTTTCTTGCAACAACTGAAAGAACTGGTGCCCTCTCCTCTAGTCCCTCCCCTTTCTAATCCAGCTGTCACCTCTAGTCCCTCCCCTTTCTAATCCAGCTGTCACACTCATCTTCCCAAGGAATGCTCCTAGACACTGTAAGCATATGCGAACCCCTAAACCATCAATGGCTCCATGTGCTTTTAAAATCGTGCATACACTCTGAGTCTATCACCCAAAATCCTTTATTGGCCCTAGTTCTGAGCAGAATGAAGGAACACAGTTCTTGATTTAGCTGGATCTGTGCGCAGCTAGCTGTGTGACTTTATGTTAATGAGCGTCTCTCAGCTGGTCCTGATGGCCAATCTTGTTTATATACTTGATGAGGTAATAACTTTGGAATCACCGTGGAAACACTCCTCTGGATGTACCTGTGATGAAGTTCCTACTCTGGGTTAACTCAAGTGGGAAGACCCACCCTGACTGTGGATGGCACCGCCTCATGGGCTAAACAAAAGGGAGAACAAGAGCTGAGCACAGCTTGCTGACCGCATCTGTAGCTGGCCTCACACCCCTGCCGCACTGCCTTCCCTTCCCTGCCTGGCAGACTGTATCCTCAAACTGTGGGCCAAAATAAACCTTTCTTGCTTTAAGTTGCTTTTGTCCCAGCAATAAGAAAAGTACCTACTATAGTCCTTCTGTGGAAAACAGAAATAGCAACAGTGTCTGCTTCATTAGGTTGTAACAATTAAGAGAAAATGCAGGCTGCTACTTAGGATACCCCACAGGCCCTCTGAGCCTACACCTTACTCGTGCTCCTCTGCCCACCGTGAGCCAGTCCTTCCACCAGGTAGAATGACCCGCCAATGATGGGTCGTGACTCCAGCTCACCTACAATTCTAAAAGCCACGCTCTACGCTATGCTACTGAATTCAACCAAACCAGTAGTAGATATTGTAAAGCACTAATTATATTCTGTACATAGCTGTACACACTACCAGCTTCAAACTATGCCATACCCTCACACCCTTAAATACACGCGGTAAGATATAACGCCATACGTGATTTTTTTTTCTTCCAGAACTAGAAACTTAGAACTACACTAAGCAGCACACAACCTGGTAATAAGTTGGTCTAAGCATCCTGGCTGCCATCTTAAGCATCTTTTGGCATCTAAGGATTTGAGCTCTTGAATATTCAGATATTCTCAGCTAGTTTCCGAGTTCTCTGGATAAAGATGTCGCCTAAACATACTATTTAAGCCAAATGGGTTGGGTATATTTAACTGAACTTTAAAGAGCCTAGTGTGTATAAACCATGACAACAATCACAAATAATATTTCCCCTAAGTGAGCATATCCAGTAGGATATAAAACCTGAAACTGGCACTTAAAGAATAAGGGCAAAGCTGCTTTGGCCGCTTCATAAGCACCCTCCCAGCTAGGGAGTCTGCACAGCAGAATAAAGCCAAGCACAAGTCCTGCCACTTGACACATTTAAATTTGGAAGGATCAAATACACAGGTCCCTCCCCAGAGCCATCTTGCCAGCGTCCCCACTGACCTCAGGACCCAGTGTTTCTGCTGCACTCTGTATCTCACAGAGGTGTCTCTAGGTGACCATCTATGCTGCTTCCCCACTGACCTACAGGACCCAGTGTTTCTGCTGCACTCTGTATCTCACAGAGGCGTCTCTAGGTGACTATGCTGCTTTCCCACTGACCTCAGGACCCAGTGTTTCTGCTGCACCTCGGTATCTCACAGAGGCATCTCTAGGTGACCATCTATGCTGCTTCCCGTCACCTTCAAGAGAATCTCTCTTGGACGAAAGTGCAGACGCTTGCTACATACCTTGAATAGTGTCCTCTTTGGAAACTTCAGTTTCATCGTCATCATTTAGGCAATAAACAGACTCTTTTTGTATATCTTCCTTCTTTAGAGTTCTTGCATCCACAACTATCCAACTCTTTTTAAATTTCTCCTGTACAATCTATTATCAAAAGAGAGAAAATGAGGAGAGACAAGATAGTGACTGACAGAAAAGGAAAATCTGACAGACTCTTTGAACAACTATTCTAGCTACAATATTTAGCCTCTTCTTTCCTTTTATGTAAATTCTGGTTTATTTCAAATGAGAATACCTTATAACTGTCTCCACATTCCCCTTTCCTCCTTTGGTAGGCTATAGGCACAACTGATTTCTCAATACACATATACTTTCTATAGAAAACTCTCAAATTGACCAATAAAGAGGGAGCATACATTTTGTGATAGTCAAAGGGAGGGAGAAGCCAACAAAGGAAACTGAGATTATATTTTCATCCCTAGGCACGCTCTTTTGGCCTTGACAGAAACCAAAATAACTCAAAATTACCTCCGTGGTTCTCATCATGTATTTGGGAATTAAGTTCTTAAACATACAAAAATATCTGTGTATTTATTTCTCAGATTTAATTATATTTTTAGCATATATTTAAAGGGGGAACAAGGAAGCTCTGGTGAAGCTTAGGTCAGATTCCTACTCAGACTGGAACCTGAACAACTGCGGGAGGCAGCTGGCTTTGGAAAGTGACCTCTGATGTGCAAATGCACATGGGAATGGACACACAAGCTGACACTAGCAAGAACATTGTTGACATCCTATAGACGCGATTACTATCGGACCAGTGATAGCTGAGTCAGGTGTGAGCACCCCCACAGCTCCACACACACCTGGTGTATTACTGACATCCCCACTACGACACACAAAGTCAAGTTAATCCATCACACTTCTTTCCCCCAAAAGGGAAAGACACAAAGGCCTGAATTCCTGAGGAAGAAGAAATCCAGCCATATTATAAACAATTTTTAAAGTCTCTCCCCGCATGCCTTTTAGATGAAAAGCTATACAGAGATTAAATCAAAAGGGAGAGCAGTAAGAGAGGCAGTAATTAGACTCTGAATAACTCACACATGAATTGTTGGCTTCTTACATAAGCATATTTATCTGCCTGGTAACACTGCTTTAAAAGAAATGTACTTTAGTACCTACCGATTTATAGGCTACAATCTTTATAGACAGGTTGGGGCCAATGGTCAGTTGGCAGGGCCAGGGCATGGAACGCCGCTCAATCTTCTTAAAGACGCACAGCTGCTGTAGACTCTCACTTAATAAAGGAAAACACATAATGAAAGACAAATTTTCTAATGTTAATTTAGACGAGATGGCTTCCTCATTTTACCAGAATGAGACGTAAGTTGTGGTTGATTTTAAGAAGAGAAAGAGCAGCAGGGGGTAGGAAAATGACAACCATGGCTGAGAAGGAGCCAGAGACAAGTGAGCTGGCTTGGGAGGGAGAACTCCGGTCACTGTCCTGACAGGGAAAAGGAACTGCTCGGCCCTCCTCCAGTAGATCATTTCTTTACCAATGTACCAGTGATTCTTAACGTTTATGCTGGACCAAGGACACCATTGAGGAGATGATAAAAACACATTCACCAATGAGCTGGCACACAATGGAAGGCGCTCAGCCACTCCCAGAAAACAACAGACAAGAGGATACGAGCCCCTGCTCTTGGTATCACAGGCAAGGTACCAGTCTGCAGCAGCTCTGCTCACAATTCATTACTTAACACCAACTCCCTAAATAAAATCAGGATGGTTTTACATGCACACAACGGAGGGAGTTACATAAATACTACCCAGGGAATAAAACAACCAGTAGCCTGTTTGGTCTTTATGTAAAGTACATAGCTCTACAGGTTTTTAACGCAGAGAAGGACAGGGAGAAGATAGAGCACTGCTTCATTTAAACAAGGGTGACATTCAGCCAAGTATGGTGGCATGCCTTCAATCTCAGCACTTGGGAGGCAGAGCAGGCTGATCTCTGAGTTTGTAGGCCAGCCTGGTCTACAAAGTGAGTTCCAGTAAGCAGCCCTCATTGGGTAAACCCATCAGGTCACCAAAAACAAAAACAGACATGAAAGTAGAAAGGAAATGCAGAAAACAGGAGGGGTCGGCAAGAATGGGAGGACAGGAGGGGTGAGTGTGAGCAAAAGGCACAATCCGCATGAACGAAAAGACACAGCGAAGACAATTACCTACAACCAGGGTATACCAATGAAGGCCTTTCAAGCATTTTAAATGGGTTCAGTAAATGTACAAATGTAACTGTGGTCCAAGACATAAGCCCAAGCTTGGAACAAAGATGAAGTTTATCACTCTGACTCTAAGGCCTCTATATACTCCCAAACATCAGGCGCACATCTGGGGACAAAGGAGGACCCTGTGCAAACCATACCAACTAACAAAAGGAGACTAAGAGTGATCTAGAGACTTCGTTAACAAAAGCCAGGACACTTATTAAAGAATGACTGCCAAGTCAAGAATGGTTCAGAGAAAGACAGTGCTAGGGAGACGTCTGACGAGGGAGATCCATGTGGGAAGCCCGAGAGTCCGCTGGAGTCTCCACTTCCTACCTGAAGGAATAAATTTCATCCAGTCCATCTTCGCCCTCTAAAGACAGCATCACCCTCATCACCATGCGGACGCCTTCCTTTTGCTGCTCAGTAAGTCCTTTTTGAGAGGAGGAGGGTGTGCGGTGGTCCAAGCTGGAGTGGAGGCCTCCTCTCTTCCCAGGCTCGCCATTCTTATCGATTGGAAAAGGCAGACTGTGGGGAAAGAAGACAAGCTCTGGTCCCAAGCCTGTGACTGTCACTACCAACGGGGAAGACGCCTGCCCATCAGTCGACCTTACTCAGCTCCATCATTTCATCTGTCAAATGCGTATCTACCTGAGTATTCGTTAGCTTTAAATAGCTAACACTCGTTTGATTTGATTAAAAAGAGGAAACTGGCTGCCAGCAACCAGATAACTAACAGGCTCTCTGTGTAACATTACAGCCAGGTCCTGGAGCCGTTCTCTCCATCTCCACGGTTCCCCTCACTGCCTTGTACAGGCTGCCCTCTCAGAATGGCCTCTTCCACACTGTGCCCCAAATTTCCTATATTGAAACTTAAGTGGGGGAAAGGGTAAGCAGGCTGACTGCTGAGCAGGGGACTAAGTGCCTTTCTGCCTTTTCTGTCCTTCCTGCCATGTGATGTCATAGCATCACCTGGGAGGCAGACATCCCCCCCCCCACCACCACCAAATACAAAATTTGTGTCGGCACTGTGAGCTCAGATTTCCCTTCGCCAGACCTGTGAGGGCCAACTATCTGTTTATAAATCACCTGGCCTGTACTGTCTCAGCAACGGGAATCAACTGAGGCAAGTTCATGCTGCCCAACTGTATTAGCTAAGGACTCGGTGTGCTTTGTTTTGTTTTGTCTTTCTCTTGACTCTTTGTGAGCTTCACATCATCCACCACAGCCCACTTCTCTCCCGGCCCCTCATAGCTGACCTCCACCCTTGTAACCCCTCCTAAAAAAATAAAAACCACACAAACAAACAAAGCATAGAAAACATTTCGTCATGGCCACTGTAGTGTGTCACAGTGTCCCCACAGTATACCTCTGAAGGACTCAAGTGTTCAACCCTCTGACTTCAAACTTATAAAATATCAGGAATCAACAGTCTAAGGAGGAGACCTAGAAGAGCCCACTGACGGTCACTAATGCCAGAGGTTAAAGTTCAGAAGAAATGCGTCCCGGAGCAAGTCCAGGCAATACACTAGGCACACCAGAGCGCTGGAGAAGCCACCTATGATCCCTCAAGGATTGAGTATGAAGCTGAGTGTAGCACAGTGACAGAGTGATTGACTGCCTAGCACGCATGGGACCCTGAATCTAACACCCAGCACTACAAGTAATGGCATAACAAGAAATAAGAGGTTGGGAAACACAAAACACTTAAAATTTAAATGCTATTGTGACATTAAAATCTTATCCAGTAATCATAATATTCCCAGACAGAAATAAAACCAATTCTGTTATGTTTCTCTCTAGTTATTTGTTTGAAATGAGGCTAAATCTAGGTTGGGATTATGAACCACAAAATATATTAATCAGAGGCTGAGGAGCTGGCTGTGCAATTAAGAGAACTTGTTAATCTTGCAGAGGTCCCAGGTTTGGTTCCCAGCACCCATATGGCAGCTTACAACACATGTAGCTCTAGTCCCAGGGGACCCAATACCCTTTTCTGGTCTCCATAGGCATGGGGCACACATGTGGCACACAGATACACATGTGAACAAAACACCCAAACATAGAAAATAAAAACTAATCTAAAAACATATTAATCAATCCAAATGCATACTGAAAAACCACCCAATATATTCAAGATGATACTATAATATGGTACTATAGAATTGTTTTCATCTAAACAATAGCATGGATTCTCAGATACTAAGTCAGTGGAGATTTCTGCTTCCATTTTCTGAAAAGAACTAAAGCAACTGAGCTGAAATAACTGGACCAGAGCCACTCAGTCACCTGACCAACAGGGTGATGCTCTTGTGCTCTGGCAAACCTGACCTCACCTTCATTCTTCCAAACTCAGGTGGCTGAATCAGGTAATCCTTTCCCCCAACACTCTGTAGGTCATCCCTGTGTGGAAGGATACTTTACAGGCCATCAATCATTCTGCTTGCTATACTTAAAATAAGGCTTTCTGTGTAAACCTTTTCTCTGTCTACCTGGCATGATGGAGCCGCACGGCCTGCGCGGCACATCACGCTAAAGCGCTTCCTTGAGTGCGTGTGTGCATATGTGGCACAGACAGTTTGCAATAGGTATTGACTGCTACTGTAGCATCACCCAGGAAGAGAAACATAACGTGAACATGACGCTTGAGGAAGCTTATCCTAGAAAAAGTTACAGTAACAGCTTTCTCTGCTGTATCTGACCAGAGTAGACAAAGCTAAAAAACTATGCTGAAGGAACAAGTATGTTTTAAACAAAACTAAGGCTACTGGCAATACATGGAATGCAGTGAGCAGCAGTGTGCAGCTTGTCCTACAGGAAGAAAGCATGTGCAAGAGAGCAAATGCATCCAGTGCAGACAAGCAAGCAGAGGAAAGACTACCTTCCTCCAGAGTACTCTACTGTGGACTCACGTGGAAAAATAAAGAGATTAAAAGCTGCTCTTCCAAATGACATCAGCAGAAAGTGCAGTACAATATGCTTCAAACAGGAGGCATCCTGAGACCACAGGCTGGAGACTGAGCTAAGCCAGCCTTCCTCAGCACTGAGAAATCCCAGCTCAGTGACAAGTGTCACTTAAAAAGCACTTAATTTCTCTGAAGTACCATCTTAACAAGTGCCAATGTGGTGGGCTATTCTGAAGTCTTCTCTATAGCCCCCCGGGAAGATATCCCTCAGCAGTCTTAAGGGGGACACACATGCATGCTGGAGGGGTTCGGATTTCCCATGGCAGACAGTCTAGGAGGCCACAGGCTTACCACTCTGAACTGAAGGTTTCTTAGTGCAGTTCTCAATTTGAAAAGTGAGCGTCCCTGATCAGATTAATAATTCAACATCCTGTATCATCACTCTGCTTCCGCCAAAAATAGGACGAGAAGAAATGGGTTTTCCATGCAGCAGGAAGGATTAGTATGACAGGGATTTTTTAGCGGGGATGTAAGACACACAAAGTAAATGCTAGAGAGGAAATTCAAGTTACTGTGAGAGAGGGACCCTCTTCCTTTTAAACTGTAAAGTACACATTTTCTCCCCAAATTTTATAATACACACAACAAATTACATTTTATTATGTGTCTGCATTCTGAGAAAGGGTTAAATATACACATTCTATGTGCTATACACTGATTCCCAACTTACCAGTTCTGTCTACCCTCAATCTACCACTGTTTGTAGACCACTCTCTGAGCCACACAAGAAAGAAACTATCAGGATACCAACATCATCTATACAGACAGGAGATAAGCTGAACAGCCTCAAAAGATGGAGTCTGTCTGTCTGTCTGTTTCGTAAACTCCTTGATTCTTTGGTTCTAAGCACAGTGATTTGCTATTGAGCTCAATTGCTCTGTATCACTGTTTTCTCTTTCTCACCACAGCTCAGAAGAGTTCCATGAACACAGGAATGGCCAATGCATGCAGGGTGGCCAAGCAGCCGCCTAGCAGCCCCTGCTCAGCTGAAACAGAAGCCTCCTGGGAGCCATCTACACAGGGCCCTGCTCAGTGCATGAGGGATGCCGAGATTCCCTATACATTATTCTCAGGATCTTACAAGAACTGCAGGGAGATGCCAGACTTCTTCAAGTTAGAAATGATAATGTCCAGTTGGTCTTGGCTGAACGGGCTGCTGAGGTCAGTGAACACTTCAATATGCTTCTTCCCAAACTTCTTTCCTCTAAAAGACAGAATGATCACATTAAGAAGTCATTCTCTGAGGCCTAGGGAGATGGCTCACCACAGAGAGACAACCGCCGTGCAAGCCTGTGGCCTGCATTCAATCACCAAAACTCACCCAGGGCACACAAAGAAAACTAACTCCGTGAAGTTGGCCTCTGGCCTCCAACATACACTGTAGCATGTACACCTAAGTGGACGCATGTGTGTGTGTGTGTGTGTGTGTGTGTGTGTGTGTGTGTGTACGCACAGACACAAAATTTAAAAAAAAAAAAAGATTTAAAGGAAGTAGTCTCCTAAATTTTTTTCTAAGATTTGAAATACACTTCATCACTGATCAGAGAGGCAAAGGAGTGAATCTAGATATAATTGATTAAGTGTGATTACACTCTCAAAGCTCAGTTCCTATTAAATACATAATCAGCTTCACATAGTTCCCACTTGGCTCAACATTATAAAATGTAATATTCTTGTGTCCCTAGCCCTGGTTCCTAGCCCTGAGATTTAAAGCAGTGCCTTCCCACCTGCACAGCTTCAGACGGTAAACAAGGGACTCCCAGGAGTAAGAAGACATCAGCCTGGCAGCTTCTCCCAATGTCTTGCTGGGTACTACCCCTGGGATTAGCTGCAGGATCTTGCGAAGGATGCAGACTGAGAAACAACAGTGCAGAGTCAAGCCTGGCGTGTTACCACAGGGTGTCTTTTCTATCAGTGCAACCCTACGTGTTCAAGGGCGCACACTTTGAAGACACAGTAGGTCAGCAAGCGATGGGTTAGACTGACAGAGTTACTGTGTACAGCATGCCAATTACCTATGGATCATACTACTTGGTGCTTTTTAAAGACTTGGGGTAACTAGTTTAAGCCAAATAAGAAAGCCAAAGTAAGCCAAATACTTATTTCTTCCAGAGAAACTCCCACCAAAGGTAGTCTTTCGTTTTAAACTTTAAATATCTAGAAAGGTGCTGCCAGACTAACGTGCTACTTGATTAACAGCAAACCATGCACCCTCTGAACACATCAACCCATGTTTTTTCCAGAAAGCCCCACTCCTGTCTTCAGGTGAGACACTTACATGGTTTCACGCTGAATCAAATCCATGCACACGATCAGGGCGTCCAGGACTCAGCTGGTTAAGGGTAGAAAGGATGCCAACACTCCCTTCATCCCATGGATATCAGTTTTTCCACAAAGCCCACTCTATGGACAATCGTAGACACTGGATGACTTGAAAGGGCTTGCCCCATGTGACCCTGTTCCAGATTCTATTTCATAAGTGCTTCCTATCAACGTATACATCCTGATAAATAGTGGGGGTGGGGGGACAGCAAGAGATTTAACATATATTCATTTAACAAAAACCTAAGATGTCATTTAACAGTTCCTAGAACCCATATTTTGTCATCAGTCCATTCTTAAATACAAGCCATAATGCATCATATACAAGTCACAACACAGCAGTGCTACCTAGTGGTCAAGAATGGTACTACTAAACCTAATATATCTCTCTCTCTCTCTCTCTCTCTCTCTCTCTCTCTCTCTCTCTCTCTCTATTTCTCTGTGTGTGTGTGTGTGTGTGTGTGTGTGTGTGTGTGTGTATTGAGACAAGGTTTTATTTCCCTGGCTAATATTGATTACCCATGACATACCTGGGAGGCTGAACCTCCACTGAAGAATTGTCTCCATTACATTGGCCTGTTGGCATGTCTGTCGGCCGTTTTCCTAAATACTAAGTGATATAGAGAGCCCAGACCACTGTAAGTGGTGCCATCTACCGGGCTGTCTGAGAAAGACAGCTAAACATGAGCCCGGGAAGAAAGCCAGTAAGCAGCGACCCTCCATTTGTTTGTGCTTCAGGCACCTGCATGAGCTCTTGCATTGGCTTCCTTCCATAGGAAGCTAAAATAAACCCTTTCCTCCCCAAGTTGACTACGGTCAGCATCTTATCACACCAACAGAGAATCAAACTGCGGTAGGCCTCTGTGGAAGAGATGAGAAATGAGAAACCTCAGCTTCAACAGCAACCTTATGTTTTGGCATAAAAACATCCTTCATCCAGAAGAGCAGAGACAGTTAGCACTGTGATCTTCTAAATATACTTCTGTGGTAGTTTGAAAGAAAATGGACCAGGAGGCTCACAGGGAGTGGCACTATTTGAAAGGCTTAGGTGTGGCCTTGTTAGAGTATCTGTGACCTAGTTAGAGGAAATATGTTGGGGGTCTCGGTCTCTCTCTCTCTCTCTCTCTCTCTCTCTCTCTCTCTCTCTCTCTCTCTCTCTCTCTCTCTGTGCTGCCTGTGGATTGAGATGTTGAACTCTCAGCAACTCTCCAGCACTGTGTCTGCACACTGCCATGCTTCCTGCCATGATACTGAACTGAACCTCTGAACTGTAAGCCAGCCCCAATTAAATGTTGTCCTTATAAGAGTTGCCTTGGTCATGGCGTCTCTTCACAGCAGTAGATTCCTAAGACAGCCTCCAAACAGTGCAGAGCCACTTCCCTGGTCAATATATGCATACGCTCCCTAGGATATCCCTCTTCCTGTACTTCCCAACCTCTCAGTCACAGTGCAAAGAGCAAGACACCAGAAGCCCTGGAGCTGGGTATTAATTAATTAACTCCATATTGATTACACAAACACCCTTTCCTCAGAGGAAAATATGCCCAGATATTCACATCTGAGACTCTGGTAGAGCGTCGCCAAACTGGATTATGATTCTCCAGATAAAGGGAAATTTCTTGTCTTTGGGCACAAAAAGGATACAGTCAGCTTGTCGAGAACTTGGTTGGATTTTGTTTCCAATGTCTTCCAGCAAATCAAAATCTGGTAGCATCAGGTGTCTGTGCACTGTGATGTTCTGATACTGGTCCTCGCCGGCAAGAGCGTTATCAGTGCTGTCTGTGCCATAGAGGACTAACGCAATTTCATCCTTGCTCTCCGAAAACACCTAGGGAGGAACATCCAGAGGCTGAAGACTGTTCAGACACCCTAGGAGGAAGACACCTGATCTGCAGGGATCTCCTTAAGCAGGTCCCCAGGGCCAACAGATACTAGATTAAACAAACACGAGACAACTAACAATGACAGTTATACTCTAAGCAGACTTTTTCTAGTTTTTAAAAATTATTTTGTTGTTATATGTAGATGGGTGTTTTGCCTGTGTGTATGTCTGTTCATGTTTGTGCCTGGTGCCCCAAGAGTATGGATCCCTGGGAACTGGAGATGCAGATGGTTGTGAGCCACCATGTGGGTGCTGGGTATCAATCCAGTCCTCTGGAAGGGCAGCCAGTGCTCTCAACCTCTGAGCCATCTCTCCAGCACCTAAGCAGATTTTTCATTATCTATAGGTCTTACTTTTCATCTCAGCACAATAAATGTGCATGCTTCTCTTTCTGCTCCTGACTTAGCTGTGACTAACAGTTTTCAGTTCCTGCCTCCTTCGCTTCCCCAGAATGATGGGCTCTAACCTGGACCAGAACTAAAATAAACCATTTCTCCTCTAAGTTATTTTTCATTAGGTTTTTGTGTTTTGTTTTTTTCTTTATATCAGAAACAGAAATTAAACCCAGGCAGTTGTTTTTGAAGCAGGGTCTTTCCTATAGCCCAAGTTGGCTTAAAACTTGCTGTGTAGCCCATACTGACCTCGAAGGCCCCAGCTTTCTGAGGGCTAAGGTTACAGGCACACATCACCATGCCCAGGTTACAGAATTACTTTATCCCTGAAAGCAACGCTGTCTGATAGGGAATATTATTTTTCTTACTTTGCACACGGGGCATTGAAGTGTGATGTTAGATGTCTCCAAGACAGCCACCATCCATCTGTGTGCATTTGCAGGTTTCTTTTATTAAAAGAAGAGAGTCTAATTCCCTCTCCATCCTGAAGTGTGACCTGGCCGTAAT
Organism: Uromys caudimaculatus; assembly: GCA_028551405.1. Taxonomy (NCBI): domain Eukaryota; kingdom Metazoa; phylum Chordata; class Mammalia; order Rodentia; family Muridae; genus Uromys; species Uromys caudimaculatus. The sequence goes on along the minus strand of CM052709.1, from coordinate 63,392,385 downwards.
GACTCACTGGCAAACACAGAACAACAAAAAGGCATTCTGAGATTCCTCAAGCTGGGCTAGGACACTGACAGGCAGTGCCTCTGGAACTGTTGACTCTCAGAACACTCCTTAGAAGTGGTAAGGCCACTTGTGAGGCTCTCAAACTCCACGTATATACATGTAAGGGCTCTCTGAGTTCACAACCATCATAAAGCACGATCGTCCACCCTTTGCATGTGCCATCTTGGACATCCACACCAAGTGAGCCTTCAGGTAGCTCCAGCCCCAGCCGCCCGCCATCCAAGTGCAATTGTGTAAGAGGCTTGGGGGGAGGGAGACACCTATTGAAATGAAACCTCATGCCTGTAATCCTGGCACTCAGGAGGCAGACATGAGAAATGAGAGTTGTAGGCCAGCCTGGGCTAGGAAAGACACTGTCTCAATTTTTAAAAAGCAGGGAGAGGTTAAGAGGGGCATCGTGGCTAATACTGTCAACTTGACAAGATCTAGAATCTGAGAAACAAATCTCTGGGCACGCCTATGAGAGATTATGTAGATTAGATTAGCCTATGGGGAATTAGCTAGATTCACTGAGGTGGGAAGATCCACCCTAACTGTGAGTGTCATTATACCCCACAATGGAGTCCTGGGCTGAGTAACCAAGAGAAAGTGAGCTCAACACTAACCTTCACCTCCCTGTTTCACACTGCAGATGCAGTGTGACCAGCTGCTGGACCCTGGGACTGTGAACCAAAATAAAACCCTTGTAGATTTAAGTTGCTTTGTCAAGTACTTTTGTTGCAGCAACAAGTAACTAATCAAAAGGGGGTTGGGAAAGAGCCCTGACGGAGCCTACCTCAGACCCTCTATCAAACCCATGGGCCATGAACGGTGACTGACTGACTCCCTCCCTCCCTCTCTCTCTCTCTCTCTCTCTCTCTCTCTCTCTCTCTCTCTCTCTCTCTCTCTCTCTGGTTTTCTGACACAGGGTTTCTCTGTGTAGTCCTGGCTGTCCTGGAACTGCTCTGTAGACCAGACTTGTCTTGAGCTCAGAGATCCACTTGACTCTGCCTCCCAAGTGCCGGGATCAAAGGCCAGCGCCACTGCCGCCCGGCTATGACTTTTTTAAAAAGTCACTTAAGATATTAATATTGATAATGCACTGAAAAAAAATAACTGGACTAGGCACAAACAAATTGAAGGGCTTGCTTAAGATCTTGGGGGTTAGTAAATGACAGGTAAAGCACGGATTCAGATGCAAGTCATCTGGCTCTAGAGACTTTCATTAAACATTTTATATTGCTTTCCTTTCGGCTAACAACTGTTGTATCTAGAGAAGAGGTGGGATCTGGAAAAGCAGAGAACATCAGGCTACAGGGGTAAGCAGGCTTGGGTACACGTAAGAAACTCCCCCAGATTCTGAAAAACAGGCTGGAAATACAATAGAGGCTGGTGTCTTAGGAGCCAAAGGCAATGAGTGTTCAAAACGTGGGTTACACACTTAAGCTTAATCTGAAACTTACCTGTCGCTGGACAAACATAGTCATCACTTTCTTTGCTTGTTCAAATGGGGATTCTTCACCAGGAAAGGAGTTACCCATGGCAACCCCCACATCCATACACAGCACAACAGCTGCCTAGAAAAAGGCCCAAAAAGTACACAAGAAAAAAAGAAGCTATTAGCAAAGTTTCTGAAATGGGTCCCGTTCTGCTATGCAAAGAGGAAGGGTAAAGGGAGAAGACATGTGTGGACATGTATAAGACATGTAAGGTTCCAAAAGCATGTAAAGTTCCACTCTGGAGAGCCTGTGAATGGCTCTAGTATGTCCTAAAAGCCACATAGATGGAAGTGTCAATCATGTGAATGACAAAGTTACAGTCATAAGCAATGGCACCAGGTCATTAAATAGCAATCATATATTGGGGACTCTGCGTTTCTTTTCCTATTGCTGTGATAAAATACCCTGACGAAGATAAGTTAAGGGATAAAGCCTTTACTTCAGCTCACAGTTCCATGTTATAGCTCAGCATAGTGAGGGAACCATAACAAGGCCTCAGCCCTTGAGGCAGCTTCATCGTGTTACAGCCAGAGCACAACGAATGCACACACGCCAGTGTTCGGCTTGCCCTCCCCACTTTATAAAATCCTGAGTCCTTGGAGGAGGCAATGGTCGGACCCATAGCTGAGATGGGTCTTTGCACATCAGTTACCATAATCAGGACAACCCCCACACACACAGACAGGCCCAAAGGCCCATCTCACCCCATCATTCTAAGGTTTGTCAACTTGATGATTAATACTATCACAGGGACTAAAAAATAAAACAAATCAGATGCAAAACAAGACACATGTGAAACTCTATGTGTTTTGCACACAAAAATTTAATTAAACAGAAACTGCAAAAGGCCTGAACTCATAATTTCAAAGTAAACTATAGATTGAGTCAACAAGATGATATGGCTTCACCATTCTATCCTCAGGAACATTTTAGATTGTTAAAACACTATAATGTATTCAAGAAAGAAAAGGAAGGGCCTTTCTGTGGGGAAAACAAAACAAACAAACAAAAAAACCTAGATTAGCAATGCAGAGACCTGGGTCTAGTCCCATCTCCTCTAATTAGCTCTGACCCCTAGGCAATGTCACTTAACCTTACTGTTAATTCAGTCAGGCAGAAAGTTGCCGGGCTTGATGAGGTCTAAGGCTGTGTGCAGAATTAACAGTCCGTATCCTACCAGTCTCATCTGTGCTTTGTGCTGACCAGACAGAATGTGATCAATTCTGGGCATCATATCTCAGGAGACAAAGACTAAAAAATAATCAATTATGATGGTAATCATCTGACTCTAGAGGTGTTTGGAAAACCTAGATGAGCTCCTATAGTGGGGGATGAGTCCCAACTTTGACTTTTTTGCAACACTCAAAGGAAATACTATTTTCCTTTAGTTCATAAAGAATGGAAACACATGATACTCTGATAATTAACAGGTTTCAGAAGCAATGACAACTTACTTGGGGACAAACAGTAATAAACTACAGAGTACTTTTGAGAGGAATTCAATTTACATCCCACAGTGATGCCCTTATCGTAAAAATCTGTTTAAAAAAAACGTAGGAATCACAAAATATGCTGGCTGTGTTCCTTGAATATATAGCCACAAGTCTACTTTTAAAGTAGTAAACACAAAAGGACTGGAATTCTTTTGACAAGAATTAGAGATTCAGAGAAAGGCATCAAAGAGTTTGACAGTATGAAGATTCTGGTCTGGTTTATGATAATTTAAAATCTTTGTCTGGAAGCAGTAAGAAAACCAGGGATGACAAACTGGGAGGGTAGTACTGCAACTCTTCGTTACTACACGGAAGCAATACAGCCTGCTAGGACTTTACCTCAAGTACACCCCTCACAGGAGCTACAAGTTTTCAGCAACTGAAAGCAGAGGAACAAAGGAAGTGAGCAACATCATTATGGTTTCATAATTTAATCAAAATTTCCCAAATGGAAGGTGGAGAAAAATAGAGCTCCGTATTGAACCCCTATCTTGTTTGTATTAAAGGAATAGGTGAATTGGTGAATGAATGAATGCTTGCAATCGCATCTCTCTCTAGTGATCAAAAACAATCTCTTTAAAGTTCACTGTAATTTCCGTTATTAACCTAGGAAACCAGGGGTCATAGATTCTTAGCAGTAGAGCACTTTTGTTTTGTTTTTCTTTCAGGGCTTTGAAAATGGCTTGGATTCACATTCATATTTTACCACCCATGGAAAGGGTGACCACGTTCTAATCATCTCAGTTCTTCATGTCTTGATTCTCCTTCTTACAAGCTAAGCACAATAATGTTCATCTCACGGTTCGGTGTGAAGATTTAATTAAATAGGTATAAAAGGCTTAGTTGTGCCTCACACAGTAAGCTCTCAATAAATTCGAGATTTTTAATTATTATGAAGGTAATAATATGACACTTTACATCTTGAGTTAGTTCATTCACAGACTCTCACAGAATCCCTCTCTGAAGTTTCACGAGCCTGTCGTGTAGGGGACGATCCTCGCAAACTAATATAGATTTTTAGAACCCAGGTTCTGAAGCAATAAAAGACGCCTGTGTTAGCAGGTGGAGTGGACAGAAAGTAAACTGAGGCAGCTGGGGAGGAAGGGAGGATGCGAAGCGAGAGAGGGAGGAGGGAGGATTAGGGGATCGTGAAGGTGAACAAGACTCAAATGCTGAACTCCGAACCCCAAGCCTTTCGTTTCGGGCATCCATCCTTCAGTGCTGACTCAGCTGCGATTCCCACAGCGCCTGCTACCGAACCACCCTCTGCAGATCCCCGGCTTAGGAAAGGCAAAAGGCCCTGCTCTCAGTACCTTATTACCGGACCACGCCATGTTGCTGGTCCTCTGGTGGTTTGGTTACTTTTTCCGGGCGGAAACCTAGAGTGTCGCAACTCAGTTCCGGGCAAGCCACAGATCTAGACTCTGCGTGCAGGGCGTGGAAGCGCTGTTCCTGGGCTGTGAGCATGCGCAGAATTCTCTCCCTGCCTCCCTAGTTAAGGCTTTGTTCTCTGAGCTGCTAAACGCCGGTATTGGGCTGGAGAAATGGCTCAGCAGTTTAAGGCATTTGTCATCAAGCTTGACGATCCCAATCAGACCCCAGGCACCCATATGGTGGAGAAAAAGAACCAACCAACTTGCCCTCTGACCTCCACGTGTCACAATAAGTAAATAAATAAATTTAATAGTAAAAAAGTAACTAAGGGGTTGAAGGAAAAGGGTCACAGGTTAGGAATATGTACTGTTTTTGCAAGGGTGAGTATTTCAAAGCCCAAAACCTACATCAGACAACTCAAAATTCCAATTCCGTGGGATCTGACGCCCTCTTCTGGCCTAAACAAATGCACATATCCACATACAGTCACATGCATACACAATTTTTAAAACTAAAAATGAAAAACTAATTGCTCGAAAAAAAAAAAAAGAAAGAAAGAAAGAAAAGAAAAACTCATTGCTATTGTTGAACTGATAATAATCCCTCCCGCTAGCAATTTGTATTGGCACTCTGGAGTCAGAGTCCCCTGTGTAAGATGAATCCACGGAGTCACTTAACTCCTCTAAAGGCCTTCTAAACATTATACTCAAGAAAAACTTTAGGATGACCTTAGGATCAACGTCCAAAGAAAAGAGTGAGAATTCTCTGAGTTAAAGGGAAAAGTAGGGGGCTGGAGAGATGGCTCAGCGATTAAGAACACTGCTCTTCCAGAGGTCCTGAGTTCAATTCCCAGCAACCACATAATGGCTCACAACCATCTGTAATGGGATCCAATGCCCTCTTCTGGGGTGTCTGAAGACAGCTACAGCAAGCTGGACCGGATCGAGAAGAAAAAAAGTATCTGAAGACAGCTATAGTGTACCTACATATAATAAATAAATAAATCTCTTTAAAAAAGAAAGAAAAGGTAGGAAAGGCATTCAACTCTACAAACAAAATGGTTAAAACACCTTAGCCTCTGAGAAGAATTTCCTGCTAACCTGGCGTGTCTGTGGCTGGGAAAGACGCTCTTTTCTAGAAATGAAGGCTGTCGATACTGTGAGTGTTCACCACTCATTTTGAAGGAAATTGCCCAGCAGGCCTGCCCTTCTGATGATCCCTGCACAGCAACTGCCTGTTTTCTATACAAAATGACTCAGAAGCTGCAGGTGGTTGGACGAAAGGTCCAGAGACCTGGGAAATGTCTGCAACCTCTGTTCAATCTGGGAAACGTTCAATCAGATTCTCTTTTGTTGAAAATGGTACAAAGAAAATGGGCACTAAAATTGAAATGATTTGGAGAATTCTTGAAGAAGTCTTCAGGGAATGAAGGTTTAAAAATTGAAGCTGACAGGGCTCAAGAGATGACTCAACAGTTAAGTGCATTCGCTGCTCTTGCACAAGTCTGGGGTCTACTTCCCAGCACCTACGTATGGCTCACGGCCATCTGTAACTCCTGTGCCAGAGGATTCCACACCCTCTTCTGGCTTCTGAGGACACCAGGCACCCATGTAATACACAAACCTACATACAGGCAAAACACTCATATACATAAAATAAAGAAAAAATTTAAAATAAGCACAGTGATGTCTAGACAGACACTTCCAGCACCCAGAGGATTCTTCCATGCTTTTATTCAGACTTAGAGGGTTTTTTGAAACTGAAACGTTATTTCTAATTATAGTTTTACATGGTTCATATTTAGAGCTACTGGGGCTTTACTACAGAGGATGTTTGCAAGCTATGTCATAGTTCTATCTCAGATAGAGTCTCTCTTTTCTCTTCCTCTCTCCCTCTTCTCTCTTTCCCCTTCTCTCTCCTCCTCCTTCTCTCTCCATCTCTGTTTTCCCTCCCTTCCTCCCTCCCTTCTACTTCTTTTACTCCCACTTTTCTACACACACACACACACACATACACACACACACACACACACACACACACACACACACACACACACACACACACACTCTTCCAATACAAGTCTGTTTCCTAGGAAAAATGAAAAGAGGTTCTAGTAGCAGCCCTTGTTTGCATCTACCCGAGCTTTATAGAAGTCTCAAGAACCATCCATTTCCAGGCAGTTAGAAGGCATGGTCCTGAAAATGCATGGATTTTAAGCATTGCTTTCTCTAACAAAAATCTTCCTTTAATCAAGGGGAAAGGCAAAAACATTATTAATGCAAGAGAGTAAGTACATGGGCACTCTCTGAAGGGACTCTAGCGAGCCCGAGAATGACAAACATTGCTTTGGCAGGCCTTGCCCTTCTCTCTCACCCCCTCTGCCTTACTAAAAGTCATTAGATTGTATTCCTAAGGCTAGTCCTCGTGGTCTATTCCTTATTTGCCTGCTTCCTCCTCCTGAGGCTGACTACCAAGGTCCACCTATCAAAGGGTTTAAGTCCAGCAATCAAAAGCCCCCTTTGGCTCACCTATCAACATGACCAATTAAAAATCACCTTGTTCTAACACGGATTTCCCTTTTTACCTTTATGAACTGCCATTCTCCGATGTGCCATGGCTGTTTCCTCTCTATCCAGTGTCAGTCCTTTTTCCCCATAAATACCCCTCCCCCCTCCCTTGTTCCCTTCTCCTTCTCCCTTGTCTTCTATCTCCTCTTTGTCTCTTATTCCCTGCCCTCTGTCCCTCTGAGGCAAATAAATCTCCTTTGCATTGAGAACCTGGTCGTGGGGGTCCTAAGCAGATGCTTTCCCTTACAATAACTTTGTAGGGTTTGCCTTTATAATCCTTTGGCTAATAATAGCTGTGGCCTTACCTAGAGATCTCTCTCCGGGCTGGTCCTGACCAGTCTCTTTATAATAAAAAGCCTCTAATTTACTAAAACCAAAACTTGAGTCATACTGATTAATCTCTGAATGACCCCAAACCTGCAACAAAATAAGAGTTGTTGTTTTAAAAAGTAAGACCTATCATACTGAATTTTGTGAACCATGTGTCTCCCTCAAGATGATGAATAAAGTAGAAAATACTTCAAAATATAAATTAAATTGCTGGAATATTTAAAGTTGGTATCACTCTTAAGTGTGTTAAGTAGCAGTTTCATTTAAGATCCAAACATCCCACAGGGCAGAGAAGTTCCTTAAGACAGAAAGTAAACAACTCAAAATAGCTTCAGGAAGTCCCTGAAACTGATCAGATTAACTAGGCCCCTCACTCCCAAAAGTAAACATAGAGACTACTGTGGGTCATACTCAGAGAAAACAGGCTGCCTGGAAGAAGTACACACCAACTGAGTCGCTTGTAAAGGACACTTCTCCAACCTGTTGAACTGTCTGCATGCTGTGCAGTGTGCTCCAGGTTTCCCTACTTGTTACCCATGCTGAGGTGGGCTTTGGTGATGCAGTTCCATTTCTGTTTCTGTCATTTCTGCTCCTGTAAGTAAGCATATTACCCGTATTCTTACCCATATTCTTGTAAGTAGCCCCAATAAAACTAATTGGTTCACCAAACTGGACTTTGATGGTATCCATTCTTTGGTCTGTTGTGGGCACTGTTGGACTTTGGTAGTCAGCTTCAGAAGGAGGAAGTGGCTAAATAAGGGAATAGATGTTGGTGGCTAGCTTTAGGGATATAATCTAGTGGGTTTTAGCAAGGAAGAGAGAGTAGGGAAAGGGCAAGGAAGAGGGAATGGGGAAAAGGTAAGGCCTGCCAGAGCCTTGTTTGTCACGCTCAGGCCAGCTAGGGGCCCCTTCACTACCTAAGAGATGACTGGACAAGCATTAGAACAAAGATGGCAACCTTCAGCTCCGAGCAGACAGCTGTAATATTGTATGGACAATTTGGAAGCATCATTAAAATCCTAACCACGACTGTATTGCTGATGCCATGTTTCGCTCCTTTCATCAAATATTATCCATTTTTTTATAAAGCCTCAAGTAAGTAAGTAAATTGAGGCGAGGGAAAGAAAATTTATGTTGCCCATTAATCTTTAAAATAGTATAATCTAAAACCCTGGGTGGGCATTCCAGGGTGGGAGAATAAAGCTCTCAAAGAAGAATGTGGAAAGATGGCTCAGCAATTAAGCATTTTCTAGAGAGCCTGGGTTTGGTTCCCAGCACCCGCACAGCAGCTTACAACCACCTGCAGCTCCAGTTCCAGGGCCTCCTGACCTCCTCAGAATCAGCCATGCATGTGGTAGGACCCCTCCCGACCTCCTCGGACTCAGACGTGCATGGGTACACTTACATATATGCAGGCTACACTCATACACTTAAAAGTTTTTTTAAAATCTCTCATCCACAGGACTGCCAACAGACTCAGAAAACTATAGCATTCACAGCTATTTTTGAGAACCCCAAAATAAAATAAGTAAATGCTAATCAGAGTTTATTATCTTTATTTTCATGTATATTATTCATATCTCTGGAAATGCACCAGAAAGCACCACAGCTATCCTCAAAAATACTGGACACATTTTCTTTTCCTTTTGATTAAACTAATAACAGGATTTTTTTTTTAAATTCTCTGAAAGTGGAGTTCAGCACCATACATTAAATAAATGTCCCTGGCTAGCTTTGGGGGAACTTGATCAACCTCTCTGGTTTGTTGATTGCTTCAGAGCATTTCCTTCTGAGACACACACACCAAAAAAATAAAAATAAAATAATGATCATTGCTCCTTTTTAGAACCCAAATCCTAAAACTCACTGACCTCTTAGGACTCAACATTTCTAAATCAGGACACTCTTAAAAATGAAGTTGTTATTTCTCCAGTCTAGAATCCTTTCATCTGGATTGATCTGTTACATCACTCCTAATCCTGTCAGAGAAGCTTCATGCTATAAAGGCCTGAGAGAATAAGGCTCCTGGGTTTAGTGAAACCACAGGCTAACTGTGGTTTGTATTTTGAGCTACTGATCCCTGCTGGGTTAGCGTTGGAAAGATGTGCTCTCTCTCTCTCTCTCTCTCTCGTCTCCCTCTTTATGGATTAAATATTGTTAATCCCTGTTCCCCTTCCTTTCCAGGAAGAGTTGTGCTGTGATTGTGTGACCATATGCTCCTATCTAATGTGTCTTTCCAAAGAACCCTGAAACCACTTGACAAAAGGTAAGTTGCCAAGTACACAAGATGCTACTATCTAAGGCATATGCATAGTGTATGTGTCTCATATCTATATATAAACTCTCTGTGTAAGACTAGAGCCAAAATAACTATATGAAATAAACAAACATATAAATAAAGCTTCATTTGGAATTTGGAATTCTGGATGTATCTAAATACCTATCCTAAGATGTCAATTTATACTTGACTACCCAATAGCCACTATCCCCCTTTTCTCAAATTCACATAACCCCAGTATTCATCTAAGAATATCATTGCACAGATGAAAGATTACATTTCCCAGCATCTTTTGCTTGGAGGTCATGTGACTATAGTGTGGCCAATGAGATATAATAAATATTGGCGGGGAGCTTTTAAAGCCTCCTTAAACAGGTCAAGTGTGCTCTCCTTTCCATCTCCACTAGTATGACAGTTAGAGGTGTAGACAACATTTAGAAACTGAGGAGCACCGAGGACCTCATTCTGTCATCCAATGAACCCCAGAAAACTTCATAAGGTTTTGGGATAGTCTGCCTCCAGACATCTACATAAGAAGGAAGTACATTTCTCTCTTGTTTAGCTCACTGATGGTTGTGGCTTTAGTTATATGCTGTTCTATCTAAATACAGTGTTGTGCAGTCTTTAGATTAGTAGCCTAGCTCCCTAAATGTGTTGCTCCATTCCCATCTATTTTCTTGGTGGATTTGGTCACCCCTGAGCCTCTTTATTCTTTCTGTCACATTTAGGCACACACTCCCCTGGGTCATAGGCACCAATAACACCTTCGGGCCCTGAAGGAATTTACGATGTATCTTCATATCACACATAAACAGTCATTTCAGGGCAAAGAGTCAAGAAGGTTTGTATTTCAGATGCACTGCTTTGGCACAAGTCACTTTTCTGTTTTCCACCATCTCGGAATAATGAAGATGGTGGGATATACCAGTGTGAGCTAGGATGCTCCAGGACTGTAGAGGGTATTAGATAGTTTAAGGAGAGACTCTGCTAGATTCCGTAGAATGACTATAGACTACTTAGGACCTGGAAAAGAGGTCACTGGCGATCTAGACAGTAGAGGTTTCTACTTCCTGCATGGGGTCCTTGTTAGAGAGATTGCCCGAGATATTATCAGACTCCAGCAGTTCCACAATGCTGTAGGGAGAACAGTCCTCCAGACCCAGCTTGCTACAGAGCCAGCCACAGAAGCCTTTCTCCATGTCACAGGCGGCTCGCCACCATGCTGCCCAGGACCATGAGAGCTGGACCACAGCGGCATAGAGCCCCAGGGAAGAGGCCATGGCCATGATGAGCACTGGATAGAAGAGAATGAGGCATGGACAGCAGGAAATCTTATGCCAGAAAGTCCTTTCTTCATTGTACACAAGAAAGATGTTGTACCAGGTGATGGTGCCATAGTAGAAAGACACAACAAAAGAGAGCACAAAGACCACAGGCAAGCAGACCAGTGTCCAGAGGACCACATGTGGCCCCTGGTCTGCCCCCACCTGGCAGGCCCTTCTTCCCTCAGGTGCTGCTTCCCTTGACAGCTCCTTGGGCTTGGTCAGCTCCTGCAGCTCCTTCTCCGTCAGAGTGACGTGGATATCCACCATCTGACCCTTTTTCTTCCCGCGTGTGATGGTCCCAGTTAGTGTAACATAGCGGCTGTCTAGAGGCATGTTCCACACACCTGCAGCGCACAAAGGAGATGAGCATCAAGAACTGAGGGAGCCATAGTCCAGGGGCAATCTCTGCTGCTATTACTCCCACAGAGACCGCTGGCTCCATGGTGTGGGCCCCGAGAAAACTGAGAGCAAGGTTAACATGTCCTTCCTATTGTTTCTGCATTTTTCTGGACCACAGCTTGATACAGTCTCTGTTATAAGGAGACTGGTGAGGAACCTCTTTATCATGATCCTGTTATGAAGGCATTCTTTATGAGTATTGACCTGTGCATAAAATGTGTGTATATCTGTGTATACCCACTCCCTTCTCATGCCTAGTTCTGGGTTTCCCTGAGATGGGGAACATGGTGTCTCATGTCTATAGACACCTTAGCTATTAAATCTAAGCTATAAATATTCACTCACTACACATACACAAACAAACACACACATACTGTAATGGTTTGAGTAGGTTGGGCCCCATAGACTCCTGCTTGGCCCACAGGGAATGGCACTATTAGGAAGTGTGGCCTTGTTGGAGTAGGTGTGTCACTGTAGGGGTGGGCTTTGAGGGCTCCTATGCTTAAGCTCTACCCAGTATGGAATTCCAGTCTCCTGACTGTCTGCTTCTAGAAGTCAGTCTCCTCTTGGCTGGCTTCAGATCAAGATGTAGAACTCTTGGCTCCTCTAGCATTATTTCTGCCAGGATGGTGCCATGCTTCCTGCCATGACAATACAGACTAAATCTCTGAACTGTAAGCCAGCCCCAATTAAATATTGTCCTTTATAGAGTTTCCTTGGTTGTGGTGTCTCTTCACAGCAATGGAAGCCCTAACACACACACACACACACACATACACACACACACACACACACACACACACACATACACACACACAGAGATACACACACACACACACATACATGTGTGTGTGTGTGTGTTTAAAATAATTTAAAAAAAATAAGACAGTGTTTGCCCTACTTGACAGTCCCCCCTGACTTCGACTGGCTCCAACAGTTCCCAGCCCTCCACCGTGCCCTTGCAAGATGCACCAGGGTCTAGCTGGGCTTCCTTGCTGACCTTTTGCCTCCTCCCTTGGTTCTATCCACACGATAACAGAAGCATCCCTCCCCATCAATAGGCCAGTGTTGTTCTCACCTCAAGACCCTTGTTGTTTTCAAAACAAAACACACAAAAACCCTCTGCTGCATGTCTTTCTTCCCTAGTTTCTTCCTGTTCCTTGGATAAGTGCCAATGCCACTTCTTTGGAGAGGCCTCCCTGGCACATAACCCCTCCCCGCCACACCCTACCAGTGGTCATCTCTTCACTGTTACAGGGTTCATTGTCTTTGGAACGCTTATTACCGCCTGAAGTCATCTTCTTCACTGTCTGTCTTCCCAGACTAAAAGCTCAGCGATGAGCACAGGGAGACTGCCTATGTTGTCTACTCTGAGCATGCATCTTAACATCTATGCTTCTACGTGAATAGGCCTATCTAGTACTGCACGGTTGTTCTTTATGTAGATAACCCATAGGCTCCCTGATAGCAGCAAATATTCTTAAACGTGGAGGATACAGATATAAATCTGGGGGTATCATGGTGGCGATCCTAAGAATTTTTGTAACACACAATATGTGTACTGTGGCTCTTCATAAATACTGACCAGTTCCCTGTGGTGTGGCTGATGTGACTCTAACTGGGGCTTGAGGAACATGTGAGTATTATCTAGTTCCACATGATAATACTATCGTATTTCACACAAATCTTGACATTCCCAAATGTGAAGGAATATTACATCTCACTGATTTCAAAACTTAACGCATTTTGTTTTATTTTGCTTTGTTTTGACATGGTCTCATTGTATAGCCAAGGATGGCATCCAATTCATGATCCTCCTGCCTCAGCTTCCCAAGTGCTGGGATTGTAGGTATAAGCTACCATACCTGGCTGCATGTTCATGATTATTATGAAAGGTAACGACTGTTGTTCTTTATATATGTTAATGTGATTAGCCTATAAAACCACTTCTCTTACACTAGCAGAGATCCCGCCCCATCTAGACTATAGCACTGCAGGCTCTAAGTAACTATTGTCAGTTTAATGAGTGAAGACAGCAACCTCTCAAGATATGCATTGTCAGAAAGAAAAGGCCAGAAAGCAGATGCCCATCTACTGAAGGGCAGACCCGGCTTTGGTTCTCTTCCTACAATTTTGAACAAGGGGCTCCGGAAAGACTCACCATCATCTCCAGGATAGTCCAGGAAGTCCTCCCCCTCTTCCTCTTTAGGCCGATCTCCACCTTCGGATTCTTCAGGCTCCTCATCCGTCTTCTCATTATCTGACCGGTAGATAATGATGGATTCTGGGCGTGAGTCTTTCCTCCTCTTCTTTCTGCGGCCCAATGTGGATTCCCCATCCAGGGCCAGGACAGCAGCCACTGCCCTCCTCAGTGAGCCATGGTGGGGACTTGGGAGCTGACCCTGGCTTTCCACCGGTGTGGATTCTTCCATCCTAGGCCTGAGAGCTAGCTGAGCTTACTTTACAGAAGAGTCTGACTTGTTTGTGCAAACTCAAGCACCACACATCACACAGCTTCTACCCAAAAAGGACTGCAGACATGCCCCGGAGGATGCCTGAGACCTGAAATACAGAAAGGCAAAGCATCAGCTAGAACCAGAGAGGGCAGGCTGGAAAGAAACTGAGAAGTCAGTGTAAAAGGGAGGGGTCCATAGAAATCCTCTTTCAGTAACAGATATGGAATAAACATGTGGTATTCCGAAAACCTCAGTCAGTCCATTAAAGGATGCAGAGTATGGGAGTTAGTGAGGAGGTCCACAGGCAGGCAAGAGCTAAACAAGTCTTCCTCTCATCATTCGTGGAGACTGGCATGGCTGGGGCCAGTACTTAGGACTTCTGACTACCAAGAATACATTCCAACAATAGACAAATGGAAGTAGAGTAGTGAAGCCTCACTAACGGTGTCCACCTTGCTATGGAAGAACCCGACTCCTGGTACAACACGCCCTCAGGAAGTTTCAGGAATCTGAGTTGCTTTCACTTTCAACACTGCAGAACATTCTTTTGTTCTGCAGCTGAACTAGAAAGAAAAGAAAAGATGAAGCATCTTTTAGAGAAAATGTGAGCACACTACTTATGTCTGCAAACTAACCCTGGGCTAATATTGATTTTCTAGGACAGTGGTTCTCAGCCTTGCTAATGCTACAACCCTTTAATACAGTTCCTCATGTTGCAGTGACCCCCCCAACCATAAAATTATTTTCGTTACTATTTCATAACTGTAATTTTGCTACTGTTATGAATTGTGATGCAAATATCTGATATGCAGGATATCTGGTATGTGACCCTTGTGAAAGGGTCGTTTGACCCCCAAAGGGTCAAGATCCACATGTTGAGAACTGCTGCTCTAGGGGAAAATTAGGAGGCTTTACCTGGGGCTTACAATATAAAGCCAAGAGAATCAAGACAGATGAGCTCTGACTTAAACCCAGCCTACCTCTCAGGAAGCTGCAATCCATTTTTGAGCTTGAGCCATCCCAAGGACTCCTGTGGTGCTGATGCTGCTACAGAGTGAACATTAGCAACACCCAGAATATTATATTTAGGTAAGCAGCTACCCATAGGCTTCCAAAGAGGAAAAAAAGCTGTCATTATGGTAAGCTTCAAACACTTATAAGGGGTAACTTTTTATTATAAAGATGGCAAACTTACATAGATGTAAGATGTACTTCAATGGATCTTCCTGACAGCCATCACCTAGTTCCAACAGTAGCTCACAATAGGGGTGAGATGTAAGCAAGCCCCGTAAACAGTGGTTATAACCTCCTTGCCTGTGTTTATGCCACCCCATTACATCTCCCTAGAGAGACAGCAAGAGCTAGAGGGGGTTTGTAACTTGCCTTCCCACTGCACTCTTTGGCATCCCAGCCTCCCTCAGAACATCTTGGCACAGCTAAAACGGTGGGACACAAAAGGTACGCTCCATTTCAGTTCTGCAGCTCTGGGCATTTAATTCACTTGAAGTCTCATTCCCCATCTTAGCTTAAAAACGCCTAGTACAGAGAAGGCAGGCAAAGAAGGTGCAGAGGACAGTAGACACTCCACTTAGGAAAGCACAGAGTCACAGCAAAGCCTGCCGTGCTGACACCTATGCCCTTTATGGGGGTATAAAGTGGTCACCTGTATCACAGTCCTATGGCTTCTTGAGTGTCAGTTTTACTGAAGGACTTGGATCGTGGGAAACATTTCTGTATTAAACAGACACTTAGAGAGTAGAATTGTATGCCTATAAATGTTTTTAACAAGGGAACTTGGAATCCTTACCCTTAGGGAGTACCGTGTCTTCCCAGCCTCTCCATGTAGGTCCCTCAGTGTTAGGCCATTTTGGTGAGGAGTCCTGACTGAGCTCATTGGGGAGTGAGTCTGCTCTGACTCTTCTTGGAGATAAATGGTGGGCTCCTAAACACCTTAGCCCAGTGAATTCACAGCCCAACAGCCTGAGAGATCAGTTAGATTTAAGCATAAGAGTTTCTCAGTGTTCTTAACTTTATTTCTTTATCTCATTCAAAATTAAAAACTCCATCAAGGTTCCTTAACTTTATTTTGCAAAAGAGTCAGAGCAGACAGACTCCCCAATTCTACTTGTGGTTGTTTGAATAAAAATGCCCCCGTAGGTTCATATATTTGAATGCTTGGTCTTTAGGGAGTGGTGATACTTGACCAGGATGAGGAGGTGTGGCCTTTTGTCGGAGGAACTGCATCACTCAGGGCAGGTTTTGAGAACTCAGAAGCTCAAGCAAGCCCAGGTAGCTCTCTCTTCCTGCTGCCTGCCGATCCAGATGCAGAACTCTCAGCTACCTCTCAGCTCCATGCCTGCCTGCTTCCCACCATGAGGACAATGGACTAAACCTCTAACTGTAAGCCAGCCCCAATTAAATGTTTTCCTTCATAAGAGTTGCCTTGGTCATGGTGTCTCTTCACAGCAGTAGAACACTGACTAAACCAAGGAGCAATATTAATGCAAGTTATTTGCATTTAAAATAATTTTCATACCATATATTTTGATCATATTCCTTTCCTATTGTTTCGGTTTGGTGCCTTTTTTTTCTTTTTTTCTTTTTTCTTTTTCTTTTTCTTTTTTTTTTTTTTAGAATACAAGGTTATTATGCAAGTGCAAATAACACACCCTAAACACGGTGCCTTCTGTAAAAGATGAGAACCTGTGGGTTCATCTGTTTATTGAGGACTCTCAAGCATGATCAGGTAATAAAGGGCTGGAGAATCTCTTTCCCTAAGCCTCACCTTTAAGAATGCTATCCATAGCCAGGCAGTGGTGGCACATACCTTTAATCCCAGCACTTGGGAGGCAGAGGCAGGTGGGATTTCTGAGTTCGAGGCCAGCCTGGTCTACAGAGTGAGTTCCAGGACAGCCAGGGCTACACAGAGAAACCCTGCCTCGAAAAAAACAAAAACAAACAAACAAACAAAAAGAATGCTACCCATAAGCACTGGGTTTAGTTCGGGCAGATGATTAAGGACTTAGGACACAAAGGCCAGACTGAACAATCTGCTCATCTATTGCAGAATCACAAAAGAAAATCAACTACAGGATACGGTGAATGGGCAAAACACCTAGGGCAAAGGACAA
Organism: Uromys caudimaculatus; assembly: GCA_028551405.1. NCBI lineage: Eukaryota > Metazoa > Chordata > Mammalia > Rodentia > Muridae > Uromys > Uromys caudimaculatus. The sequence continues at coordinate 63,375,494 of CM052709.1, read as the reverse complement.
TTATCTACTGCTTGGAATTGTCCTTTCTGGAACATGAATGCACCCAAAGTTTGGAAATACAGAAAAAGAAGAGAAAAACAAAGCTACCACCAACAACAGCTGTGTATGTTAGTATTTGATGAAATGTGACACAGAGTCCTTCCTGTCACGTGGTAATATCAAAGATGCATCATTTTTAGACATTGGCTTTGCTTCAGACGGAGCAGCATCCTAAGCTCTGTGTTTTTGCTCATCCACATCCACACCCCACCTCCGCTGTGCCCACTGGGCCAGGCCACTAGACACTGAGACGGTCCAAAGCAAATGAAGGGGGGAGAGACTAAACAAGAGAGAATACACAGAGGCCGAAGGGTTTTTGCGGCACTGAGACCAAAGAAATACTCAGAAAGAATAAGAAGGAAGTGTGTATGGGAGAATTAGGAACAAAATTAGCAGAAAGCTAAAAGCTCAGAGTTCCTGGGAGCAGACAACCTTGGGGGCCCTGGGGAGGCAGGGTCGTGCACAGAGTCCAATTCTCAATAATGAGACGTTTGAAATGAAAACTTTGTTGGTAGTTTAGAAACTTCCATATTTATAGAGGCTATCACTGGGTTCCTTAGCTATTTTTTATAGTATGCTTATTAGTAATATACGAGAGGGCCATTTGCCTCCTCTACCAAGTTTAAAATTGATTTTGTTAAAAGTACATGGGGTAGGGTCCTGGGAGTGGATCTGGGAGGAGCTAGGGGACAGAATGGGGCTTAAGTATAATCAAAATACATTGCATATATGAGGTTCAATAATAATAAGAAATATATTAAAAATCAAACCTAACTCCACCGAACACGGTACCAGACAAGGCAATGTAATGTGTAATACAAACCGAGCATGAATATGTCAGAGACACAGAAATGGCCCAAGATCCTCATCCTGGATCTCAGAAGCAGCCTAGGATTTTCCCCAACTACGGCCTCAGACTTGCTGTGGAGAGCTCTCTCACAGACATAAGAGTAATCTCATACTCACACCACTGTCTGACAGACTGTTCTGTCAAAAGTGGCATAGCCGGTATTGACAAGCAGGAAGCCTGTTCCTAAGGAACGTTCCACTGGCCTTGGGTGTGTTGTCTCTTCTGCAGAGGGACAGGCAGAACTTATTCAACCACAGGTGGACTCCTGGTGTTGCCAGATCTAAGGTCAGTCTGCTCACTGCTGTCCTAAAAACCCAGTGTAGACTGAAATTAGTGGAAGCTAGTCAGTTTATTCAAGGTCAACCCTGAGGAAAATAGAGGACACTCTGTTCCAATTCCTCCTTCACTTGGCTCAAGACTTGTATGGAGGTATGAGGGAGTTACAGTGACACTGTGGTTGGTTACAGTGAGACCATGGGTGGGAAATCCCCATGCTGGATGGAGGATTTCTCCAGGCTTTGTCTCCATCATTCTTTAAGAATCTAGTTCAAACCAGCTGTGCAAGGTGGTGGACTCCTTTAATCCCAGGAAGCAGAGTCAAGTGGATCTCTGAGTCCAAGGTCAGCCTTGCAAATATTGTGATGTCCAGGACAGCCTACATAGTAAGATCTTGTCTTGAAAAACAAAACAGCAGCAACAACAACAAAGAATCTAGTTGAACTCAGCTCCATCTCCTGGACAGCATCTGCATTTTCTTTCCAGGTAAACATTTTTCTGAGTCAGCTTGTATGACTTGAAGGGAGGAGGGGATGTAACAAGTTCTGTGAGGACTCTCCAGCACCAAATAAAGTGTCTTTACAAGTAACAACAACAAAAGTGCATGCCACTGGAGAGATGGTTTAGTGGGTAAGAGCGCTTGCTTTGCAAGCAAGAGGAACTGAGTTCAAATCCCCAGCACCCATGTAAAAGCCAGGCCTGGCCATGCACCTTTAACCCCAGTATTGCCTTCTGTTCTATACTCTTAGTACTTAGTTATGCAGTACTTCCTGTCATGGATTATGAGTGGCATCATGAGCTCTCCTTCATCCCTACAGGTAGGCTGTAAATTTGTAGAGGTCAGGAATTATCATATATTTCTCTGCCACTAGTGGGTTGGGCACATACCAGATAGTCAGTATGTACCTGTTGACTTCTTAGGACAGAGGAGAAATAAATGATGAATAAATAATTTGAATAGCCGGGCAGTGGTGGCGCATGCCTTTAATCCCAGCACTTGGGAGGCAGAGGCAGGTGGATTTCTGAGGTCAAGGCCAGTCTGGTCTACAGAATGAGTTCCAGGACAGCCAGGACTACACAGAGAAACCCTGTCTCGAAAAACCAAAAAAAAAAAAAAAAAGAAGAAGAAGAAGAAGAAGAAGAAGAAGAAGAAGAAGAAGAAGACAGTCTAATTCTCTTTCTGACTTTTGTACACAAAAAACGCTGTGGTGTTTGGTGTGAGAAACAGGTTCTGAATCTCTCTCTTGCCTTTTGGATTCTATAAGACAGAATAAAACAAATCTGCCAAGTTCCCAAAACTTCCAATAGGATCAAGAGAGGAAGCACAACTTTGTTCTCCTTTCTGGATCAGGCTTTGCCTATCCTCTATCTCTACTCCCAGGTTAAAGTCTGCTAACCAGTATTGCCCTGTGAACAGTAACCTCAAACTGGACTCTTGGTCATCCAGGGGATCAAGAGATGTTGAAGAATAATACATTTGTACTCTAGGACTCATGCTTAGAAAACACTGGTCTAAGCCATTGGCTTCTAGTCTTGATGCCTTAGTCAGTCCTTCAGCTCATCATTAAAAAACATTTTTTGGAGTCAGGCATGGTAGCACATCTGAAATTCCAGAGTTCAGGAGGCTGGGGCAGAAGAATCATGAGTTTGCAGCCAGCCTGAATTATTTAGTGAGACTTTGTATTTACAAAGAAACAAAGATCTTTGAAAAGGCTGAATAAAATCGTGGTTTGGTTTTTTTTGTTGTTGTTTGTTTTTGGTTTTTCCCACTAGTATAAAATGAAATGCAGACCTTCCACGTGGCCCGAGGACATGTAGAACATAGCCCCCCCCCCCAATATCAGTCTCCAGTGCTGTACCATCTCCCTTACAGCCACTGCCTACAGCCACTCTGGCTGACGGTATTCTCAAGAGCACCAAATACTTTCTTCCTTGACATATTTAAATGCTGTCTACGCTGAATGATATCCCGTTCTATCCTATTCCATCATGTGATCATCTCCTGAGTCTCAGTTCAAATGTCTCTTCTTCTGAAGCCTTCTTTTCACACAACCAAAAATGGGCCCCTTCCCTGTCATGAGTCTTCCTCTCTAAAATCATTTTCCTGTGAAAACTTATCTGCACTTGTAACTAAGTCTTTAATTATTAACAAATGTTCTTTTATCTGTTTGTTGTCTTTCCTCTATACTATAAACTCTGAGAGGTGGAGTCACAGGGTAGCTCCACAAAGCAGATGTTTAAGAAAAAGCTTTAAAAGGCGGTAGTCAATCACTAACCTAATTTTGAGATCAAGACTAAAGAGAAATATACGAAATATATTAATGTGCTCCTTTGTGTGCTAGCTATTTCACACTTGGTAGGTTTTCCTCCTGTATTTATTGTCTGCTTCTATTATGTTTGCTTCTTTCTGCTTCTATTATTTTTAATTGTATGGATTAGGAAGGAATAATGCACACATGAACAAAGGTACCTGCAAAGGCCAGAAGTGTTGGATCCCTCCAGAGCTGTAATTACAGGCTGTTGTGAACTAGTCCTATTTTCTCCTTTCTAATAATGCAGGTTTCAGGTGGTCACATGATGTCTCTGGTAAAGATAATAATCCTAGGCTGGAAAAATGGCTCTGGCTTTAACAGCACATACTATTCTTGCAGAAGACCCAAGTTTGGTTCTCAGTACCCACATTGGCCAGCTCCAGCTGCCTATAATTCCAGTTTCAGGGATCTGAAACCTCTGATCTCCTCCAGCACTGATGCTCACAGACAGACGCATAGACATACACATAATTAAAATTAGTTAATTAATTAATTAAAGATGACCTTTCCCATCAGGCAATGGTGGTGCACACCTTTAATCCCAGCACTCAGGAAGCAGAAGCAGGTAGATCTCTGAGTTTAAGGCCAGCCTGGTCTACAGAGTGAGTTCCAAGACAGTCAGAGCTCCACAAGAAACCTTATCTTGAGGGTTGGGGGGGAGATAATATTTCGCAGCATCCCTTGCAGCTAGGTGTGATCAATCAAATGATTAAGTGTCTGGACAAATGGATGTGAATATGCAGTTTTACTGTCTGTCCCTCTACTTCTCTTTTACAAGTTGGAACATGGTCTTTCCATAGTCCATTCAGATCAAAGCATCCCCTTAGTGACATCAGAAGACAGAAAAATAACACAGAAAGAGCTAAATATAGGACCATAGATTCTTTTTGTTCAGACTGAAATTATGTGGGGATGGGAGTATTAATCCATAATTTTGACTTTCTGAATATAGGCAGATAGAAATTCAAAACCCCACGGGCATTTTATATCTCAATCCCTCTTTTGTGTCACTGGCATATACACAGAAGTTTAAGGAGCATTTTAGACTCAGAACACAAAACGGCATGATCCCTTGATAATGGGTAACTTAAGTCATTTAGATTTTTTTGGGAGCCCAGAAATTCTGAACTCAGCTCTCTAGATTATTCCAGTGATACTGGCTCAAGTTCAATTAGAAATCCCCTGGAGGTCTGAAGAGATGTCTCAGCAGTTAAAAGCACTTCTTGCCCTTCAAGAAGATCTGGGTTCAATTCCTAGCACCCACGTGGCAGCTCACAACTATCTGTAACAGCAATTTCAGGGAATCAGACACACTCCTCTGGCTTCATGCTCTGGGAAGATATGTCGTGCACAGACAGACACGCAAGCCAAACAACCATAGGTATGAAATGACATGTTTTTTAAAAAAAAGAAAAAAGAAAGAAAAGAAAAGAAATCCATTGGGGAGCTCAGTGTAGCCCAGTCCATGATAGGACTTGACAATAAGAGGGCCAACAATGATGTTTATTAAATAGAAGTTACTTATACATCACTAAAAACCTTCAAAGTTCAAACTCTCAAAATGAGTAAGCCTACAGCGGCTTCCAAGGGCCAGCCAGATCCCATGTAATCAATTATTTGGTTACTAGTCTACCTCCATGCCAAACCTGTAAAACCATCTCTCTGCACCTTCATGGACATTTCAACGCTGTGTGATTTCCCTATACTACCTGTTCACATACCTCTCTGCTCCCAACTAATCCAGCACATTCTTTTACTCTTTCAGATAATTCAGCTTAAATTACAGATTTAGTAAGTGCAGAAACCAGGAAACCTAGAGGCCTGTGCTTTCGTGTGCACTGCAGGGTAGCATGTGACTAGTGAGTGGGTTGAGATTTGACCAGAAAGGGTTGATACAGGCAATGGCACCAAACCTTGACGGCAGAGCTGGACCTGTAAGTGGTAGGGGTGATAAGAAGGACAAGAGCTTGGGTCTCATCTAGGAAGTTACTGTGACTCTCTCTCTCACCCACCAAGCACACTATCCAGCCAACCCCTTTCATAAAGACTGGCCCTTTGGCATGAGTTGTCATAAAAAGGGTTTAAATTTGGGTGATCGGCCCAATTTTAAATAAATGGTCATGCGGACTACCAACCAAAACAAACCATGGACGGGCTGCATGCCACTGTTGGTGGAGAAAAAGTTTCCAGTCTGATGCTGCTGAAAATCTTAGGAGTAGTCTTTTGCCTCTTTCCCATGTTGCAGCTGATCTGCTGTGGCTACAAGTGTCCGAGCGTGGAGGGCTTTCTTCCCAAAGTCAGTCTGCTACTACACAGTGGAGTGTGCCCTGCCTCTGACTTGCCATCTTTCCCACTCCCCTCACGCCCATCTGTGTATCTGTCACCCAAGGATCACATATCACCTGCCTGGGCTGACCACAATCTGCTGATTACAACTGACCACTATGAGGTAGGCCACCAACAGGGAAGCAAAGTGTTTATGGTTTTACCACCAAAAGTTATCAGCCTTTCTTGCAGAGTCTCCTCTAAGATGGAAGGAACTGAGCTTAGGCCTGTATCAGGTGACTGGAATTGTGGTAGAGCAACATGCAAACCCCCCCTGCCTCCAGAAGGGGTAGTGAGCACAGTCAGGATACAGCTTGCTTCTTTCTGGTCCTCTTGCAACTAGGGTAAAACTTGAGTACATCCTACAATTTCAGTTGCTTTTTGTGAGGTTTCAAACTCAGGACAAATGGCAAGGTGCCTATTTAACATATCAAAATGAACCTGGACACTAGGTTCTCCCTGCAATCCCTCAGATCTTACCTGTTAAGGGCCCTCCTGGCTGGCATTCCTGCCTCCTACCAAGAACTCTCCAGCCCAGTAGGCTGGGCTGCTCTTCCCTGTATAATCCAGCCATTTTGGTTACTCACTCTTTGTACCCAAAGGTACAACAGCCTCCTGGCTGCTGCACCTGGCTTCCCTCTCTCTCCTGTCCCTTCCCCTCTCCTCCCTTTCCCTCCCCTCCCCACCTCTCCCCACATGGCTCAGCTCAGGGCCCTGCCCACTCTGGCTACACCCTCCCTTTTATCTACAGTAAACCGTCTCCACCTTCGCTAGGAGCAGCCATCTTTCCTTTTCCTTTGTATTTCTGTTATCCATTCACTTGTGTTTATGTTTTACTACCTAGATTGCAGTGAGGGCACATGTGTGGGCCACAGAATACATATGGGGACATTGGACAACTTTTGGGGGTTGGTTCTCTCCTTCCACCATGTGGGTCCCAAAGATCATTGTCAGAGGGCACCCCCTGCCCAGTGACCCTTCACATGCTGCTACTTTTACAAATTACTGGTCTGGGGGAGGATGAAGAGATAGTTCATCGTTTAAGAGCACTTGCTGTTCTTGCAGAGGACCCAAGTTCAGTGCCTGTCACCCACATGGCAGCTTAACCGCTTTAACTACTCTTCCAGTCCCAGAGGATGCAGTGTTCTCTTTTGACCTCCAAGGGTACCAGTCATGAACGCAGTGCTCAGATGTGCATGCAGCCAAAGCACTCATACACACTGAGTCTGAGAAATACTCTTTTGAAAAGCAGTTCCTAACTTGGAGGACCATGCAAATGAATGATACTAGTCTCCCACTAGGATGGTATAAATGATACCTCTGACTGAAGCAACCAAAAGTTGAGAGTTGCTTCTCACGGTCAACTTTTTCCAGCCAAAACTCCTTTCTGCATCTTTCAATTAGCAATGATGGAACCTCAGATAAACCTCATTGGCTCAGACACTGCCACTGCTCAAAGCTTTCTTTCTGCATCTTACTAAGTAACTGATTAACAGGAAGAGTCGATGTTCCTGAGAAAAGTCAGCTCTGAGAAGACATGGAAGGTAAATGTTACACATCAGTAATTTTAAGAAAAGTTTCTAAAGTTTCTTGGCAGGCAGGCATGGTGGTGCATACCTTTAATCCCAGCACTCGAGAAACAGAGGCAGATGGATCTCTGTGAGTCTGAGATTAGCCTGGTCTATATTGGGAGTTCTTGGACAGCCAGGGCTACCTAGTGAGACCCTGCCTCAAAAACAAACAAACAAACAAAAGGTCAAACAATAGAATAGAGAGCTAGCTTCAGTCAGTGAAATGATTGTCATACAAGCTTGAGGCCATGAGTTCAAGCCCCAGGTAGCCAGGGGTCATGGCACATATGCTGTTATAATCCCAACACTGAGGAGATAGAGATAGGCAGATTCCTGGATAGGCAACTTAGTCTTCTCGATAAGCCCCAGGCCAAAAAGAGACCTTATGTCAAAAAACCAAGGTTGATGGCTCCTAACGAATGACGCTCTATCTTGTCCTCCTGCCTCCACGCGCATGCGCACACATTCACATGTACACATACACACATTACATGTTTGAAAAAGATTTTATTGTCATGTGTGTGCATGTGGATATGCAAGGATCCATGTGCACGCTCGCAGGTTCTTAGGGAGGCCACAGGAGGGCATCACGATCCCATAGGGCTGGAGTTACGGACAACTAAGAGCTTCCCAGTATGCATGCTGAGAACCAGACCGGCATCCTGTTGGAGATCAGGAAGCGCTCTTAACTCTGGAGCCCCCAAGGTTAAATATTTATTATTGCAGAAAGATAGCTGACTCACCAAAAGCGTGGCAGCACACAGCTCGGATAAAGAAAGCAAATGTTAACTCAAGGTTACCACAGCAGAAGAGAAAAGAAAATCCCATCTGCAGGTGATGAAGACGGAGCTCAGCCCATCACCGCGATGCCCATTGGTCAGCCGTTCCTTGTTCCTTTTCCTATACAAGCCCTGGAGCCTGTAGGTTCCCTATCACAAACCTTGAAGTGTGGTAGCTCCCTGCCATCTTCTTGGTTTGCTGCTTTTCCAAATGAAAGCTTTTCCTGTCCCCAGCAATCTGTCCCATTCAGTGGATTTTGCAGTGGAAAAATGAAAGAATTCAGTAAGCCAGGCTTGGTGGCATGGGCCTGTGCCCTCAGCTACTCTGGAGGCTAAGACAGAAGAATCGCAAGTTCAATGCTTGACGGAGCTACAGAGTGAGGTCAGGAGAATCCTGGTAACTAAGGAGAGCCCTTTCTCAAGGTAAGGAATTAAGTGGGCTGGAAATACAGCTCAGTGGGAGAGTGCTTGCCCCATATACATAGGCCCTCTTGCCTCATACACATAATAAGGTCATTGGTTCAATCACTAGTAAAGAAGAAACAACAAATAAACAACACTGAGGCTGATTCTGCACCATCTATCTGCAAAGAAAACAGTTCCTGGTAGCAGTAGTAGTAGTTGTTTATAAAGACCTTGGACGCTCCTTCCTGGAAGAGCTGAAGATTAGATCCTTTATTTGATTACTGTCCTACCTATTGTGATAAGTCCTTCCCCCACCCTCCACCTCCTCCATTCCCATGCTACAACCTAAGACTGAACAAAGACAGGGAAAGCCAAGCATCCCCTTGACTGAGCTGTATTCCCCTGCCTAGAGCAGTGCCTGGAGCACAAGAGCTCAGTGACTGAACACTCTTACGCTTGGAGGCACGAGCAGAGTCAGATGCCTTACTGGTCTTCCTGCTACACAGAGATTCCTCAAGTCTGCATGTTGTGTGTCACTCTGAGCCAGCAGCTGTCTTGCAAGGGGGTTGGGGGGAGTTAACCAGGAAGATGGGGAGGGGGAGGGTCGGGGGCTGGGTGAACAGCAAGAGCTTCTCAGAAGAGAAAGGAAGCCACTGCTATTGGCGCGTGACAGCACAGGGGTGTGGATGGATCATGGTGACAGCAAGCTCTCTTTGACAGGACAAAGGAAGCATCGGTGCAGAATACAGAGATCAGCACTGGATTTGGCCCAAGGAGTCACCAAAGCCGCATGGTGGTGGTCTAGGGTGAGGCATGGCTCATGAAGGGGCCATGATTCCAATCTGTAACTTCCGGGTGAAATTGCCAGGTGTGGTGACTTTTAGGGGCTAGTAGATCTTAAAACCTAGGAGGCAGAGGCCGAGACAAAGAGAACACATCTCTTTATTTTAAACCAAGGAGCCCTTGGAGAGCTCCCACACCCCTGAACCACAGGTTTTGCCAGGATTGATGGAAAGAGCTGACTGCTCAGCTGCAGAGTCCCTGCAGCTGACAGATGGCACCTTGTCATGACCATTGGACTTAACTGCCATCCCCAGTCAGTTCTCATTAGAGGCCCTGCCTCAGCAGTCTGTCCAGTGACCACACTCTTGGCCTTTCCCTCTCCCTCTCCCTCTCCCTCTCCCTCTCCCTCTCCCTCTCCCTCTCCCTCTCCCTCTCCCTCTCCTTCTCCCCCTCTCTCTCTGTTAAAAAGCATATTTGAGAGAGATGGAGGTTTAGCTCTGCTCTCTGGAGGAATGCTAGTGTAAACTCTGTGCTTGGATCTTCAACATGGCAGAAGAGCAAACAACAGAGATCACTTTGTCTTTGGGATCAGATAGCTGGGAATTGTATTTTTTCTGAAACAATTCTTCAACATCTCTACTTAAATTTATTTTTAGGGGATGGTGGAGATGGTTCCGCAGGAAAGGATACTAATTCCTGGGCGAGGATGAAGACCCGTGTCAGATCCCCAGACCCTTGGCTTGTAAACCAGACAGGATTGCTGGGACTCCCACCAGTTAAAGGGGGACAAGCTCCTGGTTCAGTGAGAGACCCTGTCTCAAGGGATTATAAGGTTGACAATGATAGAGAAGGGCGTCCAACAATCTCCTCTGGTTTCAACAGGAACACACACACACACACACACACACACACACACGTACACACGTACACACACGAATACCCCACACACAAAAAATTTATCTTTAAAAAGAGGTTATAATGGTGCCTTTTAAATGTGTTCATGATCACATAACTGACATAAACGAAGGATACCAGAGCTCTTGACCGACTACCCAAAGATAGCCAGAGAGCTTTAGCACTTCCTTTGTGTTGGTTGGAATCCATCAGCAGCTAAGCTGGAGAGGGAAGTGCTCCTAAAAAGAGGTCAGAGAAGGGCAGGGAGGTGGAGGGACTAGAAGAGGAGGTGCTCCCAGAACTGTAATCTGGCTGGTGGGAGAGACCCAGTGTCTGACTCCACTCTCAGTTCTCTCTGTGAATTTTAAGTAGTGGCCCCAACCCCCACCTCCCCAAACAGACACAAATGGCATTCGTTGGGCTTAAAGCATTTGTTGACCTAATACCTGGGAAGGGAATGCAGAGCACCCCAGCAAGTTTAGAAAGACTTTTGTGCCCAGATTAAGATCAATGACTGAGCATAGTCCTACATGTGCCAAGTTTGTAAGGAAAACAATAAGCAGAGAGAGGCTGGGAGTGTAAAGATGCAGCTGCTAAGCTTGATGACCTGGGTTCAGGCCCTGGCACCCATATGCTACAAGAGGAGAACTGACTCCTGCAATTCATCTGCGCGCGCGCGCGTGCGCACACACACACACACACACACACACACACACACACACACACACACACAAATAAATGTAAATTTTTAAATGAACAAACAGAAGGGCAGGGCGTAGAATCCCATGCCTTTAATCCCAGCACTCAGTAGGCAGAGACAGGTGGATCTCTTTAAGTTCCAGGTCTACATAGTAAGTTCCAGGACAGCCGGGGCTATAGAGAGAGACCTTATCTCAAAAAAATTAACAATAATAATGAATTAAAAACACACAAAATGTGAGCAATAAATTGTTCCTTGGAACCAACTCAGAGCTGACAAATTTCTTGCTAAAGGAATGAGCTAGAAGGCAGGTTTCAAAAACATAAACCTAGAGATGAATCTTGCAAGAACCATGCAATGATTCATCTTTTTCTGCTGCTATATAACCCAGATGAAACGGACCTGATCTCAAATCTAGGGAAGGGTGCTTCTTTCTTTCATTTCTGGGTGGGGCACGGAGAATGAGGTGAGGGTGGGCCTAAATTCATTTTGTTTAATCATTCATTATTTAGGCTCTGTGGATAACTGCAACAGTATGCCCTCTTCCGCCCCACACTCTCCTCCATCCGACTCCCTCCCTGAAGATGAAGGGACCTGGGACCTGGATGGCTTCCCTTTAGCTAACCTAAGCCTTCCCGCTTCCTAGCCATCCCCACACAGCTGCTGAAGCCCAGACAGCCAGATGTCTGTTGCAGATCGGCACTGCGAGGGCTCAGACCTGCAGCCGTTTTCTACACAGATGCTCTGGGGATTTAATTTTAATTAAAGGTGGGAGCTATGGCCCCAAGGATTGGATTTTCAGAACAGAAAATAGCCTTCCCATTTTGTTCTTTCTCACTCTCGCTCTTTTCATTCCTTTGTCGTTTCCCCCAATGTCACCGAAATTTAAAAATAAATATGAAAAAATCGAACGAGGAGTCTCACCCACACGTTCACTGGGACCCAGGAGGGAAGCTGAGGATGCAGAGGTCTGCAGGCGGCCGCCAGGAGCGGTCCAGCTCTGGGAGGAGGCCCAGCGCGCCGCGAAGGCGGGGCCTGGGGCGGGACCACGCGGACTTAGGGGCGGGGTCTGTTCAGTCACGTGGCCGCGGCCTTAAACTGTTCTGCTAAGTGTAAGGAGCCCAAGGATTGGCTTTAGCGAGAACTCCTACAGAAGAAACACGCTCTGCGGCGATGGGCTCTTGGAAGACTGGTCAGAGCTGCCTAGCGGCCGGGTTGCTGCAGAACCAAGTGGCCGTGGTCACCGGCGGGGGCACAGGCATTGGAAAAGCCATCTCCCGGGAGCTCCTGCACCTGGGTACGTGAGCAGGCCTCTGGGACTGTGCACCCAGAGCTAGTAGTGTCCGCAGAGGCCTAGCTCGGGTAAACTGGGTTCAGAGACAGAGGGAGTGAGAGACAGAGGGGAGTGCTGGCGGACCGGGAAGAGGTTGCAAAGCTACGCGCTGCAGAACTTAGCAACGAGAAGAAACGAAATAACAGAGGTTTTATTCCTAAGAGCCGAGAAATGTTGAGAGGCTCTGATCACATTATCTTCTCACGTCCCCTGTGCTAAAGCAAGAAAAAGGAAAAGCTATTAAACTTAGAATGATCATGTAAACACACGCCGCACAAGGAAGGAAGCCATCCAGAAGAAGATAGTTACATTTAATATTTAGATATGTGAGAATGTACATCTTCTTTGGATTTACTCTTAAATCCAAAGCAAAGTTTACGCAGGTGGTGGTGACACATGACTTCAATTCTAGCACTCAAGAGGCAGAGACAGGTGGATCTCTGTGAGTTTGAGGCTAGCCTGGTCTACAGATCGAGTTCCAGGACAGTCAAGGCTCACAGAGAAACCCTGTCTCGAAGGTGTGGGTGGGAGGGAAGAGTGCAAAGTTTAAAGGCCTATTTGAAAAGATATTTCCAACATGACTCTAGTATTATGCAAGTAGAATATTTTTTTTTTTTTTTTGGTTTTTCGAGACAGGGTTGCTGGGAATCGAACTCAGCTGGAGAGCAGTCAGGTCTTCTGGAAGAGCAGTCAGAGTTCTTAACTGCTGAGCCATCTCTCCAGCCCTGACAAATAGATTTTTAAAAATCTGACATCAAGAGGAACAAATGAGACAATGATATGGCCTGAGGATTCCATACTGAGGAAATAAACACATGGAGAAATGATCGGCTTTATCTTATCAGCATACATTGCCAGTACAGATTGCATTTTACCATTACTTCCAGCCTGTCTGCCACCAGGGAACTTTCCCTCGGAGGAAGAATTATTAAAAATAAATAAATAAAAATCAATCAGTATGTATTTGGTACAAAGGTCAGGACCTTGGCCTCTGTCAGCAGATTTGCAGAACCTTGGTTCCTCTTCTATGGATTTCTAGTTATTGAACCTCTCTTTTGAGTAAATTTGCATTAGGCAAACGCTACACCAGTTCTGGGGTCCGGCAACAGATTACTGCGGCCTGACTGAAATATTAGGACACTCTGTGCCCTGGAGATGTTGTGGAAGTCATGGAGTGTGTCCCTAGGAAAAGGCTTCCTATACCTAAAAGGAGAGTGAGCGTTGCACTGCTGTATTTATAACTGGATTGCCTTCCATGAGAGAAAATGAAAAAGAGTTATTTTCAAAGGTTTGTTGTATTTTTAATTATATATGTGTATTGGGAGGTGGGGGAGGGTCCGTGCCTGTGAGGGCAGGTGCCCATGAAGGCTAGAAGTGTCAGATTCCCTGAAACTGCAGTGTGAGCCACCTAATGTGAGAGGTGAGAACCAAACTCATGCCCTCTGCAAGAGAAGCACTCGCTCTCTTAAGCTCCAAGCTCTCTCTCCAGCACCAAGTATGTGAAATACTCTCTGCTATGGCTTTCTCATCTTTGGTTTTTGATTTGGTTTTTGTTTGTTTGTTTGTTTTGTTTTTTTCTGTTTTGTTTTTTGAGACAGGGTTTCTCTGGCTGTCCTAGAACTCACTCTATAGACCAGGCTGGCCTCAAACTCAGAAATCCTCCCAAGTGCTGGGATTAAAGGCGTGGGCCACCACTGCCCAGCCTTTGTTTTTTTTTGTTTGTTTGTTTGTTTTTTTTTTTTTAATGCCAGACTTAATGGCTGTGTTCTGAAAGTTTCTATATAAACCCAAACTGGAGGATAGAATATTGCGAAGCATTAGCTGAGATCGGCAAGGAGGCTCAGGGATGAAGACGCCTGCGGCCAAGGCCGATGACTGACGTTCAACCCTCAGAACAGGAATGGAGGAAGGAGGGGACTGACTTCCACAAGTCGCCCTCTGACCTCTGCACAAGCACCGTGGCCCACACATAGACACACGAGTAAATTATTTAGTAAAGTATTAGCTGGTTAAACATGTCTGCCCTCCTCTGATCTATAGGATATCAGACCATCTTAACAGCTGTTGCAGGCAGTCTCTGCCACTGCACAGCATTGAGGAGACCTAGCAGTGACTGTGAACTAATGCTGTGCAAAACAAACTGATCGTCTGTGGGGAAAGTTACCAATGCTTCCTTACCTTTGGTGGTTTTGTTGTTGAAATACTGAAAATTCTTTTACTTCTAGTTACAGACATATTCGGGAAAAAAAAAAAAAAAAAAAGCAGTACTAAAACCACACCAGGGCAGTGTTAGTGGGAAGGGGTTGGTCAAAAGGTGCGGGAGTGGAGGTGGGTGGGAGGGGGAATAGGGGTTGATGTGCCCAGAATATGTTGTGTAAGATTCCCAGAATTAATAAAAGCAGGAGTTGAAAGAGTGCAAAGTGCCAATTAGATAGAAAGGATAAAGTCTGGCTGTTACCCATCATGCTGACTACAGTTAAATAATAAACAGAGGCACCTGCTGCCAAGACTGAGGGCAAGAATTCAGTTCCCAGGCCCTACATGGTGGAGAGGGCAGACTCCTGGAAGCTCTGACCTCCACATGGGTGCTGTGGTACGTACATACGTACGTACACACACACACACACACACACACTGAATGAATAAATGTAATAAAAAATTAGTTTATGTTTCAAAATTGCTAAAAGACTTTTTTTGTTTGGTTGGTTTTGGATCTGTGCTGAGACTTGAACCCAGAGCCTTGTGCGTGATCAGCAAGTTCTCTACTGCCTAGATACATCCCCAGACCTCTTTTGAAAAACAACACAACAACAACAAAACCTTTTTATTCGGAGTCTAGCCTTCTCACTCTGTAGCCCAGGCAGCCCTTGAATTTGTGATTCTCCTGCCTCAGCCACCTGAGTAGCTCAGATTACAGGCTAGAACCCCAGACCTGGCTTAAGGATACTTTACATATCATTGCCACAAAGGAATGGTTAAGTATGGAAGGAGATGTGTTAATTAGTCTGATTTGATCATTACATGGTATATAAAAGTACCAAAAACATCAAAAATGTACTCAGTGACTGTACAATTATTTGTCAGTTAAATGTAAAATAAGACCAGATGTAGTGACTCTTTCGTTTAATCCCAGCATTTTGGGAGGCAGAAGCAGGTGGATCTCTGTGACTTTCAGACTAACTGAAGCTGTATAGTGAGATCTTGTCTCAAAAGGAAAAGAAGAAATGATCCCAAGAATTTCTTTAATGTGAAGCTTGTTATGGTTGTCACTTCTTAAACATCTCCAACCTTCGGCTTAACCGTTTTCAGTTTTTCTGTTGAGAAATCTGCACTTACTAGTGTCTTCTGGCTGCATGCCTGTAGTCGCTCCAGAGCGCTAGCACGCCTTCCTCTATCAGCTCATCCTCCTGGAACTCCCCTGACTTCCCAGGCTGATGTCACTTCCATTGTTAGCCGTTTTAATTTCCCTCTTTTGCTTCACACTGGCCAATCTCCTTTGGTCATTCACTTTTGCAACATGTCACACCATTTATCATTAGGGGGTGAGGAAATGACAGCCGTGTTCTGCCCTGTGTTTGAGCTGAACAGATGAGCAGGAATCAGTTACTAAAAGGCCTCCCCTCTCCTCCGCCGATATAGTTGCTCTGGGTATCAGTGGCTGTCTTGGAACTCACTCTGTAGACCAGACTGGCCTTAAACTCACAAATCTGCCTGCCTCTCCCTCCCAAATTCTGGGATTAAGGATGTGTGTCACTAGCAGGCAGCTACTGAAAGTCCTCAAAAGAAAGAACTAAGCATCTCTACAGCCATACACCCTGAATGTACCTGATCTTGGAAGCTAAGGAAGGGTCTAGCCTAACTAGTACTTATGGGAGAAATAACTCAGCATGATAAGGGGCCCTGCCTCATGCCCCTCCCTCCTTTCTTAAGACAGGGCTTCTCTGTGTAGCCCTGGCTGTCCTGGAACTCACTCTGTAGACCAGGCTGGCCTCGAACTCAGAGGTCTGCCTGCCTCTGCCTCCCAGAATAGTGGGATTAAAGGTGTGTGCTACCACTACCTGACTGACTTACACACACACACACACAAACACATTTTAAGATTTATTTATTTTATTTATATGAGTACACTGTAGCTGTCTTCAGACACACCAGAAGAGGGCACAGATCCCATTATAGGTGGTTGTGAGCCACCATGTAGTTACTGGGAATTGAACTCACGACCTCTGGAAAAGCAGTCAGTGTTCTTAACTGCTGAATCATCTCTCCAGCCCTCTACATATATTTTAAATCCCACAATACATTGTTAATTTTTGTCCTTCAAATGATTTTTTTAAGTCAATGTGAATAGAAGAAAAAGTTTGTATAGTCACAAAATTATCATTTCCAGTTCTGATTTTTCAGTCTTTGATAGTTATATACAGGTACCTAGTGAGCGTTAGTGGCTTCTAACTGCTGTTGTTCTCTCTCGCCCCCACCTGTCTTTGGAACTCGGACTTTGATGTCTCTGATGTGTGAGACACCTACTGAGTTTAATGGCGGTGGCTTGATGAGTATGGACTGGACGGTTCTTGGTTTTGTTTTTTGTTTTTTAATGCATGAGCAACATACCAGTGGGTACAGCACTGAAGAAAATTATTCTCAGCAATCATTGATGTCACATAGTCCCCAAGGAAGGGGCAGGGCCTCCTGAGCACCTCTTCCACCCTTGAGAAAACCTTGTTGGTCTGTCTGGTGCACGTCTGCATGGGGCAACCACAGATGCAGTGAGTTCTCGGTTGCAACAGTTGTCTCAGGTCCAGAACACACTGTTTCGACCCCCTTCTTTCCCACCCTCTCTCTGACTCTGCTTTTGGGAGGACTTAGCTCTCCTGGTGTCATTTTTCTTCTGCTTGAAGGATTTCTTTTGATTGGTTGATTTTTTTTTATTATTATTAATGCAGTGCATGTCTGCTCTGATTAATTCTTCTCATTTTATATGTGTGGCTTTTGTTATCATTCTCAGTTATTTTGCTTATGCGTTATTCCACTGTGTTCTGCCTTGCTCTGTTCTGAAAGACATTCCCACCCCTTGTTATTGTCAATCTGGGTGTCATGTATTGTTTTTCACTAACTAGTATTTTTTTTTTAGATTTATTTTTACTTTTAATCGTGTGTGTGTGTGTGTGTGTGTGTGTGTGTGTGTGTGTGTATAAGGGGTGCATGTGAATTCAGGTATCCTTAGAGGTTGGAAAAGAGCATCAGATCCCCTGGAGCTAAAATTGCAGGTGGTTGTGAGCCACCCAGCATGGATGCTGGGAACTGAACTTGGGTCCTTTAAAAGAACATCAAGTGTAGCTGGGCATCGGTGGCGTACGCCTTTAATCCCAGCACTCGGGAGGCAGAGGCAGGTGGATTTCTGAGTTCCAGGCCAGCCTGGTCTACAGAGGGAGTTCCAGGACAGGCAGGGCTACACAGAGAAACCCTGTCTCAAAAAACCAAAAGAAAAAAAAGAATATCATGTGCTCTTAACCCTTGTGCTATCTGTCCAGCCCCAGATGGTTTTGATTAGTTGACATGTGTTGTTATGGGTTATTATTCTCTTGCTCCTTTGTAGGTCCAGGATGCTGATTAATTGGATCCTTGTTGCTGCTGGCTATTTTTATAGTCTTATAAATATTTTTCAGCTCTCTCTCCCCACCTTCGAGCCCCACACCCGGATGCAGCTCAATTACTTAAAAATTATTTGATACTTCCAAAGAGTGTCTGAAAATTAAGAGTTGGTCCTGGAAGCCTTTCATCTCTGGCTAATGACACTTCACTGTCTCACTGCCAAAGCTACACTCTACCCAGTGAAAGGTTTTTTTGTTTGTTTGCTTTTGGTGGTTACCAGATTACCTACTCCTGGTGCTGAGTGCTGGGTTCTTTCCCAGGCTCTTCCTGCCCTCCCATGCAGGGTCTGCGCTGGCTTGGATGAAGTTTAAGCAAGACTGTAAAAATCTCTTCATTTCTCATCTCCTCGTGACCCATGTGACCCGCTGCCTAGCCTCCTTGAAATCCTCACTTCCTCTCTCCCACTTCCAGAGACTTCCAGGCTGGGAATAAATTTACTCTGTTCTGTAGTCTGGAAGCTCTCTACAGGTGGTGATGATACATACAGTCTGTAGGTCTTGATTGGGTTCATTTCCTGCCAATTAAAGAATTAAAAGGCATGAAATACCTCAAATGTAACAGGTAGCAGCAGAGAGATCTCATCCACCACAGACAGGCAGCAGCAGACACACAGAGAAAAAGACTCTGCAAAGATGGAGGATGCAGGGAGCCCAAAACTCCAGTCTCTTCTTGAGGGCTGAGGATTGTTAAGTCTCTGAAGAGAAGCTAGAAGATAGATGGCTGATTGGCCCACAACTATTGAGTAACTCGTCCTGATCCTGCCTTGAGCTTGTTGACCCAGTCCATCACCCAGGCCCTTCGGCCAGGAGAAAAGGCCCACAAGGCCTTTGTTTTAAGCTGCCAAACTGTTTTCTTAAGTCAGGAGGATGAGGAAGAAGCCAGCTCAAGTTCACCACCTTTGTTGCCTAGTCTTGGCACCTCCCTATCTGTTCTAACTCCTTGTCTCACAGGAGAATGATGTGTTCATAGGTTCCTTCTTGGACTGGCACGCTCTCAGAGGTAGCTACTCATTTTTAGTCCCATGGCACTTGATATTCAATTTTTTTTTTTTTTTTGAGACAGGGTTTCTCTGTGTAGCCCTGACTGTCCTGGAACTCACTCTGTGGACCAGGCTGGCCTCGAACTCAGAAATCCACCTGCCTCTGTCTCCCAAGTGCTGGGATTAAAGGCGTGTGCCACCACTGCCCGGCGATATTCAATATTTCAAAACAGTTGTTGCTCCCCCATGCCATATGTGTGTGTGTGTGTGTGTGAGAGAGAGAGAGAGAGAGAGGTCATTTTAGTTCCTATTGCTTCAAGGTATCCAAAACCAGCCTAATTCCTCTTCCACCTCCACCCTTTTACAGGAATACAAAAATAGTTTCTGTAGTTTGGACAGCCTTTTATTTACTTATTTTTCTGTGTCTGTGTATTTTACCTATAGGTCTGCTTGTCACATATGTGCTTGGTGCCTGTGGAGACCAGAAGCGGGTGTAACATCCCCTGGAACTAGAGTTCCACAGAGTTATGAGCTGCCACGTGGGTGCTGGCTATTGAACCTGGGTCTTCTGGAAGAGCAGCCAGTGCTCTTAACCACAGAGCCCTCCTTCCAGCCCCTTAATCTGGACAGCTCTTGGAAGCTTATTTTATTTTTCCTCTGGCTATGTTCTCCTTAGGGTGTAACGTGGTCATTGCTTCCCGGAAGCTGGACAGACTGACCGCTGCTGCGGACGAACTGAGAGCCTCTCTGCCTCCCCGCAGCTCCACTCAAGTCACTGCCGTACAGTGCAACATCAGGAAAGAGGACGAGGTAAGACAGCCGTGGCTGCACAGTGTCCTTACCCAGTGTTCTTTGCAGAAGTGGTTCCTGACCCCTGCTGTCTTCAAGGTGATGAGGTTCACTAGAAGGCAGAGCTGGTAAGGAACAATGCCTGTGCTCCTGACTGAGCTGGTGACCTCAGGAGGAGGGGGGCTAAGCAAGGATGTTCTCTCTGCTAGAGACCCTTTAAGGCTGTGGTTTTCAACCTTGTAAACCTGCGACCCCTTAATACAGTTCATGTCATGGTGACCCCCAGCTATAAAATTATTTTCATTGCTACACCATAGCTGTCATTTTGCTACAGTTATCAATCATAATGTAAATATCTGGTATGCAGGATATCTGATATAGGACCCTGTGAAAGAGTTGTTGGACCCTCCCTCCCCAAAGAGGTTGTGACCCCAGTTCAATAGACACTGCTCTTTTTTTGGTTTTCCGAGGCAGGGTTTCTCTGTGTAGCCCTGGCTGTCCTGGAACTCACTCTGTAGACCAGGCTGGCCTCCAACTCAGAAATCCACCTGCCTCTGCCTCCCAAAGTGCTGGGATTAAAGGCGTGTGCCACCACTGCCCAGCAATAGACACTGCTTTAAGGCATTTCTTAGTGTTTATTTTGACCTGGTTTCATCATTTTCATTTAAGATTGGTACTTAGAAATTAATGCTGCCGAGGCTTGTTGTGCTTAGAGGTTATCCATACTCTCCAGTGTATCTTGCCATCAAAATTAGAATTTTGGGGGCTGGAGAGATGGCTCAGCGGTAAGAGCTCCGACTGCTCTTCCGAAGGTCATGAGTTCAAATCCCAGCAACCACATGGTGGCTCACAACCATCCGTAATGAGATCTGATGCCCTCTTCTGGGGTGTCTGAAGACAGCTACAGTGTACTTACATATAATAAATAAATGAATAAATAAATAAAATTTTAAAAAAATTGGAATTTTGGCTTATGATTTATGAGTATGGCACAGTGGAAAGTTCACACTTTGAGGGTTTATTCAGTGGGGGCCTTATGTGTTTGGGTTGTAGTATTTAGAATTAATATGCATTATAAAGGAGTCTACACAAACTGCATTATATTTCTAAACCTGGGCCATGTAGCAGGTTAGCTATTAAACTTTCCCTTTCGATGTTTCTTTAGGTGAATAATTTGGTCAAAACTACCTTAGCTAAGTATGGTAAGATCAACTTCTTGGTAAACAACGCAGGAGGCCAGTTCTTAGCTCCTGTTGAAGACATCACTGCAAAGGGATGGCATGCTGTGATTGAAACCAACCTGACAGGTACCTTCTACATGTGTAAAGCAGGTGAGTGTCTCAATAGCACAAAACCCCAACATGTCTTTAGTGAGAAATCACAAGGAAGGCTGGAAGAGGAGCTGTTAGGGACTCACAAGCCACATCAATAACGGTTATTTGGTATCTTAACAAAATTCATATCTTGTATTTGTGTTCTCTCTCTCTCTCTCTCTCTCTCTCTCTCTCTCTCTCTCTCTCTCTCGTTTTTTGATACAGAGTTTTTCTATGTAGCCTGGCTGTACTGGAATTCACGGAATTCATTCTGTAGACCAGGCTGACCTGGAAATCAGAGATCCACCTGCCTCTGTCTCCCAAGAGCTAGGATCAAAGGTCAGTGCCACCACTGCCCAGCTGGCTTATGTCTCTTTAGAGATTTATTTATTTTTTTATTTTAGTAATATGTACTTATGCCTGTGTTCATTCATATGCACCGTGATGCACAGTCACCTGAAGAGGGGAGAATAGGCGTCAGATCTCTGAAACTGCACTGGGGGTAGCCGTGAACCGCCATGTGGGTGCTGGGGACAGAACCTGGAACCTCTGTGAGAGCGGTTGGTGCCTAATCACTGAGCCACAGCCCTAGCCCCTGTGCCTCCTTTATTTGATCTGAATCTGTACCAAAAGTCCATGCTTTTTTATTTTCTAAGAGTTAATATTATTTCTGTAAGAAATAAATGTTAAGACGGTAATGTCTCTTGTCCTGTTGAAGATTAAATTTAGATTAAAATTTTTTGAGAAGAATCTTACCTTTGGGAAGTGTATACTTTCTATCTAATTATACCTGGAATACTGTACTGAAGGTGTGTTTTTGCTGTTTTGTTTTTTCTGTTTTGGGGAGGGCAGATTTTTGGTTTTATTTTGTTTTGCTTTGTTGATTTTTCAAGACAGGGTTTCTCTGTGTAGCCCTGGCTGTCCTGGAACTCACTCTGTAGACCAGGCTGGCCTTGAACTCAGAGAGAGTTTCACCTCCACATTATGCCCAGCCCAAAGGTTGTTTTATTATTGTTTATTCTCACTAAATTTCATCACTTATTAAGATTCTGTGAATAGGTTAGATAATTGTCTAAATGAAACTGAAAAAAAAAAAAAAAGCAATCATTAAAAACAGTTGGATGGTGGTGATGAACCCTTTTAATCCCAGCACTCGGGAGGCAGAAGCAGGCAGATCTCTGAGTTCGATGCCAGCCTGGTCTACACAGAGAAATCTTGTCTCTAAAACACAAAACGAAAACAACAAAAGAAATCACTGTACAATTCATTGTAAATGTTTGCTCACTCGATGGAATAACTACAGAGGAGGGGATCTTTTCAAATGACTAGCCCAGTGCGTTCACTAAATGTTCCTAGTAGTACGTACCTTACAAGACAGAAGAAAGGAGAGAACACTCAAAGTGATCCCCTTTAGGACTGAACTAAATTAGAAAGAAAAAAGACTTAACCCACTTAGGATTCATTTCATTTGGACACTGAAAACCGATCACTTGACTTTTTACAGTTACTATGTCTCCTCACACTGATAGATGCTTGTAACCTTCCCAGGTTGTTTCTTTTTGTTGTTGTTTTTTTGTTTTGTTTTGTTTTTGTTTTTTTCGAGACAGGGTTTCTCTGTGTAGCCCTGGCTGTCCTGGAACTCACTCTGTAGACCAGGCAGGCCTCGAACTCAGAAATCCGCCTGCCTCTGCCTCCCGAGTGCTGGGATTAAAGGCGTGCGCCACCACGGCCCGGCCCCCAGGTTGTTTCTGCCAGCCATTCTTCCTGTATATCTTTCTTCCTCCTCCATTTGCTCTCTATGGTCTCTTTGTTATTTCAAAGACTTTGAAGAAATGCCTGCATCTGAGCCTGGGAAAGCAGCAGAGAGTTTCAGAAGTCACGATGCCATCAGAGCTAAGACGTGGCATTTAGTCAGAGGTGGAGTCTGTTTAGAGTAACTTACACTGACTTAGTATCCTCTTTATGCTAAAATCCAGTGGCTCCGTGTAGTTTTTAATATTTGATGTGACAATTACTGTTCCCAGTCTCAGACTTTCCTGGACTATTTATGACCATACATTCTGTTTAAGATCATTTATTCTCTGAGAATTTCGTACGTGTCTACAGCTTTAATAGAACCTACCCCGCACTCGCTCCTCCATCTCCTCCACAGTCCTCTCCCTCTGCTCCTCTGTGTGTCTCCTAATGTCATGTTTTCTTTTCCTTTCCTTCTTTTCTTCCTTCCTTCCTTTCTTCCTTTCTATCTTTCTGTCTGTCTGTCTTCATTTATTATTCATTTATTTATTTTGGGGGGATTTTTTTGAGACAGGGTTTGTCTGCGTAGCCCTGGCTGTCCTGGAACTCACCCTGTAGACCAGGCTGGCCTCAAACTCAGAAATCCACCTGCCTCTGCCTCCCAAGTGCTGGGATTAAAGGCGTGCGCCACTACCGCCTGCTTCTTACTATTTTAAAAACGTTTTTTGTTCAATGTAAGCCATCCATGTTATTTCTTCTCCCCCAGCTCCTCCCTACCTCCCTACCCACCCAACTTCATGTTTTTTCTCTTTCTTTCCTGAGTGCTGGGATTAAAAATGTTCACCACCACCACATGGCTACCCTATGTTTTTGATTGATGGACTTTGTTTTAAATCATTTGGTAAAAGTTTGTGGGTTTTATCTATAAACCTCACATTTTAAAATTCAGCTTAGGGATGGAGCTGTAGCTCAGTTGGCAGAGTGCTGATCTATCACACAAGAGGCCCTAGGTTCTATCCTTGCCACTCTGTAAGCCAGACATGGTGGTGGACAACGGTGACCACATCACTTTAAAGGTAGAGCCAGGAACAACAGAGTCATCCTCAGCTACCTAGGGAATTCTAGGTTAACCTGGGATGCATAAAAATAAAAAATAAAAATAAAAAAAATTTAAAAAAAAACTTGTCTCAAAATATTTCTTTTTAAATTCAGGTTATTCTAGATACTTTATGGCTGTTGCCATTTTAATTGAGTCAATGTTCCAGTAATTTTTCATCTAGGTTATTAGTTTATTGAAGTTTTTTTTCAAGTTCATTTTGTGACTTTCCTTGACATTTTTCAGCCTTACATTATGGTTTATTAAATTAGCTTCTTGCTATACAGAAATCCGGGTCATCCTGGACTACATGAGATCTCATCTCAATGACAAAAACTAAATTAAAATAGCAGACATCAAATGTATGCTGGAGCAGTATATAACAAAGGAAGACACTGTTTAATATGCTTGTCATCTGTCTGTGTTCTGCAGTTTACAATGCCTGGATGAAAGAGCATGGAGGGTCTATTGTCAATATCATTGTCCTTCTTAATAATGGGTTTCCAACAGCCGCGTAAGTATTTTATATATTCTTTTCTTTCTGTGCCTTTAGATTTTGTTCTCTGAATGGGGGTCCTAAGTCAATGATACACCCCTTTATTAAACTGTAGCCCCAATAATTTCCTTTCTAAATAATGTTCTTATTAATTCTTGCAAAATTTCATACAATACGTGGTGGTTCAAATGGGTTTGGCTCCCATAGACTCATTTGAATGCTTGGCCCACAGGGAGTGACACTTTTAGGCGGTGTGTCCTTGTTAAAATAGGTGTGGCCTTGTTGGAGTAAACGTGTGCTTCCCGGGTGTGTGTGTGTGTGAGAGAGAGAGCTTTGCAGTCCTATGCTCAAGCTCCGCCCAGTGCGGAAGAGAAAGACTTGATCTTCAGATCAAGATGTAGAACTCTCAGCTCCTCCTGCACCACATCTGCCTCGACACTGCCATGCTTCCTGCCATGATGATAATGGACTATACCTCTGAACCTGTAAGCCAGCTCCAATTAAATGTTGTCCTTGTAAGAGTTGCCTTGGTCATGGTGTCTCTTCACAGCAATGAATCCCTAACTAAGACACAAAGTATTTTGATCATATTCATCCCACACACACACACACACACTTCCTTTTATTTGAACTTTAAAAAAAAAAAAAAAAGTGTATGCTGGAGGCCAGAGGTCAACATCAGGTGTCTTCACCAATCCCTCTCTATTTATTTTTTTGAGACAAGAGTCACACTCACTGAACCATGGCTTTCTGATTTGGCTAGAATGGCTAGCCAGTGAATCCCAGGGGTCCTCCTGTCTCTGTCTACCCCTTGTTGGAATTACAAGCATGCACTCCCATACCTGACTTCTACGTGCGTGTGAGCATACAAACTCATGTCTCCAGGCTAGTGCAGCAAGCACTGGACCTCTGAGCCTTTTCCCTGGTTGCTAACAGTGCCCATTCAGGTTAAGGTTGTCATACATAGTGGTTTGAATGAGAATGGCTCCCATAAACTCCTATGCTTGCATGCTTTATCCCAGTAGTGGAACCATTTGGGAAGAATTAGGAAGTGTGGCCTCTTTGGAGTGGGGCGTGGCCTTGGGAGATGGTGTGTCACTGGCGGTGGGTTTGAGGTTTTGTGGAGGTGTACATGTTTATCATCTATCTGAAATTCATATGACCTGGAGGTTCTGTATCCTTTCTGCCAAGTAATCAAAATGTTACAAATCTAGCTGTCACTGTAGGAGATAGCTTCTTTGTTAAGTTATGAAAATTAAATAGACCTGGATTAATTTAAATTTTGAATGCCATGAATTTACTGTTTAATTTTAGGACTACTACATAGTAACTCATAACAGAAACTCTGAGTTTCTGAAGCAAGCGCATGCATGTACACACACACACACACACACACACACACACACACACACACACACACACACAATTCCTGAGGGATCGTAGTTCTAACTAGTAACAAGTTGACTTCCTCTATGGAAATTTTAATAACATACTAGCTTCCTGTATTATCTAGGATTCCTTCAGTTGTGCAGAATATTGGCTACTCGGTGTCTCTACCACAATCCCTGGCAGAGACAGCTTGAGGGGAAGGGTTTGTTTGGGCTCCGGGTTTCGGAGGACCCCACCCATCATAGTGAGCCAAGAAGCAGAGAACACCTTCAGGGCAGGTCTCCCCACCTCCCCCCCCCCCTTCCCACAGTGAAACCTAGTGAATTCTCTCTCTCAAAAAACGTCTTCACAGACACACTCAAGAGGTATGCCTTACTAATTCCTAAAGGAATCAAATCAAGCTGACAGTCAAAATTAACTGTTACTAGCTTTTAACTGCTGAGCCATCCCAAATTCTTTACCCGGTGAGATGTATGTATGTCGGGACAGAGGGGAGGGGGACCTTTCAAATAAGCTAGGGAAGAATTGATCAGCAAACATGCAGGGCTAAAAGTTGAAGGAAATCCTTCTTCCCTTACTACCTAATCTGTCTTTCCCCAATGGTTTCAGATGCTTATGAATGGATTTTTCCACATTAAACCATACAGCGCCGGGCAGTGGTGGCGCACGCCTTTAACCCCAGCACTTGGGAGGCAGAGGCAGGCAGATTTCTGAGTTCGAAGCCAGCCTGGTCTACAGAGTGAGTTCCAGGACAGCCAGGGCTACACAGAAAAAACCCTGTCTCGAAAAACCAAAAAACAAAACAAAACAAAACAAAAACAAAAACATATGGCACTTGGTTCTGGTGATGATATTATACTGTACACAGAAACTCTGAATCACATTGTCTCTGTACCTTCTTTTGTATTCTTATACTCTTTTTAAAAAAAAAAAAAAAAGAATTATTTATTTTATGTATGAGAACACTGTTGCTCTCTTCAGACACACCAGAAGAAGGCATCAGATCTCATCACAGATGTGGGTGCTGGAAATTGAACTCACGACCTCTGGAAAAGCAGTCAGTGCCCTTAACCACTGAGCCATCTCTCCATCCCCTGTACATTCTTTTTTAAAAAGTGCATGATTTCCTTGTTGTTGAGACAGGGTTTCCTGGTTTATATGCTCGGCATCTATCCCTGGTTTGACTGAAACTTGCTATGTAGACCAGGCTGGCTTCAAACTCAAAGTGACCCACCTGTTCTGCTTCCCAGGTGCTGGGATTAAAGGCAGGCAGCACCATGCCCAGCTTTTTAAATTTTTAAAAATTATATTTATTTAACTTTTTTTTTTTTTTTGGAGTGTGTATGCTCCACAACACAAGTCTGGAGGGCAAAGGACAACTTGCAGCAGTTGTTTCTCTTCCACAATGCGCTCTTGGGAAATGAAGTCAGGTAGTCAGTTTTGCTGTAGGCCATATCCATTAAGCCATATCCATAACCCAAGACCTAAATCTTTTGAATCTTTTATTTGGAATTCCATTGATAATGCATGTAGCCAAATATATGATTTTCATATCCCTCATTATTAAAAGTATATACAATATCAACACACTTGTCATTAAAATGATCAATTTGGGGCTGACAGGATGGGTCAGCTGGAAAGGAGCTTGCCACTAAGACTGAGGACCTGCGCTCCGTCCCCTGAGCCCACATGATGGAAGGAGAGCAATGGTGCATTGTGGTACATACTTAAGTGCACACATATACATCCATGTGTGGAGAGAGAGGGGAACAAAACCACAATCTGCTGTTCTCTTTTGTAATAGAAAGTTCATCAACATCTTCCTCCGGGCACATGACTTTTGAGAGACACAACTTATTCCGTGTGTGTTGCGTTTGATTACTGTGGCTTGGCTTTGATGTAGAAGGACCCAGCTCTTTCTTTCAACAGAGACTCAATGTGACAGAGACTCATAACCAAAACAATCTTGTGGAGTTCTCAAGTCATTGAAATGCTCGTCGACTTAGTCAATGGGAAAAATGTTCCGCGGAAACTGATGATGATAATGTTTGTGTCTTTAAAGGCACAGTGGGGCGGCAAGAGAAGGTGTGTACAACCTCACGAAATCCATGGCTTTGACATGGGCCAGCAGCGGAGTCAGGATCAACTGTGTTGCTCCTGTAGGTAACTGTTATATGGCTCCTGATTCAGATTGCATTGTGGATAATTGTGTCATTGGGGTAGTATATAGTAACACCTATGTAAATACACATAAACAGTTGACTTTTAACATAAGTTAAACTAGAAAGGCCTCATTCATTATAGCAGTAGTGTTATTTGGTAATGACAGTGATGCACTCTTGGTATATACTAGAATCATGTATATTTAAACAATAGTGATGCAGAACTGTACTTCCTATCATAGATTGTAAGTACCTGCATTATAAAAAGCATTGAGGAATTCCATCACACAGTGAAGGTTGTGAAACACTAGGGAACTGGAGAGGTGGCTCAGCAGGTAAGAGTGCCTCTTGCCTTTGCAGAAGACCTGAGCTCAGTTCCCATCAGGCATCTCACAACTGCCTGTAACCATCTCCAGGAATTCTGACACACATACACACATAGCCTCCCTAGGCACCTGCGTGTACATCCCCTGTAACACACACGCGTGTGTGCGTGCACACACACATACACACATATATACACACATGTACACACATACACACACAGTTAAATAATAAAAATAAATCTTAAAAAGAAATACTGCTTTGGGGGCTGGAGAGATAGTGGGTGAAATGCTGGCTGTACAAGTGTAAAGAGCTGAGTTCAGATCTCCACATTAACATAAAAAAAAAGACATGGCAGCACACACCTGTAATTCCAGTCCTGGGCCGCGCCCATGATGACCGGCCAGCCTATCTGAAAGAGTGAATTGTAGGTTCAGTGAAAAACCCTGCCTCAAAACAAGCAAACAGATAAAAAGGAAACAACAAAATGAAGAACTATAGAAGAAGGCAGCGATATTGATGTCTGGCTTCTCTGTGTGCCTGCCTGGATGAGAACATACATAGGAGCACACACACATGAAACATGTATGTTCGCCATAACGTACATAACATAACAGGTGTGGTAAGGTCCCACGCTTATACACACAAAAAAGGCGCTACTTTGAAGAGTAATTTTTTTCCTAAGTGATTTTGTTATTTCTTGATATATTGTGAGTCCCTTATTTGGAAAAAAAATGAATATCAGTACTCTGGGAAGAAACTCTCAGTTTTAAGACCAAGTATAAGTTAAGTTGTGTGTTATATCACAAATGTAGCCACATTATTGACATAAAAAAATACTGGGTTTTTTTGTTTGTTTGTTTGAGCCCTGTGTTGGTGATGCACACCTTTAATCCCTGTACTCGGGAGGCAGAGGCAGGCAGATCTCTGAGTTCGAGGCCAGCCTGGCCTACAGAATGAGTTCTTTGATGGCCATATAGCTACAGAGACCTTGTCTCAGGGGGGAAAAAGCCATTTTCTTTTGTATGGGTGTGGTGCATGTATGTGTTCATGTGTACGCATGTGCACCTACAGGTGGAAGGCAGAGGCCAACACCAGTGTCTTCTTCAGCCAATCTCTACCTTCATTTTTGAGACAAGGCCTCTGTGTTGACCCCAAAGCTCCCCAATTCAGCTAGACTAGCTGGCCAGCAAACTCCAGGGACCTGCCTGTCCCCACGGCACCTCTCTAGTGCTAGGG
Organism: Uromys caudimaculatus; assembly: GCA_028551405.1. Classification (NCBI taxonomy): domain Eukaryota; kingdom Metazoa; phylum Chordata; class Mammalia; order Rodentia; family Muridae; genus Uromys; species Uromys caudimaculatus. The sequence continues at coordinate 63,346,057 of CM052709.1, read as the reverse complement.
CTACTGGACCGTGCTGCTCCACTTGGCTAGGGTGTGGCTGCTGCAGGTCAGAATGCAGAGTCTCGTGATTTCATGGCATGCAGTGCACCAACTTTGACAGTCATTTCCCTGGCCTCTGCTTGCTTTTCGAGAGTGGTTCTTGTGTCGCCCAGGCTGGCTAGAATTCATTATATAGGTTAAGTTGACCTTGAACTCCTGGTCTTCCTGCCTCTACCTCCCCAAATATTTATTTGTTGTGAAATAAGTCATAGCTTGAACCACCTGATATTTTGTGCCTGGCATTTACTCCGAGAGACATTAGGTGAAATTCATCTTTCTCCTCCTATACAGATCAACTCAGGGTAACTCTTCCTATGAAGAGTTCTGATCGTGGATAAAGTAGAGATGATAGGTCCATTTGGGCTTGGTAGCACACATCTGTAACCCTGATGGAGTGTTGGGGAGGGAGGGCAGGCACGTATCCATGGAGACCACTAAGCAACCAGCATAGCTATCCTGGAGCCCTGGCCAGCTAACATAGTCAATCAGTGAGCTCTGGGCTCAACAATAAGGTGGCAAATGATTAAAGAAGAGACTTGATGCCAACCTTTGACCTCCATGTGACATCCATGCAACCCACAAACACACTCAAAATTTAAAATAAATTTAAGCCGGGCAGTGGTGGCACACGCCTTTAATCCCAGTACTTGGGAGGCAGAGGCAGGTGGAGTTCTGAGTTCCAGGACAGCCAGGACTACACAGAGAAACCCTGTCTCGAAAAACCATAAATAAATAAATAAATAAATAAATAAATAAATAAATAAATAAATAAATTTAAAATTAGCTATCAGGGTACATACATATATCTTGGATTTGGGTGTGTTTTTTAAACTTCACTTGAAATGTAAAAACCAAGAAAAATCCTGGTTTTTTTCCACATCTTCTCTGGTAAAGCAAGCATGCTCAGAGGACGAGAAACTAGATTCCCCAGGCCCATTGTTCCTGGTTAGGTACCCTGCTGAAGTACTTACATAACCATTCTCAGAAACCAAATCATTCATGAAAAAGACCAAGACTTAGCTGGTTATTAAAGGGGAGAACACCCCCTCACACCCCTCCAAAATATGATCATCCAAATGGTCTGCTTTTGGATAGTGGTTGGCTGGCTCCCCTTCGATGGTTTTGACTAAAGTTGACTAGAAACGTCCATCTTCTGTATTGGTGTTAGGCCACACACCTTTTGCCTTTGGTCAGTGTACCCCCTGATGCCCTCTTGTTGCTGCCATGTGAGTTCTAGAGATGGGACCCAGGGCCTTGAGCATGCTGGACAAGTGCTCTCTTCCCCTCTACCCCCCGGCCCATGGTGCCTTGACAGTTCAGTTCTCCCCATTCACTCACCGTCCTGTTTTGTGTGCTAATACAGGGAACCATTTACTCCCAGACTGCTGTTGACAACTATGGCGAATTGGGGCAAACCATGTTTGAGATGGCCTTTGAGACTATCCCAGCTAAGCGCATTGGAGTCCCCGAGGAGGTGATGTATCTGGGTGGCATTGATGAGAATATCTGGAGAAATGTGTGACATCTGGCACCCTGGGCACGTGGCCTGGCTGGCTAGTAGAGCGGATTATTTCAGTGCTGACAGACCGCGTCCCCCATGCTCTGGGTCTTGGGAAATAACCGAGTTAGTTGCTCTGACGGCTGACAGCAGACTTTCCTCAGGAATGAGGCCATGAAGTTAGAGACAACACGCTTTTGTTATCTCTGCAGCTACTTTATTTTATCGCATGCAGTCTGGGTACAAGCAGCCCCAAGCAAGCCAGACAATAACAGACTCATGAAGTTCCACAGAGGAAGGAAGTATGTTATTTTCAAATGACTGAGGAGTAAACATAGTCCTAATGGTGGTAGGATGGGGGGAAAGTTTCTTACTGAAGAATGAAAAAAAATAGAATAAATAAGACATGTGGGGCCAGAGAGATGACTCTGCAGTTATAAACGGGAAGTGCTCTTCCCGAGGACCTGAGTTCGATCCCCAGCAACAATATCAGATGCTCCCACTCCATGGAGATCCAGCACCTCTGGCCTCTGCAAACACCCGGATTCACATGTATAGTCCTAGCACACACACACACATGCACTTAGACATAATAATAAATATTTTATTTGTTATTTTGTCTTTTTTTTTTTCTTTTTTTCCGGAGCTGAGGACCGAACCCAGGGCCTTGCGCTTGCTAGGCAAGCGCTCTACCACTGAGCTAAATCCCCAACCCCAATAATAAATATTTTAAATAAATAAATACATGTCATATTTCTTGGTAGGAGAATCAATTTTATCTAAAAGTCATTTTTTGCTGGGCCTATGCTTTTAATCTTAGTACACAGGACACAGAAGCAGACAGACAGATCTCTGTGAAGTTGAAGCCAGTCTAGTCTACACAGAAAGTTCAGGCTACCCAGGGCTACGTAGTGAAACCTTGTCTCAAAAAACAAATAAACAAAAGTCAAGTTACAAAGTTTTAGGTGTCAGTAAGATATGCCAGTAGGTAAAGATTTGCTCCCAACTCCCACAGGCTGTCCAGCCACAGGAACCACGGGCACACATATGAGGCCAGAAGAGGGTGTTGGACCCTCCAGAGCTGGAACTCCAGGCAGTTGGGAGCCACCTGACCTGGGTGCTGGGCACCAACTCATGTTCTTGGCAAGAGCAGTAACATGTTCTTAAGTACCGAGTCAGCTTTCCAAGCCCAATTTTTAAAAATTTAAAAAGAAAAGTCAGATTTTCCCTAAACTGATGTATAAGTTGAACACAATTTTGAAATTTAATATGCGGAGAAGGGTTTATTTAGATAAATATTAAGTTTTATTTTATTCATTATCATTGTGTGGATGTACGTGTGTGCCTGTGTGTGCTGCACTGCACACACTGATAGGCCAGTCAGGAGACGCCTTAGGACAACTGGCTATTTTGAAATACATTAGACCATCTCTCTTGCATACAGAGTCAAAGCTCCAAATATCTTGATGGGGGGGAACGGAACATGGTTCTAGTTTCTAGAAATAGTTCATGTTATGTTTTGTTGTGTCTTTCCACATACCTACATTTATTGACTATTTTATTTTAAAAGACTGCTGTTCTAACTTAGATCCTATGTTTTTGTGAGGGGAGTGACCTTACAGTAAAGGCTTCTGAATTCGGCCCTGAGCTCTTGTGAGAGTGAGTCCATTTCTAGACATGCAATCCTGAACTAGCATAGCTTATGTGCTAAAACTTGGAACCTACTAGCTTGGCGTGGTGACACACACTTTTAATCCCAATACTCTGGGAGGCAGAGGCAGGCAGATCTCTGTGAGTTTGAGGCTAGCCTGATTTACATAGAGTTTCAGGCCAGCCAGGGCTACGTAGTGAGATTCTGTCTCAAGAAGCAAATAAAAGGAAGATACTGCCCCAAATAACTATTGATGGGCCAAATTCTGTTAACATTTTCCTACTGAAAGGAAAGACTTTAAATTATTTGAAATGAGGAGATAACATGATTAAATTTTATTTAAGATAGAAGACTTTTTGTTAATGTGGTTTACAGTATCAGAATCATATTAGAGTTAGGCAGTGGTAGTGGCACACACCTTTAGTTCCAGAACTCGGGAGGCAGAAACAGGCAGATCTGTGAGTGTGAGGCGGCCTAGTCTGTAGAGTGAGTTCCAGGACAGCCAGGGCTACCCAGAGAAAGCTTGTATTGAAAAGCCAAAAAAAAGAAAGAAAGGAAGGAAGGAAGAAAGGAAGGAAGGAAGGAAGGAAGGAAGGAAGGAAGGAAGGAAGGAAGGAAGGAAGGAAGGAAGGAAGGAAGGGAAAAAGAAAGAATCATATTAGAAATTTGAACTAAACCAAAAAATGTAGAAGATATGACTTTACTTAAAAATAACAAGCAAAAATAACATATTTTAAATAAAAGACCTACCTTTTTCAAAACACAACAATTCCTATTTCTTTCGTCTGACATTCACAAACTCTTTGACGTGTGGCTTCATCATGTGTTACCAGTCAGTCACCTTTGCTTCTTCATTCAGTCCGTTACAATCCGACTTTTTAGCAGAGGCATAGGAAGAAAGTCTGGCTTTTTACAGATAGAGAGCCACAAAAAAAGAGACCATCTGAAAACCTTCCTAGAAATGTTAGTCTTTTTTGTTTTTCTGAAGATCAAGGTAGCCCTGGCTGTCCTGGAACTCACTCTGTAGACCAGGCTGGCCTTGAACCCAGAGATCCACCTGCCCCTGCCTCCCAAGTGCTGGGATTAAAGGTGTGTGCCAACACTACCCAGCTTTTTTTTTTTTTAATTCGTCATATAATAAGAGGTTTATTTATTTATTTTGGTTTTGTTAGTTGGTTTTGGTTGAGACCAGGTCTCATGTATCTGAGCTGGTCCCGAATTTGATCTGTAACAGAGAGTGACTTGTATTTCTGATCCCCCTGCTTCCATGTCCTGTGTGCTGGCATTACAGGCTGCCATACCTGGTTTACTTGCTGTTGGAGATTGCCTTTGGGCCTTGTGCATGCTAGAAGCACCCCACCTGTCCACCCCAACCCCAACAGTTTCCCAACAGTGGGAACCTGAGGAGGTGATGTCATGAACTTGCTGTGCTCTGTTATTTGAGCCTTCTGGTCACATTGGAGTCTCTGGTCTATTTAACCTATAGCATACCTCATTGTCCTTAGGAGCTCATTTGGATCTAAATGCTGACACAGCTCATTATGTAATTTTGAAAGAACACATTTCTTCACGCCTCCACCCGCTGCTTGAATCTAGGTTTAGCTTGGCAGCACGGGCTTTTCCAACATTCTGTTCCCACTTGAACTTTTGTCATTGAAAACAAACAAGCCCTGTCTGGAAAAAAACAAAAAAAAAAGAAAAAAAGAAAAGAAAACAAACAGTGCTTGTTGTTTCTGTTTGAAGTGATAGCCTCACTTCCTTTATTTAAATAAAAAGGTGCTTGCTGAGGGTGACATGCTTGGAGGAGGCTCCATGGAAGTAGGGAAGAGGTGTGAGATGGAAATGGCGAGAGTGACCAAAATTCATTATGGACATATATCAAATTGTTGAAATTGTTAATGAAAACACTGGGTAGAACATGCCAGATGTGTTGGTGAGCACCTATAGACCCAGCACTCAGGAGGCAGAGGCAGAGGCAGAGGCAGGAGGATCTCTGTGATCCAGGCCAGGGGCAGAGGATACACAAAGAAACCCTGTCTTTAAAAAAAAAAAAAAGTCACAAATTTGAAAGAGAGCAAGGACGGGTCTACAGGAGGGTTTGGATGGAGGGAAGGGGCACTGTGTAAGTAGTATATTTATTATTTCAAAAATAAAACAAATTTAAACAATACTAAACTTTCATGGGGTTGGAGAGTTGGCTCAGAGGCAGTTAAGAGCACATTGCTCTAGAGGAGGATTTGGGCTCAGCTCTCTGCTAAACTAGCTCAAACCCACCCGTAACTCCAGATTCAGAGGCTCTGATACCTTCTTCTGACCCCGGCAGGCACCAGTCATGCATGTGGGACACATATATATGTACAGGCAGAGTACCTGTGCACATAAAATAAAAGTAGAAGCCAGGCAGTGGTGGCGCACACCTTTAATCCCAGCACTTGGGAGGCAGAGGCAGGCGGATTTCTGAGTTCGAGGCCAACCTGGTCTACAGAGAGAGTTCCAGGACAGCCAGGGCTACACAGAGAAACCCTGTCTTGAAAAATAAACCAAAAAAATAAAAATTAAACAAAAGTAGAAAAGAAATACAGCTTTAAAGTGGCTGTCCAGCTAGTTTAATCACATATTCTTTTTCTTGAGATGGCCAGTGGACTTCTCTGGACAGCAAAAGCTCTTGGGGGGGGGGGGGGTGCGCACGTGCACACTTCCTATGTTGTGTCTTGTTTTTTTTGTTTTTTTTTTTTTTTTTTATTTATTTATTTTTTGATATTTTATTTACATTTCCGATGATTCCCCTTTTCTTTAGAAACCCCGTGTCCCCTCCCCC